>CM064058.1:51733850-52403578 GCA_032594955.1 Panicum miliaceum | reverse complement strand
TAACCTATTATCTAAGTTAGTAGTCCATAGAAACAAATAAATTGCCGATGATTTTTGTGTTAGGGTAAAAATACTTGAAAGAGATAAACTTGTGTACACTACATTAATTGTGTCAAAATTGTCTGCAATCCGTTTATGTGATATTTTTTTAATACATATGGTAGTGTGCTTGTTAACACTTTGTTCATTCTTTCAGGCTCTACAAGCCTCCTACTGGAAGGATGCTGGGATCATTGGAGGGAGTTAGCAAGTATGTAAACTAAAATCCTTTTGGTCAAATCTCTCTTTAATAATCTCTTCATCTTTTTTTAGTATATGTAGAAGAATATGGGTCTGCATGTCATAGAGTTTTACTAATTGCATGTGTTTTTGGAGACTTGATGAGTAGAGTGTCTACTAACTAATAGCAAGCTTTATCTCTTCCCAGTTCCCATTATTCCCTGCAACGTAACCAAATGTGATGTAAGCAGCATTATAGATAGCTAGCTGATGTGGCACCGTTGGAGACTCCCTAACAAGGAAATTGTTTCTCTCTCTTCTAGAAAGTCTAGAACAACTCCTTATTGAACCGATCTCAAAAACTCATGCACGGCTTTCAATCTGATTCATGTTTTGCCACACTTTGTACATGTAGATTTATTTTAAATTTTTAAACCTAAAAAGGAGTGTACACAACACTTTGCAAACGCCTTTCTGGGCTAGGCATCTAGTGTATGCCACACTCTGTGAGATGTTGCTAAGTGTGGTATATATACTCCTATATCCTCCGTAAATTAAATCTTTAGTATCATCATGATGGCATCACCATGTATGACAATGTTTTGTAGTGATGTCATGCTTTCTACGAAAAGAATCCTCAAGGAACAAGATGTTAGGAAAAATATGCAGCATCAATCGAGATGATGAAAGTGTGCTACTATGTGACAAATGCGGCTCAGAATGCCGGAGTCCACCACTATCTCACATATATACTAGATAGAACTCACATAGAAGGGGAGCTTGTGCAGCCCATCATGCATGTCAGCTGAAAAAGAGTGCACATCTTGATCACAATGTTCTCATGGTTTGATGAAAAAATAGGCGTGTTGTGGAGGAACCCCTTGATCTTCATGAGGCACTTAAAAAGATAGCTATGGCCAGAAAATAAGTCACATTTCACAAAAAGAACAGGGCACTTAGTAAGGTTTATTATCTGCAAGGATAGGAGTCGATGTGTGCCGCATATAGCAGTATCTTGCAAAGTGTGGCATACACTCTCTGTTACATGAAGAAAATAATGTGTTTGCAAAGTGTACCATACATTGTATATGTATTTTGCAAGGGGTATTTTTGCAAGGTGTACCATATGGTATTTTTATTCATGAAGCAAGATGTTCATCATGATCACTGAACTTGAACATACATAGCCTCAGAACACAAGCGTAGGACTTTAAATTCTCCTCATAAAACAAAGCATAACTTCTCTGAATCTGAATCTTTATTTGTTGCAATTTTCATCTGTCGGCTCAGGCGAACTCGCCGGGGTGGCGACGAGGTAGGCCTCGACCTTCTTGATGAGGCAGGCCGAGGTATCCCTGCGCGAGCCTGGCCTGGTCCTCGGGCGCCAGCGGCGCGCCGCCGTGCCGCTCGTACTCCACCATGACCGTGGCCACCCAAGCGCCATCTATCGCCGGCGGGCTCCGATCCACCTTCACCTCAGTGGCGGGTTCAGATAAGTAGAGAGTTGGATATTATGATCTAGAAGGTTGGAGATGGACAAGGAACAGTGCTTGTACACATTCTTGATCGATCTCAATTTGGGATTGCCGATGGGTAAGCTTTTTGATGTGATGTCCATGTGCTGTACTGTCAGAGACCAATCTCATCTGCATAAAGGCCGGGCATTGGAAAATGGTACTCCTGCTTATTGCCCGTTTCAGTTTGCTTCGACAACATACTAGTGATTACATTCAGGGGCGCAGTTGGACGTCGCTTGCGGTGATAGAAACAAATTTCATCACCTGAAGCGGCCTCCTAAACAAACGGCCCATGAACATCCTCCATCTTTCTCCTGACACTCCGCACCCGGTGTACGTCGCTTGCCGTCCAGCGCGGGCGTGCTAGGGTCCTGTTGGATCTCCGCGCCGGCTGCCGACCGCCTCCCACCACCGCTGCTGCTGCCTCCCACCGCTGCCTCCGTCCACAGCTGTCGTCGTCGACTCCTCCGCCCTGGCGCCGGCCCAACCGCCGTCTCCCACCGCCCGGCCGGCGGCGCCTTACCGCCCCCACGCCCGCCTCCTCCGCGGGGCTGGCCTGCCGCCAAGGGCCCTCCTTCTATGGCCGGCGGTGCACAACCCGAACCTCGACAACCTAAATCCCAAAGCTCGAAACCTCCCTTACCTCGAACCGCCGCCGCCTCCCGCTGCGCCTCGCCGCTCCCGCGCCGTGCTCGAGGAAGAAGAGGGCTTGTTGGCCGCTGTGGCCCGCGTGTGCGTAATGGCTTGGAGGTTTGTCACACAAGCGACATCTAGCCACGGCGCTCGTTCAGTGCAGAAGACAAACCTCATCATAGGTGTCCACCGTAAGTTTTGAACTTCTGATATTACGCTTTAATCGTGGTGATGGAATTTTTTCCAACTTTCGAGTGATTATAAGATATAAGATTTTGTAACTGGAAAAACGTGTAAATGCTACAGGTCACACGCGTTACTACGATCCATCGCGTCACATAAGCGTTGTCCCACGCGGCTGCTTGGTATTTTCTTTTTTTCGGCCCAACTAACGACCCCCACACACTGAGTGCCAGCGGCCCAGCCAACAAATTCAGCATGCTGCAGCCTGACGCACATGCAGATACTTATTGAATTTCCTGCATACGTAGATCCAAACAAAAAAGCGACAGTTTACGAACGATCCAAATCAAATTCCGACTTCACCATCATGTTGCTTAAAGGAGATCTTTAAAACTAGACCAAACTTGACTATATTTTTATTTCTAAAATAATTTTATTTTATTCCGGTATATTTATTCTAGAACAATTATTTTGGATGGAACAATTGTTCTAGCTTCACGATAAAATTGTTCAAGTGTCATAACAAAATAATTTTATTTAATTTTTAACAACAACATTTATCATTTGTTCTAATGGAACAAATTACTTATTTTCATTTTTTCGTTTAAATGGAACGTTTATCATTTATTCTAATGGAACAAATATTTTTGTTCCGCGTAATTAAAGTTTAATTTCCGCAAGTATTAATAATATATTGTATGTCAGTAGCGGGCACTGCACACAATGCTTAGTTCTTCAGATGAACGTTGCGGCTCACGTGCTCGTGGACAACTCAACATGGGCCTTCAATTTCAGCCCAAAGATGAAAAAAATCAGTGCTGCCGCCGTTGCTCTTCCGCTATGAAACGAGACGCAGTCACATGCGCTGCCGCGGCGGCTACATGTCCACTTATGTTACAAATCCCATATCCATTACCCGAAGAAAATTTGTTATTGTCATCTTAAAGCAACCGAGCAGACCGACAGTCATCTAGCCCAGTAGGCTCAGAAGCTGCAGTCTTTCGGCTTGAGCGTGGACCACGACAAGCAACGCACGTGCATGCATAATATTGCTGCAGGCCAGAAGGGAGCTGATTTATGTTTTTCAGCCTACACGAGGACACCACGTCACCTGACGACCTGTGCACGGACTTTTTGTTTTCGTTTTCACCTTTTCTTTTCCTTTCTTTTTCATATTATCCACTCGTGAGTTTTATTTTTCTATTTTCTATTACTTCTCTTTCTTTTCTTTTTTCTAACCGTGCTTTAGTTTTTTCTGATGTTATTCATTCTCTTATTCACAATTAGCAGCACACTGTAGTCTTTATCTTGATTTGTAATTCATTCTCCTTTTATAATTATATCATCCATCTTTATTTCTTTTATAATTGAAAACTTAATAAATCTATATAGTTGATTCATCACCATATTACTAATCCATTCACATTGTAGATTCAGTAGTTGGTGATATAAATTATTTTATCTACTTTCTACACTAATAGATTTTGCCTTTTCTATTTCAATTTGTACCCTTTTCATTACTTCATTATTATTTTCTATTGATTCGTTCTTTTTTCCTTCTAACTATTTCCTTTTATTTATTCTTTTTATTTCTTTCCTTCATTCCTTTTTTTCCTTTCCAATTTTTATTCTAAACCAGCATATACAAAATATTTTTTTCTTTCTCCTTTTATTTATACTTATTTTCCTTTTACATTCTTATCTTATTTTTTTTGTTTTTAAACTAGTTTCTACTTTTTCCTTAGGTTGTATCATTTGTATTTGTTTTATCATTGTATGTTATTAAATAAATATATTTGATTAGATTATCTACTATGCAAACTACTTATTCATGATGAAAAATGATAAATTATAGTATAAAACTATTTGTCACATTTAAGAGCGAGTCAGACTCATTAATTTATTTGTATTGTAGCTTCGTAAATTGGGGTGTGAAATAATTTATTTCCTTTATATGATAAATTATTTTAGCACCTGCATATATGCTTATAACTTCTTTACGTGTGAAAATGGTTCATAAATTGTATGTTATTATATCTATATACAGGGGGGCGCTATTTAGCGTGCAGGGTGCTGGATAATATTCAGCGCGCCAGCCACCCCCTCCGCTAAAGGCAGGAACCAGGTCGAAACAGGAAAGAAAGATTCCGAAACCGAAAATGGGTTGTTGTAACCGGAAAATAAGCCGAAACAGGAAAAAATAATTCCGAAACCGGAACCGAGTTGTCGTAACCGGAAAATCCTAGTGGTAACCAGGAAATGCTGAACAGATGCCGCTCGTGGCTGCCCGGCCGGGGGAAATAAACCTTCTAACCGGAAAAGGTTCCTATCTTGGCTTTGAGTCCCAGGGCCGGAAAAAGACACACTACTGCTCTCTTGCGGCCGCTGACCGGAATGACGATCTGTGACCAGAAATTGGTTATGTCATAGGAAACACTTGATGCTCACCTGCTTTTTAGCGTGTGGTTGTGCAAACCGGAAAAAAAAAACACAGATGTAACCAGGAAAACAATTGATTCTTAGCCGTAAAAAGCTGATTCGTTATGTTCAAGATGCAACATGATGGTTTTCTTTTGTTTAGCAGGGACATCTGCATTCATAACTAGTAAAGTGAAAAAAATCAACATATTTCTTTGGTACAACTACAACGTCCTGCTTGAAGACACAGATGTACTAGACCAAAAAAAAAAATCGAAGTTCATCCTCGCATCCTTCCTCTTCTGTCACAGGCCGTCAGACTCGCCATGGTTCTCAGGTTGCACACGAACACATTCAAGTTTGCAGCAGCAGAACGCAGTTGCAGCTTCAATTAAATGACCAGTGCTGGCCGGAAGCACCTTTAGTGACACTTGCACCTACAAAATTGGTCGGCAATAATGAATCAATTGTCGTTGCATCTGAGTACATAAATTTTTGCACTGGTACTTGAAACTATCAAAGGGATCGATTTTGGATACATGAATGGCTAGCTTTTGCAATGATTGAGCATGCATATTTGTGAAGATGAACACCACATGTTTTTCCAGTCCAAATTTTTAAGATCCGCACTGAAGAAAACTTTTGGGTTAATGGTATAAAATAACTTGCATATATGTGAAAAAAAGATGCTCATGAATTCACTGCAAGCAGTTTATATCACTGTGTGATTAAGATAAATGCAGACGAATGCACCCACCATGCAGGCAACGTCGAATTTAAAATTCACAAACGTAGATTTACTGCAGATGAATCTTTTAGTTGCCTCTCGCTATCAGATTCACTGCAACATCGTATCTGCAACTGCATTCCAATCACACTATTCCTTCCTGAAGCTCCCATTTAAAATTAGCAGGCTACACCAATTGATCACAAACTAATGGCATGGAATTGTATTTCAGTCCAAAGAACTAGTCACCACTCACCACACAAAAGAGAATGAGAACGTTGGACCTTAAACAAAAACCAAATTGACAGTATCAAATGGTTGCTAGATTAAGCACAAAACTCTGAACAAGATAACACCAGATCAGCACATACGGTGAATTGAATCACAAAAAAAGAACCGATCACTAGCAGCTTCAGAAGAAGGGAAATTGAGACATGAAAAATCAGGACTGGGGATCAATTAATCTCTATGGTAAAACGTGCTCCTTCATAAAACAAACTGACCAGATTTGAGTTGCCGGCCATGGATCCTACGGCGGCAGCCGGGTGCCCCTGCAGCCGCCACCACGAGCACATCCACCATGCTGCTGTCGCCCCAACACATTAATGCACCTTCACGATGCGGGCGAATAAAGTAGGACAGCTGGGCCACTTCGCCGTGGCTAGCGTCGAGCCTCCACGTCCATACACAGCTCCCCTACCAGGCTACCACCGGTGCTAGATCTGCCACCCGCCCCAGTGCCGCTAGCCCCGCGCACCTCTGCCTCCAAGCACGGCTGCCGTGATGGATGATGGTGGCGGCGGCCTGCATCCGTGGTGCCTCGCCTCTTCAGGCGCTGCTGCCTGGTGCGCGGCTCCACCGTACCTGGGGCCTGGAGGACGTTCTGAGCCACCGACGTCTATATATATATATATATATATATATATATATATATATATATATATATATATATATATATATATATATATATAAGCTATAACACATCTATATATATATATATATAGAAGGATGGATTCTACACGCATGTATAGCTAAACACATCTATATACAAATAAACTCATCATATATATATATATATATATATATATATATATATATATGTATGTATGTATGTATGTATATGATTATATTGTTGATGCATTTATCTTCATACACAATTATTTGTCTGCGTGTAACTAATTTGTTCACAACGTTAAATTATTTGTTCGCCTTATAGATTATATTATTCCGTAATGTTGACCTATTTATTCACAATATTCATTTTTATTATTTATTCTATATAATTAAACGTTCGTGATGTGTAATATTTTGTTCACTATACAATTATTTGTTCGTTATATTTAACTTTTTGTTCGCAGAAAATAATTATTTATTTGTGTTCATAAAATATTTGTTCCCAGTTTCCGAAATTAAGTATTTAGTATTATTTTTTTTTGAAACATGTCGTGCAAATATAGATGAGTGTGGTCCTATTTTGAAGATCTTGTCATAAGAAAGATAATGGTGCAATTTAAATTTAATTTGGATGCTCGGTTTAATAATTATAGCTTTTTTAATTTCAGATTTGTATGCATGTAAACGTCGTTAGCACTTTTATCTCCTTTTGCATGTATGCAAAAATTCTCTGGTAATATACATAACAATCCAACAATAAATGGGTCGGCCTAAAATAATATTCTGACACTCCTACGAAGACCCGTGCGTTCAGGTGATGGTTTGCAGATGCATCGTCACTTCAAGTGACGGATAATCGCGCCCCATGCGCTGCCCCCCAACAGGCCCTGAAAAACGTGTCCGGCAGACGGCTACCTGATGAGAGAGACCCAAAAAGGCCCGATCTAACGTTTTAAAGAAAAAGGGGGCCCGCTCGCATGGTAGGCGGACCGGGCAAGGCCCACCTAGCGAACAGAATCTCGGTACCAGGCCAGTCTTGGGCCAATGAGAACGGGTCCAGCAAATGGTGTGGGCTGCTGTCGCTAGCAAAGAAGCAGATGGGCCTTTTCTTTTATTTTCTTCTACTTTTCTTTTTTCCATCAACAATATTCTTTTTTTGTTTGTAACGAACCATGAAAAGGTAAACAACCCAGAGAGAACTGGTACGAGAATTCCTTGTATCACACTGCAAAATTTCCGCCGCATGTCATTGACAAAATGCTACGGTTAATGCTCAATGGGGATCTTTTTTTTTTTGGCTGCTCAATTGGGATTCTACACTACCATGCGAGGATTTTCATCCTAGATAATTATTTTTACGCCAGGTAATTTGGTTGGTCAGTCCGTTGGACCAATCCTGGGCAAAACAGCATACCGGCGCCGACTGGAACATCTCGCGAGCGCATTTATGCATCACCAGTGCTCTGGAACTCTTCATCACGGCCTCGAGAAATTCTTGGATGCCTACCGGCCGTTCCTAAGCACTGCCGTTGGTTTGGTCCCCGTATCTGCCATCGAGTTGGTCGGCCGCATCATCACAAAGCCTCGCCCCCACAGACCCATTTACCTCCCCAATCCAATCTTCAAAAAGAAAACCATTTTCCTTTCGAAACAAAGTATGTTTAAAACGAAAGAAAGTTTTCCAAACGGAAGGCAGAAAAAAAATTCTAGCAGTAGTTCTCATTGCATCAGCTGTAAAAAGTAAAAAACCACTGAAGAAATGCTGAGATGGCTGGCAGTAGACTGAACCTGCGTTCCATGGTCCAACGGGCACTTCACTGACTTCACCCCCTGCTTTGACTGCATTCAACATTTCAGCAAGGCCTGGCTGGATGCAGAGACATCTGAGCCTCCTTTAGTCCTTTGGATGCATCTTTGCACTGAATGAATCACTGGTACAACGACATGTTGCGTCACATGGATCAGCCAGCCTGCTGCAGTTCTTGAACAGCCTGGGCATCCGGCATCCAATGATACCCCCCTCTTCTGTCTTTTCACACAACATTCTGTTCCCTGCTCACCACTCAGGAAACACAGTGCAGCTACAGGTAGGCCTGCAGCAGCAACTGCTGCAAGACTTGCAGTGCAAACCTGTCTCTCTCTCTCTCTCTCTTAAATTTCACATGGCATTTTGGCATCAAGGGGTTACTGCAGCTGCAGTGTGCAGGATTCAGCTTTGACAGTTCACAGCAGGCTTGCACATGCTGCTGAGTTCCGGCCAGATGAGCACAAGGAAAACACCAGCATCACCACCAGCTAATCATCAGTGCTAGGCTGCTAGCAGCCAGCTCTCTCCATGCTGTGGTTCATCATCTTCCATTTGGCGGCTACAAGGGAGAGCAGATGCAGATGCAGCTCGAGCTTGCACGCACAAATGGCGACCCGGAAACGGCGCCAGCTCACCGGCCCGCGGCACCGCGACAAAGCCAACCCAGTGAAGCCTCCTTCCAGGAGGGCACCATGGAGGGAGGCCAGGCCATCAACGTCGGTCCCAACAAACTCCATCGACGCCAATTTATTTGGCAGCGAGGAGCGGCCATGGCTGGCCTACAGGGGCGCCAGCCAGCCTGTGCATCCCAGGATAGCATGTGAGGTGTTGCTGTATTGGAAGGATGATGCCCCCACAGGGTGATGGGATGTACAGGGGTGACTAGATCATGAAACTCATGATGTGTTTATTTTTTTACCACCAAATCTGACAACTGTATGAAGCAACTCTCTGGACTCACTCAACTCAACCCCCCTACCACAAAATTTTTTCTTACAGATTGAATGAAGAAATTTTAACTGTACAAGCAAATCAACAGCTCGATGCCGATCCATCACCCGCGGCGCTTGCTCCTCAAGAAGGCGATGCGGAATGTATTCTGAGCCTTGAAGCTGATTGCAGGAACGGTGAATGATCCCTTGACGACACGCCTGGCTTGAAAGAATTTGGGGGAGGAAAAGGCTAGATGTCTCTGAATTGTACAAGGACTGAAACAGGGGAAGGATGAACACTTTGTACTCTATGCATTTATGCTACTGCGACGGCATGGTAGCTAGGGAGGGCAGAGCAGACGGAGGAATTTGAAGGTGCAGTCTGGAGATCTAAGCAAGGCTCAGGAAGTACCAGCTTGGAGTATCCAGAAACATTGGAGCAAGACCAGGAGGTCGAATTGGCCGAGTCGGCTAGGGAAAAATTGATATTGGAGAGGCATATTTGGGTGAATGGATCGCCAGTGATTCCTGACAAAACGCCGGCGACCGAGATTTTTGTTCCAGTCATGTTCTTCAGGGTGATTCGATTAATCAGTGGGAGTGCAGCTGGATCAAAATGGTCATCTGGGTGGCTTGACCAAGCACCGGTGAATGCAATGGCAACATTAACATCTTCCATTTGGACGTCTGAAATTACGGTATCTCTTATATAGCCTCCACGTCCTTGTGCAGTCTTGAAGAAGATGCCTTTGGACGAACCGTGGATTCGGAGGTGGTCAGCATGAATATCCGAGATCCCGCCTGACATCTCGCTCCCAAATGCAAGGGCAGCTCCCAACGGGGATTGCAGATTCACTCTTCTAATGTGAATGTCTGAGGTTGGCCTTCCGAAAGTAATGCCATAGTTGTCCCACCCACTTTTTAATGAGATGGCATCATGGCTAACGCTGATGTTGCTATCTTTGATGCACATATTTGAGCTTGAATCTACAGAAAGAACAGCGCAGGAATGAGCAAAGAAATTTAAGCCATGGTTCAAGATCACCCTAGGTAATGAGTAGAACTATAAAACATAGAACATGCCAGCAATAACCAGTTAACCACTCTTTCTGTTTCCATCATGGATAGCATCAATCTTGCTTCCAAATAAAATCAGTTGAATTTTACTATCTCCTCAAACAATAACTAAATACACATAATTACAACTGAAACTGGGTAGTGAAACATGTCTTAATTGTGAGAATAATCTATAAGCGCCGATAAAAACTAGGATGACATCCAACCAAAAGCTAACAGATGATACATATACTTGGATTCACTGTAAGGTAAGGAATGCATGGTAATCAAATGCAGTATTACCTGGAACGATTCCATGATTAAGTGGAGCATCCGATGCAGTCTGAATTGTGATATTATTGAGCACTACATTGCTGGTGGAAAAATAACAATAGCATGTCATTAAATAATGTTTGGCAATTCCTGCTTCTAAACATTAAACAGAAAGGAGCAGAACAAATTATACATTTGCAAATGATGTTAGCATACCTGCAATACACCGGATGTATACTCCATGCAGGGGAATTTAATAATGTTATATTTGAAATAACAATTTGTTCAGAATCCACAAACTCCACAAGATGAGGACGGCTATAGTTCAACTTATTGGAGCGAAGCCAGTTCCACCATGTGGAACCCTGACCATCAATGATTCCATTATTCCCTGTAACAAGTGTATTTTAAGTAGACTAAACAAACAATAGCAGTTAAAACGTGGATATGTCTCAGAAGATTGTATTTACCAGTAATTACAACATCAATTAGATTCTGCCCATTTATTAAGCTACGATGTCTCGGACCTGGAAGGTCCATTCCCCGTCCATATGATGGCAAAGGTTCCGCAACAGGCCACTGTGACACATCCTGTAGTGAAAAGACAAGTGGATACAGTTAACTCAGATATTTCTTTTACGATAAGTAGAGCATCAATTTTCATAACTATAAGGTAGGAACCAAATGCACACAAAGATGGGTCCTTTTAACTGCTTAAAGATTGCATCGCCTGAAAAAGATATCAGACTGCACATTCTGAACATTTCAAAGATCAGGAGGATGAAATGGAACAAAAACTAAACATGCCATCACCACGTAGAAAACTATATAATATATATTACAGACAAACAATCCCAATCAGACCAGTACAACTACAACCAATTGAGGTAAGATTACAGAAAGCAGCTTGACTTCAAAACAATGCAAATGTTATTTGTCTTTCCTTAGCTACTGCCCTCACATCGATAGCTATGTGTCACCATCCAATACTCCTGTCGATTAGGAAAGAAAAAAGGCATAGCTGCAAAGTGGCATATCAGTACTCTAGTGTTTACTACACTAGCAATGCCCCCCCCCCCCCAAAAAAAAAAAGAATATGGAATGACGTAGTACTCCCTTCTTGAATATATGCATGAGCAAAATAAGTGCGTTACTCACGAGCAAAATTTTTCCCAGATCAAAATATAGAAATAAGAGCATCGCATACGACAATGAAACATGTTAAAATCACTCCAATAGGTCATCTTCCACCAACCATATCCAAACAAACAAATGATGACATGAGCTGGCCACTAGCGCCATTCTGAGTCGCTAGGCGCTAGCAACTCTCAACGCAAATGCAATTGAAAACGACAGGCAAACCAGAATTCATGCAAGAATACCCCATCTATTGAGCCTATGTGCATCTCCATCAAGTAGGAGAATTGATGGCCAAACCAACATGCTAAACACCTACTGCCGACGTGAAACAGAAATAGTAGGTGTCTTACAGTAATCTATGGAATTGAAGTCCACTCCATCCATCCAAACAATGGCGTCGCAAAATGCTCATGCTGAATAAAAGAGAAAGCGATTGGGCCAAAATGCGGTGGACAACCTGTGTGCCGACGATGACGGCGCCACTCTCCAGGAAGAGCGTGAGGTGGCTGGTGAGGTTGAAGCTGCCGGTGAGCCACCGTCCCTTGGGCACGTACAGCTGCGCGCCGCCCTTGTCGGCGAAGGACCGCACGTAGAAGACGGCGTTCTGGAAGGGCACCGTGTTGAGGGTGACGCCGTCGCCGACGGCCCCGAACTCGGTGATCGTCACGCTGTGCGGCCGCGGCGGCGCGCTCCGGCCGCGCCGCGCGCACCGCGGCTCCGCCTCCGCCCGGGCGACGACGAGGACCCCCACCGCCACCGCCAATGCCAGAGCCACCTGCAGCCACCCCAGCAGCACAAGCACAGCGACCAGTCAGTACTCAGCGCCACCACTGTTCCCATGAATCCAGCACGAAAGCTCCACAATCCCAGATCAATCAAACAAACGAAACGAGCGAGAACAGCGCGCCCAATCGCAAGATCTCACGGGGAGCCACGGAACAGGAAGATCCGGATTTGGGGGAGGCGAAACAGAGCAAATCGAGAGCCGGGCATCCCCCCAGCTCCTCGCAGCACCAAACAACAATCCCAGGCAACCCGTTTCACCGGCGGCCGCGGCGAGCAAGAAAAGAGGCTCCTTTGCGCGCGGGGGGAAACCCACCGAGAATTCAACAAGACAGTGATCAGACATACTTACTAGCCTCGCCATGAGTTCACCCCCTTTGCGGTGGAAGGGGGGAGCGCGGAGCGACGAATCAGGGCGGGAGGGTCGGGGAAGACGAATCTCCGGCACGCGCTGGAGGAGGGGGACGAGGAATTCGCCTGGGATTGGAGGAGAGAGGAGTTGGCGCAGGAGAGAGAGAGAGAGAGGGGGGGGGGGGGGGGGGGGGAGGGAACAAGTAGAGAGAGAGAGATGGGATGAGGAAGCTCAAGAGCAGGGGAGGTTTTTGCTGTGCTTAGGTTACAGCTTGGCTCATGAAAGGGCCCTGCCCTGTCCTACCATAATATTTGTACATTTCTAGTTCTAGCATACTGCTTACCACAATAAGTTTGGAATAACAGTATGTTGTTGGACATGTTACCATTTTACGTGATATAAAAGTTATAGGTTATTACTTACTAATTGATGAGATTCGGTAGCGGAAGAGAAGATATTGGAGCGGGAAATTAAGAGTCAAATAACATATAACCTAAAAATATAGGGATAAGAGAGCGCGCTCGAGAGAAGAGCCGGCACATGGCAACCAGAAGGGAGAACCTAAGACCCGAGGCATGTGGCGACCGGAAAGGAAAACCTAAGACTAGAGGCGGTTTCTCTTTGCATAGCGTACATACGTTTGTATTTTTATTTTGTCGTGTATTGATAGAAAAACTAAATAATTGAGGAGAAATGGCATATAGTACAACAGAGAATGAAAATAGATAGGCTCAATATTTACGAGCGCAAGTTTCGGTATTGTTGACGTTACAAACCTTCCCAGATTACACTCAATCACAACAAAATCACAACGAATGATCACAACTTTTTAGAACACTGCGACCTTTAAGGTACGCAAATATTCCTGGAAGCATCTCTTCCCCAACTCCGGTATTCACATAATAACACTAGGGCTCACTAGATTTTCCTCAAGAAATTACAATCCTATGAATTTAAAGGACAAGAAGGGAACAATCATCAAATAAGTGGTGGCAAAGAGAGAGGACACACGGTTGGAACGGGGGGTGAGGAGAACGTCACCGCACTCGAGACTTTACAACACATGCTGTATCCTGCCATGTGACAACACACAATGCGGATGCACAGCGGCCAGTCCGGCCGCAAGCCTCACCGGACGATCACACATCCTCGAGGCGCCCTTCATCATTGGCCGCCGCCGGCGAGCGCTGAGTTGGACGGAGCGCGCATGTGAGACACAACTGGATCCCCCGGCCGGGTGTGGACACTGGAACGTTGGTTGTGCTGAGTTGTGTGCTTCCAGGGATCCCCTTGTCCATTTTGGATGCTGGCCAGTCTTTGAAATAATGCCATGTGCTGTGTCTTACCTGCAAAGGTGAGTGCAGTGCAGGGCTAGCTAAGCGAGCGCAATCATTTGTGCTACGTCACTGCAAGGGTGGCGGCGCCGGCGCCGGCGGCTGACCGGCCGGCCGCGTTCCCCGGTGGGCCGGAGGAGGAGGAGGAGCAGGGCAGGGCCGGCACACGGTCATCAGCTGGGCCAGCGGAAGAGGGAATGGGTATGGGCCTTTTGCTGTTGGGCGGTTGGGCCCGTCAATCTGCTTCCTCAGTTCCTCTGGCTCTGTCCATCCCCGCCCGCCTGCCCGCCTCTGCTTCTTCCCCGCCTCCGACGAAATGGCGGGGAGTCCGTCCGGTGCGCGCGTGCGCGTGTGCCACCCTGACTCCGGAGTCCGGTGGGCAAGGGTCTGGAGGGAGTAGGATCCGAGCCGTGTCCCGGCGGTTATTCCGGAGCGATCCGTGTCGGGGTTGGTTTGGGTCTCCTCCGGCGGGGAGAGTCCAGGCCGACTCCGACTGCGACACGGCCCTCCCGCCGGGAGTTTAGACGCCAAGTGGTACGAGGAAATCGCATCCAATGAACCAGTAGCATTTTAAATGGAGCTGCTCTAGGTCTCGTCTTCGCCCCCTCCCACAACCGATCGATCGATCGCCGCCGTCCTGCCCTCCTCCCGCGCACGGTGCGGTTCCTCATTTTCTGACCGGATCGTTCAATCTGCTGGGTTTGTTTTTGCCGGCGTCATGACCGAGGCATCCATGGGGGACCAGCAGCCGCCGGGCGAGGCGGCCAAGGTGGATCAGAAGCCGCCTGGCGAGGCGGCCATGGTGGATAAGCAGAAGCCAGGCGAGGCGGCGGTGAGGTACCCGGTGGCGGATGTCTCTGAGGCCGTCGCCTTCCTCGGAGAGATCAAGGCGAGACTCAAGAAAGTTCCGCGCGTCCGGGGCGAGCTGCTGGACCTCCTCGTCGGATTCGGAGAGGGCCGCGTCGACGAGCACGCCGTCAGGTCCCGCGCGGCGGGGATCCTCCGGGAACACCCGGAGGTGCTCGACCGGTTCAGCGCCTTCCTCAGCAGGGCAAAGCCCCCCGTCATCCCCGCGGAAGGCCTCGCCGCGACGAGGCCGCGGCGGAGCAGCATACGGAGGAGGGAAAGGAGCAGCCGGTGCCGGTCCGTGCCGGCAGAGCAGGAGCCAGACGTGGCGGCCGGCGGCCACGCGCAAGGCCACAGGCTGCCCGGCAAGAGCGGAGCGGCCGGCGCAGGCGGCTGCAGCGCCAGCACGGGCGACGACCTCCGGATCAAAGAGGCCCTCTCGTTCCAGGACCGGGTGCTGGAACGCGCGGGCTCCGAGGTCTCGGGCAAGTTCGTCGCCGTGCTGCTCACCGAGGACATGTACGCTGACGTGATCTACGCCCGCGTCAGGGACGCGTTCGGCCCCGCGCACGACGGCCTGCTCCGGGAGTTCGCCACCATGTTCCTCCCGGGGCAGAAGGAGTGGGAGGCGCACGAAGCGCGTCGCCTGGCGCGGCAGCGCCGCAGAGCCGACGACGCCGACAGGAAGATGCTTCCCGCCGACGACGCCGACCACCGGCGAGGCGCGCTGTGCGTCGGTGAGAGACCGGGCGGCGGGGCTGCGGCGCGGCGCGAGGTCGATCGTGACGTCGCGCGCAAAGCCATCAAGAAGAAGCGGCACGCCGACGATGGCGACCACCGGGGACACGCGCTCGGCGTCGGCGAAAGCTCCGGCGGCGCGCGGGGCCATGGCCACGGCCGCGATGACGACGGCGACTACGCCCCGCGGTGCAGGACCAAGAAGCCCCGCGCCGACGACGACGGCCACCGCCGGCACGCCGTCGTCAACGGCGAGCCCTCGGGCAGCGGGGCCACGGCGCGGGTCCTCGACGCCGGCGTCCATGGGCACGGCGACAAGACGAAGCCACGCCGGCGCGCGCCCAACGGCGGCGAAGGCTCCAGCGCCGTGGCAGCGGCGCCGCCGCCGCCTGGGACGGAGCCGAGCCCCGGGGACGACGCGTTGGTCCGCCAGTTCCGGGAGCGGTGGGTGTTCAGCACCCACTATTCGACGCTGGTGGACACGATGGTGCGCGCGGAGGAGCTGCTGCTCATAGCCGCCGCCGGCGGCGGCTTCCCCACTTCTGTGGAGGAGCTGTTCCCTCGCCGCGAGTGCCGGGAGTTCCTCAGCGAATTCTACGGCGACCACTGGGGCGTGATGAGGGTGCTGCTGGAGGGCCGCGAGAGCACCCGCCCGGTGCTCGAGGCGGTGCTGGAGAGCCTGACGAGGAAGGAGGAGGAGGCCGTCGCCGAGGAGGTGAGGGAGCGGCAGCGGCAGGACGCGGCGCGTGCCGCCGAGAGGCTCAGCGAGCTCGTCACCGACAGGGTGCGCCACGAGGAGCTCGTAGGCGGCAGGACGCCGGCGATGGCGGCGCGTCGGGGCAGCACGCGTGCCCCTCGCGGTGACAGCAATCGTAGTATGGATCGGACACGGACCAGATGATCAACGGTGGACATTGTGGTCTGTTGTAAATGCATCCATTTTGGTATGTGTTTCTTCTTTCAGTTGAAAAAGGGAAAACACCGCCAAAGGAAATATACAAGCACTAACATGAAATTCCAGCAGTTCAGATTAAAGGGATTACCGTATTGTCCAAGAGCCGGAAATACAACTGATCCTACCAAAAGGAGATGGCCACATTGTTCATTCATTCATTCATTCATTATTGCAATACATCTCTTTATATTTATTATTTATATGGATATAAGCTAAATAAAAGGAGTTATTTTTCGACCGCGGACTTCGAAATGGATTCGCCACTCAAAACATGTTCATGTTTAGGATCTGCCATTCTAAAGAACATAATTGAGGATTTTGCCATCATGCTTTGATGCCATTTTTCATTATATTATGTACCCTCTTTTTTTTGCATGAAAGAAGAGGGGTAACAAGACACAGATGGCCTCAGACCCAAGTTGACTCATACATACCACCACCCAAGATTAGTGAACACATGATAAACTCTATGCCTTGAAATATGAGGATCACTAACTCAAACATTTATATCAGCATAGGTGATTGGAAAATGGTGGCAGAACCTTTTGTGAAATCGGTTAACAGCCTTATATAAGATTTATTTTCATTTTACTACCATGAACAATAGTCGTATTTTCCTATATGAAATTTGAACAAAAACTTGGCTTGATTTGATACCCCAAATTATTCCATTTTTAATAAACCAAATGGGAAAGGTAGATTGTTCAGGGTAGTAAAATATGCTTCTTTCAATTTTGAAGCTTCACCGTCCGCACAGTTTAGTCTGTGAGGATATCATCGTTTGGGTTTTGCTTGTCTTCGAATTGTCGATATAAGCTCTCGGAAAGGTAATGGCTCCATGAGACAAGAATAATGGGCACCACATGTCTAGATTGCATGGCAATATCTAGACCAGCAGTAGGTTGGGTGAAGATGAGACTTACCATTTCTACTTGGTGAGATATGCGGTCAGGTCTCAAAAATTCGGCGAAGTATCCTGGATTTTGAACTTTTGCTCTTGAATGAAAGAAGTTTAGCTTAAAAATTCAACTGCTCATCGCCAAATCATGTTAACTTTTGCCCAAGTTTTTGCTAGTGGTGAAATAAAAGTAGACTGAAATTCCAGCCTGCAAGTGGCCCACGTGCAGAACATCCCCGAGACCCCGAATCCGAATAGCTCTCGGCCAAAGAGCGAGGAGTCCGGCCGGGCTACGCCATTGATTCACAACAGAGTTGCTGACCTACCTAACCCAGCCATATATTGGGTTGTCCGAGATGTGTTGGGGATCGAGAAGAAAGCGGAATCAAGTAGGATGGAAGAAGAAATGGAGGATGACTGGATGAGCAAAGTTGTTCGTTACATTTTTGCCATGCACACCTCTCTCTCATGTAATGGACCTAATAGGAAAAAATTCTATTTACCTCCCTGAACTATAGATCGAGTTTACGTTTCCATCTTAAACTCGAAAACCGGGTATTTGTCTCCTCGAACTCACGAAACCAGACATAAGACCTCCCTGAGTGGTTTTTCTTAGTGGTTTTCCTCTTTTTCTTTTACGTTTATTTTGGATAAATCTTTAAAAAATTATAGTAAATCATAAAAAAATCATAAAATGAAAAATCAAAATTTTTTGGACTCCACATGAGTAGTTCTATGCGGTAAACATATGATATGATATAATTTAGTAAAAATTATATTTTAGTTTTATATATATACTTTTCTATAATTAATTCATATCTACATTTTTTGTGGTCCAATTATGGTAAACTTTTTATGGTAGTCTACTAATTAAATAATCGAGCTATAGTAAAAATTTCATGCTCATTAGATCATGTATGCTTTAGTTATAGATTGAGGAGTTTAATTCCAAGCTATACCAGACTCTTCAGTTTGTCAAGAATAAATGATCCAATGACCATGAAATTTTTACTGCAACTTAACAATATAATTATTAGCTCACCATAAAAATTTCACAATAATTGGACCAAGGAAGATGTAGATATGAGTTAATTACAGAAAATTATATATTTAAAACTAAAAATATATTTTTTACTAAATTATATAATACAATATGTTCAATGCATAGATCTACTTTTGCGAAGTCCAACAAAATTTAATTTTCCATTTTATAATTTTTTGTGATTTACTATAATTTTTTAAATATTTATTTAAAATAAACATAAAAGAAAAAGAAGAAAACCACTAATAAAAATCACCTAGAGATCGAGGAGGCAAAATAGCCGGTTTTCGAGTTCAAGTGAAAACTTAAACTCCACCCATAGTTCAGGCAGGTAAATAGAACTAATACAGGCCTTGAACTCTTGAGTTGGGCTTCGGCCCACGATTGCTGTGGCTCGGGCCAACGACACGTAGGCCCGTGTTCAAACCCAAGAGGAAGAAGAGGAATCGATATGGGCTGCGGTTTGGTTTTCCTCTCGTAGGCTCAATGGTCGAGCAGTTGGGCCGACGCGCGCGCGCGCGCACACAGATCGATCACATTCAACTTTCTCAAAAAAAAAAGACTTTCCCTAAAAAAAAAGAGATCGATCACATTCAACTGACACGTTCATCTTTCGGACAGCTCCGTTTGATTGGCAGTTTAGTTGTGGCTTGGAGAAGCTACTACTTTCATCCACTTACAGTAATCTTTATTTTTTTGTGGAAGTACAGTAATCTTTAAATTTGGTCCGGTTGAATTGATGACATTGCCAGACACACAGTAGGGGAAGGATGAAAAGTTGGGACCGGCGGCACTTGGCAGGCATAGTTGGTAGTTGGTACACTGGTTGGTATACAAGAAACTTTTTTGGCGGCTATTTAAAGATTTCGATAATTTTTTTGATGGCACACCGGCACGCGGGGAAAAGCTACCTCTCTCTCCGCGGCTGCGTGTGCTTGGCTCCAGCCTTCCATCCAGCCGACAGGGACCAATCAAACAAAAACAAAAAAAGAAGAAGAGGAAGAAGAAAAAAACTGGCCAACGCGCTTCAAGAGGCCGGCAGATCAGACCTGATTTTTCATCACTCCTTTCCTTGACGCGCGTTTTGGTTGCAAATAAATGAGCTGCATGTTCGTTCATCACCGGTAGTATCGCCGAATCACGGGCGTCATGTAATTAACAATAGGCTAATAACAATTCAGTGTTGTCTATATTTTTTTTATTGAAAGTTAATATTTTTTTAAAGAATTCGATCAGTGTTGTCTATAGAGAACACGGAACAACTAACATTTAATTTACAGATAACTGCAGTCTATATATCTCTATCTCTATCTCTACTATTACTAAAGCAAACAATGATTTCTTGGTCCGTCAATTAGAATTCTAATTGAAATTTGGATGATTGTATGTTGAGTTAAGGATCCGTAACCATTTAGAATTAGCATTTGGCGAGTAAAATAGGAAGACTAAAGTCCTCAACCGACACGTATTGTATTTATTATTAAATACATATGATATATAGTATATATACTTTTATATACTGATTAATATATTTATATAGCTTCCGCATGGGCATATTTGCTAGTGTATGTATATACTAGCAAATATACCCGTGCGTTGCCCACGGTCGATGGATCTAACTTAATTTTTTTTGCGTCTTTTCCTTTAAACATATTTTAGTGTGTTTTCACATTATCACTGTATCCAAATCCATTTAAGTTATAATATAGTATTTTTTCGATTCTCATTATTTTGTAATATAGTATTTTCACATTATCACTCGGTCCGCGATGTTCTTTGACCACATTAAAATTTCTGATAAAAACGTTTGTGCTCTATTAGAAATAGATAAAGATTCGTATCTGTTGCATTTCATACATTAGTCCATAAGCGGCACACAATTTAAAATCCAAAGTTCCAAGTCACCGGTGTTTACTGTCATAGATTCATGTCTGTGGGTGTTGGTGGGGGTTTGGGGTTGGGGTGATTACATCTACAAGCTCCCTGGTTTCGAGTCACTTAACTTAGGGCCCGCGCAATTACCATTTTATCCATCGCCATTCCTGAAAATTACACATGTTGCCTTGAAACCTGAGCCATTGAACCTTGGCGATCGAATTACTACATCATTGTATTCTCCTAACATATCCAATGAGAACTGGAAATCAGTATCATCCTCTTGTTCAGCTGTAGCAGAGAATGGCTCCCACTCTGCTACTCTCTTCCTGGCCTCCATACACACAACCTCTAGCTGGCTTGGCTCCTCCTCCATCCCTCTGAATTCCCTTGTCATCATCTCGCCTATCTCTGCCAAGCAAAGTCCGAATGCTGCAGCCTCCTTAAGGAAGATTGTGCACAGGACCAGGACACGTAAGCATGCCTCACGTATCATTGGAAGCTCTCTGCGAACCATCATCACATCCTTCCCTGGATCAAGACTTTTGATGTACTCGAGCTCTTCCTCAGAAAATGGAATCGATGCCTGTGCCCAATGTATCCACTCGAAGTAAGGGTCCTCCAGGTTCTCTGGCGAGCACATACCATGATCAATTGGGAACAGCTCTGTCTGGCACCCGAAGCGACCTGTGCCACCATTAAGCTTCCTCACCAGCACATTACCGGCATGCCTGTCGGTGTTGAAAATTCGGATATCTAGTATGCCAATCCTATGAACAGCAGCAACAGGGAAGCTTGATGTGCCATGGTCACTGGCGTCGAAGTCATGGGCGATGAGCTGCTGGAACGAAGCCGTGCGGGGTGGACGACGCCGTCAGGGAGAGGGGAAGGCGCGCTCTTGATGCTATCATCGGATCACGCCTGCACAACCAACCACCAAAAAAAATTCCCAATCTTTACACTGAATCCCTCGACGTCCAAACAACGAAAAATCAGAGCTTCACTACAAACTCACCGTGAATCCGACCGTCCGGACCATGGAAAAGCAAGAATGCGAACTGACGCAAGGAGAGACTGCAATTTGAATCTCGGCGCTCACCATGCGGGGGTAAGGTGTCCGTGGAGAAGAGGGCGTGGGGGGCAGCCGCTGGGGTCGGCCGTGGCGCGGAGATCGACGGCCGGGGCGCGGGGACGGCGCTCCCGCTCCATCTCCTGCCGGCCCTAGCACCGTCCCCGCCGCCAGATCAATGCCGGCCGTAGCTTCGTCCCCGCGCGCCCCTGCTCCATCCCCGCCCATCTGCGCTCACCGCTGACCAAGGATCCGGCCTCTCCCGGCAGCAACCGGGTGCCGTTCTCGACGACCCGTTGCCCATCGCCGCCCGGGCAGCCTTCCCCACTCGGGCGGGCGTCCCTGGCGCCCTCCCTGCCCGCCGACCCGCCCGTCCAGACCGAGCAGGAGACCGCGCCGAGCTGCCCGTCCTGTCTGTCCCCGCCGGGCATGAGACTGCGCACCTCCTCCCATCCGGCGGGCCGAGCGAGCGGCCGCGCACGCCCAAGCGCTCGAGGTGGTCGAGGAAGCGCGAGCGGCCACCCCACACCAGCGAGCATCCCTGTCGCCGCCTCGAGCACCTCGCCGCTCTGCCATCTCTCTCCCGTTCTTTCCCCAATCCAAATCGCACGCGAGACGACTTCGAGGTGAAGTCGGAGGCACTCGGGGAGAGGATTAGTTTGGACCCACATGTTAATGATACAAAACGGATCAAAAACGGACCAAAAATTAAAGTACCGTGAAACTTTAGAAATAAATAAAGATGTGTGTCTATATATATATATATACACACACACGTGCGGTCAGCCCGTAACTTTCGATCGTGTCGTAATAAGTCACCTTTGCACCCGTTAAAAAATGCATGGCCTGAAAATGACCGCTGCTGGACAATACAAACTTTTTTTTTGAACAAAGAGACGACCTTCCTTCCTGATCGACGTCGACCCCACGCACTGGCCTGTTCATTCCTTAGCATGGAAGAACTAACTGTGCCGTACGTCATAGCAGGTCTATCATATACAGTATCTTCATCAGACGTCTTGATAGCCACTCGTGGTCGGGATTTGATCGAGCTTAACTTGATTACGCGTAGGGTTTCTAGCTTGTTCCTTTTATTTTGTTCAAATTAAAGGCGAAGCTCAAAGCTCGGTTCATATCTTGGGTCGTTGGTTCTTTAATCTCAAGCTTAGATTTTTTTTCAGAGATCATCAATGTTGTCACGCTGCCACACAGCATTGAAGAAGAAGAAGAAGAAAAGCTGGATGCATCGTTAATTAGATGCTTAATTTTCACTTACTGCGACTGAAGAAACCGGCCGGCACCCGTTCCTTAACGCGCACATTGGTTGAACAATGGCCGCAGTGCAGTGCAGTATTCAACTCAAGGCAATTTTCTTTCTATGTATCGTACCAACCAAACCTTATCGATCACTTGCGTTGTTGTCACCGGGTGACACTTGGGTAGATAAACGTGCGAGACCGCAGTTTCGTTACCGATTCTACGTGCTTGCTTCTGTCGGTCGTCCGGTCGTACAGATCAGGCCAGTGATCCATACCTTCAGTGCGACTTGAGTAGATAAGTGGGCTAACGAATGCCTCCCTTCTCTCAACTGTCAAGTGCCAGTAACGTGACCACAAAACCTAAGACCTGGAACAACCCATAGGTTGACATTTTGGACAGGCTTCGTTCAGTTTTTTTTATAAAAAAAATTAACTATTGGAAGTTTTTAAAGTATTCAATTTCGAAATGTGAATATACAGGTTAGATAAAAGATCAACTATAACAAGTAATTAAATGTTGAAATTATAATTTGTTGAGTCAGATATATACGAATTCGGATAAAGTACCTTTTTTGTCAAAGGCAGAGCTGCTGCCAGTTTACTCTCTTTCTCTCTCTCAAAAAAAAAGGTAATGTCTCTCGGTGTAAGTAGTGCCATGTACATGACCTCATGTATTTTTTACTCCATAGAGAGCGAGTATCAATTATCAACCACTTTCTTTCTGGAAATGCAGCAGCAGCAACGGGTAGCTCTATTATCAAGCTGCCAATTTCTGTAAATTTATTACAAAAATATAACATCCACAAATTGTGACGCAAAAAAAAGATATCACTACATTTGTAAAAAGAAAATAAAAATAAAAAAAATTTCTCGCGAGAATAACACTAGTGCTTTCGTCACTGAAAGCATTCTCGTACCACTATATATAGTTCCCGTAACTTTACATAGCATGCAAACGTAGTGATACTATTTTCTTGCCGTCTTGTGTTGTCGGACGGTTGCTTGTTTACGCTGTAAATAAGTCTAAAAATCGCACATCCTTACCATCATGCATCTCATGCGTTCCCCAGACACGAAAACCGAAAGTGCTCGAATCAAGCACCGATACGAATTTCAGTCTGAATTTCGCTCTGAATCATTCTTATAGCACATCTTTGCAAAAAAATTTCAAGATCGTCGTCGGCAGGACCGGAGCATCAGCGATTCAGCATTGCGATGTGGCGCATCATCGACTCTGCTCTGCATTTCTGCATCTTGTTCTGCCACCTACCAGTGAATCGATCACGGAATCCGCGACGACAGCTAGTTATCAGAGGACTGATTCTCCCCTGTTCATCTTGTGCCAGCGCTGGAGAAGATCAGACAGATCAGAATCCAATCCACACCTTTTACATGCTTTTGTCAAACGAATTGGTCCTTTTTTTTTGCAGATTTTGAGAAGGATCCTGCGTGCATTTTTTTTCCTCTGCTATGAATGGTTTTGATGGTCCATGGTGGGTGCATTCCTACGTGTGCGTGAATGCACGATCTCTCTCGAGCTTCCTTTGCATCTTTTTTTGGTGAGAAGAATAATAGGTAATAGGCATATATATCTTTCCCATCTGGCTTTCTGAACTTTTAAGTGGCGACTTTGTCATGATCAGAACAGCAACGCAACGCCTCATCAGGTCAAACAGAAGGTGGTTGCTCTGGGATTCCCTAGCAGTAAGCTGGCTACCTTCTCTGCACTTTGGCAGTTGCTACTCGCCACCCAGGAGAATGGGTCAGCAACGCCCTTTCGATTTTTTTTTTTTTATGAAGGAAAGACAATGGCCTTTTGTGCTTTGGCTAGTCCTCCTGGAAGCACATTCTTGCAGGGGCAACGAAGGAGGCCTCTCTTCTCTTTGGGGAGAAAAAAAATACAGGAATCAAGTGTGCATTGCGAATAGGAAAAATATGAAATACATTAGGATAAAAAAGTTTTTTCGCATGTCGACGACAGGACAGAGAAAAAAAAAGAGACCGGCAATAATACATACTTGCATGATACCACAAACACATGAAGGTTAGTAAGAGACAGGAGAGCAAGAACGCAGCTGCTCGCCATTCCATGTCACATCTCGCCAGGAGCCCAGGAGGCCCTGCACATGCAAGAGGAGCGAGGAGCCTGATCGGCGCCGTGTAGGGGGATGTGGCCGGCGCCGGCCGATGCAAGGGCAACTCATGATCCACGCCGTTTCTGAGAACGTGCTTGATTTTCTTGGACACACGGCGATCGAGATCTTAATGTGAATCTTATTATATGCATATATGCTTACAGCAAGCATCTCATGCATGTTCCCCAAACATGGTTGCCGAAAGTGAGCGAAGAACCGACATAAGTAAGTTTCAATCTGAACGCGCTGGTTCTTCACCCTTCTGATTCATCAATCCAGTGCACATCTTTCTTTCTTCCTTTCTATCTTTCAACTGCGTCTGAATCAGAGGATGCATCAACTTGCGATCTGCTGATCGATCTTTCCGCCTCCTGGGGATGGAATCTAAATGACAGACAGCACGTTAGAGGACTGATTCCCCGGTTCATCTCTTGCCGCAGCTGGAGAAGGATCCATGCCACACCGTCCTATGTTCGACGCTGTGAGGTGTCCTTTTCTGCATGCTGGTTTCAGTAAGGTCCTCGCTGCATCTTTTTATCGTGGGAGAAGAACAGCATCTTTCCCTTCTGGCCTTGCAAACTTTTGCGTTAAGATGTGATGACCTTATCCAATGACACCGGCCGGAACAATACAGTTGCTCAACATGTCGATCGGTCAAAGAGAGGTGGTTGGTGTGCCAGCATCCAAGGATATCTCTGCACTTGTGTGGCCACCACCGCTCTATATGCGAATTGTGGTTCACACCTAGTCCATCTTCTAGAAGCAGAATCTTGCAGCCCAGCATGAGCATGGGCAAGAACGCAGCTGCCAGCAGGTGGTCAAATCGTGCAGGGGCGCCAACACCAGGAGGAGGAGGAAAGCGGAGGCGTTGTGGTCAGCACGCAGCAGCCGATGGAGACGATCGGTCGGGTTGGGGTCGGTCAGCCACCGACGCCGGTCAGCACCCACGCTACGTCATCAAGGGAGAGATTCCCTGGACGAAATATATAGGGCTCGCCGCTCTGCAGCTGCAGGGCAGGGCCTGCCGCTCACCTCGGCAATACCGAGTTTCTGCTTCTCTGTTTATTATTTTATTTTCTCTCTGCAAGTATTTTTTTTATTTATATGCATTGCAGTACGTAGCAGGCGCTTCACACGAAACATGTACTTGATGCTTTTGGTTATTAATTCTTGAAAAGAAATGCTTTTGGTTATTAATTAACTGATCAAGACATGGGCTGGTAAAAAAATATATAAAGAAACGGTTCCATGCAACAAAGAAGCGTAGCAAATAAAATATTATTAAAAACAAATTTCAAGCAAATATATATATATATATAATATACTCTTAGATTACTTCATGATGAGTCTAGAAAGATCGATCATAAGTTGTCGTCGATCTATATGCTTTCGTAGGTACTCACCGTCGAATTTGACATTATTGTTTGCCTTCAGATTTCATATTCGTCATCAGAGGTAGTAGCAGCAGCCAATATCCACGCTGCCTCGTCTGAACATTTCGAGTGGAAGCAAAGGTGTGCGGCGACCAGCTGCATAGTGCATATACCAACCAATCCAACGCAGCCAAGTGGAACAAGTGTGGCCGAACGCCTCTGCTTCGCAGCATTGAATAGTACAGGGCAGGGGAAGAAAACAATTTAAAGGATTGGATGCAAGTTATATATATTCTAAAAATTGATAACATGAACTAGAATGATATTCTGCGTAAATAATTTAGGAGAAGAAATAAACTAGAGTAACGTGCCAGCGTAGTTAATTGTGTATCCAAATAATACTATTGGGTACTCATTTGGATTGGATACTTAGTCGGGTGGTATATATACACCCACAAAGGAAAAAAAAATCTAGAAAGAGAGAGAGGAGCAGTTCCAGCTAGCAGCTTATTATGCTTATGCTTGTGCCCCCACACACTGCACTGCTGCTGCTTCTACTTTGTTCAAAGGTCGCCATGATGAAATGATGAAGCTGGAGAAGGCTAGCTGTACCTGTACCGCAACCTATCTTTCCAGCGGGTGCGGATGTACGACGGTCGGGGCGTCGGTCGCTCCAACCGCTTCGATCACACACTGCTCGTGCGTGTTCTTGTGTGTGCCATGAACAACATCGTGTTAAGACTTAAGACGAGCCCACAAACATTGTGGTACGGCGTGGTCTTTTGCTCACGCGTTCCAAGTTCCCGAGGCTGGTCGGGGCCGGCAGATGGTCGCCGCCGGCGCCACTCCATAGAGCCGGCACCGGCACCGGCACGTACGTACGGCGGCGCAGGAGGAGCCAGCTTTTTTTATAGTCATCGGGAGGAGCTAGCTTGACATGGCGGCCGACCGGAATTCCAGGTCCCGAGCAGAGCTGCAAGGAATCGATCGATGGCCCGGGTGGAAAGAAAATGCGCGCCGTATACGTGCAGCCGCTGGCAGTGGTAGGACAACAGCAGGCCGGCGTGGCGGCCGGCGTCCCGCGCGGCGAGCCGTTGTGGGCGGGCGTACGTGCGTGCGCAACCGCTCGAGAGCGGCATGCATGACCCACCGTGCCCTTTTTTTAAATAAAAGGGCTGGAGCACAGCCACATCATATAACAAGAAAAAGCAATCATATATAACGCGTCGAAGTGTACATCCCCACACAAACAAACGCAGAAGCTCAGAGCAAGCCGCCGAAAACTGCGTCATTCTCACCAACGTTGTGCCACGCCAGAAGCCACAGCCCGCTGCAAGCCCAAGTGGCTACCTGAACTTCTCCACCACGGGACTATCACCCTCAAGCCGCGCACACACGATCGCCGATCCCCCTGCTCCAGCGATGCTTCAGCAAAATACTCCCATCGCAGCATCAATGAAAACCACTGATCCCGGCCACTCTGCGTGGGGGCCTCGTCTCTCCCACCGCCTCACACTCCTCTGCCAAGGACTCAGATATCTGAAGCCTCTTTGAGAGCGCCACCTCCACCCAGCCATCACCGAGATCACCACTGCACCTTGCGCGCCAGCACAAGACCTCTAGCATCCGTGGATCCTCTGCATCTTGCCGCCAAAACATGGACCATGCGCAACTCCCTTGCCGCTGCGCACGGGCCATCCAGACCACCCCCATCACTGCCACAAGCCATGAGAGATCTCCGAATACAGCGCCTCCAAGGAGGACGCGACGCTGATGGCGCCGCCGTCGCACGTCCAGAATTGGACTGGGTTTTCACCTCGAGACCCATGCTTCTAGACATAGTACCCCGTAATGATGCCCTCAACGGGGAGAAACGACGCCCCAAGGGCGCCGCCACCACTACCACCGGCTGCCACGCCGGTGAAGGCTTTCGCCCGGGTAACACCGTGCCAATCGCACACTCACAGACAAGCAGCAACAACCTGCTCCCCTTCGCCTTCGCACCTCTCCTGCCGGAGAGGTGACTCGGCACATCCCGAAGTGCCGCCATGGCACCACGAGAGCGCACCAGAGCCACCTGGCCCCACCACTGAAGCAGTGCCGAAACCACAGAGCTGCCAAGGAGAAGAGGAACGCCAGCCATCACACCTCCGTTCCCACAGCCCGCACACAGATGTCCGCCGACCCCTCCTCCAGGCCACCGTGGCCCAGATCGGCCAGCCTCGACGACGCCCCACACGCAGAGCCTCCCTCGGTGCCAAGCCTCCGCGACCTGCACACACAGGCCGGCGCCCCGGCCGCCGCCACCATCCCTGCACAGGGCAGCGCGTGTGCGCCAGGCCCCTGTTTCACAGTCGTCGTCCAACACCTGCCGTAGGCGCCGCGAAGCCGCTGCGGCGGCCGCTGCCACTGCTGCCTTCAAGTGCCCACCGCCGTCGTTGGACCCCCACACCTCGCCCCGCCAACAAACCGCGCGCTCCCGCCGCGCAACCACCGGATCCGGCCAGGGCGACACCAGAACCGTGGGCCACAGCCTCCGCCGCCACGGAGACCTGCCGCCGCCGACGGGCGCACAGATGGCCGGACGACCTCGAGCAGCAGCCCCGGCGGGGGTCACCACTGTCTCGCCTGCCACCAGATCCGGCCACGGGGCCTCCGGATCTGCGCACGCCGGTGCCAAAGCCACGACGACGTCGACGCCACCAGCCCCGCCAGCTCCGACAGCTGCGCCCGCCAGATCGCAGCGGAGAGGAGAGCCGCCCCGCCGCCGCCATCCTTGCGGGCCGCAGGGACTTCCAGGGCCGGCTCCGGCGGCGGCGCAGCGAAGGAAGGGGAGAGGAGGTGGGTGGCGGCTGCTAGGGTTACGCCCACCGTCGCCCACGCGGGAGCGACGCTGGGGAGGTCCGGTGTGAGTCCTTTTCCGAATGTGTGAACTGGTTATTTTGGACGTCGCCCGGACCCACCGTGCCCTGCCGCTGCTGCATCGGTCCGACTGCCCTACACGCGAGAGCAGGGGCGAAGAAGCTAACATAAAAATTGAGGTGTGCACCCCTTAGATAACAAATAAATTTTTCTTATGATATAGGGTGGAAAATAGGCAATTTACTAATAAAAGCTAACCCTGGTGCCTGTGCACTAGGCTACCGTACCGTATTGTGGCTTCGCCCCTGTGCGAGAGGCTGGAAACTTATTATAACACTAAAATATTAGAATACAAAATCATTATACATGTACAAACTAAAGTATAACAATATAACACAGATAGCTTATCAAAAATAGCTTATTTATCAACAAATATTTTAATATATAAATACATAAAAAATAAAACTAGAAATAAAAAATATATTTCAATAGATATATAAATGATTTTTACTAATATATGAATAAAAAATTATAAAAGTAATTTCACCAATAAATAGATAAAACAAGAATATTCAAAAGTAAACTTAATCTCCTTATGATAACATTGATTATGGGAAATGAATATAACTTCTTTTAAATGGTTTCAATGAAAACAGATACACACAGTGTCGAATATTATCGAATACGGATGTATCCACTTTACTACTACATTAAATTTATATAGGAGTATGGATATCTATATCGATATTTAAATAGATACGATATCCGTTTTCACAATTCTATCCTCAGTACCAACGGGAGCTCAGCTCACAACTGGCCGGCGCAAGGGATCATGGCCAATCATGGCCATCGCCGTCCGCCAGGCTAGTCCGAGACGTGATGTCATTTCATCACGCCAGGCCACGCGCCCAGGTCCGTCGTGCATGCGCACACGCCTCCATGTCTCGCTAATGTCCCCAGCTTTTTTTTTTGCTTTGCTTTACATGATCAGCCAGATAATGAAAAGGATCACACGAACGAATGATCATGCGTTACATCAAATCGCAAAAAAATAAAAGAACATCAAAGAGGAGTGGCATTATTGCCACCACTGCTGCCCGTCGCCGGTGGTACACTGGTACGCGGGCCCCGCTGCACGCCCCCGTGTGTGCCCCACTCGTGCGCGCGCAGGCCTGCGAGCGTTGACCTGGCAGGGCCCGCGGACCGGGGCGGCGGGGACCCACTGGTCAGTTTAAGCTGGCCTGGATGAATGATGCTTCCTGCGCCCAACGGTGGGGCTAGAACAGACTGTCCGGTATGGATTTCGTGCCAGGATCTTCTGCGGCTATAGACCGTGTGGTGGGAGAAGGACGGGACGACAGCGACCGCCTTCCGCTATAGACCGCGCGGTCGTCTGGCGTGCCGTTATCCAACCTACTAGGTTATAAATCGCGTACAAACTCGTATATACTATGTATGCGATTGTCATGATTCGATAGAACTGAGTGAAACTTGTTGAGCACGTGCCCGATAATGGAGAATGCAGATGAATTATATGCTTTTCATGGGAGCCTTTTGCGCGCAAGGCACCGCGACGGCGACGCGAGGAGCTTCGCCTGCTAATCAACCGCAAACTCTAAACACGGTGCAAAACCGAATGATCATTGGTGGGCTCGAAATCCAGCCCTACAAGTACGGAATATCCAGGCATAAAATCACAGAGATACCTGAGGAATAAACATTATTCCCTTAGAGTTATTCCTCCATCCACATCCTAGAGCTGCAGCAACAGCATTTCTTTCGCTCAATCACATTTTGATCATACTCGCGTTTGCTCCCCCCGGATTAGGAGACGTTTCTACGTTAAATTAAAATCGGTCCGATGTGTGACGGGCCTTCGTGGGGCCCACGTTTTGGGGGAGAGAGCTTTTCATGCATATGCCCTCCCATATTCTCCCCCGCCAATGGCAGATTCCAGCTTGACAAAGGCGCCTGCTAGCGGCTTCGCCCCGCCAATTGGATGGACCAGAATACCCTCGCCCAAATATTAAAAGGCTCGCCAACCTTATGCCGAGACCGAGTCCAAGGTCCAAATGGTTCAGCTACACCTAGAAGGCAGCTAAGGAAGGCTATAATTTTCTTCGCTTAAGGCTAATGTCCTCTTGTGCTCATCGTGACTCGATCTTAAGTCCAACAACCCATGCATGGGTCATAAATCATACATTAAAAATCAAAGGGGAAAATTCCAAAAATGAATGATTAAAAATTGATATACAGACATTGAGCCACAGCTATGAGTTTATATAATATCTGCAGAAAATAATAATATGTCCATGAATATAAATAATAAATATAGGTTGAAATCACTTTGATAAAAACACAGTTTAGTTTTAAATCCGAGTTGCTGCTTTTGACCTAACAATGACGTGCTTCTTTGGAATTGTGGGATTGCATCATCACAAACCATTGTTTAAATTATTAGTATTATCATATATGCACAGCTGAATGATTGTCTCTGTGGTAGCTCGAATGATTGGCAATGTCGTGAGCAAAAGCTAAGAGTAACTTAGATAGATGACTAGATGAGGTTATCGCATGCACGGAGGGCAAGGTTCGAAAGCCGGCTGGCCTATCCACAACTCTCTAGCAAGTGTGCAATCAACCGTATCCTCAACTTTTTTTCAAATAGATAAGTTTAGCTAATGCTTAACCTCATTACTTGCTGAAGAAGGCAACAGCCAAAGCATGCCAAGCAATTATTGCGCATGCTAACTCAAATAATCAACCGGGGAGGGCGAAAATGAATGGAGATGACGCGTGCCATTCTTAGTAGTACATACGCGCAAACTCACGCGAATTGTAAGAGTATCTCTAACAGATTACTCATCTCTTATATCCTATATATTTTCTGCTTACATTGTCAATATATTTTTTATTTGTAGTTTTGGTAGCTATAGCAGATTACTTAATGGATAGGGTGGAGGGAGGAATCCTCTACATTTGAGCAAGAGGGAAGTGTGTTTTGGTGGCCATCAAATTTTTTGATATTAGCGATGGAATTGGTAATATGTTGGAGCACCTACCATTACTAAAATGATAGTTTTTTTTATTGGAGAGATAGAGAGATGAGTAATCTGTTGAAGATGCACTGATGAACTCTACCTAAAAGTAACGTTGTGCATTGGATATCTAGCAGACATCATCCCGATAATTCCAACTTTACTATTGCACCATAAGCAAACCTGTCTAACCTATAATGAGTACTTTCCTTCTAAAGAGATACTAGTATCAGCTGTGCGAAAGGAAAACCTTTTGGTACTTCCCCAACAATAAAAATAAATTGAAGAATTACTAAATTATCCTCGTAGATGTAAGCCCAAGCTTGAAATCACTTGCATTTAACCAAGCCCGATCACAATTGACTGCCGTTGGGTCAGAGCGTGGAGAAAAGAGCACGTACACTGAACTACAGTCAAATGTAACGTTAAAACTTCAGGGTTAAATCCGTCTTTTCATCCTTGGTCTCCCTCCAATTTAGCCGCCCCCGCAGCCCCCCTCTCCCCGTCCCGACCCAACGACCCCTCTCCTCCTCGCTCCGACACCTACACACATACACACGGCGCAAAACCCGCGCGCGCGCAGGGCGCAGGCGCAGGCGCCAGCGCGAGCTCGTGCTCTTGCCGCGCCGCCTCCGATGGCCGCGGCGGGGATGGCGACTGCGGCGGGGACGGCGGTGCTGGTGTACCTGGTCCTGTCGGGCCGGCTCTGCGGGGACGCCGCGGGCGACGACCGGGAGGACCGGCTGATATCGTCGGCCGTGTCGGCGGCCGCGGAGGCGCGGCGGCGGCGGAGGGAGGAGGCCCGGGCGCGGCGGCGGCGCCGGAAGGAGCAGGCGCGGGCGGGGCGGCCGTGGCCCGAGCGCGCCCCGGACGGGTGGGGCGCGGCCGCCGCCGTCGCGGCGCGCACCGTGCGGTTCACCTGGGCGGAGACGCTCGGCAAGTGGGCCCTCGGGGAGGTCGCCTTCGGGATCAAGTACTACATGCGGCAGCAGGTGCGTCCACTCGCCGATCGCCGGCGTCGTACTCGTACTAGCAGCCGCGTTCTTCCCCATTGCGCCGCGGAATGTTCAATTTGTTCGTGACGTGTTCTTGCGCGAGATTTTTTAAAAAAGATTTTCTACTTTTTTCGTTGTGCTTGTTACCCTTGGTGGTGATTTTGGTTGCTTCCTCGGTAATAGTATTTTTCTGGGTCAAGCTAGCTTGTCGCTTTTTTCCATTTTTCCTTATCCCGTTTGAAAACCGCGTAAAGGAAAAATATCTCCTAGGAAGGATCTTGTCTTGCGTGCAAGCAAAGATGGAGAAGAAACGCCCATTCTGAGCAAGGATTCCTTTTCTCCTGCTCCGATTTTTCGTCGCCATTTATGCTGTAGTAGAGTAGGTCTTGCTTCGTTGTGTTCCCCTTCTTGATTGACGGCCTTTTTAAAAGAAAATAACGTGGGCTAGTAATTTGATCCTGCTCTGTTCTGAGTAGCCCACAGCGTGGGTTAATTAACAATATTTTTTCATATTGTTGATAAAAAATCTTTTCGCTTCAGTTTCGCGGCAAGTCCGCACACTTGCTTCCATTTTTGGACCAAGTCATACCTCAACGCTCACATGTTATCCTAGCTAGCATAGAGGTTACGTGACTACTCGTGCCTAGTTTGGGAACACCATGTTATTCGTTTTGCAAAACACCATGTTGTTCGTCTCTCCTACGTTGCTGATGAGTGATGACATCTGTTTTGACGGAATAACGCTACCTTTTAACCTCACGATCCATATACAGTACCGGTTCATATATTTGTTGATATGAATACGATCCATCATACAGTGGAATCGCTTTAGCATACCTATTAAATTTGATTCCTTGATTTCAAATCAGAGGGCTGTTTTATATATAATAAACTAACCCTACTTTCTCTCCCAAAAACTGAACCCCACTTTCATTTATTTAGCCTGCAAAGGTGTAAAGTTAAGCGATGGTTAGATTTGAACCTGATACCTCACTTTAGGATAAGATGCTAGTTGCCTCTAGTTGCTCAAAGTATTGTACATTCTAGAATCATAAGTGCTAAAAGATTTCGTCCAGAATTTGATCACCTCATCAGCCTTACCTTTTTGTAATCTCTCATTTTTATCAGCCATGATGTCGGCAGACTACATTTTGACATGGATATGACATCAGTTTACTGTTTCATTTCAGGGTAATCTGCAGCATGAGTATGCTGGAAGCGATTCTGTACTACTGGATGGGCCTGAGGTAAGGCAGGAGCTGATTTCGCTACTCGGATACCTGAAGCTATGCATGTATTTCTCGAAGAAGCCATACAACGTGTTTTTGGAGTTTGGCGGATATGACCAGAACGATGTTCTTATAAAGAAATCTAAGGCGAGGGTGCGTAAGTATCAGTCAACTCTCTATTGTCAATTATGTATTGGGACTTGACGTCCCATAGAGCCAATAATTTGCTGTTCATACCAGTACTGAACTACTTATAATGAGTGAAGACTAACCAAGCAACCGTCTGAAATTCTCTACTATCATGCAGCTCTTGAAGCCTGCTTTCACAGTTGTTTGCGACAGAAGTAGCAAATGCTTTCTCCTTTTCATTCGGGGGGCTATCAGTGTTAAGGAGCGGCTGACAGCGGCAACTGGTGCAGAGGTTCCATTTCATCATGTAGTGGTCCAAGAAGGTCGTGTCTCCAACGTAGTGTTGGGGTATGCCCATTGTGGAATGGTTGCAGCAGCTCGATGGATTGCAAAGCGAGCCATTCCTTGCCTAAGTAAAGCGGTGGAGCAATTCCCAGACTACGATGTCAAGGTAATCTTTTGATGTTTAACCATTCTGCATCGTCAAATACTCATGCTATTGAATATTGATAGCCTATCTCTGTTAGTTTATCACGATAGATGCATTTCACGATAGATGCTTACCACTGCAACAAACAAATTTCACCAAAAAGCAACCTGAGTTGTGAACGCTAAAGCTGGAAACTGCAAGTTGTAACCAAGTGGATTTTCCCCACTTTAAACCAAAGTAAAAGTACTGAAGTGCTCTTGCAGTAAAGTACCATCAATGGATTTTGTAGGATTGTCTAGTGATGAGCAAGAATGCTAAGAAATAGATTGCCTAAACTACTAATGTGTGGACTTGTTATGGCTACCATGAGTAGATAGAATTAGTGGACATCACTCAGAAATGTTAGAATGTTAGCAAATTTTTACTATGAAATTAATGCCAAACAGCTTAATAGTGTTGTATCTGTTTTCTTCATTCACCTTTTTTTTGTTTATGTGTGATTTCAAAGTCATTACAATTTTATTAGCTAACTGGTGCATGCCAACTCCAATCACTTTCCTGTAGAGAACCTAAAAAGAATTTATTTGATTTTTTCTTTTAGTTATTTTTTTTCATCCTAATGATTGCTTTATTTCAGAGGGGAACTTCTATCTATTCTCTGCATTTCTTTATATTCGACTTATCACATACAGTATATGATGTTGAATATGCGTCTTGCCCTTTCTTCATTTTACTAACTCAATGTTTTTTTGTTTTATTTAGATCATTGGACATTCAATGGGAGCTGGGATTGCAACAATACTAACATACATCCTCCGTGAGAATGAAAAGCTGTCATCTTCCACTTGTATTGCATTTGGGCCAGGTACCGCTGTTTTACCACAAAAAAAAGATAATTTTAACATTGGTCACCATAAGTTCAGGAAAGTCATTAAATTTCCATTTGCGAATATCACTAAAATGCCATATTGAAATGACTGGCTGCTTAGGTTCACCTGCCAGCATTTGCAATCATGCTTTTCGTTTTTTAGAGAAAGCTCTAGCAATACTCATGTACAAAACAAAAGGATGACAAAAAATGGAATAACGGTATCATATTTATACTGGCAATCAACGTTTTAAGATGGCCATGTTGAGATATGCATCGACGGAGCATATTCCTCTGAATTATATCCAGAAGCCTCATTACTAGAATCTAACATCTGCAAAAACAGAACATTACTGCTGTCTCAAAATTTTCTCTTTGAATACTTCGTGTGATGTATATATTTCCACTGTTTCTGTTCAGCTGCTTGCATGACGTGGGACTTGGCTGAGTCGGGTAAAGACTTTGTTACCACCATTGTTAACAGAAATGACCTAGTGCCATCTTTGGGGCTAGCTTCTGCGGCCAAGCTTCGTACAGAGGTATCTCTCAGCCAATTTTTCTCTTGAAATTTGAGTATCTGAGCAAAGCGAAACCCAGAACAATATTGAGTAGTTCTGTAGTTGCTTAGAAGGAAGGAAAATTACTTTCTGCAAACAGGTTCTGCCTTTACAGGAAAACATATATTTACCATCGCGGTCAATGCTGGCAGGTTATGGCATCATCTTGGGCACACGACCTTCACAAACAAATTCAGCAGACTAGATTCTTAGGTTTCGTGAACCGTTCTGTGAGTTTCATCAGATCTCATGTGCCTTTCGTCTCTGATCCAAGATCTAAGGTTGTAGATGTTGATATGCTGCAATCACAGACTTCTGAGGTATAATATTCCAAACACTAGTTCTTGAAACAGATGAAATGGGAAATCACTTATGTCTAGTACTTATGAGTCGATTCCTCATGGCTTTTTGGCAGGCTGGGAGCAAGTCTTCAGCAGACACCCATGCTGTGGTAAAGAAACGCCCTGCGCTGGTTTGCTGGTCATGTGTTGCTGCACAGAAACAGACTGTTGAATCTTGTAAGCAAACACAGGACATGGAGAATCAAACTGACACTGATGTCACTGTGAAAGTTACTGACGAAGCTGCTGCTGAGGTAGTCGCAATCGAGCTTCGTGAGCTAAACCTTCAAGAATCAGATGAGGATGAAGCTGACAGGAAGGAAAAGGAATCAGCACTGAAAGAAACAGATGAAGAAGAGGCCATGGAGCTCCTAGAGACCTTGACCGACGAGAAGCAGGAGCTATCGCCGTCGACCTCTGCTCAAGAGCCACAGCAGTTATATCCCCCAGGGAGAATATTGCACATGGTTGGACTGCAAGCAGCAGAAGAAGTAACCACAAGTGCGCAAGGAGCACAGGAGGAGGTTCTCGCGCTGTACGAGACACCTCGACATTTGTACAGCAAGATTCGACTCGCGAGGTCTATGATAGGAGAGCATTACATGCCCAAATACATTAAGACAATGGAGCAGTTGATCGAAAAGCTTCCAGAGGAGGATATTGACGACCAGTTGGACTCGTTGTAGCATCAAAAGTGTGTACAGGATAGTTATTATACAGATCATCGAAAGGAAAGCCATTGTTTCGGGTTGCTGGTACTTAGCTCTGATTGGTTCAAGGTTTGTGGTAGCAATCTAGAAGCTGTACAGCACTACAAATTTGACTTTGGCCTGTCGATTTGTTGCCATTTCACTTTGACAGCCATCTCAGGAAGAGCTCAAAGAGCTTAACCTGGTGATGGTTCAGTATTTCAGAAACTTCAGCAGCAGCAGTTGTTTCTAGTTGTGTATGCTGTTTTAACCATTGAGTGATGTAGGCAATTCATCTGAAAAGACACACCACACTAACTGGTTATCAATTAGGCGTTTAGTTGAAAAAAAATGCCAAGTAGTACCAGTTCTGGTTTCTGCGATCAGTTCACTGACAGATGTGTACAGTTTAAGGCAGCTATTTTTGGCCTGACGCAGAGATCTTTATTGTCATGCTTTCAAAAGGCATCGAATTGATTTGTTGCTGTTGAGCTTTATATTGCACATTGGTATGTTGCAGCTGGTGAGCTTCTACTGTGAAATGATGGTGGCCGGTGTTGCCATGTGCATGCAACCAGTATTGACATTGACGTTTTTTCATGTGTGAATCATGGTATTGCCAAACGAGCAATGCAACCGTGACCGCCATTTTTCACGGTATTTCTAGTAAATGTTCTTGGTGGTAGCTTGGGCTATCCGAAATCACAGGTTTTCGTAAATTATTCACTGATAAGAGGAATTGGGTTCTACCTGCAGATTATCTCGTCATGGAACTGTTAAAATTGGCAGCTTCTATCACCGGACCCTTTGAGAGTTCTTGAAATCGAAGGAACCCATTTGCAATCCAATCCAATGTTCAAAATATCCAAATTCCAATCCCTATCCACCAATGCCGTTTGTTAAAGTTCATAATAACTGACTCCATGAATTAAAAAAGATTCTTTATCTTGCACTGGTTCTGCATGGACAACTAACAATATTTCAAAAGCTTAAGCGTTGAATCACGAACAATAGCAGTCCAGTCCTTAGCTGCCAATGAGAAAGCTCCTTTTTAGCTCATTTAGCTCTGGTACTTGGTAAATTTATTTAATCTAAAACAAGTTAAAAGATTCAAAAAAGGGGAAAAGCAAAAGCAAATTTTGTGCTTTGGATTGTGCCAGGAGACAGGTAACACTAACACGGATGCAGAGAAATAAGCATCATCATGCTGTTTAATTCTGGCTTCTTGTCCGATCTATGCTTCCCTCTACAGAATGACCAGACAATAGAAAATCAGGCCATTCTTCCAGTCGTGAAGCAACAAACCAAAACAAATTTAGAAAAAACGTTTTGGATTTCGTTAATATATAATTTCAGATGAAACAGTAATAATCGTTAAGTCTCTTACTCTCTTTAGTTCAGGTCTCGAGTGTTCCGCATCGCGCCATGAGAAAAGCGCATCAGAAGAACGAAAGTATGCATTTTGATCATCAGCAGAGACAGACTACCTATCGATAGATTATAACACTCATTAAGTTAACTGAAGTAGGAAAAGTAAGCATGAGTACCCTCAGACATGGATATGAAGAGTATCAACAGATTGATAGTTTTTCAGACAAGGCTGAAACTTAAAACGGTAATGCTTGGACTCGGCCGTCCGACCGAGGGAAAAATATCGGACGCCGTTCGGACGCCGTTCAGATCTAGCCTTCCATCTATCCAGGGAACTGTGTAGTAATAAATTTGTCTTCTCTCTCCTATATCTCGTCATTCTCTCCTCGCCGCAGGTCCATTGCCAAGCAAAATTTCAGTTTTACCCAACATCTCTCCTCTCGCTCTCTCTCGGCTGGCTCTGCCGTCTTCGTTGAGCGACCAACCTGCAGGGCTACCACCAGCAAGCGCGGGAGCCCCGGGCAGTTCTGGAGCGTGGATGACCGCGGCAGGAAGATTCCTCCTCCAGTGGGAGGATAGGAGAGGAGAGGGAGCTCGAGATGGGGATGGCACCACTGCAGCCGATATGATGAACGCCGACAGGCAGCCGAGCGCGCGCCGCCCCCGCTACCTGCAGGCCAGGGGCGCATCCGGGCGCAGGCACGGGTGCGGGGCTCGCGCGGCCGAAGACGGCGTCCACGGCGGGTAGTAACATATTTTGCCGCATGTTGCAAGTGGATGATTTAAGTGTTTCAGTTGTTTGAAAAAAATATTGCAGGTGTTTCATGCGGATGTTGTAAAAGTAGATCTAGATGTTGCGATGTTGTATATGTTTTACAGATACGTTACAAGTATTTAATCTGGATGTTGCATTTTTATTGAGACGTTTTATATGGATTTTGAATGTTCCATGGAATATGAAACAGATGTTGCGCTGAATTTTTTCCTCGTAATCAACGGATGCTGTAATTTTTTCAACTTATTTTTTGATGTTGCAAACGTTGATTTTTTATGTTGCAGAAGTTTATTTTTCTATGTTGCAGATGTTAGGTTTTGATGCTGCGATAGACCAACGGAGCGCGCTAGCAACCCTGAACTTAAAAACATGTGCATTCATCGGGTGAAAAAGGAGAAAAAGATTTTTTTAAAGAAGAGAAAAATAGAAACACCATCATGAATCTGGAAGATTGTTCAGATCCCTCTGCGTGATAATAATACGGTTCATCAACGATGTAAATCAGGCCACTACTTTAACATCACATCTTCATCGGGATCTCGCAAGAGCTCAGATCCTTCCAAATCAATCCAAAAAGAAAAGCAGATCGAGAAAGAATCTCCTCAGTTCAGGTCTCCAAATTGTTCTTCCACATTGTGAACTTCAGAAGAACGAAAGTAATTTTTACATCATCATCGGAGAATGGTCATTCCGTCAGCAAACAAAAACCCGAAAACCAAACAAAATCTGAGCCAGAACAGAAAGTGAACGACAGAATCGGACTGGAAGAAGCCAGAACAGAAGAGAGCGAGAGAATCGAATCGGGAGAACCGAGCTTCGCAGAGGGCGCGCGGATGAATCAAACGAGAGCTGAGAGAATCCACCCGGCGACGTTGGCGTCTGACCAGACGGCGGCTGCTTTGCTATTTGAGAGTGACGGTCGAGGGTTTGCTGTAAGCCTGGGCCTCGGGAGCCGTACGATCAATAGCTGGGCCCAAAGGCCGAAAATTTGGCCCAGACATTGAAATTGGTCCAGAGTCCTAAGGACGCGCAGCGACAGAAGGGCCCATTCCTCTTATCCAGTTGCCATCCTCTCCACCGAGCTCGTGCCGTCAGTTTCATTCCATGCGAAAGAACCCCAGTGGTTATAAGAGCACTATTAGATTCTAGATTTGACTCCTCGTGGAAATAAAATTTTTAGAATTTAATAACGTTATGCTTTCAGTAGTAGAAGATGTTTCCGTTAACAGCGAGACGCGTGTGGTGATTTCATCAATCTTAAGAATTTACCGGTTTAGTCTTCGAAAATGCTCATAGGGATATGATTTGTGTACGTGCATTCATAGAGATGAGTTTGCGTGTGTTGTGAGTGTCTGAATTGTACTGTGTAATCTTGGAAAAAAATGTAGCATGGTGATGAGTCCAGTTCAGGATTTTTTTTGTTTCGTGATTTCTTAAATTATTATTTTCCTAAGAAGGATAATAGCAAACCAACAAATTAAAGAAAAGTCCCAAATGTTTGCTTGAACAAGACCTGCTGGTAGGAAACTTCCAAAGTCAAATTTTAACAGTGGTATCTGCCTTTTTTGTGCAAAAACTGTGTGCTTTTCATCCTGGGAGTTCGTCTCTAGCGTATTTTCAGGGTTCTTTATTCTTACACTCACATAATTCTATTTTTGCAGTCTGATCTCTTGAATGGGGAAGGTTCAGTTTCGTCAAGAGAAAAGAATTCTCACTACGCATACCGGAGGAAATATGAAAGGAGTTCAGTTTTTGCGATCGATCCAATCTGGTATTTTCTATCAATCAATCTGAAAAAAATATTTTTTTTTCTTTGGATGCATATTTTCATGCCATTCGTCAAAACTTTGTCTGTGATGCATTATGAAACTGCACTGCCCTACCCGCAAAAAGAAAATAAAACTGCACTGCCCTGCCCTGGTTTGCAGTAGATGCTAGGGACACTGTCAGATGCAGGTATGTCAAATTGCTAATCTGCAAATGGAACTTCTGCATCACGTTATTATTTAGTGCGATCTCTATTTTCAATAGTGTCCTACTCCCTCCATCCCCCAAAGAGTTAATGTATGAATTCTATGATAGATTAATAAGAAAGTAAAATAACTTTATTTGTCCTTATTTATTAGCTATATTTAATACTAATTGATTGATGTATGCACATCAACATATTAAATGAGGTAAAATAGTTTGTTTTCTAGGATGAATTTTAAGTTTTGGAATGACTTGTATTTTTTTGAACCATTTACGGTACTAAATTTATATATTAATAAATTACCGTAGATGTGCTGAGTGATTGACTAGATGATTTGGAGCTTTACGGGTTGAGTCGATATTTCATATATGATTGATTGTGCTAACGGCTAACCGGAAGTGTTGTGTTGGGTGTGTTGAGTTGTGGTGTGTATAAAACATATCTTGTGTGGTGGTATCTCTTGGCTCGTGATTGTTGACGCAAAAAGCCGGCGATCGACCTTCAACACCGACACACGCAAGGACCTGGGAGATTTGCTTCACTCCAGTGCAAAATCCAAATCGGCGCACATGGTGTGCGCGGGTGTGCCAGTCAGTTTGATCCTGCAATTGACAAGGTGAAGATATTTCCTTTGAAGGTTACGGCGATCGGCCGATCAGGCCGATGCGGTCCTGGCACCAGTAACGGTAATGGTGTAGCAAAGTAGAATATGATAAATAAATAATCGTCCATGAGGCCGATTCCAGCACCCTGATGAGCATGAGCGGCTCATCAGCTATCCAGATCGGATCTGCATGATTAATGACTATAAAGCGTAAAAGCCATCGGCTAGGGAGCCGATAGGGAACAAAGCGCCGTTTAGCTCCCGATCCATCATGGGTAGAGCCGTAAGCAAATACAATTTCAACTAACATTATCACCAGTGTTTCTAGATGAAACGACAGCGATGCGCCCGAAAGTTGCAATCAAGAAACACTGCCGATAGGAGGTCAATCTAAACTACGCCAACCAACAGATCTATCCAGAATAGAACTTGATCTCAACAACACTTGAGAGGTAGCCGAGATTAAGATGCAACAGGATATTAAAAGGTCTATCGTCTATTCCAACAGGATAAAAGCTAATTGAACTAGTCACGCAACAAGATGATAGATTAAACAAATATGAGCCGATGCGATCCTAATCAAGGCTAGGATAAAAATGATTCTATCACATCAAGTTGATGCAGCCTTACAAGATATGATGAGAATCGATAACTGGTGAATACCGTAGATCAAGATAGAAGTGATGCGCCGTCAGTCGAAGATACAAGGTACCCGATAACTGGTGGATAAGAAGCAGATCCAACGACAGCGATGCGCCCGGAAGTCAAAATCTGGGATACCCAGTGACGAAGACTGCGGCGAACTAAAGATCGAGGCGATACAGCCCAGCTTGCTGAAGAACTCATCGAGAAACTACATTACTGCTACTCATAGGGCAAAAAGATAAAGGCAAAAAGGTAGATGTGTTTGATTGATCGAGAGATGAAAATTACAATAACCCTCGTCCCTTTATATTTATAGAGACAACTAGCTTGGTTGTCACATAGGCAATAAACTTGACTACCAAGCAAAATCTAAACTAAAAGAAGATACTAGGATACATGGACTCTAACTTCCCTTATTAACTTCCCTTATGTAGAATCCTTGTCAATTAAGCTTCCTTCCGATCCCCCCGTTAAGCAACTTGGCCGTATACTTGATCAACTTGGCTTCTTTCTCTTCCCGCATGCACTTGCCTCTTTTACTAACAATATAATATTTCGGCCACCACGCTAATCACATTTGACTAATAAGGATCTTTACGTGTAACTTGATACATGCACGCAAACCTTATTAGTTTCTCCTCCTTCACGTGTAAGTTCCCAATTAACAGGCCTCCGGTTCCATTGCTATCCGTCGGTAAGTACTGCTAATAATCGGCCATCGGCAATTACTGCTATCTTTCGACTTCACATGCGGAAATCCATTGGTTGCATGCTCTCAGCTCTGTCAGCAATTGTTAATGCACATCAGCTTTTTTAGCATAAATAGCCGATTGCTTTGTAATTCAAATTACATCAGATTTACCAAAATCCGGTGTCAACAGTGATGTGCATGCGTAGTATGCGACGTGACGGTCAACGGCACAAGGTGAAGGTCAAGAGAAAGATTCATGCCGATGGACCAAGGCGGTGAAGGGTGAATGTGAGTGACCCGAGGAGTCCGAGTGGAGTCATGGGCGGTCCCGTGGTACACGGAAGAGCAAGAGTATATGGGCGTGATGAAGACGATGTCGACCAAGTCAAGAAGGAAGGTGATGGTAAATCCGAGTAGGCTTCCTCTACCGCGGGAGCAAAAGATCTTGAAGGTGTCATGTCACTTGGTGGGAAGTCAGACACCCGTTGACATCGAGGGTTTGACTGGTTTGACCTCAAAACCGTGGTGAGTCACGCCTTGCGGGGTGTGCAAGAGGATTTGACCAGTTTGGCATTAAAATCGGGGTACATCCAATGCAGCCCGATGGCGGTGATGGAGGGCATGTGGTGATGTCAGCGTCAAGAGAACAGGGATTTCCTATGCAGACAATTTGTGGAGACGCTCGACCGCTAATGACGCATGGAGGGAGTGGCATGCGAAACGGGCCCACCTAATCTCCATGTTCCAAGATGCAGCTCGGCATCTCAGAGGACCCCGGGGTGCAGCCTAACACCCCGAGAGGCAATGACTTCATTTGCTTAGAAGGAAAAGCTGTGCCGGCGCTCAGAGCCGGCAGCGATTAAAATAATCCCCCTGCACACGTGCAAATGGGTTGCGTGTTTGCATGCATGCAAGACAAGACAAGACAAGAAGAACTTCTCCACGGAAATACATGCGTGAGATTTCAAAGTGTGGACCCCAAAGATAAGATAAGATATGCATGTGCGCATGTCCCAAGATAAGGACCACATGTCAACATTAATGGGGCAAGCACATGCACCCGGGGTGTGCATGCTGTGCATGCATCATGCATCCCGGGGTGCATATGCACGATAAGACAATGAATGGTGGTTGTCTTCCTCACTCTATTGGCCATTTGATCACGGGACCCAAGGTGAGAGGGCTCCTGCCACGCCCTGTCCACACCCTCTCACGCTAAAGGAGCAAGTGGAGAGAATGCATTAAACAATGAGGAGGTAGGGTGCATGCACCCTCATATTAATTACATCTAACAGAAGTCGGCGCAGGCTGCATGCGTGCATGAAGGACACGTCAGTTGTGCAGGCGACACCTCACGGTGCACGTACAACCCGATGTGGGGATCCCTCTTGGATTATAAAAGAGGAGATCCGGGGCAAGGAAGGGGGACGACTTCTTCCTCCCTCAGTTTCCCTAAGCTCAAGAGCAAACTCTGCTCCATGTATTCTCTGATTAATACACAACCACAAAATATACAAACAAGCAGGACTTAGGGCTATCCTGAACCTAGGTAAAATCCCCGTGTGCTCTTTATTTTTGCAAGCCACTCCAGGAGATTGCTGCGCGTTCATTTCCTGGCCGAATCTCAAAGGGGCGATTAATTCTAACCCTCCATATGTTGAACAACGACAAGCGCCATCGTGAAGCTTGCGTCGAGGCGAAGCAGAGTCGTGAAGGCGGCGTGTCCATCCGGTGTCCTGATAAAATGTTGGACGGTTTTACCCCAGAAGGTATTTGGGTTGTATCCTTCATACGAGGCATTCTGGTCATTTGCTCATTTGTGCTTGTGAGAGTTTGGGTTTCGGTTTGAGAGATAGAGAGGAGTGACTCTTTGATTTGAGCCTTTTGCCATTCTAGCTTTGATTAGTCTACAAGTAACCGGACATCTTGAGGTAATCCAAGTATCAAATTCGTGCAAGATTGTTCTCCTCCTTCTAGATCTCGAATTTGTTATTTTTCCTATCTTCGGATCTATTTTTGGGTGATTTTTTGATCTCGTGATTGACATCGATTTGGGGTGTTTTGCTTGGGGCAAATTGGTGCTAGGACATGTGCAAGAACAAGAACATCTAGGGTGATCCCCTACCAAATCCATGCATGAGCACCTCGGATTTTAGGGATTCTCCAAACCCCCCTTTTTTGTGTTCTTAACCAAATCCGCGAGATTGAAGGTGTTAGCTCTTTCTTTTCGTAGAGATCTTTTGGGAAAGGTTTCGCCATATGGTAGAGAAGCTACAACACAAAAAACTTTGGACTTGGATCTAGTTTGGTTTGATTTCACGTTTTGGCTTTGAGGTTGTTCTTGAGTTCTTCATCCTTTTTCTTGCCCCTTTTCTAAAACTCGCGAAATCCAAGGTGAAGTCTTGATCTTTTGGAGAAGATCTTTTGGGCAAAGACTCACTAAGTTGTTTTGAATCTACGGTTAAAAGTTTGTTAGATTTGTAGTTCGTCTGATCCACTTTTGGGTGTTGACTTTGTTTCACGGGCTGTTTTTCTATGCAGTTCGGCTGAATTAGTTTAAAACCGGCTGAGCCAGGTCATGTAGGCTGATCCGAGTTGAGCCCTTGGATTTGACACTGGTTGAACCGGCTGAGCCGGTCTTCGCCCTGGGCAAATTTAACCGAGAACCGAGAACCAAACCGAAATAACCGAGACCGGAACCAAAATAATCGGAACCCAATCTACTTAGTTAGTTCAAAACCGAGAACTTCAGTTCCATGTTCATTTCCTATTTCTCAAGAACTGAATTTACTATGTTAGTTCAAAATCGAGAACTTCAGTTCCATGTTCGGTTTCTATTTCTCAGGAACTGAATTTACTCGGTTAGTTCGGTTTGGTTCTCGGTTAACCGAGGAGAACCGAAATTGTTAGTCATTCAGCCCATTAACTACTTGAGCCCAGTAGAGCACTGACCCAACTGAGCAAAAACCCTAGCCGTCCGGCCATCCCTATCCCCGAGCCCGAGTCCCACTCCCGTCTGCGTCTCCGAGTCCCAACTCCCAGCTGCCCTAGCCCGCACTCCCGTCTCCCTCCCTTCTTCAGTTCCTCCCCACCCTCCCTTCCTCCGTCTCCCACTCTCCTCCTCTCTCTCCCGGCGCACTGCCGCCACACTTGGCTGTTGTCTCCCTCCCTTCTACCCGGCGGAGAGGCGGGTGCAGCGCGCGGCCGCGGTCCGTCTCCCACTCTCCCTCCCTCTCTCCCGGTGCACTGCCGCCACGCTTGGCCGCTGTCTCCCTCCCTTCCACCTGGCGGAGAGGTGGGCGCCGGCGGCAGCATGCGGCCACGAGAAGACGCACGACGGTGGATCCTCGGCTTGTGGCCATGGCCCGCGGGAGGGCGCGGCGGCGGCGGATCCTCGGCTAGCGGCTGCGGCCCATGGGAGAGCACAACGGCGGCAGATCGATGGTGCGCAGCCGCAGGAGGGCGCGGCGGCGCGCACCCCAGCTGCGGCGACAGATTGACGGCACGCAGCCGCGGGAGGGTGCGGCGGTGGCTGATCGAGGGCGCGGCAGCGCGTAGCCCAGCAGGAGCTGCGGCGGATCGACGGTGCCGAGGCGGCCCCTCCTCTCCACTGATTTTTTCATTCTTTCTTTTTTTTTCTTACCTTGGTTCTGTACAACTCGGTTAGTTCGGTTATAACCGGAACCAAACCGAACTAACCGAAACCGAATTTGCTCGATTCCTATTTCTAAAAAGAATTGATCGGTCCTTAATTTTTAAGAACCAAAGTTGTGTAGGTAGCGAGGAACCGAACCGATCGGTTTGGTTAGAACCAAATGCCTAGGCCGAGCCGGTCTAGGCCAGCTGAGCCGAGTTGAGCTCTCGGTTTTTACATAGGCTGAGCCGGTCCAACAAGGCAGAGCCGACTTTTGCTCTCGGATTGTCGCTTAAAATATTTGTTGTTTGCTTCCGCACTTCTCAAGTTTACTTTCTAGCTTGATTCCTATGTCTAGTAGCTTCTCCATTGCTACATGTTCTTGATCTTGCTAGTAGTGTATGTTTTGGGGTCGATTTTAGGATATAGGCTATGATTCTCGATAAGAATTTTTGAGGCTCCTATTCACCCTCCATCTAGTCGCCATTCTGATCCTTCAAAAGATCGTATTATGATATGGAATTGTCTTTCTGATACCCAACATACGTGGTAGATACTTTGTATTTGTTCATGGTTCTGACTCACTAGCTAGTGTCAAATGCATGGATTTGGAACAAGTCATAAGAACTATAAAATAAAAATGCACCTGTGCTAGTGAAACATTTTGGTTCTCCGATGCAACTTCGGTTAGTAGTGGCCACATGAAACGATCTAATGATACTTATTTTGTTACATAAATGTTAGTAGTATTTTGAAACGGAGGGAGAGTATATACGAAGTGGAACTGCAGGTCTCATCTTGGGGTGGGACCAACAGCACTACTTGGTGAGGCCATGCCTATCTGTTCCAAATAAATAGGGCGGCCATGCTTTCTCGAATTATCCGTTCCTTGATCTGCAGTACGCAAACCAACACTTGTTGCACTGATATTATTTGCAGTGCTTTGGAGCACTGATGAGCCAGAGTAATCAGCCATTGCATGACGAGATACCTCCAGCTCCGCACACATAAATCCGTTATAATATGCAAATCAAAGTAAGCTAGCACACTGATTACTTCCAGAAAAAGCCATCTATAACTATGAATCTAAACTGTGAACGCATCATATCATTGCAACGTTGAAATCGCCTTGGACGCCTCCACCAAATCATTAACCTGTACAATTCCAATGATGAGATCAGAGAAGCAGCTACAGTTAATCTTCAGTATAACCTGTACAATTCCACTCGGCAATTCTTTAGTATATCTGATTAGTCAAATGGTATACAAAATAACCACAGTTAATCTTGTCATTGAACATGGTGCAGGTTGTTCACAGAAAAGACATCATCTCTTCACTTTCGATGGAACTGGACATCTTTCTAGACTAATGGAACAACTACTCACTATATTGGAATGGAACAGTCCATGAAAAGTTCTCAGATTGCAAAGAATCATCATAGCATTACTTATAGAAGAAACCATGCACAGTAAGGAATGTGAAACTAGTCAAAAAGTGACTAACCAGTCTTAAATCTTCTTCTTGGTTCCAAAGAATCCGCTTGTCGGTCCTACCAACTTCTTCATTGTCGGTATTTAAATTATGATGTCCTGCTGTTGGAGGGTTTGCTACTTCTTCAACTGATGGCGACCTCTCCTTGCGGTGGGGTGGGTTAAATGGGGCATAGTGACTAGTGAGAGGGTCCCCCAACAAAGTGAGAATTTTGGGACAAAGGAGGCTGGTTATGTAACAGATTCATGAAGCCACGTGGTAGCACCGTATCATTTTCCCTGCAGAGGAAGAAATGGTACTCAGATTCATTAAATAAGTTAGCAGACAACTTCTGTTAACAGATGTTTCATGAGCAGAAAAAGATATAGATATAGATGTTCATGAGCAGAGCAGGAGTAAAATTATTGTCTATTTCTATTGCTAATCAACAAATCAGTTAGCTATCTTGTATTAAAAATTAGCACACAAAAAATCGGTTAACTTCAGTTAAACTATCTTATTATTGCAATGGCACACCAGTTTCCATGTCACTGCAACAGTAAAACTGAAAAGACAAGTGCCTCCTAACATTTGCATTACTTATCTGCTGTAACATTTTCTCAGTGAAGCAGTAGCTTGGTGAAGAAATTTATTTTCTTAGCACTATCATGGTTTGTTTGTGCAAAGTGACGATTCTTATAAAAAAATTGCTTCAGAATTCAGGCATATGTCCTTAGCTCTATGGACTTGTTACCCAAATTGGGAGGCTGCACCCAAATAACAACTAGCACTCAGATAAGCATTTCGGCAACAACCGGCTACTATCTTCTCAGCGGATGGTCAACCAATTACCTCCTTAATAATCTTCTCAGTGGATGGTTAACCAACTGTGAATGAGACTAGTTCAGTTACCTCCTTAATCACTAGCAGTATAGATTGTTGAATTACTACAACACCTAGAATGAGACTAGTTGAATTTTTTTCCACACTGGGCTAGACTGGAGTTATCCTTCATCTGAGAAAAGTATGTTTTCATCTAGATTACCAACATATCTATACCAACAATTTGCAATAAACAAGTATTCTAGCAGGTTGATGGCATATCATTGCAATTGGAGCAAGCATCAGAGAAATTGGTTCCTTCCCCAACTACAGCTAGCTTACCATTCTGTCGGATCAGAAATTGGACCTTGCATCCATGGCGTAGCCGGGCTTGGGCTGCCGGAGAAGGACGTGAAGCTTGGAGTACCCCGGAAGCAAGGGACGCCGGTGGATCTTGGGGTAGCCGGCAAGCTTGGGCCGTCGGTGGATGGATGGGCGGCGGCGAAGCTTGGGGCGCCGGAGGATGGATGGGCGGCGTACGTACCGGCGACGCTGGGGCTGCCTTCCCGCCCCGCGCCGCTGGGACTCCCTTCCCGGCCTGCGCCGCCGTCGCCTTGGCAACTGCCTTCCAAGCCCGCGCGGAGGCGTTCTTCCGCTCCCGCGCCGCCGCCGCCGCCGCCGCCGCGTGCTGCTGCTTATTGGTGTGGAAATATTTGAAACGTTTCGGCCGTACACGGATGAGACCAATTAACCGTGCATGCAGATCGGGCTCACTTTTATGGGAGGGCATGGGCACCTCTCTTTTACACCGTCGGTCGGTTACCCTCACCCCTCCTCTGCTTGGCGCATCTCCGCTCCTCGCCCGCCGCCCCCCATTCGCAACCACAAACCTCGCAAAAATCTCGATCTCCTTCCCGACTCCTCTCGATCGCATCCTCCGATCCTCGGGCGATGGGGCGACGACGCGAGCCTCGTCGGACTCGTCAGGAGGAGATCTTCATCCCAGCCGAACGTTTGGACGACTATAGGTGAGCTAGCCGCCCGCCGTCATCCTCATCTCTCAATCTCACACACGTCGGAAGTGAAAACGTCAGAAAGCTATTCAAGGTGAGAGCGGAAATCATCCTTATAGCCGTGGGGGAGAACAGAGATCTGGGGAGGCGCTTTCCACGTTCTCTAAATCTATTTGGATCCATCCGATCACACAGATCCGGACAATTCCTCTGCACCGGCGAGTTAGAATTTGGGGACTGGGGGTTGGAGGCGGCGGAGGGTTTAAAGGTAGGGTAGGCAGGGGCATTGCTGCTGTGATTTGACTCAAGACGGAGGCGATGGTAGCCCCATGCCCAGGGCGGGCTGGCTGGCTTCACTCTTGATACATGAACATGCGATTCGTTTATGTGCGTTTTTTTCTTGGCAATCCTGAGTTTGTTTGACATTTCAGCTCGAAAATTGAAGAATCGTGGGGTTATGTTGCTGCTGTTTGAGACGCCCTCTGGTTTTGCACTTTTCTCTTTTTCTGAGGTTTACTTTCACCTACCTAATACTTTGAGGGTACGTTGTTCCTCCTTGCTTGGTTGACCTTCAATGATGTGCTTCTTGTTCCTTTGGTCTATGCAAGCGACCTAATTTCTCCGTTTTATTATTTGCCTCTTACAGGATATCTGGGCAGAGTTTGCTGATATTAACCGAGCATGTTTTGTCAGTACCTCCTTCATTCCTTGCTTTCCCATCCGATTGTTATCTCCTTACTTGCTTGTCATCGAGGAAGCTAGACCAGCTGGTCTAGGCATTTCGGCGGCACCCCGCAGGTCCTGAGTTCGAACCCCGGGTGGGGCGAATTTCAGCCTGCGGGTAAAAAAACTCCCTCGACCGTCCTATAGTTGGGTCCTATCCTGGTCGCTGATCCCTCCATGTGCGTGGGTCACCCATTCTCACGGGTCGTGGACACCGTGTACGGATGGGGTGGGGGTTTGAGGGTTTTCTCAGCCTACGTGAGAAAGGTTTTTTTTTCTAACCAGTCATACCGTGGGGGCGGTCTCTCCCCTACAGGTCGAGTTTTTTTTGTCATCAAAGTAATTAAGTAGCTCTTTGCATTGAGTCATTGTTCTCCCATACATCTGTTTGTAAAGCATGTAGCATGATACTTCTTTTGCTGTAAGGTCACCATAGGTGCAAGGATATATCTAAAGAATCAATTAGTGCACGCTGGAACATTTGTGTGTATTGCTATGCACAAATTTTCTAACTAGTAACTGCTTGCTAGGTAGGGCTGATAGGGGCCTTGATGTGGTGCTACTTTCTGAATAACATCAACTTGTGAACATATTAGGAATTACACTAGAAGTATTGGATAAACGAGGATACGACAAGGATATACATTTTATGGTTTTAGATATACCTACTGAATGCCCTCTCTTCTCCATCCTCTTCTTCTGTTCCAAATACATGCATGATAATTATTTAAATTTTTCTTTGTTCTCATGAACATGCTCATCCTTATTTCCTTATCAGGTCGTTGTTCGGCATGACTTTCAAACTTTTGAAGACAAATCCAGCGCCATTAATGCTGATACTTGCGTTAACAAACATCTTGCTGCTATGATCTACAAGTGGCGCCTCCCAGGGATGAAATTGGTTGTTGGAAAGCCTGAATATAAAACAATCATTGAATCAAAGTTGGTGAGTATTTTACTCCTTTTCTGGTTATATTTTTTGAACAACTTTGAGGGTCATTGTTACTGTGACTTCTTTCAGGGAGGCGCAATGAAATGTGATGGAGGTAATGTGGGGCATACAACATCTCATGCACAAGTTTGTGCCTCAAGAAAAAGCAGAGGTGGCTAAGGATGACCGCTTCCCAATGAGCCAAGGACTAAAAAAGTTCCTGAGTTATTATGGATTTGACGTCGAACCAGAGATGGTGAGTTCAATGGTTGGAGTTGCCATGCTTTCTGCTTTATAGCTCCCTGCCATTTAGTGTTAGATTATACGATAGCTTATGTTCTGTGCACTTATAATCCTTTATTTTTGACTGACCAAAGTTTGGGATTTAAGTTTTCATAGAAAAAATTGCATTTATAATTTTCTCTTACTTATGAAGCATCACTCTTTGTATTTCAGCTCAATGAGCAAATTGTTGTGACGGCAGGTGCCTTGTTTCATTGTGATGCTGTTTTCAAGAATTATTTAGAATACCTGGCCAATGCTATTTTGCGCTTTAAGAGGGTATCTGACATTAATTGTGATCATTGGGATGCGCGGAAGGTTGCAACAGCTCTGAAGGTGGTATGTTGCCCCGAAGAAGACAACGATTTTCATGAGGTAAATCGCACTATTTTGTATGTGTTCTCAGCTGCTCACTGTGCATTTCATTCATGGAAGCTCATGTTCCATTCAGGTGCTTTCAGAAGATGAGCTATTAAAGTTGAAAGAGGAGGCACCTAAATATAAAGATCTTGTGTCTAAAGTCCATTGCATGAGAACCTATGAGAAAATTTCCGAAGCTCATAAAGTTAGGGCTGAGAAGAAAAGGTTGTTGGGATTCTTGGTTAAGGAAGCTAAGGCAGCGTGTGAGAAGGGTAAGCTGCACGGAGAATCAGAGCAAATTCCTCAAGATTGGTGTTGATAATATGGATAGAGATCAATATATTAATCTGGGAAAATCTGTACTGGCTCCCTTGACCACTACAGAGCAAGTTGAAGTTGGGATAGAAGCTACTCCCTTGGCTTCGTTGGTGATAGCAAGGATGAAGCCAAACTTTTAGCTGAACATTCAGAGCAAGTGCAGGTTCAGGCCAATGGTGTTAGGGGTTTGCCTTCTAGGCCACCAAAGTCCGTGTCTAAAACATCTTCTCCTTTTGATGGGAAGGTGCTCAGGTGCAGTCCAAGGCTGAAAAGGGACAGTACCTATGAGCATGTTCAGCTTGAGGATATTCCTCGTAAGCGCCACAAGAAGATTCCTGCATCTTTGTTGTCACTGGAAAACTGAAGCTAAAGAATTGTAAATAATTGTAAATTCTCATTAGTAGAGTAATCTTGCTTCTGTATTGCATAATAATGCAATGATTCTAGTATATTTGACTAACCGTAAGGTAGACATATTGTTCACAGTACGACATATTTGTTTCTTGTTTTTGTACAGATTTCAACAAAATATGACAATTTATCAGAATTTGATTACAAAATCAATGTATGACAAACAGTTTGATTGTGGGAAGGGAACTCTTTTCCACTTATGTGATGACGTGATACAACAAGTAGTATCATATGAAGAACCACATACAAAATCAATGATTCTGCATCTAACTACAGATAGTAGTTAGCTTTAGTTCGGACATATGTTGTGTAGTGTCTCCTGTCCTTGTGATCACCGATATGAAGAACCACCCCATACAGATCATACAAGATGTTGGATCCAACTATAGCATCACTCATGTATGGAGAAACATTCAGTTAAGTAGGTATTGGAATATGCTTCTTTATCTTCTTACCATTCATCTAAAAGGTTCATAGAAGTTAGCTTTAAAAAAATGAAGGAGAAAGAGTTAATAATACCACATCCTAACCTCAAATCTTTTGAGCATAATATGAAGCATCTTGGGAGCTTTAAAAATTGAAGTATACTCCATTGCTTCTGACTTCCCTAAATTGTTAGCATTGCATCTGCACCAAGTCAATAACTTCAGTTAAAGTATGTTAGAACTTTGCATGACATACATAACATAATTCATGTCCAGAGAATTGAATTTATGTGTACCACACTTACTCGACATATCCATAATCATTAAATTTATTATTTTGAATTAACCTCAAGCAATCTGTGAAAGATTGAGGGTCTTCACGCGCATCTTTATCATTTAGGGGAACATACAACTCTAAGTGAGGCTCATATCGCCGTGGGGAACGAAATCCACATCTCATACACTCAACCTGATAGGTATTAATTATTATAATCAAGCTATACACAAAAAAGGTTCAATTTAAATGTAGATTCTTAGCTACCTCTTTTTCCAGCAATGTATCAAATGTATCTCCAATGATGTTGGGATATCCATGTTTATCTGAACTTTTTTCCATGTATTCTTTTACTTTGCTACAAACAAATACACCAATAAAGACACCACATAAGACCATAAAACATTAATAATGGACTGTGTAAGGGACAAAAATAAGGAAAAATTGGATTGATAGCACTGGAAAATCCATATTTTGGAATTATACCAATTAAAAGATCTCGGTTAAGATATTTACCATGAAAAGGTTACTTCATTATAGAAATATACCACTCCACACTATTACAGAACCTCGAATAGATCCACCCCCTTTTGTCCCGCTTTGGTTGGGCCCGGGACTAAAGGAGGCATTAGTCCCGGGTCCAACTGCTAGAAACTTTGTCGGCACGGGCAGAGACCTTTAGTCTTGGTTGGAGCCACCAACAGGACTAAAGATACATCATTAGTCCCGATTTTTGGCTCCAACCGGGACAAAAGGCGCGTGGCACTTTTAGTCCCGGTTAGTGGCTCCAACCGGGACTAAATGCCGACCTTTAGTACCGGTTGGAGCCACCAACTGGGACTAAATTCCCAGGCCTTTTTATCCCTTCTTCCTCCTTGCCTGAGAGCCATTCTCTGCTCTCCTCCCTCCTCGTGTTCTTGCTCTTGGCTCTCGGGTGAGGAGAGTTCATGCCTATTTTCTCCAAGATTTGTGATGAAGCATTTTGATTTTCCCTCCACCCAAAGGTGAGAAACTTCATCCTCTCAAGTTCCATTGCTAATGAAGCTCATTTCATGCCTTAGAAATAGAGATTTTTAAGCATATTTAGATATGGTACGATGTTCATGTTTTTTTGATTCATACGCTATTTGAGCTCAAAGTTAGATAATGTTTGCATGTGTAGATGTGATTTACTTGTATTAGTTGATGGAAATGAGTATATTGAGTTGAATGTTTTTATTTTTTGAATGAATATGAATGAAAATGGTTGTAGTAGAATTTTTATTTTTGCAAAATGAGTATGTATATATGTGGATTTATTAGTGAAATGTGAATGTTTGAATGTGGTTTTTCAAAATGAAGTGAAAAAGTTGTATACTTGGTATTTAATTTGTATTAAGAAGAAAATATTTTGATACTCTAATGATGTATTTATTTAGGCTCCCATTGAAACCATCGCGAAGTTAAAAAAATCTTTATTTCGGATATGTATATGTCGTTAACCTTGATCCTGCGGTGTTGATACGGACATTCGGCGCCAACATAGATATCCGTGATACGGTGCGGTATAAGGACGTGATGAAGGAGTACGGTCTTGGTCCCAATGAAGAAATCCTCAACTTTTTAGTTGGGGACTTCTTTATTAGGACCAAGGCCGTACTCTTTCATCACGTCCGTATAGCGCACCGTGTCGCGGATATCTATGTTGGCCCCGAATGAAAGTGTCATCACCGCAAGATCAAGGTTGACGACATATGCATATCCTAAATAAGGATTTTTTTTTCTTTTCGATGGTTTTTGCATAAAGAGCCTGAATAAATGTTCTGAACCATTATTGCATCCCATATGACATGGGATGACGAGTGTTCGCCTCAAACTGAAGAGTATCAAAATAATTAACTTTTAGGAATAACTTTTTTATTTGCATGTGTAGATGTGATTTAGTTGTATTAGTTGATGAAAATGGGTATATTGAGTTGAATTTTTATTTTTGAATGGATATGGATGTGTGTACTTGGTATTTAATTTACATCGAATGGAATGTTAATGTTTAATCCGTAGAAATGACTTTGCAACATGTTGAGTTGGAGCGCCGTGCGTCTGCTCGTGCATCGGTACGCAATAATTTGAAGCGCGCCGGTCATTCACTTGAGGCCCGCCTTGAAGAGCGCCTTGGACTTGTTAGTGGTCGTATTCGTTGTTGGATTAAGAAAGCATTGCATTGCCTCGCGCTTGCCAAATTTGAGCGTGATTTTGATGTTGAGTTGCATGGTACGAATGATGATCGCGAGTTGATGGCTCGACATAATGCAAGGCGTGAAGCGTCAGGGATGCCTGAAATTGACCGTTCCGTGGCGAGAGTTCGCGCGGCGATTCATGAGGCATCGGTTAATAGGTCTCATGAGTAGTTTGTATTTGCATGTAGTCCTTTTATGTATTCATGTTGTGTAATGGATCATGTAGTTCTTATATTTTATCATGTTGTGTAGTGGATCATGTAGTTCTTATAATTTACAATGTTGTGTAATGGATAATGTAGACCTTTTCATTCTGTACTTCTCAATTTTTTTTCATACTATATCATTAAATGTATCAATTTGAACTCTAAAGATGAGAACTGAAGTGGTGAAATCAATGTAGATGGATCGGTGATGGATGTATGCTGACCAACCTTCCAAGGAGTTCATTGATGGTTTGCATTATTTTTTGGATGTGGCCGAGGCAAATAAGGAGAATGGTTTCATGTGTTGTCCGTGCAATATTTGCAAGAACCAAAAGGATTACTCCTCATCAAGGATCCTTCATAGCCATATTTTTTCTCATGGTTTCATGCCCAATTACATTTTTTGGACCAAGCATGGAGAAAGAGGAATTATAATGGAGAACAATGAATAGGAAAATTGTCACGAAAACTTTCCTGGCCCCTTTGGATTCGGTGCCTTTGATGATGATACTACAATGGAAGAGCCAGAAGGAGAGATGCCAGATCATGATCCGACCGACGATCTTGGGCAGGCGTTGCGCGTGAAGATTGTGAAAGTGAAATGGAGAGGATGAAGTTCCAGCAGATGTTAAAGGACCACCTCAAGTTGTTGTACCCAGGTTGTGAAGATGGCTTGAAGAAGCTTGGTAGCACTCTAAAGTTTCTACAATGGAAGGCAACGCATGGTGTATCTAATAAGGGATTTGGTGAATTACTGAAACTTTTAAAAAAAATGCTTCCTAAGAATAATGAGTTGCCTAGCACAACATACGAAGCAAAATAACTTGTTTGCCCTCTAGGTTTGGAGGTACAAAAGATACATGCATGTCCTAATGACTGCATCCTCTACCGCGGTGATGAGTACAAGAATTTAAATGCATGCCCCGTATGCGGTGCATTGAGGTATAAGATAAGGAGAGATGACCCTGGAGAAGTGGAGGGGGAGCGTCGTCCCAGGAAGAGAGTTCCTGCCAAGGTCATGTGGTACTCTCCGATAATACCACGTTTGAAGCGTTTATTTAGGAACAAAGATCATACTAAGTTGATGTGATGGCACAAAGAAGAACGCAAGCAAGACAATATGTTGAGACACCGAGCTGATGGCTCCTAGTGGAGGAAAATAGATAGAACTTACCCATACTTTGAACGTGATGCGAGGAACATAAGGTTCGCGTTGAGTACGGATGGCATGAATCCTTTTGGTGAAATGAGCAGTAGCCACAACACTTGGCCTGTGACTCTATGTATGTACAATCTTCCCCCATGGCTCTGCATGAAGCGAAAATTCATTATGATGTCGGTGCTTATATCGGGGCCAAAGCAACCTGGGAATGATATTGATGTGTACCTAAGGCCATTGGTCGACGAACTGTTATTGCTATGGCGCGATGAAGGTGTACGGATGTGGGATGAATACCGATAGGAGAACTTTAACCTACGAGCATTTTTGTTCGTAACAATCAATGATTGGCCTGCTCTTAATAACTTGTCAGGACAAACGAATAAGGGATATAGAGCCTGCACACACTGCTTGATGAAACTGATAGTGTATACTTGACCCACTGCAAAAGGTTGTATACATGGATCATCGTCGGTTTCTCCCCATCAAACATCAGGTACAAAAGAAAGGCAAGCATTTCAAAGGGCAAGCAGACCGTCGTACAAAGCCGACACACCGTAGTGGTATGTAGGTTTTTGATATGGTAAAAGATATTGAAGTTGTTTTTGGGAAGGGACTTGGTAGCCAACCTGTTTCGAGCGAAAATGGAATGGCGCCCATGTGGAAGAAGAAGTCTCTATTTTCAGAGCTACCATATTGGGAGGTCTTAGATGTTCGCAATGCACCCCACGAAGAATCCTTGCATCAACCTGATAGGATTCATGGGAGTGTATGGGAAGACAAAAGATACACTAGAAGCGCGGCGGAATTGCAGCGTATGGAAGAACGAGATGGCCTACATCCACCATTGAGAGAAAATGGACGGCAGTACGGCACTACTTAAGTCCTGCCAGCTATACTCTTAGCAAAGAAGAGAAGGAAAGCATGTTTGAATGCTTGAGCAGTATCAAGGTCCCATCTGGATACTCCTCAAACATAAAAGGAATCCTAAATATGCCAGAGAATAAATTCACAAACCTAAAGTCTCATGACTGTCACGTGCTTATGACTCAACTTCTTCCGGTTTTGTTGCGTGGAGTACTGCCTGAGAACGTTCGATTAACAATCGTAAAGTTGTGTTCTTTCCTCAACGCAATTTTTCAGAAGGCAATTGATCCAAACAATCTCATAAAGCTGCAGAACGATGTGGTACAATCTCTAGTTGGCTTTGAGTTGATATTTCCACCATCGTTCTTCAACATCATGACACATCTTCTAGTTCACCTTGTCAAAGAGATTGATATTCTTGGACCTGTATTCCTACACAATATCTTCCCTTTTGAGAGGTTCATGGCGGTACTAAAGAAATATGTTCATAATCATGCTCATCCTGAAGGAAGCATCGCCAGTGGCTATGGAACAGAGGAGGTCATTGAGTTTTGTGTTGACTTTATTTATGACCTTAAACCAATTGGGGTTCCTGAATCGCGGTATGAGGGGAGAGTATGCGGAAAGGGCACACTAGGAAAAAAATCATATATCTGTAAGGATGATTACTCGTTCAAACAAGCCCATTATGCGGTACTTCAACAATCCTCCTTGGTGGATCCGCACAGCGTGGAACATAAGAACATTCTGCGCTCCGAATTCCCTGAAAAGTCAGAGGTCTGGATTACACGCCGACACATCGATTGTTTTGCCGGTTGGTTGCGGAAGCATCTAATGCATAACATGGATATACCAGAACAGCTGGCATGGTTGGCTAGGGGACCATCTTGGCATATCCTAACATTCCAGGGGTATGAGATAAATGGGAACACATTTTACATGATAGGCCAAGATAAAAAGAGCACCAACCAAAATAACGGTGTCCGTATGGATGCCAGAGACAACAACGGTAAAAAGGAGACATATTGTGGTTACATAGAGGAGATATGGGAACTGGATTATGGACCCATTTTGAAGATACCTCTGTTTCGGTGCCAATGGGTGAAGCTGACTGGAGGAGGGGTAGCAAAAGATCAGTACGGAATGACAATAGTGGACCTCAACAATCTTGGTTATAGAGATGAGCCATTCGTCTTAGCCTAGGATGTCGCTCAAGTTTTTTACGTGAAGGACATGTCCAGCAAGCCGAAGAAGGGGATAAACAAGCAAACGGATGAGCCAAAGCGGCACATAGTTCTTTCAGGAAAAAGAAATCTCGTTGGAGTCGAGGATAAGACAGACATATCAGAGGATTGTAATAAGTTTGTTGAGATTCCACCTTTCGCGGTGAATGTTGATCCATGCATCCTGTTAGCCAAAGAGGACACCGCGTACTTGCGTCGCGATCATAATCAAGGGACATATGTGAAGAAAAAGTCTATTACCGTACCAGTAATAGAAGCTGATCTTTAATGTATTAGAATTATTATAAATATATGATGAACAATTTGGAAATTTTAATTATATGTCCTTCATCATTGTTCGTTGTGTTTTACTTATTCATGGATTTATGGTAGTGATTAAAATAAGGAAACATTTCATGGATTCCATTAAAAAACTTATTGTTGACAATAATATTATGTTAAATGTTAATATGTTGAGAAAACTCATTTCCTATAAAAAATCAATGATTTCAAAAATTTCATTCAGCTAACACATATTTGCATGGTCAAATTACAAAATATAATGCGTACCAATTTATGTATTACATGGATCAATACACATGATTATAAACTAAATATTTTACATGTGTATATCAAATTAAAATAAGGCTAAAAATGTTATTTGGAATTTTTTTTGGACCCATAATTTTTATTTTATGCAATTAACAACAAATGACTCATTTATTAATAACACAAAAGAAGATATGAAAAGAAATGAAACAAACCCTTTAGTCTCGGGTCAGTCAACAACCTTCCACGACCCGGGACTAAAGGTGGGCCGAAAATTTCCTCCCGGCCCGCCAAAAAAACACCCTTTAGTCCCGGTTCTTGGCTGAACCCGAGACTAAAGGCCCTGCCCTATTTAGTTCCCGGCCACTCCTCTCCTCTTCCTCCTCTTCCTCCTCGCTGGTGCACCGGCGCCATCCTCGCCTCTCGCCCGTGCGCTGCGCCCTCGCCGGGGGGCGATCATCGCCGCCGTCCTCCTCGAGCTCACGCGACATTCTTGATCCGCCGCCGCCGCCGTGCATCCTCGCCCTCGCCGGCCCTCACCCTCACGTTGGGTCATCCTCCGCCGCACGCCGTCACTGTCTTCCTCGCCCTCGCCGTCGTCCTCCGCCGCACTCCCACGCCGTGTTGCGTCGTGCCCTCGCCCTCGCGGCGTCGTGTCGGCCGGCCGCCCGTACATCGCCCCGTCGCGACCTCCGCCGCCTCAGCCTGCTCGTGCGCCGCCGCGCCGTGTCCTCTCCCAGCCCTCACAGGTGCTCTGCGCCCTCACCCGTGCGCCGCCGACGTTGTCCTCCCCTCACCGCCGGCCAACCCCTGCGCCGCCGCCGTAGGTGTTGTTTTTTTATTTTGTTAATTAGTTAATTAGTTAGTTTTTTCTTTACATTTTCCCATATGGCTGCTGTTTTTTTCTTTATGAATTAGTTAATTAGTTAGTTTTATATTTACATTTTTTAATTAGTTAAATATGCTTTAATATTTCAATTATGTTTGTGTGAGCTAGTGTATAATTGTGTGTGTGTACGTGTATGATAATTTAATCGAAAGGATATTTTTATTGATGTAGTCTCTCACACGCCAACGTATAATCCTCACCGGCGCCGCCGCCTTCGCCCCCGTCCTCGGCCTCGCGCGTTGATGTCTGACCGGCACTGCCGCCTTCGGCTAGCGTGCTCCGCCTCGCACGCCGACGTTTACGTAAATGTACATTTCTAGGAATTTTCTAGATATTTGTATATTGAAAATTTAGTGAATTTAGTGACTAGACATAGTTCTTGAAAATCTAATATATATTGTATAGTGACTTTAATGATTAGAAAAAATTCTAGACAAAATTTATGTGTGTAGTGTATGTGTGTATGTATGTAGTGTATGTGTGTAGTTATCTTTATTAGATGAAATTTATTAGTTGAAATTCTAGAAATTTGTATATTTGCTTTAGTGACTGGAAAAAATTCTAGAAATTTTTATATATACCTTAGAGACTAGAAAAAATTCTAAAAATTCAATATGTACCTTAGTGATTATAATAAATTTGATAAATCTGTATATTTGCCTTAGTGACTAGAAAAATTCTAGAAATTTATATATTTGCCTTAGTGACTAGAAAAATTCTAGAAATTCGTATATGTAGAGACTAGAAAAATTCGAGAATTTGTATATGTACCTTAGTGACTAGAAAAAATTTCTAGAAATTTGTATATGTACCTTAGTGCCTAGAAAAAATTTCTAGAAATTTGTATATTTACGTTATTGACTAGAAAAAATTGTAGAAATTTTTATATGCACCTTAGTGACTAGAAAAAATTCTAGAGTTTGTGTTGACGCCAGATTTTGACACGTGTTGAATCGGCGTCAGGAGGAGAAGATTGGCCGATGCGGCAGATCTGAAGGCTACAAAAAGGAATCGGCCGATTGAGGTAACAGTTGGAAATCGACCGATTGGTGATACAGCCTACGCCAACAGGATGGGACTATTTCAGAGGGTCCTGGCCAAAAGTTGGTCAAAGGGGGGCACGCTAAGTCGGTCGGGAGGAAATTGAAGGAAATCCTGATTGGATTAGGGAGCGGCGGCGGAAGATTCTGCGGGAGTCCGTTTCCTTTTTAAAGTTCGTATAGATATAGTAATTTAAATAAGGTTGTAACAAGTCGTGATCGACCAGGAGTCCTAGCTTTAGGGTATAAATAGGAGTTGTCAGGGTCTTGAGAAAATCATCAACACATCAATCAACAACAGTACTTCTACTTTTCTAGCAATTTACTTTCAAGTCGGCGACTTCGCCAATACTTTTCTTCTTTCACGAGTTCGTACGGATTGGCAGGGCTGCATCAACTTGATCTCCGGCCAATTGGTAGGTTCCGCTTACCGAGTAATATCCGAGCTTTAACTACGGGCGCATCGCTGTGGTTTCGTTTGGATTTATTCACCAGTTATCGATATTTACTAGAATTGCAAGTTTTATCTCTTATTCTAGTATTATCACCAGTTATCCAGCTTGAGATCAGGGTAATCGGCTTCATCATTGTTCTTCTTTGATTTATCATCATACAACCGATTAAATCTATTTCAAGTGTTGCTTCTATAGTAATTGTTTAGATCGCTCCGGTGGTTTTCTTTACAATTACTACTCGATTATCGGCTGATCCATAGACGATCATCTCTACAGCAAATCGGCCGATTCGCTGCCGACGCGCTTCTCAGGACAGATCGGAATCCCAGCCGATCGACGCGCCTGGAATTTAATACTCTATTTCCTTATCAATCAACAGGTCAGATTGACTGGCACACCGCGCGAACCGCACCAGGGCGATAACCCGAACAGGAGCTAAGCAGATTCTCCCGGGTCGTGTGTCCAACGCTGAAGACCATCGGCCAATTCCGATCCGGCCGATTTTAGCGCCAACACACTTTTGGCACGCCTGGTGGGACCATCCAAGATCTGATATGTCAAAAAACGCAGAAATCTCCGACAGCAACATCATTGAGGTCACAGAAGCAGATCTCAAGGACGACCAGAGGGAAGAATTGGCCAAACATCTAGAAGATTACAAGAAGATGTACCTCCAGTCGTTCAGTCGTACCAGAAGCGGGGAGACAGTCAAGAAGACTCCTATTCTAGCGCCTCGCCACATCACCATTGCTGAGGACTCGGGCAAGATGTCAGAGATGATTCAACAGTCCATGTATCAGGCGTTCATCGACCAATCCTCAGTGATGACCAACACGGTGTATAACGCCGCCGTCAACTCTCTGGCCAGCGGAGCAGTCCAAGGCTATCAGGGACCGGCATATGCCCTCCGACCACTCTGCCAGCCAGAAGCCTACCATACATGTCCCAATCGGCTCCTCAGCCGATATTGATGCAACGCGAGGGGTACAACTCTCCATTGCCCCCAGCGTCTCCAAGATACAGCGGTGCACCATGTCTCCCATCACAGACACCGCTTCAACCCGGTCAGATTGCTTCTGTGCAGTCACTGCCTACAAGCTCAGCACCTTGGGGAACATCAGCGACAACGTATTTTTTCGAGCCAGCGAACGGGTATGGCAGTTATTCAACCAAGGTGCCATACCAATCGGCCGCCCGGCCGACGGTTCCCCAGTATCAGCCGATCTTATCAGAAATCGGCAGGGGGGCAAACACTGTAGAAGCATTCAGAGGCACGGCGCCAGCAGTGACGTACGAAGCGGGTGCGGACTCGTTTCGCCATCAACTATCGGCCGCTCAGCAAAATTCGCCGATTCATCACCCGGCCGTACCAGCCCTTCAGCACATGCCTGCGCCGCGAACAGCTGTTCATCAGCAGCAGGTGGACTGGACGGCAAGAATAGCAGAAGTAATCCAGGATCAGTTTGGATTGAAGCCAAAAATTCAAACTTATACCTACAAGACGCCATATCCATCGGCCTATGACTTGCTGCCGTTCCCACACCGCTACAAGGTTTCCGATTTCACCAAGTTCTCAGGGACGGACGATACATCCACTGTGGAGCATATCAACCGATTCATCATCCAGTGCGGGGAAGCTGCCACGCAGATGCCTTGAGGGTGCGTTTATTTTCATCATCTCTGTCCGGATCGGCCTTCCAGTGGTTCACCACCTTGCTGCCAAATTCCATCGTTACATGGGCCGATCTGGAGAAACAATTCCACAAGTACTTCTACGCAGGAGTACACGAGATGAAGCTCTCGGATTTGACCAGTCTCAGGCAGAGGAGCGATGAACCAGTGATGGGGTATATACAGAGGTTCAGAGAAATCAGGAACAAATGCTACAGTCTGGCTCTGACCGATGCACAGTTGGCCGATATCGCTTTCCAAGGCCTCTTGCCACAAATCAAAGAAAGATATGCTGCCCAAGAGTTTGAAAGCCTGAGCCAAATCGTCCACCGATTGTCAGGACAAGAGGTCCGACCATTTGAACAGCGGAGGAACTTCCAAAAGAAGGTGGCATACTTGGAAGGATCTGAATCCGATGCGGAAGAGGAAATCGGCCTGGCAGAATGGGTCAAAGGGAAAAAACCGATATCATGCCCTTTTGGGAAGAAAGAGCCGGAAACATTCGGCTTTGACACGTCAAAGGCCGATAAAATTTTTGATCTATTGCTTCAGGAAGGACAGATCAAGCTATCTCAACATCACACCATCCCTACGGCCGATCAACTTAAGAAGATGAAATACTGCAAGTGGCACAACGCTACTTCTCATGATACAAATGAATGTAAAGTCTTCCGCCAGCAGATACAATCGGCCATCGAGCAGGGGCGGCTTAAATTTGAAACTCCAACTAAATCGGCAAAGCCGATGAAGATAGATCAGCATCCCTTCCCGGCCAACATGGTTAACGCTGGAGGAGACTCAAGTCAAACCAAGGTGCTGACATCAGAATCGGCGAGAAGAGGCGGCGCCGTCATTCCCAAGAGGCAGATCATGACGGAAGAAATCAGAAGGAACAGGCGGGGACCAGAACGACCACGCAAGCCCGTCACCTCCCGTTTCTTACTCAGTAAGTATCGGCAGCAGCAAGAACAAGCAAGATACCAGGAAGAGGTGATACGCCGACATGAAGATCACTGGCAATGTCCGTTCTTCATCCACTGCTGGGAGAACGACATCAGATTGCCGTCTGCCGATAACTGTCCAGAGTGTAACGGATTAAGCCGCAATGATCGCTCGAGGCCACATTCTAGGGACAGAGGATCAGAGCCGATCAGCAGAAATCGATGCGAGGAACAGCGCGTTTCGGTGCATGATCGGCTGGGGGGCAGAGTTGACCAGTACCACCGGTCAAAAAGCAAGATCGGCCAACGAGATGGACTGGGGGGCAGGATCAGCGCGCACGATCGGCTGGAAGAGATGGCCGATGACAGGGTATCAGACGAGAATCCCCTAGGAAGGGAACCAGATTGGGAACACGCCAGATCATCGGCCAAACCAACAAATCCCAGGTGGTGTCCCGATGGCCTATCCAGATCCCAGAAGCGAAGGATCCAGCGCCTACGCCAGTGGGAGCATCAAGAAGAAGAACAAAGACAGGTGCCAGAGAGAAGGAATGTTAAGTCTCGAGTGTGGCGCCCAAAGAAAAACGATCAAGAAGCAAACAACCAAGAATCGGCAGCCGAAATTGACATGGTGTTCATACTGCCGATGGAGTTCATGGCGCCAAACGATCGGGATAAAATAACAAGAACAGAGGAGGAACAAATGGCACAACTAGTGTTAGAGCCGATGACGGCTACGTTTGAGAAACCAGAAGAGGAAAAACGACAGCATCTTAAAGCGCTGTTTCTCAAAGGCTATGTCAACGGAAGACCCGTCACCAGATTACTGGTAGATGGAGGCGCTGCAGTTAACATCATGCCGTATGCCATGTACCGCAAGCTGGGCAAGGGCGATGAAGACCTCACCAAGACAGACATGATGCTGAAGGATTTCGAAGGCAACGTGTCACCCTCCCGCGGAGCGCTCTGCGTCGACCTCACCATCGGCAGTAAGACCCTCCCTACCACTTTTTTCATTATTAATGGCAAGGGGTCCTATAATATGCTGGTTGGTCGCGACTGGATACACGCAAACTGCTGTTTGCCATCTACAATGCATCAATGCCTTGTGCAATGGGTCGGCGACAGTACAGAGATAGTTGCTGCCGATTCCGTCTACAGCGTTGCAGCGGCCGACACGCAACAGTGGAGCTGCGAGCACGTCAAGTGTATATCTGGCAGGACTTGGGACACTGACTTCCTGAAAGTGTCCGATTTCGGTCTACAGCCGATCCAAGCAGTCGGCTCTGAAGATTCAGAATAAATGGATCAGCTCGTCCGAGAAGATGGGAAGCTTGGGCATGGGTTTACGTCGGCCGATTTATTAGAGATGGTAGATTTGGGAGATAGCAGCAAATCAAGGCCGACGTACATTAGTGCCAATTTGGATCCTGAGTACAAATGTAAATTGATAAGTTTATTAAAAGAGTTCAAGGAATGCTTTGCTTGGGAATATCATGAGATGCCAGGACTAGACCGGTCTATTGTTGAACACCGCTACCTATAAAATCAGGATATCGGCATATCAGCAACCTGCACGACGGTGTAACCCCAAGATTCTACCTGATATAAAGGCCGAGATTACAAAGTTGATTGAAGCAGGATTTATTCGGCAGTGCCGCTACGCCGAATGGATTTCTAACATTGTGCCTGTATACAAAAAGAATGGAAAATTACGTGTGTGCATCGATTTCAGGAACTTAAATCAGGCTACACCGATGGATGGATATCCGATGCCGACGGCCGATATCTTGGTGGATGCTGCCGCAGGCCACAAAGTCATAAGTTTCATGGATGGGAATGCCGGGTACAATCAGATATTAATGGCCGAGGAAGATATTTCGAAAACGGCTTTCAGGTGCCCAGGTCATCTTGGTTTGTTTGAATGGGTGGTTATGACTTTCGGGTTGAAGAACGCCGGCGCTACATATCAACGGGCCATGAACTACATCTTCCACAAGCTCATTGGTTCATCGGTGGAAATTTATATAGATGACGTCGTGGTCAAGTCAAAAGGTCACCAAGATCATCTGGCCGATTTACAGGAAGTACTGGAGTGCACAAGGAAACATGGGTTGAAGATGAACCCAAACAAGTGTGCATTTGGTGTATCGGCCGGGCAATTCTTAGGATTTATGGTCCATGAGCGCGGGATAGAAGTCAACCGCAAGACCATAGACGCCATCAACAAAGTAGTGGCCCCACAAAATAAAACTGAACTACAGTCCCTCATCGGCAAGGTCAATTTCATCAGAAGATTCATATCCCACCTGTCAGGGCGTATTCAGGCTTTTACCCCTCTGTTGAAATTAAAGCCCGACCAGGAATTCGTATGGGGAGAAGGATAGTGCAAGGCACTGGAGAATATCAAGCAGTATCTGGTTTCACCTCCGGTATTAGTTCCACCACAGCCTGGTAAGCCGTTAAGTTATATTTATCGGCTGATGAACAGGCTATTGGATCGGCGTTGGTACAGGAGTTTGAGGGGAAAGAACGAGTGGTGTACTACGTCAGCAGAAGACTTTTAGACGCCGAAACAAGATATTCCTCGGTGGAGCGACTATGCTTGTGCTTGTACTTTTCATGTACCAAGCTCAGACACTATTTACTATCGGCAGAATGCATAGTCGTGTGCAAGGATGATGTGGTGAAATATATGCTATCATTGCCGATTTTGAAAGGGCGGATTGGAAAATGGATCTTGGCTTTGTCAGAATTCGATTTAAGGTACGAATCGGCCAAAGCCGTCAAAGGTCAAGTGATGGCCGATTTCGTAGTTCAGCATTGTGGACCAGAAATCGCCACCGTTGAACCAGTTCCATGGACTCTATATTTTGATGGTTCTTCGTGTGGGGTCGGATCAGGAATCGGCATTGTTCTTGTGTCACCTCGGGGGGCAAGTTATGATTTCTCTCTGCCGATAGAAGCCTCTGCAACTATAAGCCTCAGCTGCCAGCGCATTGTATCTAAGCACACTGTGGCAAATTGATTCAAGTTTTTGATTTTCAATTTTTAGCACTGATTCAATTAAAAGGGCACATCTTGTCCGGAGCTATTTATAACCAAGCGGAATATCGAGCTGTTCTAAAAGGCATCCAATTATTAAGGGAAGTCAGAGCTGATGCAGTCGAAATTTTTGGGGATTCCATGCTCATTGTGGATCAGTTGACGGGGCGATCTGAGTGCAAGGATGATATCTTGAGGATTTATTATGAGGATTGTCTTCAACTTTTAAAAGAGTTCAAGTCTGCAATAATTGAGCATATCCCCAGGAATTATAATGAAGAAGCCAACAGACTGGCCCAACATGCTTCTGGGTATCGGCCGATTCAGGGAGCGATGACGCTAGAGCTCGCGGCCGATGACTGGCGAAAGGAGATCGCCGATTGCTTGAGAAATCCATCCCAAAAGGTGGATCGGTGAACACGTTTTCAGGCTACAAAATATGTGTTGCTTGAGGATGATTTATTTTATCGGACGATTGATGGAGTTCTTCTCAAATGCCTGGGAACAGAAGAGGCAAAGGTTCTGATGGGAGAAATCCATGAAGGCATGTGTGGAGCTCATCAATCGGCTCACAAAATGAAATGGATGATCCGGAACAATGGATATTACTGGCCGACCATCCTTGAGGATTGTTTCAAGTATTACAAAGGATGCCAAGACTGTAAGAGGTTTGGCAATGTGCAGCGCGCGCCAGCATCGGCTATGAATCCAATAATTAAGCCGTGGCCGTTCAGAGGTTGGGGAATAGATCTCATCGGACAGATTCATCCTCCATCAAGCAAAGGGCATAAGTTCATATTGGAGGCTACAGATTATTTTACTAAGTGGGTGGAGGCAGTTCCTTTGAGGAACGTGACATCGGCCGATATGATTGAATTTGTTAAAAGCCATATTATATATCTATTTGGTATTCCTCAAACCATCACAACTGATCAAGGGACAATGTTCACTTCTGGAGAATTCGGAGAGTTCGCCATCGATATGGGGATTAAATTATTGAATTCTTCTCCATACTATGCTCAAGCCAATGGCCAAGCAGAGTCGTCTAACAAAGGGATAATCAAGCTGATCAAGAGGAAGATAGAAGAGCAACCCAAGAAGTGGCATATGTCTTTGGCTGAATCTTTATGGGCATACAGGATGGCTTGTCATGGAGCCACTAAAATATCCCCTTATCATTTGGTTTATGGTCATGAAGCGGTCTTGCCATGGGAGATAAGGACAGGGTCAACACGTATATCGTTACAGGATCAGTTAACGGCCGATGACTATTCCTTTCTCATGAAAGATGAACTTGACGATTCGGCGGGTTTACGGTTGAGAGCCCTGATTAGTATAGAAGAAAACAAGAAAAGGGTGGCCAGATGGTATGACAAAAAGGTCAAAGTTAAGCAGTTCTCTCAAGGAGATTTGGTATGGAAGTTGGTGCTGTCGATAGGATCTAGAGATCCCAAATTCGGTAAATGGTCACCCACTTGGGAGGGGCCGTATAGAATCGGCCGATGTGCCCCTGGGAATGCATATATTCTGTAGATAGTCGAAGGGGAGGAATTCCCAAGAGCTTTAAATGGACGATATCTGAAGAGGTACTATCCAAGCATTTGGGTAGATACATGACTTACAGCAAAGTATGTCAAGGTAACATGGCCGATGTCTCATCGGTTTCTGTCTACACATCTGGTGAAAGAAAACACTGGGATCCATTATTGAATGGAAATTACAGATTACATGGCCGACATGGTACAAGTCGCCCTTAGAATAAAAATACTGGTGTGTCTACTGATTACGCCTACGCTGGATTTCTCTCTCGATGCGACCCAGTTTTATCATAAGGGTGAGCCTTTTCTCTTTCGGGTCCTCTGCAGTGGCTCCAGTTTCAGCTTGGTTGCAGAGTTCTTTCAGCAGGCGGGTCTTCTCCTCTTCCAGATCTTCCATGGCGACTCCAGTTTTGGCTTTACAAGGAAGTGAAAAACTTTTTTCGGAAGATGGTTGCTTGCGGAACAAAAAATGAGCATTTATGAGGTCCGAGTGTTCCTGGACAGCGGCAGGGACATGATCTCTGAGTTCCCCAGCATGAGCTCTTATCAGATTTCTGTCTGCCTGTGATAGTGGCTCTTCTGAATGCATGATTTCTATCGCTCGTTCTAGACCGGGGCTGAGACGTTTCGGCTAAACAGAGATAAAAGGAGTTACCCAGTATCGGAGCGATTGAGATGCTTAAGAGAAAGGCAGAGGGGGAGTTCATACCTGGTTGACAGAGGAAGAGGATGAGGAGGATGAAGAAGACATCTTGTCGTTCAGTTTGGGACAGTAAAAGAAGGAGAGGAGATAAGTAATATGTGTGCCTCTAGAGATGGTGAATGGTTTGCTTATAAATGAAGAGGAGGTAGATGGATGGTGAGACACGTCCTATCGGAGTAAATACATACATAAATGCAAAGCAGACTGAAGGAGCAGTTCAAAACTGAATCGGCGCAGTGACATTAAAGGAGCAATAATGTTTAACATATTTTTTTTTACAACCCAAGGAAAGCATCTATGGCTACAATCGCTCGTCGTCTAATTTGATCGGCCGAGTCTACTACTCTCTGATCGACATCGGCCGATCTTGGTACTTCTGACACGCGGCGACGGAGCCTTATTGTTTCACGGGACAGATGTTGTCTTTCTTGCTTCAGCTCGCTGATGATGGATGGGAGTTCTTGGAGCTTCTTCTCTTCAGCGGCTATCTCTTTGGTTATCTGTTCCATCTCCTTGGCCAGTTCTGCTCTCCTCCGTTTCAGCCGATCTATTGCGCCGAGGATGTCCGGACGGCAATTCTCGAGGAAGTTGATCCTGTGGTGTACTTCCTGAGTCCGTTGCTTGTACGAGTCGACCTCCTCCTGAGTTTTGTCCATCTGAGCGCGATCGGCTATACGTCGCAGCGCCCTGAAAACCGGAATCTGCATGCCCTCTATATAGGCAGCATACCCCAAATTTTCCGATACTTCATCCGGGATGCGATCTTTGAACTCGTTGAAAAGTCGTCGAATCGGCGATGCATCTTCCACCAATCGGCCGATGTCATCTTGGAGGAGAGTACGAATGCTTTCGAGCTTGGAGCGGACATCGTCGGAGGTGGAGCTCGATGGAATTGGGTGTGAAGCGATTTCTTCGTCATCGGCCAAGGAGACAGCAAAAGAAAAGATGCTATTGTTGGGGGTATCTTGCTCCTGTAAGGAAACAAAGTAAAGGGTAAGCAAGTGGTGAAAGGAAATCGGCCGATTCTAATGGTAAGACTTACCTCTTTGAAGCGAATCTCTCTTGCCTGCGCCGGTGGAAGTGTTTCCCTTGTCTCAGGGACTGGTGCATTTGGTTCGTCGGAAGAAGAAGATTCGATGGTTATTAGCGCTCCGCTTGGACCAGCTTCCTGAGAAAGACATAAAAGAAGGTTCCCGTGAAAATGCTGTGGGAAATTGAAATAAGACAGTAATTGAAATTTGCCATGCCTCTGTGGGTCTCCCGGCCGATGTCTGTTGTGGAGTTATAATCGGCATACCCAAATCGGCCTGCATCAAAATTGGTTAAGTTTTCTGAATATTAAGGATTCAAGGTAAGAGATTGTTTACCTCGGCGGTAGGACCTACTGGAATCTCGGTTCCCACTTGAGACGTGGCCGACTGTTGCGGAGACTGCGGTGGGATAACCTGTGCAGCCTGGCAGAGGAATAGAATTGATGTCAGTAGAAGATTTGGAGAATATATGAGATAAATAAGATTACCTGAACAACTTCTACTAATAGTGATGCTGCAGCAGCCCCGACTTTGGCAGTGACTTGGGGATCGGCCATCTCGACAACCGGCAGGGGTAAAGGACCTGGAGTCTCGGCGGGTGTCATCACTACTTGGTCGGCCGATCAGACGCGGGAAGTCTCGGCCGATACCACTGCCATCTGGCTGGCCGATCCGATGCGGGGGACTTCAGCGGATGTTATTGCCGTCTGATCGGCCGATCCAATGCGAGCTCGCACCCGACGGCTGGTTATCTTTGATGTTGGCCTCTTTGGTGCTTGCCTTGATCGGCCGGTGGAGATATCTCTGATAGTGGGAGCATGGAAGCTGATAAGTGGATGCGGTGTGTATTGGTGATGGCTATCAATCGGGGGAACATGGCTTTCAGACTGAAGAGATAAACATGAGTTAACAACAAGATGATAATATAATATTGGAATCGGCTAAGGATAAAGGATATACCGCTGCATTTGGATCAATGTTCTCTGGGTCTAGAATGTTGCAGTAAGACGATGGAGATTTACAGAAAAGGTGCTGCTTCCATTCTGCCCACCATAATTTAAACTGCTGGGTGGCGAAAGAGGCGACTGACCAACCATTCAAGTCAATGGTACTGGAGTCGGGTACCAGATCGCACAGCCGGCTGTAATCAAGACTTGAGGCTAGTCCATCTCTGAATTTTGCCTGGCCGGCGAAGTAGACCCGAATCGGCAGTTGGCCAAAACCCAGTTGCCTTGCCGCAGCCGATGGATTGTAGAACTCGTAGATGGGTGAGTCCTTTCCTGAGAAGAAGTTGGCCGGCAGAATCCCCGGCTTGATCAAGACGTCCATTAACTCTCTGTCAAAGGTATGAATGGAGAAATCGTAGCATACGGGCAATTCGAAAATCGGCTCTACTGCCTGATATGGGTGCCAGCTGATCATCTCTTCACTAAGGCCATTGTAAAAGCATTTGAAGTATTTAGCTGTGCGGGTGGCAGTGAATTGGTAGCCAGGAAAGGCCGATACAGCTTCTCCAAAAGATCTGCAGCGGCGACGGACCGATGGATTCTCCTCTGACTCGATATTGGGAAAGGTCTTTGTCTCTATCCGCCGTTGAGAAACCTTGCTCATGTGTAAGTTGAGCCAGAGGGTGATGAACCACCAAGGACCACCTGGGTTCCCTATCGGCTCCCCCTTCGACAGCTTGACGCCGATTTGGTGCATCAGATGGTACGCCGATCCCAGCAAATGTTTTCCAAGAGCGATGGCCGATCCTTGTGAAAGAGCCTCTGCCAAAGCTTGAGTGTTTGAAGAGGGGCCGACTGCTCTGCCACAGAAGAAATGCTTCTCCAGCCACATCATCAAGAAGGCAGTATGCTCCCTCTGCGAGACTGTCCCGGTCTTCATGTTTTTACTGATATATCCTTTCCACCCGCCGATTCCTTTGGTCTCCAGCCGATGGGATGGCTTGAACAGATAATTGAAGGGGTATCGGCAGAGGAAACATCGAGGCCAGTCAGCAGCAGAACATCGGCCAAGGTTGGGGTCATGGGTCCGTGTCCGAAAAGGAACACGTTAAGTGCATCGGACCAAAAATAAGAGGCTGCCATAACCAGAGGTTCGTTCCTTTCCATCTGAGATAGGGATAAGTCTATGCACTGGCCGATTTTGTGTTCTTCCCACTGAACCTTCCAAGAACCGGCCACCCTCTGGTACCATTCTCTCCACCCGGGTGTTTCATTTGGTCAGGATCTGAAAGTGCCTACCCAATGATCTAAATCCATAGATGATTGCTTAAAAGGGATCCTATGGGTTTCTAAACGGATCAGGTCCGTTGGATCAGGGCTCCCCATAGGGCCCAAACAGATGAGGTCAGGGGATTCTGAAAGAGGAATAGTGATTCGGTGCCTAAGTGCCTAAAAAAGGGGAAAAGGGAAGAAACTGAGAGAGGGTCCGGAAAATACTGAAGCAGTAAAAAGGCGAAAAGGAAAAAATTTCGAGCATTTACCTCTGGGATGGAGGCCATCGTCGCCGATGACACCGCTGGGGAAGCCGCCGATTGGGCCGCCGCCACCGATGGAGCCTCTGTAGATGGAGTGGTCGCCGATGGAGACGCCATTGGGGGTCGGAGCAGGCCACGGATGAGATCGCCGGAAAGGAAGAGGCACTTGGAGATCGAGAGAGCTTGGGGGAAGACGAACAGTGATGAGATGGAAAAGAATGCTAGATTCGTGGGGAAGGATAGGCGGAGAAAGCCAGTACTTAAGAGAGATCAGGGAAGCGAGGGCAAAGATGGTATTTTTACCGTGCCGTCTACACGAGTTCCAGAGGAGCGGTCGTTTCGCGCGCCCGGTTCGAGGAAATTGCAATCATTGTGCCACGGAAAGGAAGGAGATTTTTACTGCGCCCGTTTCGGAGGAAAGGATTAAAGAAAGAGTTTCGAAGAAAAAGTTATATTTTACTCCGAAACTGGGGGGCATGTGTTGACGCCAGATTTTGACACGTGTTGAATCGGCGTCAGGAGGAGAAGATTGGCCGATGCGGCAGATCTGAAGGCTACAGAAAGGAATCGGCCGATTGAGGTAACAGTTGGAAATCGGCCGATTGGTGGTACAGCCTACGCCAACAGGATGGGACTATTTTAGAGGGTCCTGGCCAAAAGTTGGTCAAAGGGGGGCACGCTAAGTCGGTCGGGAAGAAATTGAAGGAAATCCTGATTGGATTAGGGAGCGGCGGCGGAAGATTCTGCGGGAGTCCGTTTCCTTTTTAAAGTTCGTATAGATATAGTAATTTAAATAAGGTTGTAACAAGTCGTGATCGACCAGGAGTCCTAGCTTTAGGGTATAAATAGGAGTCGTCAGGGTCTTGAGAAAATCATCAACACATCAATCAACAACAGTACTTCTACTTTTCTAGCAATTTACTTTCAAGTCGGCGACTTCGCCAATACTTTTCTTCTTTCACGAGTTCGTACGGATTGGCAGGGCTGCATCAACTTGATCTCCGGCCAATTGGTAGGTTCCGCTTACCGAGTAATATCCGAGCTTTAACTACGGGCGCATCGCTGTGGTTTCGTTTGGATTTATTCACCAGTTATCGATATTTACTAGATTGCATGTTTTATCTGTTATTCTAGTATTATCACCAGTTATCCAGCTTGAGATCAGGGTAATCGGCTTCATCATTGTTGTTCTTCGATTTATCATCATACAGCCGATTAAATCTATTTCAAGTGTTGCTTCTATAGTAATTGTTTAGATCGCTCCGGTGGTTTTCTTTACAATTACTACCAGATTATCGGCTGATCCAAAGCCGATCATCTCTACAGCAAATCGGCCGATTCGCTGCCGACGCGCTCCTCAGGACAGATCGGAATCCCAGCCGATCGACGCGCCTGGAATTTAATACTCTATTTCCTTGTCAATCAACAAGTCAGATTGACTGGCACGCCGCGCGAACCGCACCAGGGCGATAACCCGAACAAGAGCTAAGCAGATTCTCCCGGGTCGTGTGTCCGACGCTGAAGACCATCGGCCGATTCCGATCCGGCCGATTTTAGCGCCAACAGTTTGTATATTTACCTTAGTGACTCAAAAAAAAATTCTAGACTTTGTATATTTACCTTAGTGACTCAAAAAAAATTCTAGAAATCTGTATATGTACCTTAGTGACTAAAAAAGATTCTAGAATTTGTATATTTTCCTTAGTCACTCGTAAAAAATTCTAGAAATTTGTATATTTTTGTCGATTTATTGCTTATTTCTTCTAAGATGGACCCGAGGGATGATGAAGACAATCAGTTGATGATGGACATGATTGCCGGTGGTGATGCTCATCATGTCGAAGAAGAAGTTGATCCCAGCAATACGAACATATACCTCAACGAAACCGGTGACGGAATTGAGCAATCCGAGGATACTGCTGAGCAACAAGCCCCTAATGTATATTTCTAACATTCCATTCTTATATACCTGTATATGAAACAATGTAGACAATAATGATTGTAAATGAGCATGAATAATATGTCTTTTATTGAATTTGTAGCCCTCGGCATCGGCGAGAAGAAGTAAATGAGGGCTGATCAAAAAGTTGGAAGGGCGATACATTATCACAGAAGTGGCACATCATGGCGAGCCAATAACTCCCGCTAATGCTGCAGTGAAGTACGTATGACAATGTGGATGTCTTGTGAGAGACAATATCCCGATCGGCTTTAGGTTATGGAAATCCAGCGATCCAAACGATAGTGTGGTGCCTCAAAGAGAAAAGGAAATGGTTTGGCTACAATTAAAGCAGCAGTTCATACTTCCAGTAGGATCCAAAGAATTAGTTAAGCAGTGGACTCTTAAGAAGATGGACGAATAATTCCAGACCTTCAAAAAAAATTGACCAATACATATATCAAGCAAGGAAAAACGCCAGATTTTACTGGATAACTAGAAAAGTTGAAGGACCACTGGGATGACTTTGTGGCATATAAGTGCTCAGATCTTGGTATTCAATGGGTGGAAAGGAACAGAGAGAATGCATCGAAGAAAGTATATCACCACAACTTAGGGCAAGGTCCGGGTGGGCATAATTAACTGAAACCGAGGAACCGAACCGAAATGATCGAAACCGAAAAATTCGGTCACAAATTTGGTTCCAGGAAGTAAGTAACCCAATTAAACTCAGTTAATTCGGTCTTAACCCTCGGTTAACCGAAATACCCGAATTAACCAAAAATGTAAACTAAAACCCAACACAATTCAAGCCCAGACTGCCCAATAGCCCACCAATACAAACCCTAGGTATAAAACTCAGTCACTCACCCTCACCCCTCCCCATCGCCAATTTCCAGTCACCAGAGACCAGCACACACGCACATGGCTTCCGGCCGGCGGCCGGCGCCTCACCTCAGCACCTCCCCTCCAGGCTCGTGTTTGTTCAAGTGGTGCTGGAGCCATGGGCCGGCGACGCCTGCACGCTCGAGCGGCTCGCGTGCTGCAGCCCCGGCCGGCGGCGCCTGCCCGCCCGCGCGGCTTGCGTGCTGCAGCTACGGCCAGCGGCGGCAGCCTGCTCACGTGCCCCCGCGGCTTCGGTGTTGCAGCCGCGGACGGCACCCAACGGCGCGCCCATGCGTGGCTCACGTGATGTAGCGGCGCCTGCGCGGCCGGCGACCGGCGTGTTGTAAGCCGGCATCTCCCAATCCGGCGTGCTGCAGCCTGACATCTTCCGATCCGGCGTGCTGCAGGGCTGGATCCGCCTTCTTCTCCCCTTCTCCACGGCTGCGAGCTTCTTGTAATTTATCTTTTGATTTGGGATCGATTTTGTACATGGATTTGAGGATGAATTGTTTGTGGATCTGAGCATCAATTTTTTTTAGTTGATTTGGGGATCGGTCCGTTCGGTTAGAACCAAAAACCGAACCGAACTGACCTAAACCGAATTCGTCGGTCTCGAGAAATTTACAGAACCGATCGATTCTCATTTTTAGGTAACCGAAATTTATGAAAAACCGAGAAAACAAACCGATAGGTTTGGTCTAACCGAATGCCCACCCTGAGGGCAAGGTGGCGTGCAATCCCTAAATAGGAGAAGATGGAGCAAAATTTGATTGCTAGAAGTATCAACCTGCGATCATGCACTGGCATGAATGTTCAATTCCGCATGAACGTATGAACGTTCAAGGAATTGGTTTTATGGTCATGGCGGAAGGTTGAACCCAGAGAACGGCGAGTGTATCTTTGGAAAAAGAAAATTCAAGAAGCAGCAAATAGGCTAATAGAGGCAATAGAAGTAGTAAGTCAGGGAGAATTCGTACCTGATAGAGAAAAGGATGAGTTGACTTGTCCTTCAGAATCCAGAACATCCGGGTCGAACATGAGGCAAAGGCGTGCTTCTGTGGAAGTATGGTTCCAGTGACTACATCGACTCTTACAGAAGTCGTCAAAGAAAGAAGAACGAGGTCAAGCGCGCTTCAGAAGGCTTGAAGAACAATTGAAATGTCAAGATTCAAGAATGGCGGATGAGGTAAAACGACAAGTTGCCATAGCATTGAGCCAGCAATCTCAATCGGCTCAACAGCCTGTCAATGAAGCTAATTTATCTCAACGAAGAAGCAGCTACGCTTCCACAGAACACGCTGTCGACAATCCAGACCCCGCAGTTGAAATCGACGAGCGGCGCTTTCCTGTGGAGTATATCACTCAACGGACACCATGTGAGCTGCAGATACATTTTAAGGGCTTAAGCAACACGGTTGCTTTTGCTACCGCTGTGCCAACCAAAGCAGGCGATGTGTACCATGGACAGCCGATTCCGGCTGGATACGCTAGAGTGGGCATAGAGGAGGTGTGCAAGGGTTATGAGATGCTCGAGCTCGACATTCCTGGAGGTGACGGGGAGAAGACACTAGTAGAGGCCATTCATGGTGTTATCGTGTGGGACAAGCGCAACATCATCCTCAAGGTTGTTGATCAGGCATCAAGGCCAGCATCTCCGATCCCTCCTACAAGGGAACCCAGCCCGAGTCCACCGTCTCCGCCAGCTGAAGCACAACATTCTCCTTCACCATCATCTCCTGGGCGGCTGACGTCTCCTGCTTCACCTCCTCCTAGGCACACGTCTCCATCAAATCCGCCACCGCCGGCAAAGAAGCGAAAGGTACCGCCCAAGACTCAGTCATTTCATATAGATCCTCCAAAGAAGAAGCAGTCGAAGAAGAAGCAACGTAAGGAGCCAATGAAGCTACCGTGGGATCAAACTTTAGAAGAATGCGTTGCGGAAGCTCAAAGAGCAGTTGACGAGCACTTCAAAAAGAAGGAGCCAAAGAAGAAGATACCCATAGACCCAAATGATAAAGCTTTTTTTTCTGAAAATGACGGATGCAAATCGACGTAAATTCATTCCGCCGCCTTTAGACTACGACCGCTCAATTACCAAGTCATACGAGAAGAAGAAGAGATCTGCTGGGTCGTCGTCTGATGTTCCACAGCTTGGAACCCAAAAGAAGCAATCAATTGAACCGCTCGTGGTGCTACCAACAGTACAACAAGGGCTAATTGAGTTTCTAGCCAGCTCGCGTCTCTGGGCGGCTCAGGTTGCACGGGGTGAAATTGAAAGTCACCCCATAGTTCCTAGATGGACATTTGATTTGAAGAAAACCCTTGTTCCTCCGGGAATCACACCTGAGCTTCCAACGCAGTTGCGCAGGTTACATGATCGGTACATGCACGCGGCTTCCAAAGGCAAGATTATGTGGGGTGTACTGATTAAAGATGATGGTTACTTTCGTGGTGAGGATGTGATGTGGCTGTATTTCGAAGAATTATACCAACTGTACCATCAAGACGCCCTCGACATCAGTTTCGTCAGCACCTTTATTCTGTAAGTGGTGTTCTTCAATTTTAATTTACGTAATAAGCGAATCTTTTTACATGCCCTCAATCTATTGCTGCTTTTTTCTTTTGTATTATACGCAGGATGGAGATTCAAACTTGCAGAAAGAACGGCTACATTCATTTGGGCTTCATCGACCCAAAGGTTGTGAATTGCAAGACTCTACATGACAATCCTCAAGACACATATGAAAACTTATACAAGTTCCTACGCATTCAGCATTACAAGCAGAATGTTTTGTTTCCTTACAACTTCAAGTGAGTGTTTCCTGCCGTGTAACGCCTTTTGCTTTTGTATAATTGAACTTTTTTAACCCTAACAAAAAATGGTTCTGTATAATCTTGCAGAAATCACTGGATACTACTTTGTATAATTCCTGACATGCGATTAGCGATTATTATGGACTCATTAAGGAAAGATCCAGCAGATTACAAGGATATGACCAAGATGTTGAAAAGGTAATTATCAATTATGATAATTCCTGACATGTTCTTAGCGATAAATATATTTATCTGTTTCTCGGTCATGCGCAGTGTTTGGAGAAAGTTAAGTAAAAAATATCCAAATGATTTCACAGGTGAACTTAGATTGAAGACAGACTTTCCGGTACATACTTGGATGTTTGTTTGCACGCTTCATTTGTTTCATTATATTTTCATATGCACATCTAATGACTTCTTTTGTTTTAAAGTGTTTGAGGCAGGCACAAGGTAATAATTTATGCTCATACTATATTTGCGAGTTCCTTCATAGTTTGGTAGGTCCTTACAAGACATATACTTCTTGGAAAGCGGAAGTAAGTAATAAATAACATTTCCCAATGTTTCAGCTAATTAATGTTACACATTATTATAATTGGTATTGTTCACTTCTTAATAGGTATCAAGGATGCGGGATCAGCTTATTCCACAGGAAAGAGTTTTGGTGATTCAAGAAGTCCTGGCATGATTTATTAATGAACAAGTCGTCAGTCCAGATTGTGAATTCTGCTACGATTGGCACGTCCTTGATTCAAGTAGTAAATATAGCATAGATGAATGATAGATAAAACTTTAATTCACTTGGTATGTATATGTATATATCTATATGTTTCACTTTGATTCACCCGGTGAATCCACTTTGGATATATGTATATGTCTATATATATGTTATATATGTATTGTACTTATTTCATACTAACCTCGAACAAGCGTGTAGGAGCGTATTGTAGTAATATAACAGACTTCTTAATTTTGAATATGAAAATATAATTGAAATAAAAAAGAAATGAATGGAATGGAAAATAGGAAAAATAAAAAAGAAAAAAAGAGAAGGGGACCTTTAGTCCCGGTTGGTAACACCAACCGGCGCTAAAGGCTGCCCCTGCCCCGTCGTGGCGCGGAGCACCTTTAGTCCCGAGGCCTTTTATCCTGGCTTGGTAGTCCCGGTGGGAAACCGGGACTAAATGGGGTTTTCCAACCGGGACTATTCAAGGGTTATGTACTAGTGCCATTCACTTCAACGTCAACCTTAACGGCATGTATTTCAGACTCCAACAAGTTGTCTCCTTTTTAGCACTCTCTGCTGCCAGCCAAATTACGACGGCCTACCAAACTCCAACGGCCAAACTCAAGCTACAGAAGAATGCAAGGAAGCGTTTATGTGCCTCTTTGTTGGACAACCGCCTCTCCTCCACCGCATGGACCTACTCCACGGCAATGGACTCTCTCCACGTACAACATCCTCACATCGAGGTTGTGGCATGGGGGGAGGCAGATGCTGAGGCAGCTCGGCAAGGGCCAGACCATGGCAGGAGCAGTAATCATGTCGCCGGTGTCCTAAGCTCAACACAGGAAGCTCTAGAGGGTGCGCCACTGACAGGAGATATTCTAGTGCAGCCAGCTTCGAGGATGGATCCAAGACTTGTGAGCACAACTACGAGTTTCTTGAGGACAGATCCTGTCCTGTCCTTTGAGGCTGAGCAGAGACAAGGCTTGGTAGTGGGCACCACCACTTGGGGGCAAGGCAAGGGCAAGGTAGCTGCCTATACCCGCGTCCTCTGCACTGCAGTTTCTGCGGCGGCGGTGGAAGTGGAAGAGGCAGGTGCCACTGCAGTGATCTCTAGACGCCGTGCAGTGGGCGGCTCGGTGAGCGGCTCCATCCTTATGCGGCGGCCGGCAGTGAGATGGAGGAGGAGGATGTTGCGGCCTGCCCCTCGCCACGCCGTAGTCGAGCCCCCTGGATTGCTCCTCCTGCTCAACGGTGGAAGAAGGGGATCTCGTGATGCAAAAGGGAGAAGATAGAGATAAAATGGTTTGAAATACCACCGTTTAACGTTGAAGTGTATGGAGTGGTACATATCCATAACGGAGTAATATTTCCATGAAAAATATCTTAGTCTAGATCTTTTGATGGATATTTCTAAAATGTGGATCTTTCGGTGCCACCAATCCAATTTTCCCCCAAAATAAAAACCTAAAGAACTCTCCTGCATCACTATGTCTACCATCATCTTCCTCAAAATCACCACCAAACGTTGGGAGATGATAAGGATACCAGTGGGTGCAAAAGGTCCTTTGTTTTTTTCCCATGTGTCTTGAATGTGATATAGAAGATCATAGGATAAGGACAATAAGGAATGAGCACCTAAAATGCAATATACATGTTAAATGATCTTTTATCCATAGAACAAATGATGCACATATATTTGTTTATAAATGGGTGAGAGAAACATACATAGTTTGCCATAGGAGTCATTGCACATATATGATAGAATCGGTTTGGTCACTGACAAGCATTGTAGTATATAGCAACTGCAAATGCAAGATTAATAATTTGGATAAACATATCAATTTCTAATTAGAAAAGGAAATGTAAGAAAGCAGCAAAGATATACTTGTTTCTTACGTTGATAAGCCCACAAGGCTTCCTTGCTCCTGAAAATTTTAACTCTCGGTTCTACATCCTGCACATATGAAAATGGAAAGGAGAAGCTTACTTATTAAAAATAACATTTTCAAAATCTCATCCAAACAAAATAAAAGTAATTAAGGGCAACTTAAGCTTAGAGACATCACAAAGAAAAAGCACAAGGAATCCGTACTCTTCTCCTTATCCCCACTCGTGTCCATGTTGCGTTTCTGCAAATGTATGTATGAAGTGTATGTAAGGACTTTAGTTCAACTGCTTATTCCAAAAAAAATGTATGTAGGTGACATGCACATGAATTAACCTCCACTACACATTGTACCTTGGCAGTGTGCATAGCCACTCCAATGTCTTCTCCAATATGATGGATATAAACAAAATATTTAGTTATTTAGTTACTTCCGATGGCACATTTCAGACATGTACACCACATCACCACCTCATTTACCATTTCATTGTCCACCACGTTAACATGGAGTTCTCCCTGAAACTCTCCATCAGTTGCAAAGAGCAAATCTTTGTCACCCCCGACCTTCATTACTTTACATGTACAGTTTGCCACTGTCATATCTTAGTCATTGCTCAAGTGCACCTCTTCTTGCACATAAGAGTGCAGCATTCCCCATGTACCAGTGCTGAAGTTTGGATGAAGGTTGAGCACCTCAGCCGGCACTTCTTAGCATCCTTTCTAGTAAATCCATTCACTCGAATAAGCAATTTAGATTTCCTAAAAAATTGAGACAAAGATCTGCGTTAGTTTGCAGGTTGAGCTCCGATTTTAGACATTGATTCGGACTCGCAAGGTGGAGAACCTAAGACTCGTTCCGGTGTTAAAGTACAACACTTACTCCAATGGGACATATTGTAAGCATCTCTTTGGTCCATCAGAAAGGACATCGTGTCTTTGGATGAATCAATGAGGGGTGATATTCCTCAGGTTACTTCACTGGAAAATGAATTGTTAATTGAGAAATTTACCAAAACTGAGGTGAAGGATGCCATCTTTCAAATGGAACACAACAAGGCTCCAGGCCCCAGACTTTTATCAGGTGTTCTAGTTTCTAACAAAGGATGACCTAATGGCTCTGTTCGAGGAATTTCACAAAGGGAATCTACCAATCCACAGCCTCAATTTCGGAAATATTATTCTTCTACCAAAAATGAATGATGCAAAATGAATACAACAATATAAGACTCATTTGCTTGCTGAATGTTAGTTTTAAAATATTTACCAAAGTTATAACAAACAGCGTGACTAAAATAGCGCATAGGATAATTAGACCAACGCAAACAACTTTTCTGCTGGGAAGAAATATAATGGAAGGAGCTGTAATTTTACATGAAACAATGCATGAACTCCATACAGAAAAAATAGAGCGGTATTATTTTCAAGATTGATTTTGAGAAAGTTTATGATAAGGATAGATGGAGATTTCTGTAGCAAACCCTTCGTATGAAAGGTTTCTCAGATAAGTGGTGCCAATGGATATCTGAACTTACTCAGGGTGGAAATGTGGGAATTAAAGTTAATGATCAGTTAGAAGATTATTTTCAAACAAAAGAAGGTTTAAGGCAAGGCAATCCTTTATCTCCAATCTTATTCAATCTAGTAATTGACATGTTGGCGGTAATGATTGCTCGAGCTAAGAATGATGGCCAAGTGAAAGGGGTAGTTCCACATTTGTTAGACAATGGCTTATCAATCCTGCAGTATGCGGATGATACTGTGATCTTTATGACCATGATTTTGAGAAGGCAACAAACATGAAGCATATTATGTGTGTCTTTGAACAATTATCGGGTCTAAATATTAATTTCCACAAAAGCGAAATTTTCTATTTCGGCGAGGCTAAACAGTCTGAACGGCAATATGCACACTTGTTTGGTTGTGGGATAGGAACTATCGTTTTAGATACTTGGGTATTCCCATGCATTTCCGCAAGCTGAGTAACAAAGATTGGAAAACAGTAGAAGAGAGATTTGAGAAAAAATTAAGTGGATGGAAAGGTAACATACTCTCTGTAGGGGGGCGCCTATTTCTGATTAATTCGGTGCTCTTGAGTCTATCGGTGTTTATGATGTCTTTCTTCGAGGTACCCAAGGGGGTCCTGTAGAAGCTAGAGTATTTCAGGTCTAGGTTTTTCTGGCAAAATGACCAAGAGAAGAAAAAAAATACCGATTAGTGAAGTGGAATATTATTTGTCAACAAAGGAACAAGGGGGTTTGGGTGTGACCAACCTAGAGATACAGAACAAATGTTTACTAATAAGCAAATGAGTAATCAAGCTGTGTAATGAAGATAGTCTATGGCAGCAGCTAGTTAGGAATAAGTATCTGAAAAATAAAACAATTTGTGAGGTTCAGAAAAGAGCAACTGATTCACATTTCTGGAAAGGATTAATGAATATAAAAGATCAGGTGTTGTAGCTAGGGAGTTTTAAGGTGAATGATGGAAAACAAAAGATTCTGGGAGGATGTTTGGATTGAAAACTCTTCTCTCGGAACAAAATTTCCAGGCATGTTTAACATAGTGCGCAGGAAACAAGATTCTGTGGCAAATGTGTTGTCGGCAGACGACAGTGCCACTCAATATCTCGTTTAGGAAAGCGTTAGTGGGAAACAACTTGAGAGATTGGAATCGAATAGTTGCAACGGTAGCGGATGTAGTCATCAATGAGGACAGCGATACTCTTAACTGGTCTTTAGACACAAAAGGTTTATTCACGGTTCGATCAATGTAAGCACAAGAAATTTGGTGTACAAAACTACCTATATGAAGATTACTTCATGTGGTATCTAAAGAAGGGAGTTATCTTAACCAAGGACAATCTAACTAGAAGAAACTGGAGGGGGAATAAAAGCTGTTCTTTTTGTAACCTTCCAGAAACGATACAACACTTATTCTTTAATTGTGCTTAGGCCAAATTTTTGCGGGCAACTGTACATACATATGGTGTTTGGTATTCCTCGGCCTATAGATATGGATGACTTATTTAATCTTTGGTCCAAAGAGGGGGGGGGGGGGGGGGGGGGGGGGGGACTGAACATAACTTATGTTTATTGACTGCTGCATCGGGTTTATGGTGGTCACTGTGGATAATTCGAAATAAGATAGTGTTTGATAAATGTAACCTAAAACCTTTTTCAGGTACTCTTCGGAGGGACTTACTGGCTACGTCGGTGAGCTCAATTACAACATTGTGAAGAACGGCAACAAGAGATAGTTAACGCCTGTCGAGTTCTCGAGACGTCGTGCCTACAACTGTTCTTGTCCAATGGGTGGTTGTTCTCGTTTAGGATTCGTTTACCTTGAACTTTGTGTGAGAGTACGTTGGTTTGTTTGTGGTACAACCTGTGGATCGGTATTCCTCTGGGGACAACAATCATATATCATTCCTTCCAATGGATGGTAGCCAAGGCGGGAGAGCCTGTTGGTTGCAATTTGAGCTGTGGAGACTGTGAATGGCTCTGCTGTGGCTGGGGAGGTGGGCCAAGGAAGGTTGCGAATGGTTGCTGAGATGATCCGACGACCCACTTTCTACAGGCTCTACAGCATCATGAGCTTACTTGGAATGAGGCATTCCTGCTATCGTGCTCAGCATGGCCTTTGGCTTTGTTACTGTGCAGTTGTAAAGGAGTGATCGGATTTGGTAGCAGGGGCAGCTTCTCAGATTTTTAGATAATGGGAAAGAGTACCCAGCCTTGGCCTCATAGATTATTACAAAGTCTGCAGATCTTCCGTCTGCGAAGACACTGATAACAATAAATAAAAAGCGACAAAGCCAACCCAAAGTTTGATGAAGACACTTATTAAGAGCAAATTCTATTACTAAACATCCATCCATGGTTGGCAAAAATTTGCATGACCAAAACTTCCATGGTTTGACATGCTTTCAGTAACGCCTCCTTGTCTTCGTCACGCCTTTGTAGTTGTGCCTAGAATCTGAGCCAATGGGTGCCTCGGTAAAGTACCTGCATATAAGTTTTGGTTGGAGATTTGTCAAACACTATATCATTCCTACTAAGCCAGATAGCCCAGCATAAAGCAGATGCACCTACTAACAGTTGTCTTTTTAACTTGGTTCCAACCCTCCTAAGTCGGTTACCAAACATATTAGTAATGCTATAAGGTGGATTTAAGTCCAAGGCAAACTGTACGGCTCTCCATAAGAACTGAGCTACATGGCAATCAAAAAAGAGATGTTGAATAGTTTCATCACTAGAGCAAAAGCAGCATTGTTTATTACCACACCAATTCCGTTGTGCTAGATTGTCTTTAGTAAAAGTAATACCTCTCTTTAGATACCACATAAATATTTTAATCTTAAGTGGAATTTTTAACTTCCACAAATTTTTATCGAACTGTACATTACTATTGCTAATAAATATATTATACATTGAGCTAACGGTAAACATACCCATTTGGTTCAGATTCTATCGAAAAACATCAGCACTGTTATTCAAACATCAGCGGTTGGTACGGTAATGCTTTGATCCGAGCCTTCGACGCGTGGTATGGGTACCAGACGCGTATGCCGGACTGCCAGCAGCCAAGCTGACGCGTGAAGCCTTGAATTCGAAATTTTATTTCATTCAAATTAGTTTTCTATTTTTTTGCGTCCGGCTACCCTATACTTTTCACCTGCTACAGCGGTTTTCCCTTCCTCTTCACCAACCTTCCCTTCCTCTTACACCAACCTTTTCTATTGCTCCGTCCCAGAATGTAAATATTTATAGGTTTGATCAAAGTCAATTTTATTTAATTTTAACCATAAATAATAAATAATTTATAAAGATCTATAAGATAAAAAAATATTACTAGATCCGTTATGAAAGCAATTATCATAATTATAAGTATTTATATTTAAAATAATTTATTTATAAGAATATTGATGGTCAAAATTGAATAAATTTAACTTTAACCAAACCTATATTTCGGAACAAAGGTAGTACAGCTGTCGCTCTCACCAAATGCTCTCTCTCTCCCGATCCGCTCTCTCTTCCTGCTGCTCGGTGAGCTTTTGTTGGTGGACGTGGCTGTCGCAGGCGAAGCAGAGCGCGACCTCGTCGGCGCAACAGTGCATGGCGGCCGGCTCTGCGCCGAGACATCGCAGCGCACCAGCAAGGCTGGCTGCGGAGACCAAGGCTCGCTGGCTCAGGGGGAGAGCTAGTTCTCAGCTAACTGCATCGTCGGAGGTTGAGGAAAAGGTGTCTCGAGATGTCCTGGACCTCGTCGCCGTCCTCGTTGCCACGCCGGCGGAGCAGCAGAGGGGCTGGGGCGGCGGCGGCGCGGGTCTTGCTTGGGCGGTGCAGCAACGGCCAGGTGTGGCACGGGGGCAGCGAGGGCACGGGAAGGGAAGTACCGGGTGCGCATGTTGCAATAGATATCTCGTGATGTTGTAGTAAAAATTTTTAGATGTTACAATAGACAGCTCATGATAGATATTTGATGTTACAATTATTCTTTGAAAATATTGCAATTATGATTTTTTAGATGTTGCAATATTCTCCTCTTGCTATTGATGAATGTTACAAGAAACATGGTGCAAATGTTGCGGTGGAAATTTTATTCAGAATTCAATTGTATAGGTGTATTTAATGCACATTTTGAATGTTGCACACCTTGATTTCCCATGTTGGAGCTGTTTTTTTATATGTTATGGATGCTATTTTTTCATATTACCCCCACGCTCGTAGGCCTTGTTTAGATGTAAAAGCTTTACATCTAAAAATATCACATCGAATATTTTCGCATACGTATACATATTAAATAGAGATAAAAAAAATCATATCACAGATTAGGTATCTTTTGCGAGATGAATCTAATAAGCCTAATTAGTCAGTAATTAGATAGTGTTGTGCTACAATAAATATATACTAATGACAGATTAATTAAGCTTAATAGATTCATCTTCGAGTTTATATAAGAGTTCTGTAATTAATCTTTTAATTAGTCTATATTTAATACTTCAAATGTGTGCCGATATTATTTAAAAAATTTTAAACCTCACATATAACAAAGGCGGTACTTCCGAAGTTGGTAAGATGCCTAGTAGTAGTACTGTTAATTATTAAATTAATAGAAGCAGAGAAAGCAACCTGAGCACCCTCAAGGTATCAACAGATTGATAGTTTTTCAGACAAGGCTGAAACTTAAAATCATGTGCATTCATCGGGTGAACACGAAAAAAAAGATTTTTGTAAGAAGAGAAAATAGAACCACCATCATGGACCTGGAAATCAAAATGATTGCTGTTGTGCTTTGTATTGCACACTGGTATATTGCCAAACGAGCAAGGTTCCAGGACGGAAATCACGGTGACATGTCCAATTCGTAGCTGGGCCCGCCGGAGGTGGAAGAGGCGAACATGAGCTGCAACCCACTTTGAGACAGATAACTATTCATATTGGCAGCTTTTATCCACCAATGCCGTTTGTTTGAATTCATGACTGACTTCATGAATTAAAAAAATTCTTTATTTTTGCATTAGTTCTACACAGACTTGCAACTTTCAAAATTCGAAAAGCTCAAGATCTAAATCATAATCAGTCCTAGGCTCCTATCTATCAATGTGAAAGCTCTGTAAGCTTAGTTGCTCTGGTACTTGGTAAATTTATTTAATTTGAAACAAGTTAAAAGATTCAAAAAGGGGGAAAGGCAAAGGCAAATTTTGTGGTTTGGATTGTGCCAGGAGACAGGTAACACGGATGCAATGAAATAAGCATGATGCTGTTTAGTTCTGGCTTCTTGTTTAAATCTATGCTTCCCTCTACAGAATGACCAGACAATAGAAAATCAGGCTATTCTTCCAGTCGTGAAGCAACAAAACCAAAAAAAAATATTGGTATTTTATTTGTTAAGCTAAGCTGTGTATAATTCAAGATGAAACAGTAACGTGTTTTGTCTCTTCAGTTCAGGTCTCGAGAGTTCCACACGGCGTCTGAGAAGAGCGCGTCAGAAGAACGAAAGTATGCATTTTGATCATCAGCAGAGACTAAGACAACAGATTTAAAAAAAAAAGACTCTGAGGAAAAGCAACCATGAACACCCTCAGACACGGATGTGAAGAGTATCAACAGATTGATAGTTTTTCAGACAAGGCTGAAACTTAAAATTATGCGCATTCATCGGGTGAAACTTAAGAGAGAACTGGAACCACCATCATGAACCTGGAAGATCGTTCAGATCCCTCTGCGTGATAATAATACGGCTCATCAACGATGTAAATCAGGCCACTACTTTAACATCACATCACATCTTCATCGGGATCTCGCAAGAGCTCAGATCCTTCCAAAACAATCCAAAAGCAAAAAAAAAAAGCAGATCGCGTAAGAATCTCCTCAGTTCAGGTCTCCAAATTGTTGTTCCACATTGCAACTTCAGAAGAACGAAAGTAATTTTTACATCATCATCGGAGAGCAAGTCGATCCGTCGGCAAACAAAAGCCGAAAGCCAGACGAACGCCGGACCAGAACATAAAGCGAGCGAGAGAATCGAACTGGAAGAAACCATAGCAGAAGAGAGCGAGAGAATCGAATCAGGAGAACCAAGCTTCGCGGAGAGCGCGCGGATGAACCATCACGAACGAGAGCTGAGAGCATCCATCCGGCGGCGTTGGCGTCTGACCAGACGGCGGCGCAGAGGAGGGCGGTGGCTGCATTGCTATTTGTAGAGTGACGGGCGGTCTAGGGTATGTTGTGGGCTTGGGCCTCAGGCTCCGTACGGTCTCAAGCAGGGCCCACTAGACGGTAAATTGGCCCATACGTTAAAATTTAGCCCAGACATTATTGGCCCGACACGTTAAAATTGGCCCAGACGTTAAAAATGGCCGGAATTCTGTGGACGCACAGCGACAAACGGCCCGTTCCTCTCGTACGGTAGCTACGCAAGATGTTGTCTCGAATTTTGCTCACAGTTAGCAACGGCTTGCAAGTGCCAAACCTCTATTCTCTCGGGTAAAAAAAAATAATCTTATGAAGCTAATGTGCTGTTACAAACTTAGAGCATCTCCAAGAGTCTCTCTAAACCTCACTTTCTAAATCATCATTTAGAGAGTTATTTGCATAAAAATCATTTTCTATATCTTTCCGTTTTCCAACACCTTTTCTATAGAGTTAAATACATCAGTCGCCCTTGAACTTGTCCCGAGGTACCACTTAGATCTACGAACTCGCAAAATCGAAATCTGACACCCTGAACTTGTTAAGTTGTGCCACTTAGGTCCATACCCCTTGGCGTGGTGCCACATGGCATGAATATATGCAAAAAAGCCCTTAAGTTTTATCATCTTCTATATCTACATCCTCCTCGTCTCTTTCACCTCTCTCTCAGTATCTCATCGTCGCGGCGAGGCAGCGCGCGGAGGAGCCGAGCCGCCCGGCGCTCGGGGCGAAGAACGCGGATGCCGTGGCAGGGACGGGCACGGGCGCGCCACCGCCGGAGCGGATGTCGTGGCGCGGTGCTGGTCCTCGGCGCACGAACACTGTCGCGAGTAGGCACGGCCCTCTGCTGGCGTGGACGCCATCACGAGCAGGGCCCATGGCCACCGACGGACGGTAGCACGGGCCGAAGGTGGAGCGTCGCTGCCTGTCTCGATCGAGGCGGAAGAAGCGCGGGAGTGGCGCGGTCTCTTCCCTCCCGGCGCCACCGGACCCGCCCGCCGCCAGCCGCCTCCTAGCGTGGCATCCCTCCCCGCTCCTGATCCTCCCCTCCACCGCTGACGAGGAGGACGACGACTCCGATGCCTCGGAGTCCGACGCTGAGGACGGCGGCGGCAGGAGGAAGCGACGGCGGCGGCCGCGCCCACGGCGGCTCCCACGGTGGTGCGGCTCTCGGCGCCGCTGGAGGCGGAGGGGAAGGCGGCGACGGCGGGGGTCTTGATGGCGGACCCGGCCACGACGGCCCCTGCTCCCACCGCCGGCAGCCACACTCCGACCCCAGCGTCCACAGCCGCCTGCCCCGGAGGTCCCCGACGCACACCTCCACCACGCTCCAGGAATGGCCGGATGCGAGCGGCGCACAGCGCCCTCTCCCTCGCGCGTCCCTAGAGCTCGACATCGACAGCGGCGGCATTGCCTCCTCTCTCTCTATCCCTCCCTGAGTTCCTCTAATATGGCAAATTTAGAGGGCTTTTTTGCATATATTTATGCTATGTGACGCCACGTCAAGGGGTATGGACCTAAGTGGCACAACTTAACAAGTTTAGAGTGCTAGATTTCGATTTTGCGAGTTCGTGGACCTAAGTGGCACCTCGAGACAAGTTCAAGGGCCGCTGATATATTTCACTCTTTTATATATCTTGTGTGCACTCTGAAAAGTTATTCTCTTTTCTATATTTGGCTAGCGAGAAATCCGGAATAGAGAGTGACTATGTTTGAATAACCAAATAGAGAAGCTGTTGGAAGGTACCTTTTTAATTAAAATCTCTAAAACTAGCAATTAGGAAGAATTTAGAGAGTCTCTTGGAGTTGCTCTTTCAACCCATAACTGTTTGATTAAACTTTCTTTCTTAATTCGAAATCCGAGGTAGAATGGCACTTTTATTCTACTCTCTCAATCCTAAATTATTAGGCGTTTTGGCTTTTCTATATCCATAGATTTTCGAATTTTTTTATATTTTAGTTTAATCTAATATTTTAATAATAGCCTACACGGATCTAAATTTTCAAGAGGTAGCCCTTTTGGTCACGCCACAGCTTGTGGCGCGACTCCCTGAAGGGTCGCGCCACATGCTTTGGCGCGACTAACATGCCACGCTGGAAAGCGTGGGCGACACACTGGCGCACGTGCGCCCGCTTTGCTGACCTGGTAAGGTTGAGTCGCGCCACATGCTTTGGCGTGACCCTTCAGGGAGTCACGCCATGCGGCGCAGCACGACTCAAGTTAATACAGGTCCGGCCTCTTCTTCCTCCTCCTCCCTTTCTTTTTTCATCCAATCTCCACCTGACCCGACCTCCATGGCTCCGCCCCCTCCCCCTCCCCATCTAGATCCACTCCATCCTCCACCCAATTTGAAGGGAAATTGATCCTTGAAGGTAACTCCTCCATTCTAACTGACGATGGGTGAGGACCACCAGCAGAGATTCGTGGGAACCCCCGTTTAGAGATTCGGCTAGGGGTGTAATACGCAGTGAAATTCCAACCGTGAGACAAAGGATTTAGACAGGTTCGGACCGCTCGGAAGCGTAAGACCATACATCCTGTGTGTGGTGTTCTTGTTCTCTGCTCAAGTGAGCTTGTAGAAAATGAGTTGTGAGACTTTCGTCTCCCTTTACATGTTGCCCTGATGTCCTATTCATAGCCCCTCCCCTGGGCCCAGGGAGGGGATTTACCGACCTTCGATTTACCGTCCTTGGGTGTGAATGCGGCGCCGTGCTGTGGGGCGTCTTCTTGCAAGTGGCGCCGCCCTTCTAACGCAATCTTATCCCGTGGGTCCCACCCGGTCGGCCCCCGAGGTCATCCCAGGGCACCCCGGGACGGCCTGGCCGACGTCCGGGGTGTTAGAGGGGCCCAATGGGTCCTTGGGGCGCGTCCCCAAGCCATCCGGGGTCCGCTCCGGACCTCGGGGTCTTTCCGATGGTTTACTTGATGTGACAAGGGCCCAGGCGATGGGCTCCGCCTCCACCGTCCTCTGTTGGGTTGATAGGACGTGACCAGGAGGAGAGGGCTCCCCTTGCTCTGGTCCAGGCGTTGTCTGATCGCACGCCTCTCCGTAATCATACTGCTTTATGGGGAAGCCGCGCTGTGGTGGACCCCGCTCCTCCTCCGCACCGGCGCGGTAAAAATCTCCTGCCAGGGGTAATTCCTTCTGGGCTAAGGAACCGCCCCGGCCGGTGGAGCCGCCCGCGCCGTCCCCCAACTCGGCATCCTCTGGAGGCTGTCGTGCCGGGCCGGACCTTGATGCCCGTGGTGGGCCTGCTGGCCCATTTAACCCTTAGTTTGTCGGGTGGGGTGGGGACTCCCGTCCTCATGACGCCGACACTAACCGATTGATTTTTTCCATTTCGTTAATTTTCTAAGATTTGAGTTGGCTGAGGTTATTATGGTGCTCCTGCTTGCATTTCCTTTGGCATCTCTTATTTAACTGCTAAAGTTCAACACTAGTTCAACTCTTATTGAAAGTGATGTAGCATCAGTTAATCCTGGTGAGTCTGTTGGGACATGTGGGATGATGCCTTGATAGTGCGTGGTGAAGAATAATGCCTTAACCTTTCATTGTATTTTGTTGGTAGGGGTGCTGCGAGTGTTCATGTGGAAGTTGACAGCAAACATGTGGATGGCATAATATCACTAAGTGATATTTTCAAGTTGTTGACGCCAGATTTTGACACGTATTGAATCGGCGTCAAGAGGAGAAGGTTGGCCGATGAAGCAGATCTGAAAGCTACAGTAAGGAATCGGCCGATCGAGGTAACAGTTGAAAATCGGCCGATTGGTGGCGCAGCCCATACCGACAGGATAGGATTATTCCAGAAGATCCTGGTCAAAAGTTGGTCAACAAGGTATGCTAAGACGGCCGGAAAGCAATTGAAGAGGTCCTGACTGGATTAGGAAACGGCGGCGAAAGATTCTGCGGGAGTCCGAACAGGAGCTAAGCAGATTCTCCCGGGTCGTGTGTCCGACGCTGAAGACCCATCGACCGATTCCTATCCGGCCGATTTTAGCGCCAACACAGTTTTGGCACGCTCGGTGGGACCATCCAAGACCTGATATGTCGAACAGCGCAGAAATCTCTGACAGCAACATCATTGGGGTCACAGAAGCTGATCTCAAGGACGACCAAAGGGAGGATTTGGCCAAACATCTGGAAGATTACAAGAAGATGTACCTCCAGTCGTTCAGCCATACCAGAAGCGGGGAAGCAGTCAAGAAGGCTCCTATCCCAGCGCCTCGCCACATCACCATTGCTGAAGACTCGGGCAAGATGTCAGAGATGATTCAACAGTCCGTGTATCAAGCGTTCATTGACCAATCCTCGGTGATGAGCAACACGGTGTACAACGCCGTCGTCAACTCTCTGGCCAGCGGAGCCGTTCAAGGTTATCAGGGACCGGCATATGCCCCTCCAACTACTCTGCCGGCCAGAAGCTTACCGTACACATCCCAATCGGCTTCTCAGCCGATATTGACGCAGCGCGAGGGATACAGCTCTCCACCACTTCCGGCGTCTCCAAGATACAGCGGAGCACCTTGTCTCCCATCGCGAGCGCCGCTTCAACCCGTTCAAATGGCTTCTGTGCAAACACTGCCTACGGGCTCAGTGCCTTGGGGGGCATCAGCCACGGCATATTTCCTCGAGCCAGTGAACGGGCATGGCACTTATCCGTTTCAGGTGCCGTACCAATCGGCCGCCCGGCCGACGGTCTCCCAGTACCAGCCGATTTTACCAGAAATCGGCAGGGGGGGCAAGCACTGTGGAAGCATTCAGAGGCACGGTGCCAGCAACGACGTACGAAGGGGGTGCGGACGCGTTTCGCCAGCAGTTATCGGCCGCTCAGCGAACTTCGCCGATTCATCACCCGGCTGAACCAGCCCTTCAGCATATGCCCACGCCTCGAACAACCGTTCATCAGCAGCAGGTGGACTGGACGGCAAAGATAGCAGAAGTAATCCAAGATCAGTTTGGACTGAAGCCGAAAGTTCAAACTTATACTTATAAAACGTCGTATCCATCGGCCTATGACTCGTTGCCGTTCCCGCACCGTTACAAGGTTCCTGATTTCACCAAGTTCTCAGGGACGGATGACACATCCACTGTGGAGCATATCAACAGATTCATCATCCAGTGCGGAGAAGCTGCCACGCAAGATGCTCTGAGGGTGCGTTTATTTTCATCATCTCTGTCCGGATCGGTCTTCTAGTGGTTCACCACTTTACCACCAAATTCTATCGTCACTTGGGCCGATCTGGAGAAACAATTCCACAAATACTTCTATGCAGGAGTACACGAGATGAAGATTTCGGATTTAACCAGCCTCAGGCAGAGGAGCGATGAACCAGTGACAGGGTACATACAGAGGTTCAGAGAGATCAAGAACAAGTGCTACAGTCTGGCTCTAACCGATGCACAGTTGGCCGATATCGCTTTCCAGGGCCTCTTACCGCAAATTAGAGAGAGATATGCCGCCCAAGAGTTTGAGAGCCTGAGTCAAATCGTCCACCGATTGTCAGGGCAGGAGGTCCGACCGTTTGAACAGCGGAGGAGCTTCCAGAAGAAGGTGGCATACTTAGAGGGATCTGAATCTGACGCAGAGGAAGAAATCGCCTGGCAGAGTGGGTGCAAGGGAAGAAACCAATATCCTGCCCCTTTGGCAAGAAGGAGCCAGAGATATTCGGCTTTGACACGTCAAAGGCCGATAAAATTTTTGATCTACTGCTTCAGGAGGGACAGATTAAGCTGTCACAACATCACACCATCCCTACGGTCGATCAACTCAAGAAGATGAAATACTGCAAGTGGCACAACGCTACTTCTCATGATACGAATGAATGTAAAGTCTTCCGCCAGCAGATACAATCGGCCATTGAACAGGGGCGGCTCAAGTTTGAGACTCCAACCAAATCGGCAATGCCGATGAAGATAGATCAGCATCCCTTCCCGGCCAACACGGTCAACGCTGGAGAAGAATCAAGTCAAACCAAGGTGCTGACGTCAGAATCGGCGAGAAGAGGTGGCGCTGTTGACTCCAGGAGGCAGATCACAACGGAGGAAATCAGAAGGAATAGGCGAGGGCCAGAACGACCACACAGGCCTGTCACCTCCCGATTTCTACTCAGTAAATATCGGCGACAGCAAGAACAAGCACACCACCAGGAAGAGATGATACGCCGGCGTGAAGATCACTGGCAGTGTCCTTTCTTCATCCACTGCTGGGAGAACGATATCAGATTGCCATCTGCCGATAACTGTCCGGAGTGCAACGGATCAAACCGCAACGATCACCCGAAGCCACACTCTAGGGACAGAGGATCAGAGCCGATCAACAGAAATCGGCGCGAAGAACGGCGCGTTTCGGTGCATGATCGGCTGGGGGGCAGAGTTGACCAGTACGACAGGTCAAAAAGCAAGATCGGCCAGCAAGATGGACTGGGGGGCAGGATCAGCGCACGCGATCGGCTGGAAGAGATAGCCGATGATAGGGTGTCAGACGAAGACCCCCTAGGTAGGGAACCAGATTGGGAACACGCCAGATCATCGGCCAAACTAGTGAATCCCAGGTGGTGTCCTGACGGCCTATCCAGATCCCAAAAGCGAAGGAGCAAACGCCTACGCCAGTGGGAGCATCAAGAAGAAGAACGGAGACAGGTGCCAGAGAGAAGGAACGTGAAATCTCGAATTTGGCGCCCAAAGAAAAGCGATCAAGAAACGGATAACCAAGAATCGGCAGCCGAGATTGATATGGTTTTCATACTGCCGATGGAGTTCATGGCGCCAAGCGATCGGGACAAAGTGACAAAAACAGAGGAAGAGCAAATGGCACAACTGGTATTAGAGCCGATGACGGCTACGTTTGAGAAACCAGAAGAGGAAAAACGACAGCATCTTAAGGCGCTATTTCTCAAAGGGTATGTCAACGGAAGACCCGTCACCAAATTACTGGTAGATGGAGGCGCGACAGTCAACATCATGCCGTATGCCATGTTCCGCAAGCTGGGCAAGGGCGACGACGACCTCACCAAGACGGACATGATGCTGAAAGATTTCAAAGGCAACGTATCACCCGCCCGTGGAGCATTCTGCGTCGACCTCACCATCGGCAGTAAGACCCTCCCCACTACTTTCTTTGTCATTAATGGCAAAGGGTCCTATAATATACTGCTTGGTCGTGACTGGATACATGCAAACTGCTGTGTCCCATCTACTATGCATCAATGCCTTGTGGAATGGGTCGGCGACAGTACAGAGATAGTCGCTGCCGATTCTGTCTACAGCGTTGCAGCGGCCGACACACAACAGTGTAGCTGCGAGCACGTCAAGTGTATATCTGGCAGGACTTGGGACACTGATTTCCTGAGAGTGTCCGATTTTGGTCTACAGCCGATCCAAGCAGTCGGCTCTGAAGATTCAGCTCGTTCGAAAGGATGAGAAGCTGGGGCATGGGTTCGCGTCGGCCGATTCATTAGAGATGGTAGATTTGAGAGATAGCAGCAAATCAAGGCCGACGTACATTGATGCCAATTTGAATTCTGAGTACAAAAAGAAAATATGTCAAGTTAACATGACCGATTTCTCGTCGGTTTTCTGGCTACACATCCGGTGAAAGAAATATTGGGATTCATTATTAAGTGGAAATTACGGATTACATGAAGCAGTTCAGGACTAAATCGGCGCAGTGGCATTAAAGGGGCAATAATGTTTAACACATTGTTTACAGCCCAAGGAAGGCATCTATGGCCACAATCGCTCGTCGTCTAATTTGATCGGCCGATTCTACTATTCTCTGATCACTTTCGGCCGATCCTGGTACTTCTGACACGCGGCGACGGAGTCTTATCGTTTCACGGGCCAGATGTTGTCTTTTTTGCTTCAGCTCGCTGATCATGGTTGGGAGTTCTTGGAGCTTTTTCTCCTCAGCGGCTATCTCTTTGGTTATCTGTTCCATCTCCTTGGCTAGCTCTGCTCTCCTCCGCTTCAGCCGATCTATTGTGCCAACGATGTCCGGACGGCAGTTCTCGAGGAAATTGATTTCGTGATGTACTTCCTGGGTCTGGTGCTTGTACGAGTCAACCTCCTCCTGAGTTTTGGCCATCTGAGCGCGATCGGCCATACGTTGCAACGCCCGCGAGACCGGAATCCGCATGCCCTCTATATAGGCAGCATACCCCAAGTTTTCCGACACTTCATCCGGGATGTGATCTACGACCTCATTGAAAAGTTGTCGGATCGGCGATGCATCTTCCACCAGTCGGCCGATGTCACCTTGGAGGAGGGTACGGATGCTTTCGAGCTTAGAGCGGACATCGTCGGAGGCGGAGCTCGGTGGAGCCGCGTGTGAGGCGGTTTCTTCTTCATCGGCCAAGGAGACAGCGAAAGAAAAGATACTGTCGTTGGGAGAATCTTGCTCCTGTAAGGGAACGAAGCAAAGGATAAGTAAGTAGTGAAAGGAAATTGGCCGATTCTGATGGTAAGAATATTACCTCTTTGAAACGAATCTCTCTTGCCTGCGCCGGTGGAAGTATTTCCCTTGTTTCAGGGATTGGTACACTAGGTTCACCAGAAGAAGAAGATTCGATCATTATTGGTGCTCCGCTTGGGCCAGCTTCCTGAGAAAGGTATAAATGCTCGTGAGAATACTATGGGAAAATGAAATAAGATGGTAATGGGAATTTGCCATGCCTCTGCGGGTTCTCTGGCCGATTCCTGCTGTGAAGTTGCAATCGGCGTACCCAAGTCGACCTGCATCAAAATTGGTTAAGTTTCCTGAATGTTAAGGATACAGGGTAAGAGATCATATACCTCGGCAACAGGAGCTGCTGTAGTCTCAGTCCTTACTTGAGACATGGCCGACAGTCGTGGAGATTGTGGTGGGATAACCTGTGCAGCCTGGCAAAGGGATGAAATTGATGTCAGCAGAAGATTTGGGGAGTACATGAGATAAATAAAGTTACCTGGACAGCTTCTACTAAGAGCGACGCTGCAGCGGCCCCGGCTTCGGCAGTGACTTGGGGATCGGCTGTCTCAACAGCTAGTAAGGGTGAAGGACCTGAGGTCTCGGCGAGTATCATTTCCACCTAATTGGCCGATCCAACACGGGGAGTCTCGGCCGATGCTGCTGCCGTCTGGCTAGCCGATCCGATACGGGAGACTTCAGCCGATGCTATTGTCGTCCGATCGGCCGATTCAATGCGAGCCCGCATCCGACGGCTGGATATCTTCGGTGTTGGTCTTTTGGGCGCTCGTCTTGATCGGCCGGTGGAGATATCTCTGATAGATGGAGCATGAAAGCCGATGAGTGGCTGCACTGTGTATTGATGATGGCTATCGATCGGCCGGCCGCTTCGGCTCCGCAATGGGGGAGCATGGCTTTCAGACTGAAGAGGTAAACATAAGTTAACAACGAGATGATAATGCAACATTGAAATCGGCTAAGCAGAAAAGGACATACCGCAGCATTTGGGTCGATGTTCTCTGGGTCCAGAATATTACAGTAAATTGATGGGGATTTACAGAAAAGATGCTGCTTCCATTCTGCCCACCATAATTTATACTGTTGGGTGGCAAAAGAGGCAACTGACCAGCCGTTCAAGTCAATGGTGCTGGAGTCGGGTACTAAATCACATAATCGGCTGTAATCAAGACTTGAAGTTAATCCGTCTCTGAATTTTGCTTGGCCGGCGAAATAGACTCAAATCGGCAATTGGCCAAAACCTAGTTGCCTTGCTGCAGCCGACGGGCAGTAGAACTCATAAGTGGGTGAGTCCTTTCCTGAGAAGAAGTTAGCCGGCAGAATTCCCGGCTTAATCAAGACATCCATCAATTCTCTGTCAAATGTGTGGGTGGAGAAGTCGAAGCATACAGGCAATTCAAAAATCGGCTCCGCGGTTTGATATGGATACCAGATGATCATCTCCTCGCTAAGTCCATTATAGAAGCATCTGAAATATTCAGCTACGCGGGTAGCGGTGAACTGGCAGCCAGGAAAGGCTGATGCCGCCTCTCCAACAGATCTGCAGCGGCGACGGACCGATGGATTCTCCTCTGACTCGATGTTGGGAAAGGTCTTTGTCTCTATCCTCTGCTGAGAGACCTTGCTCATGTTTAGATTGAGCCAGAGGGTGATGAACCACCAAGGGCCGCCTGGATTCCCTATCGGCTCTCCTTTCGACAGCTTGACGCCGATTTGATGCATCATATGGTATGCCGATCCCGGCAAATGTTTACCGAGGGGGACGGCCGATCCTTGTGCAAGAGACTCTGCCAAAGCTTGAGTGTTGGAGGTGGGTCCGACCGCTCTGCCACAGAAGAAGTGTTTCTCCAGCCACATCATCAAGAAGGCGGTGTCCTCCCTCTTCGAGACTGTCCCTGTCTTCATGTTTTTACTGATATATCCTTTCCACCCGCCGATTCCTTTGGTCTCCAGCCGATGAGATGGCTTGAACAGATAATTGAAGGGGGTATCAGCAGAGGAAACATCTAGGCCGGTCAGCAGCAGGACATCGGCCAAGGTCGGGGTCACGGGTCCGTGTCCAAAAAGAAATGCGTTAAGTGCATCGGACCAGAAGTAAGAGGCTGCCATAACCAAAGGTTCGTTCTTTTCCATCTGAGACAGGGACAAATCTATGCACTGGCCGATTTTAAGTTCTTCCCATTGGACTTTCCAAGACCTGGCTACCCTCTGGTACCACTCTCTCCACCCGGGTGTTTCGTTCGGCCAGGATCTGAATGCGCCTACCCAATGATCTAAATCCATGGGTGATTGCTTAAAGGGGAGTCTGTGAGTTTCTAAACTGATTAGATCCGTTGGGTCAGGACTCCCCATAGGGCCCAGACAGATGAGGTCAGGAGACTCTGAGAGAGGAATGGTGATCCTGTGCCTAAGGGCCTAAAAAGAAAGGGAGAAAAAGGAAGAAACTAAGAAAGGGACCGGAAAATACTGAAGCAGCAAGGCAAAAAGGAAAAAAAATTTCGGGCATTTACCTCTGGAATGGAAGCCATCGTCGCCGACGACACTGCTGGAGAAGCCGCCGATTGGGCCGCCGCCGCCAAAGGAGCAGCCGATGGAGCCTCTGTAGGAGGGGTGGTCGCCGACGGAGACGCCATTGGGGGTCGGAGCAGGCTACGGATGAGGTCGCCGGAGAGGGGGGAACGCTTGGAGATCGAAAGAACTTGGAGGAAGATGAACAGTAATGCGGCAAAAAGGATGCTGGATTCGTGGAGGAGGAGAGGCGGAGAAAACCAGTACTTAAGAAAGATAAAGGGGGCAAGGGCAAAAATGGTATTTTTACCGCACCGTCTACACGAGTTCCAGGGGAGCGGTCGTTTCGCGCGCTCGGTTCGGGGAAATTGCAATCATTGTGCCGCGGAACGGAAGGAGATTTTTACTGCGCCCGTTTCGGAGAAGAGGGTTAAAGAAAAGCGTTTTGAAGGAAAAGTTATATTTTACTCCGAAACTGGGGGGGCATGTGTTGACGCCAGATTTTGACACGTATTGAATCGGTGTCAGGAGGAGAAGGTTGGCCGATGAAGCAGATCTGAAAGCTACAATAAGGAATCGGCCGATCGAGGTAACAGTTGAAAATCGGCCGATTGGTGGCGCAGCCCATACCGACAGGATAGGATTATTCCAGAAGATCCTGGTCAAAAGCTGGTCAACAAGGTATGCTAAGACGGCCGGAAAGCAATTGAAGAGGTCCTGACTGGATTAGGAAACGGCGGCGAAAGATTCTGCGGGAGTCCGTTTCCTTTTTAAAGTTATTATAGATATAGTAGTTTTCCTGTTTTAAATAAGGATTGTAACAAGTCGTAATCGACCAGGAGTCCTAGTTTCAGGGTATAAATAGGAGCCGCTAGGGCTTTGCAAAAAAGAATCAAATCAATCAACAAAACACTTCTACTTTTTACCAGTACTTTACTTTCAAGTCGGCGACTTCGCCAATATTTTCTTCTTCTACGAGTTCGTACGGATTGGCAGGGCTGCATCAACCTGATCTCCGGCCAATTGGTAGGTTCCGCCTATCGAGTAATATCCGAGCTTTAACTACGGGCGCATCGCTGTGCTTTCGTTTGGATTTATGCACAAGTTATCGATATTTACTAGAATTGCAAGTTTTACCTGTTATTCTAGTATTATCACCAGTTATCCAGCTTGAAATCAGAGTAATCGGCTTCGTCATTGTTCTCCTTCGTTTCATCGCCATACAGCCGATTAGATCTATTTCAAGTGTTGCTTCTATAGTGATTGTTTAGATTGCTCTAGCAGTTCTCTTTACAATCACCATACGATCATCGGCTGACCCATAGCCGATCATCTCTATAGCAAATCGGCCGATTTGCCGCCGACGCGCTCCTCAGGACAGATCGGAAATCCAGCCGATCGACGCGCCTGGAATTTAATACTCTATTTCCTTGTCAATCAACAGGTCAGATTGACTGGCACGCCGCGCAAACCGCACCAGGGCGATAACCCGAACAGGAGCTAAGCAGATTCTCCCGGGTCGTGTGTCCGACGCTGAAGACCCATCGGCCGATTCCTATCCGGCCGATTTTAGCGCCAACACAAGTTCTTGCTGAGCTTGTCAGAAGAGCATGAATATTTTGTAGTGACAAGTGCTGGAATTTTATCTGTAGCAAATAGCAGGTGCGAAGCAAGCTGCCATGCCCATGCCATGGACGAATGGATCTTGTCGGTACTTTTACCGCGAGACTACCTAGGGATACCCTAAGGTAGGTGATTATTTTGTGAGCGATTGCCGGATCTGGAACTTGAAGGTAAACGCGAAGACACAAGACACAGATTTAGACAGGTTCAGATTGCTAGAGTAGAGTAATACCCTACGTCCTATTTGCGGTGTTGTATATTGCGCCCTGCGCTTGGGTGTTGAGTTGTCTATTGGCTTCTCTCTTCTGCCTATCTAGGTACCCCTGCCCTCCTTTATATATCCCGGGGGTGGGTTTCTAGTAGGATTACATGATATGAGTCCTAGTAGGATTACCGGGTAGAGTCCTAGTAGGAATTCGACTTCATTTCCCCCGCGGGTAGCTTCCTTGTGGTACCTAGGGGATCTATTCCTGACAAATCTCTCTCTGGCTGTATGTGTCCTTTGGATAAGGAAGGCGGGATTAAAGGTGGCGGCTTGTCTTTGTAGAAAATGGGCCATTCAATTCAGAGTATGTAAAGTTTCTCATTTTTTTTCTTTTTATGCCTCTTGTTACACAAAATATCTGGCAACTTTTAATTATTTGATTGTTTTCCAACTTGTCGCGCTAGATGTCATGGTGCGACTCTTCACTACATCGCGCCGAGTGTTTTGGTGTGACTCCTTCAACAGTCATCACTAAATTTGTGCCTTCTATGATGATTTGTTTTCATCATGTAATGTGTGGCCAAACATCACAAATCATGAGATGGCATAACTAATCTATGATGAAATAATCTGTCATGTGCATCTCTAGCGTCACTCTTATACAAGTACACATTCATGCTTAATAAAAGTAGTCGCAAACTAGCAACATACATTAAACAATCATCATAGAATAGTACAACCCAAACATGTAATGTTTTGTGGCAATTATCCAATAGATGTCAATACAACCATTTCATTAAGGCCTTGTTTAGATCCAAAAAATTTTAGCAAAAAACGTCACATCGAATGTTTGGACACATGCATGGAGTATTAAATGTGGGTAAAAAGAAAACTAATTGCACAGATGGGTTGTAAATCGTGCGACGAATCTAATGAGCCTACTTATTCCATGATTTGCAACAATTCCAATCATGGATTAATTAGGCCCATTATATTCATCTCGCGATTTACAATCCATCCGTGCAAAAAGTTTGTAAATAGATTTTATTTAATACTTCTAAATATTAAGATTCTGTTTCAAAAAAAATTAGCAAAGTGATCTAAACACACCCTACATATCACTTTGTCACAATCGTTCACAATCCAACTACCAAAAAACTAAAAGCCATTGTAGAGATGAACTAGTTAAATGCATATCTATGTTCACCATATAAATTTACTAGATAAACTGGATCCAAACAGAACTCCATCACAATCTCGTATGCAGATTTGGCTCATCATCTTCCATATCAACCTGAAATTATGTATTAGTAGTAAACAAAGCTGAATAAAACTAACATGGTAGCTAAGGCCTTTTATATAAACTAACTGCGGATAACTTATACATACATAGTATTTTTCTAAGCAAGGTTGAAATTTGATGGTAGTACTAATCCTACCCAATTCGTACTCAATACCCCATTTCAACTCAAACCCTACCTAAATCCCAACAAACTTAAATCTTAGAAAATTCATGAAATGGAAAAAAATCAATCGGTTGGAATGGAGGAGTTTCCTTCACGGATCGATTTTCCTTCGTTTCCGTTCGAACCGGGTGGAGGATGGAGTGGATCTAGATGGGGAGGGGGAGGGGCGGAGCCATGGTGGTCAGTTCAGGTGGAGAGGGGATGAAAAAAAAAGGGAGGAGGAGGAAGAAGAGGCTGGCCGGGTAGATCTGTATTAAGTTGAGTCGTGCCACGTCACATGGCGCGACTCCTTGAAGGGTCGCGCCAAAGCATGTGGCGCGACTCGAGTTGGAGATCAGCCAAGCGGGTGCGCGTGAGCGCGCGCGTGCCAGCGCGTGCCAGCGTGGCAGGTTGGTCGCGCCAAGGCATGTGGCGCGACCCTTCAGCGAGTCGCGCCACGAGATGTGGCGTGGCCAAAAGGGATACTTCTTGGAAATTTAGATCCTCACATATTATTATTAAAATATTAGATTAAAAAGATTAAAATATAAAAAAATTCTAGATTTTACTATGCATCTAGACATAATATATTTCCAGATGCATAGAAAAAATTATGGACCTAGAAAACTCAAAACGACTAATAATTTAGGATGAAGGGAGTAGTATTTATCAATAAATGGTTGCTCAAATCGGTGAGAAATGTATTTGAAAATTTGTTTCCAACAAGAGCACAAGGGGCAATCACCCACCAGTACTTGTAAATAAAGAAAGGACACGACGAGTGTACTTGGGTCCAAGACACTGTCAAACTAGACCCGCATGTCGGCAGATTTATTTCACTAGCAGCCTCAGGACGGCCCATACTGCAGCAATATTAAGAAAACGTCATGGCAGATTTCATATTAGCCCTTTTGCGATGACAAATCCGAGATTGAACCTTTTTTCAACTATCTGCAAAGGTATAAAAAAGATAATGGACACAACTAGGGTTCGAAAAAAAAAATGCTAGTAGCTTGTTAGTTCGCTCGGCTCATAACTAATTCGGCTCAGCTCGATCCAATTTCTTAACGAGTTGAGCTAATTTTTTTGCTCGTCACTATAACAAGCGAGTTCAAGCCAGCTCGCGAGCTGCTCACGAGCCTAACGAGCTACGTATGCCAGCAGGCTTACAACGTTTAGAAGTTCAAAATGTGGTCCAATCGGCCCAACATCAAAACCTACCTCCAACAGGCCAGCACCCGAGCACCCCCAACACCCCAACCCAAACCCCTTGCACAGAATCGAGCAGCTGCTCATCCGCTCGTTCGCACCCCCACCCCCTTCCCCCATGACCCGCTTGCCGCCCCCAGATCCACGCGGTATCGCAGGCGTAGACGCAGCTGCTTGTCCGCCCACCCCCAAATCCGCGCAGCCGCTTAGCCTCGGAGGTGCGGTGCCACTAGGTCCCCTTCTGCGCATTCAAATCGGCTGCCCCGACTTCCTCTCACCGCCCGCCTTCTCCTTGTTCCCTGGGCGACGAGGCACAGCCACATAGGCCTCCACGGGAGGCATCACCAGTGTTAGCTGAACCGAGTCGAGCCGAGCTGGCTCATTTTCTTAACGGGCTGGCTAGACGCAACTATAAGGAGAACGCTCTCTCAATCCCAATAGCCAGAGTCCCAATCTTGATTTATCCGCTCACCATGAAAAAAGAAAAAAGAACTGCCTAACCGCACCAGCATGCTGTCCTCAACCCAAACTTATCGTTAGATTCACCCGCCTTACCCTATGACATCCTCCATCTTGCCGGCATCACCTGGAATCCCTTCCTTTGTCTTCTCCCTTCTGATGCTCCATTGCTCCTCCTCCTCCTCCTCCATCTAGATTTAAGGAGACCATGATGCCACCCTCATCATCATATTCATCTTCGGAGAGCGCATCCGGCCTTGTTGTGATCTTCGTCTCCAGCCTCGTTGTCATCTTCATCTCCGACAAGCGCCCTCAGTCCCACCCTCCTACTTCGTAAGATGCTAGATCGGCCATTTCCACCCTTGTTCGCCCTAACCTGGCTCCATGTGGGGATGCCACCATGATGCCCCCACCCCAACATAGCCTATTGGTTGTCCTCCGTTGCCCAGCAGACGACACTACCACCACTTGCCTCACCGCCTGCCTCCACCGCTCAGCCGGTAGCCTCCACGGATCTCCCTCTACAGCCAGCAGTACATGTGACCTCCACGGATCTCTCCCCGAACCATAGTGGTCGCCACAGTTACTTCCTACATCCTCCCTTTCTTCTTCCTTTTTTCAGTAACAAGTGGAATATGCACGTGAATTGCTCAAATTAAACAATTGAGCACTGCAGCTGATATCATGTTTGGCCAACATGACTCATTCCCAAAGAGATGCGTGGCTAGGTCCACACGATGTCAACTCATCCGTTGGTCATGTAAATGAACTCTTAAGACCTGTGGTTTATCCTATTCAAATAGATGTTTGCTTTAAGCTTAGATATAGCCACTTGCATTAATGTCAACCGTTTGGCATTTGATCTATTTTGCTTTCTTTGGAAAAATTTTGTAAGTGCTGTGAGAATCCAGCTGCATGTAATGCGAAATTGAACATGTTACTAAATGCTTCAAAGCCTAGATATATATAAAAAAAATCTTGTGTTCATCCTATGGAAATTGGAAATCACTGAATTGCCCTAACATATACCCACTTGTAATATCAACAATTAAGATATACCAACTTCTATTGATCCTATGGAAATTGAAAATCATTGATTGCCCTAACAAATACCAACTTGTAATGTCAACAATTTGACATTGGATCACCTTCTTTTATTGCATTTTCTGGAACCTAAATGGCACTAAGAATCCTGCTATTTTTTTATTTTATCATATTACTACATACCTCCTAAGGTTATATATACACATTGCGCCTCCATGTTCTTCTTCCCAATGAACACAAACGTGCCAAGGAGCGCATCAGTCAGACTTGCAAGAAAAATGGTGAGGCCTTTGCTCCGGCTCGCGCTCTTGTCCGCTTCCCTGACCTTTGCCGGAGGCCTCCACCTCAAGCTCACCCACGTCGACGCCAAGGAGGGCTGCACCGACGTGGAGCGAATGCGTCGCACTGCCGAGCTCACCCACCGCCGTCTTGCGTCGTCCACGCCGGCCCGCTTGGCCGAGAACCAATACTCCGTCGAGTACCTCGTCGGCGACCCGCCGCAGAAGGCGGAGGCCATCGTCGCTACTACGAAAATGGTTTGTAGGGGCAGGTAAAAGCACATTTGTAGCGGTCACCCGCCCCTAGTTTTCGCTGCTAAAAATTGATGTTTGTAGGGGCGGGTACCGCACCCGCCCCTAAAAACTCATTTCCAGGGGCGGGTGAGCCCATGACCCGCCCCTGGAAAACGATTTGTAGGGGCGGGTCACCCCCTCACCCGCCCCTGAAGATTGATTTTCAGGGGCGGGTTAGGGCATGCCGCGCCCCTGAAAATCACTTCCCGCCAATTTTAGTGATTCTTAATAAATTATTCTATTGAGATCCAACCCTCAATAGAACAATGAAGATGCAATCAACGAGAAGAGTAAGGAAACATCCATGCCACTTATATACATCATTCCGTTAATTTATTCTGAAATTCTTACAACGATCAATACTTAAGTTCGGACGACAAGTTACAATCCATAAGAAAAAGGGTGCGGATACATCTATGTATATTACAAATTTCATGGGCCTCTGGTACGCTTCCGTAGATATGCAATGTAGTCAAGGTCTCCAATCGTCCAGCCTAGAACTTCATCAGAATAAACTAGAGCATGGATGAATGGATTCTCCTCCGCAGCCCAGTGCAAATGACATTCGGTACTATAAATGTCGAACAATGTAGTGTTGAGCCGATTTATCTTGTAGAAGGTGAGTTTTGCTTGGAACTTGTAACCTCTGGTCAAAAATGCATCTCCACCCATGTAAGTTAAATCCAACTTTTCCACGACTTGATCCAGAATCGCTCTAAAGCTCACTGTTGCAAATGTCTACCATAGGGGAGTTCCTACAAGGTGATAATAATGTTATGGAAGTTAAACATGTAACATAGCTGAAGTTATAATGACAAAAAAGAATATTTTTATACCCAATTTTGGCGATTAAGCATAAAAAGCCTGTCAGCAGTCTGAATGACAGTACTTTCTTCCGACTCGAGTTGTTGAATTCGAAAATATGACAAGTCCGGGATGAAGTACCCATGAGCCTCAAGCTGTCGTAGGCAGGCCTCGACGACTAGCCTTTCATAAGTTGTCCATATTGGTGAGGCTCCATCCATTGCGGCAATTGAAATCATCGATCCACCTGGCTGTAGAGCAGGTACTTGAAAAGAAATATTGACTTGTTTGAAATGAGGTGGTCTAACAACATCGCATCGCGACATAAATGCAGTACCACCTAACCCTTGGACGACATCTTCAATCCATCTAATTAGGTTGATATGTTGCATTGTATGTGATAAAATTTAGAAACTATTCATGTGTAGTAAAATATATATTAAAAGAAGAAATGAATATTACAACGTTGGGAATTGCTCCGCGCGATCGATCGCCAAATGGCAAATCAATGGGGCCGTGAAAGCGCAATCCTGGAGTCTGAGCCACTGGGTCATTGTTGCCGCCCATGGAGCCGCGTCCACGGCTGCTTCCATGACCACGACCACCACGAAACATCTACACTAATTTACAATAAGTCTCTATGTGCCCATCCATATCATTGAGATACATTCATGAGATACATGAGATACAATTATTTTGAATATGAAATGCAACAAAAGTTTGACTTCATGAATCATAGTACAACACACATAACAATTAGATCGAATTAAACATGGCATAGAACTAGAACATGAGATCGAATTACACTGAGCTCTACTCCTAGTTACTGAGCTATCATCCAAAAATCACTATCAATGCCTAACTAGAACATGAGATCTAATTAAGTGCTATTAAAATTATATTTTATTCTATAACAAAGTCTACTAAGAAACTAGCCATGGTCCTTAATGAAAGTTGTAGATCTAATCCTAAGGATATTTTATTCAACAAAGTCCTTAATAAATTATATTTTATTCTATAACAAATTCCTTAATTATATTTTATTCTATAACAAAGTCTACTCGATTTTTAAAGTTAGTTGATTGTGAAACCAAAAGTTAAACTATAGTATTATAAACAGGTCGTATTTTTCACTAGGGATCCTGAAATCGAGTGAAGAAAAGCAATCAGGTCCCTGGCGGGCGGCCGGCGGGTCTGACCTCGATTACGGTGAGGGACTTTGCCGGCGGCGAGGGAGGAGAGGGGGAGGGGAGCGAAAGGGACCTGGCGAGGCGCTTGATGTGGTTAGGGACAGCCGGAGGTGGCTCGCCGGCGCGGAGCATGGGGCGGCGGCCGCGGTTGGCGTCGTTCCGGCGAGGCCGGCTGGGGAGAGCGGCGATGGAGGGGCCGGTGAGTTTCGCGAGGCCGACGGCGAGCCGTTGGAGGGGTCGCGTGGGGCGGAGGACGGCCGGAGGAGAGGGCTTCGCGGAGAGCGGCCGGCGGGGGCGCGGGGGAGGAGGAGGAGGACGAGGAGGAGCGGTGGCGCGCGAGGGAGAGGAGGAGGGGCGCGCAACGGCGGGGGAGGAGGAGGAGGAGGAGGAGTGGCGGCGGCGGGAGGGGGGAGGAGGAGGAGCGGCAGCGTCGCGTGGTGAGGTGGAGCGGCGGCGGCGCGCGGCGAGGAGGAGCGGTGGCGCGCGGGGGAGGAGGAGCGGCAGCGCGCGGCGGGCGGAGTCACCAAAAATTTCGGCAGCTTCCCGGCGTCTCCTCCACGCGCGTCTGAAAGTTGAAAATTTTCCAAGTCCCGCGACTATATATATCTACAGAGATTTGTAGGGGCGGGCGACGTCCCCACCCGCTCCTACAAATATTTTTCCAATTTAATCTGAAAGTTCATTTAATTTATAAAAAATAGTAAAATATATCAAAACAACTTGAAATTTTGACCATAAGCATATTGTGATATGTAAAACATAAGCAAAATATCAAAATCACATTGCAGTTTAAATAATGAATAAAATTGTTGAAACCTTAACGTGTACCTAAGTCACACTACTATCTCATAGAACTTAAGCCTAACTTTATGTTTTCCACACTATTATACACTAAACGTGTTGAATTGTGTTTTTTGTATTTTATCCTTGTTCTACATGTCATTGTATGCTTATGGTATAAATTTTACATTTTTTCGAGGTGTTTTCCTGTGTTATTTGGAATGAATGAATTTTTAGAATAAATTTTAAATACATTTGTAGGGGCAGGTAGGGGGTGAGCCGCCCCTAAATATTCCATTTGTAGGGGCGGCTTATCCCCTCAGCCGCCCCTAAAAAATCTATTTGTAGAGGCGGCTCACCCCATCAGCGGCCCTTATAAATACGTCATTTATAGGGGTGGCTGATGGGGTGAGCCGCCCCTACAAATGGATTTTTAGGGGCGGCTCATTTACTACAGTGCCCGCTGCCCATTTGAAAGGACGGCTGATATTTTGGTCCGCCCAAAAAATTCGTAGTGTTGCTATAAATCGTTTTTTAAGCATTGCGTCGACACCGCCAGCAGCCTCGTCTGGACGCAGTCGGCGGCTTGCAGCGTCTGCTTCCGCCAGAACCTCCCCCGCTACGACCCGTCCCTGTCGCGCACCGCCCGGAACGTGACGTGCAGCGACGCCGCGTGCGCCGCCGGCCTGGGCTCCGTCACCCAGTGCAGCCGCACCGGGACGGAGTGCTACGTCCACACCGCCTACAACGCGTTCGAGGAGATCGGCGGCGACCTCAGCGCCGACGAGTTCACGTTCGGGTCGGAGAAGGTGAGCCTCGCCTTCGGCAGCATCGGTGCGAGCACGCTCACGGGGGGCTCCCTGGACGGCACGTCCGGCATCGTTGGGCTCGGGAGAGACCCGCTGTCGCTGGCCTCGCAGCTCTCCGAAACCAAGTTCTCCTACTGCCTCACGCCATTCTTCGGCGGCGCCATCAACCCCAGCCACCTCCTCGTCGGCGCGTCCGCTGCCTGAGCGGCGGCGGCAACGCGCCGGTCACGTCCGTGCCGTTCGTCAAGAACCCCAGGGAGTACCCCTTCAGCGCGTACTACTACCTGCCCCTCGCCGGGATCACGGTGGGGAAAGCCAAGCTCGACGTCCCCGCCGCCGCGTTCGACCTCCGGGAGGTGAAGCCGGGGAGGTGGGCGGGCACGATGGTCGACTCCGGCTCGCCGTTCATGAGTCTCGTCGACGTGGCGTACCGGGCGCTGAAGGCGGAGCTGGAGCAGCAGCTGGGCGCCAGCCTCGTGCCGCCGCCGAAGGTTATCATCAGCAAGAGGCTGGAGCTGTGTGTGGCGCGCGGGGACCTCGCCAGGCTGGTCCCCCCGCTGGTGCTGCACTTCGGCGGCGGCGGCGGGGAGGCGGTGCTGCCGCCGGAGAACTACTGGGCACCCGTAGGCGACGAGACGGCGTGCATGGTGGTGTTCAGCTCGGCGCGCAAGGCCTCGCTGCCGATGAACGAGACGACCGTCATCGGCAGCTACATGCAGCAGAACATGCAGCTTCTCTATGACCTTGGCAAAGACGTGCTCTCCTTGCAGCCGACAAACTGCAGCTCCTTCAAGCCGGCGGCGGACCAAGGGCGGGCTGGGACTGGGAGGAAGGACTCGTCTCCTTCTTCCTCCTCCAGCCCACCCATTCCTCTTCCTCTCCCTGTTTTTTCTCTCATCATCTCTCTCCTTATAAATGTTCAATGGTGGGCCAGGGGGTTAGGGTAGTGCTTCGGCAAATAAACTCGTTCCCCATTCCAACATGCAAGCAAGCAATTCTCTATTTTTTCAATTTGTGTGCTGAGAATTTTATAAAAATCTGGCCGTATGCGGTTGCAGAGGCCGGAGATGTTTCCTTTTTCTAAAAAAAGGCAAGCAAGCAATTGGGCAATCTATGAGCACACATCCAAATCAATAGTCAATAGCAGTGGGGGCCTATCAGGTTAATAGAAAGAGTCTACAGGAGTGAGAGATAAAGGTATTCTCACCCACAGATCGACCTAAAACAATTTCCATGAGGAAACAATATCTAACAGCAACACTTCATATTTATATGATGTCCATGAGAAAAATTCTACCTTTAAAAATGCACTTTGAAATTAGAGGTGTAAGACCACTTCAGCTGCTCTCATCAACAATAGATGTTGTAGGATGGCATATATTTTATATAAGAACTCACGTATAATATTATAAAGTTTCTATTACACAAATGTTTCAAGCAAGCATAATAAAAACCATATCATACACATATATAGAGGAAAAGAACTATTATGATTGCAACAATGGCTTCAGACCACCAAGCTGTATCTGCTACTGATGCTTGCAATGGAGATGATGTCGTCAACGAATTATAATTCATTAACAAATCCCAAAAGATCCGACATATCACTAGCTTGCAAGCACAAGAAGATCACCAGTAGAGGTAGAATCAGCCAAAGGCACAAGGTCATCTTCAATCCCTATATCCTCCAAAATTTTGGCCATCTCAAGTTCAACCCAATAGATGTCATACTTATCCTCATCCATGCTAATAGCAGCAGCCACTTCTATACCATTTACGTTTCCAACAATATTCAGGTCACCATCAGTCTTAGTTTCTACCTTCTGATGTTGCTGTTGACCATCACCAAACATCGATAGTAGTGTCAAGATTAATCCTACAATTTTTATGGGTTGCGCCACTAGTTTGTATGGTGCTTCCGGAATCTGCCACTTCTAGTAAGATATGATCCTGTTCAATGATACTAGTTGCAGAAGAGATAGTTCTATTAGCCACCTGTGACATGGACGAGGATTGCAAAGCATTCGAAGGACTACAAGGGCAATAGAATGAGACACATTCACCTTGGGAAGAAACATTATTACTACTACTAGCGCCACCCACACCATAGGTAGTAGTAGAAGGAACCATGTTCATGTGGTAGTAAGTATTAAAGATGTTGTGTTGTTCTCCTAGAGGTGCTTGTAGGGGAGTTATCACACCTAAATCAGTAATGGTGTTGTTGATGTTGGTGTTGTTCCCAAAGAACCCAAGACCCCCGGTCATATAGATGATAGGTGGTATTGTGGCACTCACAATTGGTCTGGATGTGACAGTTGTTGCCATGAAGGGAGACAATTGTGGAGGTAGAAATGACATTGGTAATAGCATACCATTGTTCATGTGGCAGTAAGTATTCAAGATATTGGGATGTTCCCCAAGAGGTACTAGCATGGGATTCAGCGCACCTGAAGTATCAAAGTTGATGTTGGTGTTGTTCTCAGTAAACCCTAGACCACTAGCCATGTAGTTAGTAAGCAGTATTGTTCCATTCACAACGGGTGCAGTTGTGACTTTGCCATGGAGGGAGTTGGTTGTTGTGGTAGAAATGGCGAGGGTAGCAGCATATTGTGGACATATATTGGTGGCACTGGAGGAGGCACACGGATATAGGAAGAATATCTGTTGAGTTGAGGCCTAATTTGTGTCATTTGATGAGTGTGCAAAAGAAAGCATGTCTCAATCTCCTCTTGTCTCTTCCTATGAAACTCCTCTATCATCTCTTGTTGAGACATTGGCATGGGCATTCTTGGTAATTTAAGATTGTCACAATAGCAAAGATTTGTCTCTTTCTTTTTCCTTCTATGATAGATGTACCTGGATAGAGGATCCACTCATATATTTAGTGCTTACTCGATGTCATAAAGCAAAACTATACTAACAATTGACTGATTTGGACAAATCATATCTCTATACTCTCCACATCATAAAAATAGGATACAATATTACGAGCCAACATACTACAATGAACAAAATAAAAGATACCATGTAAACAATCTCCTATAGAAAGTATGTGTGACAATAGTTAGAGAATTTACCTTAAACAATTACTACTATGAAGACAATAAATAATAAAAACATATTGGTGATAGATAACAATGGGCACCATACATGGTGGTTTATATAGAAAACCAAGGGGCTCAAAAGTTATAAGGAAACAAACTTCAAAGTTCAAAAGATATTCCAAAAATGAACAAAAGAAAGAGCTTGGTGCTTTTTGATTGATTACTTGAGGGTTTCTTCATGTCCTTTTTTAGCCATACATGCATCTTTTCCACCATTATATTGAGATGCATTAGGGCCTAATGTTGTTGAACCATCATTACATACATTTTATGCTAAAAATGATGGAAGTGGCTTAATGTCGTCATGCATTCACACATGAGAAAACACTTGATGCTATCCATGCACCTTTGCTTTATGTCCTATTAGTGTGTTTGTCATTTACCTTTTTTTTATTCGTAGGTGCTTGGATAAAGATGGATGGAGTATCAAACAACTTTGTGGTTCTTATGGATGTTACTTGTGTCCTTCCATATGACAACTAAGATAAAGCGGGTGTACATCCTACAAGGCAAGTTCATGTTTTGTGCATGGTCCTAGGTGAAGCCAACTTTCGTTCAAGCTATAAACACTTTACAAGAACTACTTTTAATTGATTTACCATTGCAACACAGTGGATGTCCATTATGTTTACGGTGTAAAGACATAAAGGCATGTCTTTGATTCAACATCGTCATTTTATCCCTTTCTAGGACTTGAACTTTCTTAGTTTGTGTACTTGATTTCTTTCATTGTAATATTCTTTCACTTAATAAACAATGGCATGGTGGTCTTGGTTTATACTTAGGTGTGTGGTTTGTTAACCATGGTTTCAATAGAGAAGCCTGATCAATTAGGTGATTCCTTTACTCCTTATGTTGGTTGTTTATGTTGTAAAGATTCAGTCACACAAAGATAAGCATAAAAAAACACATGCACCTTTAGAGACCTCCTATACTTTTTGAATTATAGATAAATTATAATTTAGTATATCCCTAAAAGGTAACACCGAAAGTACTTGACCTTTCCTTGAAGTTATGACACAAAAAGATAAAAGGAAAAAAAGGCATGCATTCCTACAAAATTCAACTCTTAAAGATAATTATACTTGCAAGTTTTCCTAACAATACATATGTACAATCTAATGAAACAATTATCATTTTTATATCCCCAGAAGGTGATGCCAAAAGTACATGACTTTTCCTTTAAGCTATGACACAAAAAGATTTAGGGAAAAGGTAAAGGCATGCATCCCTACAAAATTGAATTGTTAAAGACAGTCATGCTTGTAAGTATCCTTAGCAATAAGTTCTTATGTATGGAATGATGGTTCAACAACATTGCTGTAGAAAAAGGTATAGATGAAGTACCTGTAGTGCATGACATTTGAGAGTTGTATAGAAGGCAACTAAGGGTAGAAGCAGGCGGAAGTCTTCTTGTGCTTCGTTGCTGAATCATAGCCTCTACTTCAAAATATGAAAAGAGATCTAGCTGCTTGGAAGTATTTTGTCCCTTTTCCTTGAATAAATGGAAATAGAGGTGTACCAAAAGGGGATGATTTTTTTCGATTACAAGGATACCACACATGTGCGCACACCAACACAGATGAACTTTGCACACATCTGCAAGTGTGTTCCATAGGACATACTTGCAAATAGAACCACTTAATTCACTTGCATATATGTAAATCGTGAACATCGGAACATTAATCATGCATGGTGGTCGGAACCATCCACACACCTCCCACCAAGATGTGCCTCTCGGCATTGTGATATAATGAATACTAGATTTTAGTCAGTAATACAAATTAGAAACTAAAAATTAAAAAAATGTAAAAATGAGATATGTAAACTTACTTTCTCTTGTCAGAGACAAAATTCCCAACAACTTCAAATAGTGGATTGCATATCTATTTTTAACTAATCACACCGAGACTGGATTGATTTGAGAAAGCAAACGAAGAGGGCAAGGATGAGCCTGCAAATCCTCACCAAGTGATCAGACAGAGTGTCAAGGTTGCAAAAATAAATGCTTTCCGCATTCCAATGTCTCTTGTTGAGTCAGCTCTTATAGAGTTTGTTCACGTGACCAGCCTCGCCTTTTTAGATAGTCTGCTACGACACGTCAATAATTATTGGGTATTGTAGTGTCGGTACTATAATGCGTGATGTTTGTGCTTTAACTTTTAAATGGTATTTTAGACATAAAAGAGGAGGTACAACCCAGAATGAACCCATCCCAATTTAAGCCATGCCAATATTTAGCTAGGCCGCCTAAAAGTTCTATAGAAATTATGTTACAGCATAATACCATCAAATGAACTAGTCATTGTGCCCAATATTCTTATGGGCCAATCTCAATCTTCATTCTTTTGGTGCAGGTATTGATCCTTGGATGGCCTAATAAATTCATCCATCAGTCCATGCTATACACTATTGTTAGGTACTTAAGAGAAATGTTAAACCACAAAGTATATATATTGGATTTTATATCTATCTTATAATGAGTCTTTAGTGTTGTGGATTGATTCCATATAAATAGAAATACATGTGGTCAATGAAAATGTCCAGCATAATATTTATTGATCATGATTATGAGGTTAATTCATATATATAGGCTTCACCCTCATAAAATTATCTTAAGACATTTGCTATATTTTAGGTGCCTAAAATTCAATAATTTCTAGACAACGTACAGGTTGCAATATCGAAAGCCAACATTTGAAACATCGAAAAATGATATCTTCAACATTAAAAGGGTTCAGAGCTGCAACATTATGGAATATTCTATTCATCTTCAACATCAAAGAGAAAATTTGTAACATTGGATAATAACATCTGTAACATTAGAGAACATCTACAACATTGATATGTCAGCTTGAAATAATCGAAAATGTCAGGCATTGAAACATAGGAGTATTATTTTAATTACCGTTGATCAAACTGAGCTTGTTACTCGGTATGAATTGAATTAAGCACAGTTGGTATGGAATGTTATTATTGAGCATATTCTGCTCTTACAAAATTGATGAATGGTGTTGCTAACCTATTTGGCTCCGATGGTTCTGTCCAGACCTCTGACCTGCTAAGATCCTCTTATAACATTCGCATGACATGACAAAACGAAAGCATGAATTGCCTATAGAACCTATGGAACCTGTTGAGTCTAGAGTGAAATTTGGTCTCAACCATACCTTTTTCCCTCTTGACATCTGCAATTGAGCAGACAGGACTTCACTAGACTGACTACCTTTGTATCACATAAGACTATAAGAGGCCAATTAATAATCAGAACAAACTCTCAGCCTGAAAGGCTCACGACTTGATCATGTTTAACACTATGGAAGGCGATGAACTGATTAAATAATAAAGGTATGTACACTGAAGAACTAATGATGCACATGAAGGATGAAGCGCTTGCTCACAGGCTTACAGGCTTACGGCTCACGGGCTTACGCCACCTGAGGCCTGAGCAATACTTGAGCGCAGCAGTCGCCCTGACCAAGTCCGCCATGCTCTACACATCTGTGAGCATGTCCCCAAATCATCAGGCTGTAATCATCCACCTCTTTTACAGATCGAGCTTAATTCCATCATGCAAACATGCCCCAGATCATCATCAACTATCAAAGGCGAACTGAACACGACGATTGATATTCTTCTATGGAGAGGGCAAGTAACAAGCATGGTTATGGGCATTGTTGGCAAAGAGCCTAGAGGAGCAGAGTCCCCATAGGCAGGGGGCAGCGATAACTCCACCCAGCTCATGGTCATCCTATCACTGTAGTCAGCAAACCAAACAACAGATATGTACCGGCACATTGTATTGCTCAAGCGGTCAGGCCAGGATATGTACCGGCAATGTCCACGTAACCAAAAAATAAATTACATTTTCATTGAAATTTAACGGTATTTGTAACCTCAAAACCATTTAATGTTGTATGGCTCAATTGAACCAATGCCAACTATAAGTTTGACCATGTGCAGCGTTCATGGTCAACAAGTGGTGCTCCAGTCAAAATGGTTGTATATGCAAGGCAGACTAAATGAGCAAACAAATTCACGAATCGACAACGGTTCCCTTTGGCACCGAAACCTCATTGTCAGAAGTAATAAGCTGCCACAACAATGGAAACAGTATGGCCTCAGAAAACAAAGTGCAACCACCGAAAAGTCAAAAAAAAAAACTGGAAATTCTAAGTGGTAACACGGAATTCCAGTCACATTAAAACCCCAACCTCGAATAGTTACAGTAGAGCACCATTCAGTCGCTAGTTACGATAAGCACCAACAAAACCTTGGTGCCCAAGTGACGAACAAGAAACAACCCCAAACACAAAACGCTTATGACTATCACCAAAAGCACGAGCGCGAAGACAACCGGAAGGGCATTCTGCACTTCCACGTCACCACTTCCAACAAACTGCTAATCATAGCTGGCATTCAGGAACTTCAACAGTTCATTGCGCTTGCTCTCTGCTGCCTTATCTTCCTTGGTCTTCGCAAGCTTCATCATTATCTACACAAATGGCTAGGTCAAATGCAAGGATTCTTTCGCAAGAGAAATAGCACCTTCATTTTATTCTTTTCCTCACCTTTTTACCAGAGATTGCACTCCTTTGGGTCCCTTCTTCCTTTTCTTTACCGCGTCCAAGAAACTGATCGAAGAAATAAAAGGCGTTTTAAAAGTGATAACCACAACACATAGAAGAATGCAAATTGAAGTACCATATACCTTGGAAAGCTGGACAGGACCATCACCACCCTCACTCTCTTTCTTCTGTATAGAGCTCCCGCATTGAAGAGAACAGAAACAACCAACCAATAATCAACCAGCAAGCCAATCCACCATGTTGTCACCCGTTCACGAACCCCAGCTCCAATGCCAAAGAGCCAACCAGAAACAGGTACAAAGAAATATAAGGACCTCTTGTGTGGAAGTATGAATGAAAAAAAAATATACTTCTCTCACCAAGATGTTATGTTATATCATGCTAAGCCATCGTAAAAGGAAAATTAGTTTCTGAATAAATAGGAAATTTACCTCTTTGTGTTTACTCTTGTCTCGTTTATGATGTCTATCTTTGCTTCGCTCCCTCTCCCTAGACTGTCACACGAGGAAATACAAAGAAAGCCCCCAAAGACATATTAGATGCCTGCATATGAAAACCTAAAAGAAAACATCAATCAAGCACAAATTGCCGGACGAGTACCTTTCTTGATCTGCTGCTCTTCTTATGCTTCTGAGATCTGCCAGACACCTCACGGTCACTGTCATAAGAGCTTGTGCTGCTGCAATGAGAAAGAGACTCTTCAATATGGCAATACCAGGGAGAGCCTCACAGAAACATATGTTTGCACACAGAAGATAAGTTTTCTTCCGTGAATTCTAAAACAGCTATAACAGTAGCTCGTTCAGGAAGCTCAGGCAAAACATGATATTAATTGGTGACTAGTTAATGGATATGTTCACCAAATTATCGTAGTCGCTCCTAATCAGTATCCCTTAAATCGAATTCATCAACCTAATATCATGAAACCATCATTAAGGTACACAGCGTGCCTCAGCCACAGTACCAAAAGTATTTCAAATGTTCACCTGCACACATTAAGAATTAGAGATACGTGGGATCTCAATTTTTCCAGTGTCGTGATTTACGCAACAAAACCACAGGTTCCTGACCAACATATCATCCACCCAAACATCTGGCCCGATGCCATCCAATACAACGTGGCTGCCTAGTCCAAATCCTCGTTCCATCAATCCCAACATACGCAGAATCCAACACAAATACTAATAATCACCGGCCGCTTCCCCTCGTTCCCATCTCTGTATCACGAACCCTACTTTCCAGATCCGGTCGCGAGACAACCCTTCGTCCGGAAACCCCGCGAGGGGAGGGGGGGATCGGATCACCTGTAGCTGTCGTCGTCGGACGGGGACCGCCGCCGCTCCCGCTCGCGGCGGCGCCGCTTGTGGCGCGACCTCCGGTCCTTGCGCGCCTTCAGCGCGGACGAGGACGAGGAGGACGCGCCCTCCTTCCGACGGCTGCTGCGGTGGCGGTGGCGGCGGCGGCGGTCGCTCCCCGAGGAGGAGGAGCCCGAGTCCGAGGAGGAGCCCGAGCTGTCGGTGTAGGACGAGGATGAGGACGCCGGGGAACGCGCCATGGCTCCCAGCGGCGGCGGCGCTCGTGGGGATTGACGCGACGAGGTGAGACAGGGAAGCGGCTCGATCTGCCTCGTCCGACGCCTCCACGAGCGCTTCGTTGCAGTTTCTGGGCCGGGCCGGGTTCCCTCGTGAAAGGAAAAGAAGGCCGAAGACGATGGGTGCGTTTTGGTTGGACTTTTGGCTGAAAAGCCACAACTGCTTTTGCCCAAAGTCATCTTTCCCCGGTACAAATTCATAAGCGCCTCCACCCTCTACTTTTACTAACTTTTGGCATAAAAATTACCCACTGATTATGTAGATACCGGTTCTTTTCTCCTTCTTTTCCCGTCTGCTGCCCACCCGCGCCGCCGTCCGCTGCCCTCCCGTACCGTTGCCCAAGCTCCGCCACCGCGCGCGAGCTTCGCAGCCGGCGCGAGTGCCGCCGCGCCCAAGCAACGTCGCACACAAGCCCCCGCCACGCCCTAGCTCCGCCGCTCGCGAGGTCCACCGCCGCGCGCGACCCCCCACCGCGCCCTGCCGCGCGCGAGCTCCACCGCCGTGCACGAGAGGGGGGCCGCCGCCGCCGCGCGAGAGAAGGAGAGGGGGGGGCCACGGACGGATGCAGGAGAGGAGGAGAGAGCAGGCCGCCGCCGGCGCACGACAAGAGGAGAGAGGGGGGCTGCGGGCGAACTGGGGTGCGCCACCGCCCAACGCAGGCCGGCGAGGCCCGGCCGCCGCTGCTCCTTCGCGCCTTGGCCAGTGAGAGGAAGAAGAAGGACTGACGAGTGGGGTCCGCTCGTAAGTGCGGGAGGGAGAGAGTTGAGTGGGGAGGGCTGAAAAAGTAATTTGTCTCTATGATGTGTGGGGTCCACTCGTAAGTGAAAGAAGTTTTTACCTAAAGTGATAGCTGCTCAACCAAATGGGATTTTCCAAAAGTCACAGCCCACAATCCACAGCAGCTTTTTTAAAGTCACAGCCCACAGCAGCTTTTCCAAAAGCCGCGGCACAACCAAACGCACCCGATGTCTGGCTGACTGAAATGTGGGTCTGGACCTCACCCGTGCGTGTGGTTTCACATTTTTTTTTTTGATATGGTGTGGTTTCACATCTTGGTAGCGTAGAAATTCGCAGGACCTTTTAAATCCGTACAGATACAGGTTCAGCTTTATTTTTCGAGGGAGATTCAGCTTCTTGATAAAAATTGGCGAACTGAGCCAGCTGGTTGTCGAACAAGTTGATAAAAATTAGCGAACTTAGCAGCAAATTTAGCAAAATCCCAATACTCCGAAGAGAGCCTACGTTTTTAGCATTATTTCATTAGAAGTGAGCAGAGGATGGTCGTGAACGGTTAATCTCGTTGTTTAATGGGTAGTATGTTGAGTTATGCTATGTTACGCATTTTGTCACAGGCACGCATTCCTTGCTGTTTCACCCAAATGGGATCGTGTAAGGTCATAATACAGTGTTCAACTCTCGTTGTAACAACAACAATCCGTTCACACAACTCATTAAGACGACTGGGTGGGGGAGGGAAGGAGAGTAGGGGGGAGGGAAGCTACAACGAAGCTTCCTAAAACAATCCGAGAAATTTTAGGAAGCTCCTTCCAGAAACTACATGTTTTGGTTGACATTTTATAGGTTTCCGTACTATTTCTAACATCAATGAAACAAATATTAGAAGTGCGTTTTGAATAAGCCGCATTTAAAAGTCGCGTATCTTCCTAAAAGGTAAGCGGCTTTTGAAAAAAAAAAACTCCCAAGAGATGAACCTTTATGATTTTCACCTAACTGGACAAGTGTTATAAATCGGTTGAGCGATTGTGATCTGTCTGATTGTTACCATACGCTCGCTCCATGCTTATTGCTAATATCACATTTATGAACAAAATTTTGAAACATAAAAGAACTCATATCTTCGATTCGATCACTAAAATAAAATTTTTATTAGTCTATTTGATTTTAAAATAAGTTTCCACTTGAGTATACTTGAATAACATTTATTTAATAATCTAAAATATTATTCTTATCAAACTAGTACTTCTTTAGTGACACAATGTTTTTGGTTCGTGAGAAAATTATTCCCACGATAAGAACTGATCCAGGTTCAAGAGAATTTGTTCTAATAACTTCACGAGGAAATGAACTAGCTTTTAGAGTAAAATCTTCCGGTTTTCACAAGAAAAATGTTTATAACTTATAAGAAAATATTAAATATTTAGAAATAAAAAACTATTTACATTAGATTTTTTGCAGGGAACACAAGATCTTATTTTATTGCATTAGCACTAGCAACACAAAGTGTTCAAACAAGTCTACCATTTAAAAGAAAAAATAGTTCCAAAATGAAAAAAAAACATATCCACCTATCTAAATCCAACCATGCATAAATATTCGAATCTAGATGGCATCAAGCGAAAGTAATGTACCCTACAAAATAGATGCCTGGTGAAAATAACGCTTTCTGGACAGCATTATTATTAGGAGTACAGAGGTAATGAACCAAAGACTGATGAGATCGAGAAGCGATCAAATAAAACTAAGCACAGCTCGAACATAGTGCAACTGGGGCACCGTGACAAATATTTTTAGCCCTAATGTACCCTACAAAATAATTACTAAGAAAAGAAGCACTCATGGAGAATCCGATTGTTCTGACCTCCTTGGTTATGCTTTTTGCTAGATTCCTGTAACTGTTTCAGTATAGACAGATCTCTCTGCACAATGTCCATCTGAATTCTTCCACATCTCATTTTTTCCATCTTGTAAGTTCCAGCTCTCATTTAGCCGTTCATATGTTTGTGCCTGAGGCCATGAATGCCCAGTGTAACTTTGCAACCTCAGCATTTTGTATTGATTGCCGATAGAACTTCACTGCACCCTTGGAAATTTTCTACAGATCCATCTGGAGTTTTGTTGCTCGGGTAGGGGCGTATATGCGCACAATGATTGTTATTCCGATAGTCATTGCGAATATAAGAGCAAGAATGGCCAGAGCAGGGCTCCTGCGATCCATGGTCGCGATGGCTCCTCCCTGTACTTCTCCTTTGCTGATCATATCGTGCTCCCTTAGCTCACCATTGGTATAATCTTGTACTATCTTCATCCCTCTCTCATTCAGTCCCGGAAACTCGGGCCCTTTCTTCTCTGCTGGCTTAACCAGAGACGAGACTGCAGGTGAGCTGACAAGTTCTGTAAGTCCTGCCAGAGCTTCCTTTTCGTCTTGTTCGGGCTCTGTTTCGTCTGTGATTGTTCCTTCACCCTCAATTGCTTCTTCTGTTTCTGTAACGTTATCTGTAACAATGTCATCTAAGAGTTCATCTTGCTGCATCATCAGCTGTGCCGTCGGTGTGTTCTCCATTGATTCGGCCTCTTGAACACCATCACTTTCATCATTATTTTTACTGAAGATGATTCCCGGACCACTGATACTGAGTTTGCTTTGATCAGAAGCCTTCACATCTTTATTATCCTGAAAATCACAGTTCAGAAGAAACAAGCAGAGGAAATAAGGCTGATGATCATACATGCACATTGCAAAATTTTGATCAAAGAAAAAGAAACCCGTACTTTCTGGGCTATCTCCTTCTCGATGTTGTTCTTGCTTGAATCCTCATCAACCTTCTCCACACTTCCAGGGATCTGAAGCCACAGTTTAGATGGATACGCAAAAGTAAGAAGGCAGCAATGAGGCTTCTAGGGAATGACCATACAGGCACTACAGCAGAAAGGATTCAGAATTGCATGCACTTACCAAACAAACAGTGATGAGCTCCTGCATTCCAACCCCGACAAGGTTCATGCTCGAATTCTGATCAATTCTTTCAACGAGATCAATTTTCTTAACATGTTCATTGTCCTGACACTAAAATTCAAGAGAAGGAAAACTGATTTAAAAAGGCACTTATAACAATCACTGCATATATAGCAAAAAAGTTTCGGTGTTCATAATTGTGCATAGCAAACAAACACTAACCATATCATGCGTGGTGATCTCAACATGGTTCGTGCTTGAATTCTGGTCAAAATTTTCGACATGTTCTTTGTCCTGAAACTCAAATTCAGAAGAAATGAAAGAGGGCACCTACAAGGCTACGAAAATCACTCCATATATTGCACAAAGATTTCAGTTGTTACAACTGTGCATAGCAAACAAATACTAACCGTATCGTCCATGTTGACCTCGACAGGATTCTTGCCTGAATTCTGATCAATTTTCTCTTCAGGTTTGCTGTCCTGAAACCCATTTTTTTAAGCGAACTAAGCCAGCTAAATTGTTATAGTACACTCAAAATACATTCATGATGTATAATGACTTGATGCAAGTTAATCCAAACGTAGGCACAGAAAAACAAACCAATTGATCCGCAACAATCTCGTTATCCTTGTGAATCTGAAGGCTTTCCTCTGTCGCCTTGCCATCCTGAAACCAGAATTCAGAGATTTTGCACGGAGATGAGTTCACTACAAGTCTACACCGACGCAAAACACATGCATACCCCAGTCAACAAAGTTTTCAGCAATTATGCATACAGATCACAAGGACTAACCAATCTACTGGATCCGATCTCCTTTTTTTCTGCGCTCAAGTTCTCATTGGACTGATCAAGCTTCTGCATCAATGCGCCATCCTGAACCTATGATTTGAACCGATTTTGCATGTAAGATTTCACCTGCAAAGGAAAGAACCCAGGAACACCCGGTTCCCATAATGAACGCGATAACTCTCCTCACCTTCCCATCCTCGACAACTCCGCCATCCAAAACCTCGCCTTTCCTGCAAATAAAAAAAATAAAAAAAATCAGCTCCAACGCCCACGAAACAACAGATCATCTTATCCAATCTTATTATAATCCGCGAAAGGTCACGAATTTGATTCAAGGCGGGGATGAGGGACGTACGCTGGCTGCCGGTCGCGCTGGCGCTCGGCGCCCTTCTTGCCGCGGCGTGAGCGGCGCCACGCGAGGACGGCGGCCCCGACGACGGCCGTGCCGCCGATGAGCAGCAGCGCCGCGACGCCGTGCGGCGCCCGCGCGGACACGCGGAACTTCATGCCGGCGACGGCGACGGTGCCGGGGCCCTTCCTATCAGCGGCGGCGCCGGCTCCCTTCTCCTCCTCCTCCCGCTGCAGCAGCTGCTGCTCCCGCGGTTCCTGGGCGGCGCCAAGAACGCCGCCGCCACCTTCCATGATGAGGGCGTGCGGCCGGGAATTAAAGCGCACGCGGCTTCGGTGACGATCCTTCCCCTCCTCCTCCCAATTACTCCGCTGGTGGGGGTTGGTGTGCCGGTCGGGCTTCTCGTACGTGTGTTCTTGCGCGCGTTCTAGAGAGAGGAGAGAGACGGAGAGGAGGAGGAGGTGTCGAGGTTTTAGGGTGGGTGGGAGAAGGGCCGGTCGGGTCGCATGGCCACTCGTCGGTCGATCGCAGCCGGCAGAGTCGCCGCGCAGACCCACAACTCTCGGATCATCAACGAACTGGAAACTCCCGTTGGACTGACGAAAACAAAAGGAAAAGAAGAAAAAAAAACATGCGAGGAAACGCTTTTTTTTGCGAGTACTAGGAAACGCATCTTTGTGTGCCCGCCATTCATGTCTTTTGTGAACCATGCTAGGAGACTCTACATACGCACGCATAACATGTGATATTTTGCCGGCGATCGTATATATGATGATGATGCCACATTGCCACGGTCGAAATATGCCTTCTTGAATTTGTTCTTTCTTTTCTTTCTTGGGACTTGTATCGAAACAATAAATATTACTAACTGTTCAACTTAATAAATCTTACAATAAAAATATACTTCCATGGATCCCTATGAACAAACAATTTTTCACCTCTACTTTAGGCCCTATTCGAATCCCCTCCAACTAAAGTTTAGCTTGCTAAAGTTTAGGAGGTTTTAGCAAACTAAAGGTTAGATTGTTAAACTTTAGCAAAGATTGTTTGGATCCCGTTACTAAACTCTTCTAAGTGACCATGCTACCCTTCATTTAATTCGCTACTCCACCCCCATCATTAATTGCGAGAGTAATTTGGACTTTCATCACTTTTTTTTAAGAAACATAGTACAGACGTTGACGCTCACAACACGCACGCACACACTTTTAGTAGGATTTAGCAACCCTTGACTTGCTAAAGGCTAAAGCACTTTTGGAGCTCCAACTAAAGTTTAGCAAAATTTTAGTTGAACATATTTGGATCCAAAGTTTGTAAACTTTAGCAACTAAATTTTAGTAAGGGGATCAAAGAAGCCCTTAGTATCTCGCAGAGGTTTCATCCAAAAGTTTTAGATACTAGTATTGAATTTTGATATACTTGTTTAAATTTTTTTTCCAAGACTTCACTTGTCCTGACAACGTGTGCCCAACCGCCGGCGTTGCAACTAACAGGTGAAGACAAAGGGTCTGTTTGGTAGGGCTCCGGCTCCTCTAAAAATAGCTTCGGTTCCGGCTTCTCTGATGGAGCGATTTTTCTGGTGGAGCTGGAGCCGTTTTGGAAAATATTTGGAAAAACGGCTCTATTCTGCTTTCATGATTGGATTAGAGAGGAGGAGCCGATTGGAGCCAACATTTTGTGGCTCCACCACCACAGTGAAAGCCATTTTGGACTTCACCAACGGCTTCATGTATAGAGCCGCTCCAAAACCACCCCTTTGGCAGGACTTCGGCTGGAGCCAGTTTTGGAGCTGTTTTTGGAGCCTGACAAAGGGGCTCAAAGACTTTGTCCAACGCATGGTGACACCGCTGCAAACTGGGATCTCAGATGCTAACATGGGGACAAGATCTAGGGCCCACGATGTGATTATATGGTATTTACGATACGCACTTTTGAAACTTTGATTGTGGAATCAAAATATTTAGTTTCAAAATTAAAAATTTAAATGCACATGTTTGTCTTGGAAATTAAGTGCGTCCATAGTCTCGTACATACTTTTAGATATGATATGAGAACTGAATTCTGATGTATGTTTCACAAAAAGAAAATAAAAAACTGTATGCATGGTTAGATATAGGAGTATATCGTTAAGTTGGGTTGTGTTAAGCACTTGAATCATGCCACAGTGCAAGTATGTATTTGTTGTATGGCTTCTCTTGCTAACATATTAATATTATGTACCAACTTTTATTGCATACGATTGGACACGGCTGCGGTAATAACATGCTACCTCTTTTGAACTAATCAACGTCACATTTAGAGATGGGGGTAGTACTTACTTACATAAGCATCTCCTAAATGTTTATCCTTATTTCCATGTGCATTACTATCTTTGGATCCATGACTCTCAAGCCGTTTCCCGCCAATAAATTGTAATTTAGCTTTCTCATGTTTGACATTCAAAACAAGATCGTCGCATGCGTTGGACTTTTTTGTTATCCACTGTGGACGGCCGGATTCTTTCTGCTACTTCCATCTTTAGGAAAGCTTGTTGAGCCCACAGTGTCCACTCGTTTTGGATCGTCCGACCACGTGCTCTAGACCAACTAGGCAGCCGCCGTCCAGGTCCAGCAGCCCGGCCGGCCCCACATGACACGGTAGTAGTCTAGTAGACACAACGGCACTCGTCCGTGGACACGTTTTGTTGAATTTCATCATCCAACACACGGACAAATCGTAGGCCTGCACGTACGAGTAAGTAAACGCTTGAAAGTTTGGCTACATCCGTAAGGATTTGGAGACCAAAAATATCACTTTGACTTTGAGTTAATCAAACTTTTATTTTGCGAGGCACGGTACATGCTTTTCTAGATTCGATCAAGTTTACAAGAAAGTACCGACATCTACAACAATAAATTAGTTTTGTTGACTCCATCTAGAATAGTATTTATTGTGTATTTATTTGGTATTATGGAGATTTATACGTTTTTTAAATAAACTTGGTCAAAGCTTGAGATATTTGACTTATGATTAAGCTTGAAAAGGCGTTTTATGTGGTGTGTTTTTGTCGAGGTTTCTTGTGTTGATTTGAATTGTTTTCCTATGCTCACTGAATGTGATGCAGAAAGAAATGCCAGTATGGCACTGGCTACTTTGTGCACGGCCGGCTGAACCTAACGCATACCAGATCCAAGCACCAATCAAGACAACGATGGTTATCTATAGTGCCATAGTGGTACGGTTGATGGTTAGGTTGCATATCATGCATTCAGCACTCACAAGAGTCCCTTTCAACTAGATGGGCGTTCTAGAGCAAGACAAGTTGTCATTTTAAGGTAATCAGAGACCATGTAGGCAACCTGTAAAAATCAGAGAAATCTACATCAAGAAACAACGGGTCCATAAAAAGAGTAGGCGATGGTTGGAATCAAACTTTGGCCTTCGTCCATGGGCTGGGCTTTGCAACAATACTTTGAACTCCATGTAACTCACTCACATACTGGGGACAAAGTCTTTGTGATAATTGCAAAATTACTGCGAATTGTACTGATAAAACTTTGGCCTTCATCCATACAGCAGAGACGCCACACGGTAATTCACATGCAGGAGTATATACAAACTAGGAAGTCTACATGACGCAGGACCGTTCATCACCTCTAATAACATGAAAACAGAACATTATATACATATCAACAGAGACATAATGGCAGTTGAGGCAAGGAAGAACCTGTGCAGAACACCGATCATATCTCTTATGATTGTTTCATCTCAAACCATGCGAAATGAAGCAACAAATACGCTAACTAATCCCAGAAACTGGATGATTCCGCAGCTATGCACAAACTAACCTGATACATGAACTGTACCGATGCCTCAGTGTACATACACTGGGCGTCTGGGCCCAAGACGACAAACGCTGCAAGATGGCGCCCAAAAGGTAGACAACATAATCACAACCTGGGGGCAGGAGCTTACGCCCCCAACGATTATTGCAGGCTATCTTCACTCACATGGGTCACAACTTACGCCGAGGCAAAGCTTGGAAGATCCTGAATTCACTATCCGTGCGGATGTTGCTGCTGTAGGGGTGACAAGATGAAGGCGGGTTCAGCAGTCCTTGTAGACGAGAGACTTGTTGACCCATCTTATTCGGCAGCCGCACGCCTGCAGCATCTGGAGGAGCTCAGGGGACAGCACATTCTTCAGCCCGGTGAGCATCTTCAGCTTCTTCAGCCTCCCGCAGGCCGCTCGCAGCGCAATCTCGAACCCTTCTATGGAGACCCACGAGAGGTGAACCATCTTAATGTCCTGGAGGCACCGTAGGAAGCTAAGCAGGTGGCACAGGCCCAAGCCGGTGACTTGGCAGTATGATATGGTAAGCTGCTGGAATGAGGACAGGCTTTTAGTGTTCCTGCTCCTTAAGAATTTGCAAGGACAAAAGCTAAACTCTGCATATTATTTACCTGTCTAAGGTTCAAAGCATTACGAGCAAGGGCCCCCAGACCAGCATCGTCAACCGAATAGCAACGTTTCAAATCCAGTTCTATCAGGCTCTTGCATCCGATTGCAATCGACGAGATCCCTATGCACGTGATGCGGACCAAGCACCTCAGCTCAAGATTTGTGAGCTCCTCCAGAGAGCCTAAGTGGCCCAAACCACTATCAGTAATCTTGTTGCAGTAGCAGAAGTTTAGCAACTTAATCTTCTTGCAGCCATTTGCTAAAGCTGCCAACCCATCATCAGTAATGGAGTTGCACCTAGAGGAAGGAATATTGCAGAAATGTTATTTTCATGCATGGAGACTGAAAGAATCGTGATAAAAGACTACATGAGAAGAGCTAATTTACCGGTAGAGGTCAAGCTCCACGAGCTTTCCACAGTTTGAACTAATAAAAGCAATGCCTTTGTCGGAAATACTTGAGCATAGGCCTAATTTCAATATTCGCAGTTCAGAGCATTTAGCCAAGTACTCCAGCGCTGCAGAAACAAGTAGCTTATTTGGTCATGCTCAATTTAAAATGAACAGGTTTGGATAAAAATGGACAAAAACATGATAGAAGAAATCACGGACCTGCATCATTCACTCCACAGTCAGTGAGGTCTATCTCCTTAAGATTGGGGCAACAACTTGCAATTTGCTTTATTCCCTTCTCATTTATCAAAGAGCAGGATTCTAACCGCAAGCATTCAAGCATCTTACAGTTGTCCGCTATTGAATGAAGTGCATTATTGGTGATGAGATTGCAGCATGTGAGATCAATTATCCTTAGGTCACTACATTGAGCCACAAGAGATGAGATTCCTTCATCTGTAACACCGCTGCATTTGCTAAGTCCAATCTCAACCAGGTTGTTACAACCTTCACCAATGGCTTGAAGGAGAGAGTCCGAGACTCCAAGACCATCGAGTTTCAACACAGTCAAGGTTTCCTTCAGTGTTGCCAACTTGGACAGAAAACACTGTCCTATCTCCTACAAGTTTCAAAAAATAACATCACAGAAGTCAGACATTTGCCCCTTTTGATTATCTGTCGCTCTTCGTAAGGGTTCAATCCCCAATAATATGTTAGTTAAATTACCATTTTGTTTCTAACATAAAAAATAGGGCATTTTGCATTATACAGGAAAAAAAATAATAAGTGTGCAGAGCAAGTAATGTCAGGATGACCAACTCACATGTAAACAATCTGCAGCATGTAACTTCTGGAGAAACTTGCGACCATCTATGAGTGAAGCTAATCCCTGGTAAGTCACGTGATCACATCTTGACACATCAACACTCTGAAATAAAAGAAGCTTCTTAGAAGGGATCAATCATCAATGTTTCAAAAGGACCAAAAATCAGTACTAAAAAAGATTAAGTTGCCAGTGATGCTGCACACACTATAAGTATCCAAATTCCAGTTTCCAGATGAGTGTAAGTCCCACTGGCAGTAAGCTAATAACTAGAACTATTCAAATTTTACATAATCAAATTGACACAACAATATGCATCAGAGGTCTATAGAGTTTAAGCATCCCAAAGTGTGATTACCTGCAGTGAGTCGCTCCCCTTGCTCAGTAATTCCAGGCCTTCATCATCTATACACGAGCAACCAACCATTGCCAACTCCTCGAGCTTCTCAAGTGTAGTTATTGATCTAAGGGATTCATTACCCACCTGCAGCAGAAGAGAAAAGTAAGCATTTCATTACCCCAATGTGAAATTAAATAATGGACCACCCAGGCAAAAAGTTGGTTCGACACCCAGCTCCAACATGTGAGGGGCTAGACACAATCTGACAGCCAAACAAACAATACGATACAATGATGTCGTTACCCCAATGTGAAATTAAATAATGGATCACCCAGGCAAAAAGTTGGTTCGATTATCCAGACTAAGGGACATTTCTAGTGGTTGCTGCTGCACAGGAATTAGGAATTTCTCGCTTTTTATCTAAACAGAATTTCATTCCTAGCCCCAAATCATATCTAGGCACAAGTGTATCTTTCATGTTTCTGCTATCCAAGCAATGACAGTTCAATATACAGCTCATAAGAGTAGCAGTAACCTTGAGGTAGGAGATGTTGAGGCTGCGGAGCTCGGGGCATTTCTTGGCGAGCAGATCAATTCCGATGTCGGAGATCTCACGGCACCACTTGACACTGAGCTTCTCCAGCCTGGGGCATCCAACAGCCACCTTGGCGAGCCCCATGTCCGTGACAGCGAGGCACTTGTCCAGCCTCAGCTCTCTGAGCCCGGCCGCGGCCGCCACCGCCGCGGCCTCGCGGTCCCCGGCGCCGACGCAGTGCGAGAGGTCGACGGCCTCCAGCTTGGGGCACGCGGCGACGAGCGCCTCCAGCCCGCGCCAGCCGACCCCGCTGGCCCGCGCCAGGCACACGCGGCGCAGGCCCGCGAGGCCCCCTCCGGCGCCGGCGACGGCCGCGGCGAGCGAGGCGTCGTCGAGCGAGGCGCAGGCGGAGAGGTCGAGCCGCTCGAGCGCCGGGAACGCGCGGAGCAGGCGCGGGAGCGGCTCCCGCCGGAGCACCCGCAGCGCGCGGCGGTGCGCGGCCTCGGCGCGCTCGAAGGCGTGGCTGACGAGGCGGCACGCCTTGCGGTCCTGCGGCTCGCGCAGGCGGTCGAGCACCTGGTCCAGCAGGTCCAGCGACAGCAACCCGATCCCGACGCCGCCGGCCCCCGCTGCGGAGTCGAGCTTCTGGCCCTCCCGGCTCATCCCGCCGGCCCGGACGCGCGCGCGGCGGCGATCCGCCCGCTGCTGCTCCTCCCGGCGCCGCCGAGGAGGCCCGAAGGAGCGAGCTGCCGGGACCGCGCGGCGGGGCGATCGGTTTAGGTGGGGATGAAGAGGAAGGAGAAGACGGCGACGGGCGGGTGGTCGTCGGGGAGCGGGAGGCGCGGTTCGGCGGGCCGGCGCGGTCGGGCCAAGGGCGCGGCGCCGCAGCATGGTAGGAGCAGGATCCCGCGGGCGCGGATGGCGGCGGCGGCGACGCGATCCCGATCGATCCGGCCCGGCGGCGAGGTGGTGGTGGATAAGCCGCGGGGCGGGCGGGCGGGCGGGGACTGGGGGGAGGCGGGTACGGGCGGTGGGGGAGCTCGACAGGTGAGGGGAGAGAGAGACGTGGAGGTGGAGCAGAGGAGGGAGGAGAGAGAAAGATTGGGATAGGTGATGCCGGTCGGAATACCGCCTGCCTCAGGGTGCGGGTCGAAGGCGCCACCTGATCACACCCAGAGTGCGATGAGGAAGATGACCAAACTGCCCCCCGGGCCCACAGCCTTTTCTTCTACTACTCATTTTTTTGGATAACTGATTTTTCACCCAACAATTTAACAGTCTGTAAAAATTCAGTTAGACTGCCATTCTGCATGAAATCAGTGGGGTTTTTTTACCATAATTTATTCAGGAATGATTTTTCGATAATAATTGTTCAGAAATTATTCTTGTGGTAACAAGTGATAACAGTGGTATAGTTTCATGTGCATCGTCCACTATCAAGTTCAATTTTGCTATGAAGCCTTTTTATGCCGTGGTGGGGTAATTTTGGCATTTGGCCGGCATGTTGACCGACAGGTGTTGACCGTGTGGCCCGTGCCCGCTCCGAACTGGGAGTCACATGATTCTTCTTTTAGAGGAGGAAGCTCAGTCATCTGATAAGTAAACAATGGAGGAATTCTTATCAACTTTACATGGCACATTGGTACCCTTGAGTGTGTCAACCAAGGAACCGTATTCCAATTTGAAATGGATGTCACTTTAGTCTTTCTGCTTTTCTCTCTCAAGATATAGATCATCGATCTACACAATAACACTTACTACACACTTTCTTTCATCTTGTTTAACTCTGCTCATATCTCTTCCCAGTACTAAAAGACTATACTTTTTTGTAGTGGAAGGTGCTCCAGCATATTATTAATTCCATCTTCAGTATCAAAATATTTCTAGAGATTACCAAAAGAAAATTTTTAATTTACTCCGTTCAATTATAGCCAAAGTTTGAATAACCCCCTAAACTATAACTTGGTTCAATTTATCGCCTAAACTATACCATTTAGTTCATTTTACCCATAATACAATTTCTCTTTTATTTCTTTGTACACAAGTTGAATTTTAATTTCAAATTTTGCAGGGTAGTAGTGGACATCACAATGAATATTAAAAAAATGTTATAATTTTTTGTAATTATTTTCATATAATTTTGAACATCAATGTTTAATTTATTGTTAAATATTCTAACCTATCAAAATAAAGATAAAAAATTATGTTTTAGTTTTTCTAACATGTGTTATGTTGTGTACTATCATCCTGTAAAATTTCAACTAAAATCTCCACCTATACATGGATAAAAGAAAAAGATAAATTGTATTAGGGGGTAATTTGAACCAAAGGGTATAGTTTGGGGGTAAAATGAACTAAACGATAATTTAGGGGGTTATCTAGACTTTGGCTATAGTTGAGTGGAGTAATTTGGACTTTTTCCATTACCAAAATACATCTCACTCTTGCTCAAATGTAGGGGATTTCTGCTTCCACCCTATCCATTGAGTAATCTGCTAAAGCACTACTCCCTTCAACACAAAAAAAAAATCATTCTAGAATTCAAAATTTATCCAAAAAATAAATCATCTTACCCTATTTAGAAAGTGCATGCGCATACAAGAATTAATTAGTCCAAATATGGATAATAAATAGGGCAAACATGATGATTATTTTATCTTTTTATTAATTTGTCCTAGAATTTTTAGGATGACTTATTTTTTGGAACGAAGGGAGTAGCTACTAAAACCTCAAAAAATGTTGTTGTAATGGAGAGAGAAAATATATAAGGTATAAGAGATAAGTAATCTATTAGAAATGCTATGTCAGACATATTATCAGCGACAAGCAGACAACAGACATTTTATTTTAGTCGGGAGACATTTTATTTTAGTCGGGAAACAGTAGAAGCTAGAGTGAGAAAACAAGAAAAGTCCGCTAAGAGTCATCAGTGGCTCAAGAAAGTGTTAGACCAGTTTTAATGCACAGTTTCATAGTACAGTTACCTAGACTGGAAATTAGGTAACTGTGCACTTTTATGGTGATGAAACTCTCCTCGCATCCTATGAAACTACATCCTTCTCTCTCCTTACCATATCAGCAAAATTAATGGTATTTAATGCCATAAAATCCTCCATGAAACTGCCAATAAGACTAGCCTTAGCAAGACAATTCACATTCAAATCTTCGCTCAATCTCCATCGGATCCACTCTAACTAGACAGCTGAGACCGAAGGTGCAGAGCCCAGCCATTTTGGGGGCATTTGGGGAAGGTTGTTTCTTTTTCTTTTTTTCTTTTTTCTTTTCATTAATTGTGAACTTGCTTTTGGGACTGGGCAGCACTGGACCAGTAGTGCAGGACGTGTCATCTGGACTGGAAACCGGTGGTCTGCTAGGAGGGTCTGTTTTGACATTTTGTTTGGAGTTGGGGTGCAAAGCTGGTCTCAGTAGGTTGTAAATTATATAGTTACTAAGATTGGGACCTTAAGAATTATACTAGAGAAGTGTCATCATCATGACACTCCTCTCTCATGATATTCTTCTTCTTTTCTCTCCTACCATGTCAGCAAATTTAATGCTCATAACACTGTCATGACGTTTTGATTGAGACTGGCCTAATTGACTGACTGCTATTCGACCGTGTGTGCATGCTCCGAGCTGGTGGTCACATCCGTCACATGTTACTTCTTTTGAAAGAAGCTCCTATTTACAGTGAGCAAACACTGCTAATGTTTTTTTTTGCTAAGGTGACCGACCTTGCGTGCTAAGCATTGCCTAGCTAATTGGTGCTTAGTACTCTTAATGGTCGATAAAGGAATCACGTTCCGGTTTCAGATTAAAGTGGTTTAAAACTCTTTCAGTTTTTCTTTCCATTGAAGGTGTACACATCAAGATGGCCAGGACCGATCGGTAATATCAGCCAGTACTCATGGGAGAGTTGAGAAGTAAGAGCAGTATGATTGATTAGTATACGAGGATAAATTCACGACTCTTGTAAAGCAAGTTACATTTGGGATTAGATATTCCCCTAGTACGTGCATATTCATTGCATAGATATTATTGAAACATACTCATATTTCCTAGCACCTCACCCTATGTTTGAGGCCAAGGCAAGGTTACTCAAGATAAATCATGGCTCTTTTGTATGTGACAGGATCCTATTTACATAATTCAAATTAAAGAAAGTACATATTAGGAAGTAGCAACTATTATAGTCGTCTCAAATTTCCTGTTCTTACATAAGAAATTATACAATGGGTGGGCGGACGTCAGAAATGATAATCAACGATGAGTGAAACAGAAATTATACAAAGAGCTGATGACAAGGGCTCGGTGTCAGCCTAGCAAATTTAGGTTAAATATTATTGCTCGATCTTCGCCTTGCGGGTCACTCCAAACTCCACCAAAAGCAAGAGTTCGGCTTTCTTAAGGGCCATTTTGGGAAGGTTTTTCTCAGTTCTCGTGCACGGTTGCATTTGGGGCAGTTGATGGAGCTGCAGTGAAGGCTTCATCTGGACTGAACTCTAGAAGAGGTGGAAGGCAGCCAAACCAACCTCCCCCGGTGCCGTACGCTGTGCAGGCTGTCTCACACGCTGGTGCCGGTCCCAAGTTAGCGGACCCGTATAATATTCTTAGGTGTTTTGTATTCGCAGATCGCCGCTAGGGGATCTGTAAACTACTAATATCTGGGTAAGACAACCGCCTCAGCGATGGATTAATTAATCCATCCCATACATCCATTAAGAAACATTTTACCTTCCCATTATGGTATCCCTGATCATGTTATCAACACAAACAGAAGTGAGGAATCTCCACCCAATCACCAGCGAGCGCGGGGACACTTATCATGCAATGTAGTTTCATACAAGTGTACTTTTACTATAGTTTAGAAAATTTATTTTGAAATGATGTTGTAGAGTTATTTTGTACAGGGCGGAGCTGCTTTTACTCATCGGGGTTGGCAGACCCCGATGAAATCAGTCAAATTCCACGTACATCACTGTTCAAGTTTGAAGTTGACTCCGATGTGCCAATGAAGTTAACCTCGGTGGCGTGATCGGCTGGCTTCGCTCCTGTTGTAACATAAATATTGGAAATTAGCAAGAAATCAAATTTGTGTGACAACAAGATAGCAAACGCGCGATGAAGGAGACAAAGAAAATCCGGTAGAGACAAGCAGACCTCGCCCATGCTGTTGTTGTTTCGGATCAGCAAATAATCAAAGACAGCGAGGTGGGGTATATATATGAAAAATATATGCAAACCATCGCCCGTGGCTCGGTAGTAGTATAACAATTTACATTATTATTTTTTCTCAATATATATTCACCTGATCCACTCCAAAGCTAACAATCTCAGCTGTTTTTGGGGGCATACCTGGGGAAGGTTTTGGGGGGCAGGCCAGCAACAGCAGGAGTGCAACAGAAGCAGGCATCATCTAGAACAAACCTATCTAGCTACTACCTCCCTCAAACGCAGCCCGTGCACATTTTTGTGTGAATCTCACGAGTGAAGTTGGCCAATTTACCTGATATTAGGACATAGTATATATATTCTGAACGTTTCGTATCCAGAACCAGGAGATTTGTAAAATAATGTGTATGGGAAGAAGGACAACCTGGACCAGCGACTAATTAATCCATCAAATCATTAGATAATAACATTTTCATCTTCTCTTAGTGCCACCCGTGATCGTTACTACCAACACGAGCAGAATTGAGGAATCTTCACATCACATGGTGTTGGCTAGAGGAAAGATACTCCTTCCATTCGGAAATATCTTTTCTAGGAAAACAGGAGCGGCATGCCCCTAATATGATCCGTTCGAAATAGTAAACATGTTTAGATTGGGACCCATGATTTTCTCTTACAACATAATCTCAAAATTATCTTGAATACAAAATACTATGCAAATTTAATGCATCAAATTGATATATAATTTAACTAATTATGGGTCAAAGTTTATAACATTTAACATTTTCCAATCAAGATGCGTATTAGACCTCAGATCTCTTCACCAGCTGCTCCTTTGTAGTAGATAGATTATTACTCACTCCATCTATTTTTGTAAGGCGAACACATATATTAAGATTTAAATTTTGCAATCTTTGATCAATAATTAATTATTAATTTTTTTATTTTAGAACGTAACCTTTATATGATTGGATTCGTAATCAAATATATTTTACTATGATTATAAGTTTATAACCATACATGATATAATATATGATAAATGAATGGTTAAAGTGTTATTTGAAAAATTATGCTATGTTATACTATGCCTTGTAAAAATGGAAGGAGGGAGCAAAGAACACCACCGAAAGCGGACTTTTTTGGAAATTTTAGTGGAGGCGCTTTGTTAAGGTTTTGCGTGGCTGCGTTTGGGCAGGAGAGAACCGACAAGGACACTTTCGGCCGGCGCGGCCGGGCGGGAGGCAAGGCAGGCGGCATCTGGGAAGCGGTGGAACGGAACGGAACAAGGCAACCGGAGCAAGACCAACCAACCTCCCCCGCTGCCGTACGCCGTGGACGTCCCAGTTCAATTCAAAAGCGTGGTGAACCAGTCACTCCTCCACTTTGTCTGCAAGCTGTGTATGGCGTAACCCGGGTCAGGTCAGGTGGTGCGTCGATCCAACTCCATTCCGGTCGTTGTTGCCATACCAGCCAAAGTTCACACAGCATGCTGCTAAAGTTCTTTCAGTGACGTGTGCTTCCTACTACTATATTATGTTGCCGGTACGAATGAGATTATAGTTCGATTGATACGCTCTACTAGGAAGGAGGTCTGAAGCTTCTCCGTGCTGACTCTGCAGCTTGCAGTAACTTGCTGTAATTGCTGCAGCTAATTAGGAACCGTGTCACAAAGTTCATTCAGTTCTTGGATCGAAGGACCAATCCTAATCCCAGATTAATCTATCCATCAATCAGTATTTTCTTTTCTGTACCTGCTGCCTGCCCTTATCAACTTATCACAATACAAAAAGAACAGTGAGGAATAATCTCCCACGCAACCACCCGTCAAGTCATTAGGCCAGTCTTAGTAGAGAGTGTCATCGTACAGTTACGAAAACTAGAAATTTGAGAATTATATCACAGGAATGTCATCACCATGACACTCCTCTCTCATCTCATAACACTCTCACTCTTGTCTCTCCTATCATGTTAGCAAATTTAATGTTCATGATACTGCTATAACACTTCCATTAAAATTAATCTTAGCTAGGCAGAGGACCCCGATTAATAATTTCCTCAAGATGCTTCTATCCAGGTCCCAATAGCCTACTCTTCGTCGAGCAGCGTGGCCTGGCTATCCGAGACCTGAAAGGCCGCACAGCGTATCTGCCTGAATCTGATAGGCAGCGTGAGAGGGACAGAGTTGCCGTCGCCACGGGCATATCATCACCGGCCTCAGATCGGCCCGCGCACGAGCATGCATTGATGATAGGAGAAGTGGCAGCTCACATCCATGGACTGCTGGAATTGCGCGTGCCGAGCAACGGCAGCCACACCATGGAGTGGAAGTGAGCTTTCGGGAGCGGAAAAGGCTGTTCCAAAAGCAGAGCGGCGGTTTTTTTTGACGTTGGTCGTTGGTCGATGGTAAGATCAGTTTTAGTGGGAAGTGTTATCACACAGTTATCAAGATTAGAATCTTAAAAACTATGTCACCATGACACTCCTCTCTTATTCTATGACTCTTCTCCTTTTCTCTCTCCTACCATATAATACACATAACACTGCTATGATACTTCCATTAAGATTGGTCTAACAGGATAACGCGGGCTGCGGTGGGTTGTTTTCATTTCTCCAGGCCGGAGAATTAAATGGGGTGAGGCCGGAGAATTAAATGGGGTGATTTTGATTGGTGCAAAATGCTCGGGCAGCACATGTAAAGAACACGCTGAGGTAAACTGTTAGTAGGCACTACTGCATCTAGAAGAGATGCTGTTATCTCTAGAAAACCAAAAGATATGCTGACTAAAATGTTGGGTGCTGAGCAATGATGATCAGAATTGGAAGGAAGCAGTTCTTAAATAAGAAGGGGAGTGACCATGCATTAGAGTGATTGTTGTTTGGGATCCAATCCATTTTTTAACCAATCTAATCACGCTGGGTAGGTGGAAATGGAGCGATAATAATCTACTTTCCCCTTCCAACATGTAGGCCATTTTAACTTTTTTAGATTCATAATATTTGTTGTGCATCTAGATAAAATATATATCTAGATATATAATAAAAATTATAAATTTAGAAAAATCAAAACGATCTATATTTTAGAATTGAGGTTATGGAGGGAGTAACAAATCCAGTCTGCTTCAACTGGAAAGTTGATTCCCCTTGCTAGCGGCAGCGGTGTGGACGCGGGCAGAGGCAGGCTGCAGCATAGGGTTGTGCTCAGGATCAACTTATGGACCAGCTGCAGCAGCAACAACAAAAAGGTAAAATGTAAATAAAGGCCACAGACAAAACAACAACAGTCGCCTTCAAAGATGTGTGAGTGATGGCAGGAAAAGAACAGTCGAGAATGGGCCGGGGGCGCCGGGTTGCATTCAACAGAAAATAGAAACGATCATTAAATGCAGCCCAAAAAACAAGTGACGGATAAAAGAGGAATGGACTTGTTATAACCGGTGTCACGTACTCGAGGCGCAATGGTCATCGTGGCTAGACGTGGCGCACACGACGCACGGCAAGGCGCTACAGATCTTAGTTTAGATTTGCTTCAAGTTTGCTTAGAGATATTCATTAGGGCAAGTACATTGCTATTACTATATGTCAGCAGTCTTATAGGTCGTCTCATGCAAGTCCACGTAGAATTTTGGATTAGGTAGCGGAGAGAGAGGGAGGAGAGAGAACAAGGTGGTTGTTTCGGGAGACAACCGCCTCATAGGCTATAAATTAGGACTATGAAACAACTTTCTAACCATTGTACGAGTTGTTGCTGCCATGCAACTCATAACATTTCTTTTTTCTATACACAAATTATGAAATTATGTATTTACTATGAGACAACTTATAAGATAACCTATTGTATGTATTGTCTGAACATCATCTTATGATGTGGCAATGTATGAGACCATCTATTAGACTAGACCAATGTACTTTCTCTTACTCTTAGTTTGTTAAGAGTTATGCTCTCCGTTTTGTTAGTTTGTTAGGGAAATCTTCTAGCTATAAACAGCCAGGGACTTGTATCGATTAAACCTAAGCAAGATCAACATATTGTTGCTTCCTTGCACCTTGCGCTCTCCTGTTCCATCTACTCGTGTGACAGCACGGCACCACCTCGCCGCCGGGGGTTCAAGCCCTGGCCACCCATCCGCCATCGCTACATATCGGAGATGCCAGGCTTGAATGATGAGGCCGCCGCCGCCGCCGCTGCGACCAACCAGGCTGTGGAGTCGCTCACGAAGGTGGTGACTGACCTGCAGCGCACCATCACCAGCCTCGCCACGCAGCTGACAGCTAGCGATCGCCGACATTCCCAAGCACTTGGCACCGCTCCTTCCGCATGTGGCCAACCCCGAGAAGGAGCTTGCGGACGCGCAGCCGGCTTCCGGGATACAGCGGCATCCCTGCGCTGTCAGACGACGCAACCACGATAGTGGCGTCCGCGTCGTCCGCCACCCTGCAGACAACGCTGTCGCCGACATCGACGCCGCCAGTACCCATCCACCAGATCCAGTTCCTGCGCCTGGTTATGGTGGGGCAGACGCAGTAACTACACATCCTGGTAATTCCTTCTTAACTAAGGAATCACCCTCTCTTGGGAGGCGGTTGGCCTCCCATGCCTTAGCGTCCCTTGGAAACCTCGCTGCTATTGGGCCGAGCTGGCCCCTCTCGGCCCATCTGCCCCCATTTTGTCCTGCATAATGAGTACCCCGTACCCGTGGCGCCGGCAACCATATACCTATTCATTGATTCTCTTATTAGCCATGCTCTTAAAAAGAATATGTCTTAGAGCACCCGCAATGGTACAAGCTAGTACGTAACTAGATGAGATGGAGGTGGGACAAGAAAAGAAATACTAGTTTGTGCTCGCTCTCTCTCTTCTTTAAATACACCACCAGCCCCACCCTGTTCATCTCTCATTTTGTTGGGCTGCTAGAAATGGATTGGTGACTCGTGACTTGTTTAGATCCAAAAAATTTTAGCTAAAAATATCACATCGAATATTAGAACACATGCATGGAGTACTAAATGTGGGTAAAAAGAAAAACCAATTGCATAGATGGGTTGTAAATCGCGAGACGGATCTAATGAGCCTATTTAATCCATGATTTGCAGCAGTGATGCTACAGTAACCATCCGCTAATCATCCGCTAATTATGGATTAATTAGGCTCATTAGATTCATCTCGCGATTTACAATCTATCCGTGCAAAAAGTTTTGTAAATAGAGTTTATTTAATACTTCTAAATAGCAAGATTTCATTTCAAAATTTTTCGGCAAAGTGATCAAAACCCACCCTTGGTCGCTAGATAGCCACCACGGGAAACCGGCTGTTTGCCGAGTGCCCGAAGCTTTGCCGAGAGCAGAAAGTCGGACATTCGGCAAAAAAGCTTTTTGCCGAGAGCATACTCAAAAACTCACGGCAAAGAAAATACACTCGGCAAAAATGAAATATGCCGAGTGCCCGGAACGTGACACTTGATAAAGCAATACTTTGCCGAGTGTTAACCTGTTGGCACTCGGCAAACAGCCCACCACGTGTGCGGGCCGTGTGCCGGCCGTTAGCATAGCGACGACCATTAGTGTTTGCCGAGTGCCAGCCGTCTCTGTTTGCCTAAACGGTCGTTTAGTCCGTTTAAACAGTGTTTAAACGGTAAACAGAGGTCACCCGTGTTGTTTAGGCCCTAAACGGTGAATTAAACAGTTGGACCATTTAAACCCGTTTAAACAGTTAAAAACCGTCTAAACCATCTAAACAGAGTCGAGTTAAACATGGTTAGATCAGCTAAATGACCATTTAATTCATAATTTAGTCAATAGGAGAATTCCAAGTACCACAATCAATACCGAACTAATTAGCAGTGTAAGTATATGAAGTGTTGTGGGATTTAAATTTCTTCCAAAAAGATTATTTGGTAGAATACTTACTTTTTACATGTGCAAATATGTAGAATTTCTAGCATATTTGACATTTACGTAACTAAATATGTATATTTTAGTGTTATTAAGCCAAACTGTTTAGGCCGTTTAACGCCGTCGGTGTTTAAACGGTCTAAACACTAAACAAAGGGTGATTGTCGGTTCCAGAAATGGGCGACAACAAATCTACTCGACAACGTGTGTTGTGCGTCGTAAGCGGAGGTGGCCTAGCAAACAATGACTCGAGGGATTATACTGGTTCAGGCGAGACCACCCTATGTCCAATCGGGGGTCAGTCTGATATATTGCTTGAGCCCAGATGCTCGTGAGAGTTGGGGAGTACAAGCTTTTTGAGTGCTAGAGAGTTAGGTGTTCTGTCTAACTTGACTTTCGTTTTCTTTTGATTCTATGGGACCTCTCTTTTATAGCTCAAGGGGGGCCATGTTACAGTAAATTCCTTGGAGGAGAAGGCTTGGGGGAGAAATATCTTTGACACTGGCAGTCGCGCTGCCCAAGTCGTCAATGGGGCCGTATAGGTGGTCAATCGGCGATGTCCTTGGTGGATTGCGTGATCCCGAAGTCCTGGGGGTCTTCTGGTCTTGAACCTGTTCTCCGGGTTTGGTCAATCAATAGGTACGGGAGCTCTGATGGGACGATGCATCCGTCCTATCTGGGGGGAACTATGGTTTCTTGGTGGTCAAGCCGTGATGACGCCAAGTCTGGTCATCACAAGAACCAAGTGGACGCCACAGTGTTGTTCCTCTGCTGCGGCAGAGGCATAGTGGCCCACTGTTTAAACGTACGACCCCGGGAGGGCCGCATCCACTTGGTACGGCCGGGCTCAACCCTTGCGGACCAAGTCTGGGCGCTCGTGACCAAGTGTGATTTCTCTTCTAGCGACATCCCGGGTCAGTCGGGAGCCTAAAAGGAGGGGGAGGAACGGTATCTGCGATCCTCTGCCGAGTCCTATAGCGAGCGTTTGGACAAGGCGTTGTGGGCTGTGGAGTTCTGCTCAAGGAGACCCCCTAGACGGGGCTCATGGGCTTAGGTGGCCCACGAACGCCGCGTGGCTAAAAGGCCGTGAATGCAAGAATCACCCTAGTTTTGGCCTGACAAGGCGGGCCCGCTAGAACCCCCGGTTCTATGAACCCAACAGAGGCCCCCGAGCATCCTCGCGAACTTTTTTAATCGCGTGGACGCTTTATTTTGTCTAGGGTGGTTTAATGCGTGCGGGTGGTGCGACACTACATGGCGGGTGTGTAGAGGACTTACCCTTTTGCTTGACGGTTCGTCCGAGGGGTCGTCGGGTCATTGCGACTGCTCTGCGCCGCCTGCCCCGCATTGTCCTGATGGGGGAGTTGACGGGTCTCTGACCCGTTGGGTCGCATCAAAGGCTTGTCGTTTCTCCTTTCTAAGGGGAATATGTTCCCTACGCAGGGGGGCTGTGTGGCCCGTGTGCGGTCGCTTACCAGGGTTTGCTAGACCGGTCTCCCTCGGGCTATAAATAGGGGGTGCGCCGGGTGCACTCCACAAACCACCCAAGTCATGTTTCTTGTGTCACGTTGTGTGCGCCCTCCTGAGGGCGGCGGTTATTCTTCCAACATCTGGTGTTAGAGGAGAGTTTGTGAGTAGTGGGGGACATCCTGCGGGAGCCGGCGGATCACTGCCGCAATCGTCGAAGTAGCCAACGCACCACGTCCGATCACGAGTGACCATTGCTGAGTTCGTCCTAACCGCTTAATGGAGTGGGTGCGGCTCGCAACGGGGCTCCGGCTGCCGGATGACGACCTTCGGCCGTCGGTGGCGATCTCGAGCTTGACGTCGTAGCCTGGCGGTGGATGTGTCAGTGCTTCGACCGGTCCGCTCGGGAAGACGGGAGGAACTCCTCTTTCTGTACGAGAGCCTAGCGTGCTCTCATGAACTTGGGGGTCCCTAAGTTGGGATCTGGTTCCTCTTCTTCCCGGTCGAACGACGGTCTCTTGGAGGACACGTCCGTCAGAGGTGGCAGCAGCCGAGGTGGGGCTCTTGAAGCATCTTCTTCTTCGGTCGGTGTCGTCATTGAGCAGCTCCTCGTGGCGTCCCCCTGCCTAGGCATCCGCTAGGGCGGCGATGTTAAAGGAGGGTTTGCGAGGCAGATGTGCCTCCATGCCTCCTCGCACTTGATGCAGCCTCTCCTTAGGATTCTAGGATTACTCCCCTAGAGGGAGTAATAGGATTTGTACCTTGTAACGGCCTTGAGCCGAGTGTACTTTGTATTTTTTTTCCGCTAAAAATGAGATGATCCTTCCAGTTCAGGTTGCTTTGTTAGTTCGCATGTCCGTGATTTGAAGGAACGATTTTATCGCGAGTTACTTTGGACTGAGCCGAAAGTGCCCTGGCCTGGCAGGGTCTTTGTTAGCGCGAGCAGTGGCACGAGATCCGAACTCTTTGGCTCATCGTTTCCCACGATTTTTACAGTAGGAAGAGTCGGCGTTATTTTGCCGAGTGGTTTTTAACTGAGCCAAGTGCGCCCTGGCTGGCAGGGTCTTTTGCGCGAGCAACGTCGCGAAATTCGAACTTATCTTGTTCAATCGTGCGGTTTAGTTTCCCCCCGCGACTTCCTAGTCGGAGGGGTTGAGTCGGTGTCACTTATCTGAGTGGAATGAGTGATGTGCTCGGTGAGCTCCTAATGGGTGTGCTCAAGCGCAATGCTCTGAGCTATCCGAGTGACGCCCAGTTTCGTCATTAGTGACGAGGTTGGAAGGGCCTGTATGAGGCGTGTTACTACTCCACTACCCGTCCCAGTCAGATCTCTTGAGTCATTCGATCGACTCAGGCAGCCCGTTGGCCTCCCCTCCGGTGGGGATTCTGTGGGTTCGGCTAGAGGTTAGGATTCTGAGTCGCCTGGACGAGTCAGGTAGCGACTGCTGGAGTCGGCCATCTGTTTTCCCCCTGGCTCTGTTCGACGCAAGGCAGCCTAGAGCCCGTTGGGAGCCGGCTTTTGAACCTCGGTCTGTGAGTCCATGGACTCGGCACGTTTTGTTCCTGAAAAATGGATTCAAGAACAATATGCAAAGTAGATTTGCGAATGACAAGCGCAGGGGTGTGCAATGGATCTCACCAGCATCATCACATGCCAGGCTGCACTGTGGCACTCGACGAGATGTTTTGCTTTCCGTACCTTCTTTGCTTACGTCAGGCAACCACTCCGGTTCTCGTTCCTGTTGCGGTCATGGGTTAGGCGGAAATGTGGGAAGGGTTGTACCTCTTGGCCTTTTCACGGGAGTCGAGGGGTCGCGCGACACGTGGAGTCTTTTTCTGGCTATAAATACCCCGTCTGCCCCCCGGCCTCTTCTCCAGCGAGCGGCAGTTGCACCATTCCTGTAGGAAGAGAAAGAAAAAAAAACTCCAATCTTCCGCTTCTCGCTCTTGTGCGCAGTGATGGCTGACCGAAAGCGCGTCACCGATGAGTGCTCGAGGGGCCGCTGCCATGGTCTGCCACGTCTGTGCGCGGTGCTCCGCGCCCAAGGGTGAGTGACGCTTCTCCCTTTCACGGTTTTTTGTTTGATCAAGGTTGCAGGAGACTGATGTTGTGATTGATGCAGGGCTGCTTTGACCGGTGCCAGGATGTACCTGGGGGGTCGTGGTCCCGGCAGCGCTCGCTCCTCCGACTCGTCGCTGCCACATTCATCGTCCCGCTCGGGGTCTGCGTCTTTGTCGGAGTCCGATGGTAATGCACGGGAGACGATCCGTGTCCTTGTGTTGGAGGGCGTCGAGGCGAGGGAGCGGTACTCCGCGGCGACGCGGGAGCTGGACCGCGTCAGGGCCGCTCTAGAGGCCGCGGAGAAGAAAGCCACGGACATCAAGGGGGCCCTGGACGCCGCGGAGATGGAGACCGCCGCGGCACGCATCTAGGCGGCGGACGCCCATGCGCTCGCCGCAGGTTAGTCTGCATTCAAGGCGTGTCCGTTCTTGTTGGTTTTTCGGGTGGACGACACTTGATTGTTTTTGTGTTCCAGGGCGAGAGGAGGATGTGGCCTGCAGTGGCGCCACGACTGGAGCACCTGCAGTGGCGCCACGACGACCTAGAGGAGCAGCACGGCGACCTCTCGCGTGCCGCGATGACGGCGGTGGTGGCGACGGGGATGAGAGGGCAGCTACTTCCCGACCGTCTGCGCGCGCTGCCATTCTGCATGCGCGACCTGGTGACTGAGGGCGTGCACCAAGGGAGTGCCGACTCCCTGGTGGCGGTGTACGCGCGCTCTACGTGGGACCTACACATGTTCCCGCCTGGGTTCCTGCCCTACCTCGTCGTGCAGCAGAAGCGGGAGCTTGTGGCCAGCATCCGGGATTGGGGGCGACGGCGCCATCCTCTACGGCGATGACGGGCCAAACCTGGGCGGTGAGTAGGCGGCCCCTGCGTGTGCGCAGCGGCGCTCGCGGTGACCGCGTGCCACTTTTGGTTTAGTCCGAGTGACCGTGGCAAGGCGAGACCCCCGAGTGTCATGTGCTCCGGACTTGGATTAGTTGGCATAAGGCTCGCTGATCCAATATGTATCGCCCTAAATAAAGTTTTAATGTAAAAACTTTCTGTTCAGGCAGTGTATATGTTAACTCGTGTGCTTCTTGTCGGACGGGTCCGTTCAGCAGCGCGAACGGAGTCCTGTGAATCGTATTTGTACGAATCGGTTTGTTCTGTGGTGCGAACAGTCTCATGAGTCACATTTTTCGAGGCGGAGCGTGTGAAACACGCTTCGCGTGCGGAGTCCGCTGGCGTGCCAGTGGTGGGGCCCCCGGGCCGTGTGGCCTGCCGCGACCGTTTGGCTTCGGCAGGGCTCGCGGGCCCACTTGCGATAGGTCGCGTCTCATTATGGAGATTGTGGGAGGGAGGGTTTTGCCAGTTGACTACTTTTCTCGCTTTCCACGCCTTTCTCTCCCCTTTCGATTGTTCACGCCGTCTCCACCGCCACTGCCGCCTGTTCCTCTTTTCCGGAGAACTCCGCTGCCGTAGTGATTCGCGTGGCCGCGATGTCGCACTGGCGTCAATCGTGTGTAAAGGAGTCATAGTTGGAGGATTTCGCGGCGAAGGGGTTCTTCCGCCAAAGGAGGTGGCGGGATGGAGGGCTCCTCCGCCGGAGCACGAAGAGCTGCATCCGGAGCCGAACGAGGTGGTAAGATTCCTCGCATTCCATGAGCGGGGGCTTGGGTACCCTGCTTACTGGTTCCTGCGGGGACTGCTTCATGAATGGTGGTTGGAGCTGCAGCACCTGAACCCAAATGGAGTGCTGCACATCGCCGGCTTCGTGACCGTGGGCGAGGCGTTCCTCGGAATCGAGCCGCATGCGGGCTTGTTCCGGGCATTCTTCTACGGCAAGACCTCGCCGGCGAATGGGGAGACGTCGTCTACTGCGCCCGTTGGCGACTTTGGTCTCCAAAGGTGGCCTCGCCATGACGACGTCTACCCGGAGTACACCCCCGCCGATACGAACAAGGGATGGCATGGCGATTGGTTTTATATCAGGAACCCGCCGGAAGCACCTTTCCCCGAGTTCCATGGGGGACGGCCGGTGAGGGACTTAGCTGGACCTGGGGGGCGCCGATGCCGGAGAAGACCCTCATGGGGGAGATAAAGGAGATTATCCGGAAGCGCCTGGTGAGGGCGGGGCTCAATGGTGCGACGCTCTTCTACACCATGCGCGAGCGACGTGTGATGCCGTTGGCGGAACGGAGGATGCTGATGTGGTTGTATTCTGGCCGGTCCGACCCGGACCAGGCGTTCATTGAGGAGCTCCCTGAGGATGATGTGTACTTCTGGCTTATGATGGTCCTCAAGGGAGCGGACCAGGAGGAGACTAGGGGGCTGGCCCCTTTCGATTGCAAGAACCCTCCCAATTTGGTACGCATTCTTCCCCTGAGTGATGTTTTTAGGTGATGGTGCAGAGCTTTGATCGGTAATTCATGGATGCTCTATTCTTGCAGGGACTCAGCCACCCGCGTTCTCGTCCTCGCCTCGCCAGAGGCCTAGAGGGCAAGGCAAAACATATTGCCCAACAGGAGGCCACTCAGAAGAAGAAGAAGAAGAAGAAAAAGGCTGATAAAGCGGCGAAGCGGGAAGCAAAGGAGATGGAGATCGCGCGCCACGCCCAGCATAGTGAGGATCGCGACAAGGTGCGAGAGGAGTACCCCTCCTCCACCGACACCAAGTCAAACTCCAGTTCCGGTAGTGGGGCCGACTCGGAGGAGACGTGGAGCGAGGCGCTGTGGCGGGCGGGGATGGTGACGCCGGGCCACATGAAGCCAGCAGCTCCGGGCTGTGTGACGCCAGCGGCCCCGGGGTGTCCCCCGACGACTCTGGTGTAAGGAAGCACGCAGCAGAGGATGCTGTGGCACGGAAGGATGAGGAGGCGAAGCGTGCTCGAACGGAACGGCGTGCCGGCTCGCCACGATCGTCGTCGGCGCTAGGGGCGTAGGCGGGTCGTGATGGCACGCCTGTCGGAGGCTACCGTTCCTCATCCGCTCCAGCGTCGCCGCCGCCGCGGGCAGTGGCGTGGACGCCGCTCCCAAGGACGGTCAGGGAGAAGATGCCAGCTTGCTGTGGTGGCCGTGTGGCGCCAGCAGGGCGAGGGGTGCCCCTGATGCTTTGGAGAGTGTCTGGCGCCGTGAGGGCCCCGGCTGGGGGCAATCGTTCGTCAGCGGGGCCTCCTCCCCTCAAGTTCGGGTATGTTGTCTTCCCCCCAATCCCGATTTGTAAAGTATTTTGTGAATTTGTGATTCAACTTCATCTTCCTTGTTTCAGAGGAAGGACGGAGATTTCCATGGGAAGCTCCCTAGAAATGGTCGAGTGGGTCCCCAGCCCGGCCCTTCTTTTGATGATGGATAGGGGGAGGGGCCGAGGAGTTGCTCATTCGGCCGCTCTACCAGAGGTGCTCTCCCTCTCGCCGAAGTGGGAGGTGACAATGGCCCTTCCGTCCATAGCTGATGCAGGGGGAGGTCGGGGCATGACCCCACATGCGTCGCCGGCCAAGGAGTGCCCCGAACCCCCGGCTATCGTAGTGCTGGTTGACAAGGATAATAACAGGCAAGCGCCATCATCGCCAGCCACGACAGACGCAGAAGATGGGCACGTTACGGCTGGAAATGATGTCGTGCAAGCTTCTCTCTTGCGTGAGGCCTCGCTAATAGAGGCGGTCCACTCCGCGCTGGCCTTGGCGGGCGGTTCATCGGTGCTTCAAGGTGAAGCGCTACACGAGCTGGTGTGGCCTGACACATCGGAACCTGAGCGGGCGCGTTTCATCCTTCGCGATCCAGCAGAGGCGGAGCTCTGGCAGCGGGCTGCTCAAGTCGGGAAGTCCGCATATGATGAGCTCATCAAGGTGGAGTCAGAACTTACTGGTGCTCTAAAGAGGGTTCAGGCCACCCGTCATGCCTCGTCGGGGGAGCTGCAGAAGCTCACCCAGCATCTGGAGCTGATCTCTCACGAGAAATCGCGATTCCTTTTGGAGGAACACGCCCGGGAGCAGTGCGAAGCTGGGGCCCATCAGGGGGCAGAGGAGCTGAGGCAGGAGCAGGACACAGCGCGTTTGGCGGAGGGTCGAGAATGCGAACGTGCGGTCGTTGCAGAGCAGCAGCAAATCACGGCTCAGTCAGTTTTGGAGGTGGAACGCGCTGCTCGCGAGGCCGGAGGGGTGATCTCCTTGAAGGCGGAGCTCACCTAAATGGAAGGGCACGTCTGATCATTTTGTTTGCCATAGTCTGTATTCTCTGATTACTAATTTTTTATTTTGATTTTTGCAGAATCGACAGAGAAACACTATCCTGCAGGACAAGCTGAGGCGGTCGGAGGAAGCTTTCATCACCGCTGAATCAAAGCTGGCGACCTCTCAGCGGGCTGAAAACAAGAGCGCGGCGGCCCTGGCGCTTTCTCAGGAGAAGGAGCGCGTCCTTGAAGGTGAGACCAGTCAGTTGGAGAAGGCAGCAAATGATCTGATGGCGGAGCTAGGCGTGCTCCGGGACGCGGTGCGCGGAGTCGTCGTTGATGTCTTGGGTCCTCGCCAGGTGGAGGAATCGCTCGTTGCTGATTTCCAGGCGGTCCGAGGTGAGGTGTTAAGGCTAATCACCGACGGTGTCTTCCACGGCGCATTAGGGGTGCTTACCTCAATGGCGACGCATTTCCCGGACCTCGACTTCCAGGTGGTCGGCGATGGGTACGCGATTGGGTGGACCTTCGATCGTATGCGCGTGGTGGGACTGCGCATGGAGCCTGTTGCAGCGGCGATCTCGGAGTGCATCACGGTCGACTGGATCAAGGCTGCACGTCGCATCGAGGAAGATCCTTCTCCGGTCGAGGGCGAGGAGGCCTCCGATGGCGTCGAGCCGGTTGCTGCTCCGTCGCACCCTACAACATAGAGCATGCCGCCTCCGCCACTAGTGGAGACTAGCAAGGGGTAGAATGCGGATGAAACAGTGAAATCAATTTGAACTTTGTTGAGTTTTTGTGATTTTGAACGTGTGGGGAAATCACTGTGGCCCCTAAATGACCAGTCTCGAGTGTTCAAGGCTAGGGAACTCTAGCTTAAAATGTGTGTCAAATTTTTCATGTTTTTTGGTTTTTATTCTGTTTTTCTTACCTGAATGATCCCGCGCTTGCACTTTATACTTTCGGTCCGCTCGTTAACCATAGGCTGCAGCATATAGCCTGGGGTCGGCCCGGTTGGCGTCAGCTGCTAGTCACCAAAGGTCGTGACGAGGACTTGGCGAGCTTAGTGTGTTACGAGGACCATTCGTGTAACTAAGCAGGAAAAGGACTTGTCCTCTAGGCGGGAGCGAACATATTTTGCCTTTCAAAGGCAAAGTGCGTGGCTGAAGGGAGGCCGCCGCATGGTGGCTCACCCTGGTGGGGCCCCCGAGCGTCCCGGGCAGAAAGTTTTCGGGCCGGGGCGCTGGAAGAGCCCAGTGAAGCGAAATGAAAAGCGCAAGTAAATGAATGAAAGCTTTAGGGGTAAAAACAACGTAACTATTCGATGTTCCAATTTTTGGTGAGAACGTTGCTGTCGCTGTCCTTCAGTCGGTAGGTGCCTTGTTGGACCACTTCTGCGATCGTGTATGGCCCTTCCCATGGTGGAGAAATCTTGTGCTTGTCTTTTGTTGACTGCGCCCTCTGAAGCACCATGTCGCTGACTTCCAGGGTCCTACCTCGTATCTTCCTCTCGTGGTACCTGCGTAGAGTTTGCTGATAGCGAGCAGAACGGAACAGGGCTATCTCCCATGCTTCCTCCAAACGATCGATGGCTTCTTTTTGGGCCTTCGCGGCCTGATCCGGATCAAACACCTTGACCCTTGGAGCGCCGTAGTCTAAGTCGGATGGTATCACAGCCTTTGATCCGTAGGTTAGAAAGAAAGGGGTGAAGCCCGTGGAACGGTTGGGAGTTGTCCTCAGGCTCCAGAGTACCGATGGGAGTTCGTCCACCCAACGGCCAGCAAACTTGTTGAGCTGGTCAAAGATGCGCAGCTTGAGTCCTTGGAGGACCATGCCGTTTGCCCTCTCGACTTGGCCATTGGTGCGTGGGTGTCCGACTGACGCCCAGTCGATCCTGATCCTGTATTCTTCCGCATTGGTCCTGTTGTCGGTGATTATGGTGTTTGGTACACCAAATCGATAGACAATATCCAGGAAGAACCTCACGGCTTCTTGTGTACTGGCTTTGACGATGGGTTTCGCCTCGATCCATTTCGTGAACTTATCCACAGCGAAAAGCAGCCGAGTAAACCCATCGGGAGCTTGTTTGAGAGGCCAAATCATGTCTAATCCTCAGACTGCGAATGGCCAAATGAGGGGAATAGTTTGAAGCGGCAGAGCCGGCAGGTGTGTCTGCCGGGCATAGAAGTGACACTCTTTGCATGTGCGGATGACCTCCTCTACATCTCACAATGCAGTCGGCCAGTAGAATCCTTGACGAAAGGATTTACCGACCAGAGAACGCGGAGCTGCGTGGTGCCCGCAAATGCCGGCGTGGATCTCCAGGAGGAGATCCTTGCCTTGTTGGGTCGGAATGCACTTCATGAACATCCCAACAGCTGATGGACTACGTTTGTACAGCTCACATTGATCGTGACGAACGTCTTGGCCCGCCGAGCGATTCTGCGAGCTGCAGTTCGATCCGATGGAGGACGTCATCAAGAAGATAAGCCAGGAGGGGTACCCTCCAGTCGGAGTTGGTCGCCACTGCCCCGGGTGCTGGATCAGTGACTTCCATGACTTGTCAGTCATTATTATTGAGCATGGTGTCAAGAGGTGAGAGCTCGGCAGATCCCTGAGCCGGGCCCCCGAGTTTCTGATTAATATGTTGTGGTGAAGGCTTCAGGCGTACCGAGGGCGCGTGAAGGTCGTTGACGAGCACGCTGGTCGGCTCGTTTTCCCGTTGAGAAACCATCTTGGCAAGTGCGTCGGCTTCGGCGTTGTCCCTCCTTGGTAGGTGGTGTAGCTCAATCCCTCAGAATTTGTCCTCCAGCTTGCGTACCTCCTAACAATAAGCGTCCATGATGGGGCTTTCGCAGTTTGCATCCTTCATGATTTGATCCACAACGAGCTTGGAGTCGCCGTATACGTAAAGCCGAGTCACTCCGAGCTCGTCGGCAATGCGGAGCCCGTTGATCGACCCTTCGTATTCGGTGACGTTGTTCGAGGCGGGGAAGTGGACGCGGACTGCGTACCGGAGTCGGTTGCCCTCAGGCGAGACTAGCATGACCCTGGCTCCCATGATTGATCCGTCGAAGTAGAGGGTCCAGTACTCATGGGCTATGTCAGGTGTGGGAGTCTGTACCTCGGTCCACTCGGCAACAAAGTTGGCGAGTGCCTGGGACTTAATCGCCGTGCGGGGGATATATTTGAGGTCAAGGCCCATGAGCTCAACCGCCCATTTGGATATCCGCCCGGTTGCGTCGCGACTCTGAATGACCTCTTTAAGTGGGAATGAAGTGATGATTGTGACCTCATGGTATGTGAAATAGTGTTGGAGCTTCCTAGTGGCGATGAGCACCGTATAGAGAAGCTTCTGCACCTGGGTGTACCGAGCTTTGGTTTCGGTAAGCACCTCATTCACAGAGTACACTGGTCGTTGGACCTTCATGATGTGGCCCGGCTCCTTCCTCTCGACCACTAGCGCGGCGCTGACCACATGTGTCGTGGCTGCGAGGTAGAGCATGAGGGGTTCTCGCCGCTCGGGAGCGACAAGAACTAGCGGTGTGGTCAGCAGTGCTTTCAGGCTGTCAAGCGCCTGCTGAGCTTCCTCAGTCCAATCAAAAGTGTTTTATTTTTTGAGGAGTTTATAAAGGGGCATGCCTCGCTCACCCAATCGGGATATAAACTGACTGAGGGCTGCCAAGCACCCAGTGAGCCGCTGGACACCCTTGATGTTGCGGATAGGGCCCATCTTGGTGATCGATGTGATTTTCTCGCGGTTGGATTTGATGCCACGCTCAAAAACGATGTAGTCGAGTAGTTTTCCCTTGGGGACCCTGAAAGTACACTTCTCCGGGTTCAGCTTGATACTGAATTTACGGAGGTTAGCAAAAGTCACATCAAGAGTAGCGATCAGATCGTCCGCACAGGGCGCTTTAACCACGATGTCGTCTACGTAGACAAAAATCGTGGGCCTCGGAAGCTCGATTGGTTCAGGTTGCCGAGGTGGATCGATCTGATCTGCAAAGCACTTTTGCATACAACACTGATAGGTCGCGCCTGCATTTTTGAGACCGAGCGACATTGTTACATAATAGTAAGAACCGAATGGTGTGATGAAAGAGGTCGCGAGCTGGTTGGACTCCTTCATGGCGATCTGGTGGTAACCCGAGTAGGCATCCAGAAACGAGCGGACTTCGCATCCAAAGGTGGAATCGACTATCTGGTCTACGCGCGGCAGTGGGAATGGATCCTTAGGGCATGCTTTGTTTAGGCCAGTGTAGTCAACACACATTCTCTATTTCCCGTTCTTTTTCTTTACAAGAACAGGATTCGCAAGCCAGTCATAGTGGTAGACCTCCTTGATGAAGCCGGTTGCAAGGAGCTTGGCGATTTCTTCACCGATGGCTCTACGCCTTTCCTCGTCGAAACAGCGCAAGCGTTGTCGGACAGGTTTCGATCCAGGAAAGATACGGAGCTCGTGCTCGGCGACTTCCCTCGGGATGCTAGGCATGTCTGATGGCTTCCATGCGAACAGATCCCGATTGGAGCGTAGGAATTCAACGAGCGCGTCTTCCTATTTGGCGGGGAGCTGGGCCCCGATCTGCACAACATTAGCCGGGTCCAGATCGAATGCTACTGCCTTGGTGTCCTCCGTCGGGCGGAAGGTGCTGGCGGGACTCAGCTCGTTGTAGTCGGGGGTGCACTCTAGCACTCTTGCTCGAAGTTGCTTGAACTCGAGCGAGTTGGTGATGGAAGTCGCGAGCTCGAAGTGATCGTGACCGCAGCTGAAGGATTGCTCGAACGAGCTGCTGACGGTGATGACGCCTTTTGTACCCGGCATTTTCAGCTTGAGGTAGGTGTAGTTGGGGATCCCCATGAACTTTTCCTAGCAAGGGCGACCAAGCACAACGTGGTAAAATCCCTCAAAGTCCACCAGCTCAAAGATCAGCTTCTCGGTGCGGAAGTTGGTGCGGTCACTGAAAGTGACAGGCAGTTCGATGTTCCCCAGCGGGTACGCTTTCATGCCGGGGACAATCCCGTAGAACTAAAAGATGGAAGGGTGGAGCTTGTCCCTCAGGATACCCATGGCGTCGAGGGTCTCCATATAGTGCATGTTGAGGCTGCTGCCTCCGTCCATCAGCACCTTGGTCAGACGCTTGGTACCAACGATAGGATCCACGACAAGCGGATAGCTCCCCGGGCGTGGTACGCTCGGCGGATGATCGTCCTGACTAAAGGTGATGGGAGTGTTGGACCAGTGGAGTCGCCTGGGGACTACTGTTGTCGCCGAGAGGACTTTGCGGTGACGCAGCTTGAGCTGGCGCCGAGTCCAGTCATCCTCGGTTCCTCCAAAAATCATGAGGCAGCCCTGGGCGTCGGGGAATGTGTTCTAAGGCTTGTCAGAATCTTCCAACTCCTTGGGCGCCTTCTTGTCGCGTCACCTCCCTCGCGTTTGCTGGTTGAGTTGACCATGCGACTCTGGAGCTCGCAATCCTTGAGCATGTGCTTGACGGGGTAGCCGTGGTTGGTGCACGGCTTCTCTAGCAACTACTCGAATTGCTCGTTGCCCCCCTTCCGCTAGGTCGGTCGGTCAGCGGCTGCGACAAGGTTTGGGTTCGATCGACGCCGATTCCCTTTCTTCTTATTCCCTTGCTTCGAGGAGGCAGGGGCTTCTTCTGGTTCTTTGGCTTCGGGCTTGCAGTGCCCCGTTGTTGGCACTCTTTAGCCTTTACGAACTAATCCGCAAGCGTACGGATATCGATGTAGCTTTCACCAGGGAGTTTACCTGGGATATCGAATCCAAGGAACGGCAGACGTAACCAATCCTAGAACTATTCAACCGGACCCACCTAGAGAGAGGAGGTAAGAGGGTAGAGGGCCTAACTTCAGTTAGCCAACTCGTTACCTAGATAACTAGAAGCTATAGTAACTATATCTGCTTCAGCGGCTGGGGCGAAAGGACCACAGACTGAGGGAGAAATGGCGGGGTCCAACTCGGCCAACGATCTATTGCTATGTAAACACCCGAACGTGGTGGACTACAAGGGACGGATAGGGTTGTCACCACCTGCCGCCTACCACATCAGTTCCGTGGGGTGGAACACAACCCAAGATAACTATCAAGCCTAAGCACCATGCTTCAACTATCCAGTTACTGACTTCCGCCTCACGTTAAGGCAAGAAGAAACATCAAATGGCCAGGCTTGCTGAACCACGCAGATAGGGGATCCCGCAGATCAAAGAAGTAAACTAACTAGGTACTAAAAGTAAAGACAAGAACTAGCGAGACACTAAAGATAAACGAGGAACTTACTTTGATAATATTCCCCTGAGGTGGATACAAAGTGGAGAAGGACCACGAGAATACCCCGACTCGTTTCCTAGCTCGGCACTTGCACAAGCTCTCACCTCACACTCTCCCTATTCTACACTCGAACTAAAGCTACTAAGAATCTCGCTTCTCTCTTGGATGGTGTGTCTTACAAATGACAAATGGAGCACTATTTATAGCAGCTAGAGGTCCATAACCGGTGAAAGGCGTCAAGACCACGCGACCTTGGCGGTTGCTTAACTTCCACTCGAAGGCTGGACTCCAGAGGATGACATGTGGGGCCGGCCAGCCTGGGGATGGTTCCACTTGGCACCGCCTTTCGTGTGGATGTCCCTGATCGCTTCCTGAGGTCGGTAACTATTGCTTTTTAGTTAAGCAACGGTTTTGGACATGCATGTGGGCCCTTTGATCCGTGTGTGAAGCCTTTCGGGTCCTCGGATCAAACTGATGTAAAATGCATGATCCCTGATCCTCCTGGGTGTGTTTCTTAACTCCTAGATCAGTGACGTGGCCAGAGGGGGCAGAGCCAGGCCGGCCGGCCTAGGGTAGGCCAGCCGGCCTGGGATTTCTCCCATTTCGGCCCAATTTCGCACACTAAGTTCCTAAAATGATAAATGCAACAAAACTTGTAGAACTTGTTATTGTGGTTAGTTTTAACTCAGTTTTGACTTGTAAACCATGAAAACCGGAGAAATATTGGCGGTAAAAATCATCGAAATCGACCGCCAACACCTGTGTGCGCACGAAGATGGCGCAGACGGCTTCCTCACCGGAGGCATGATTCGTGACTATGTTCAGGAGCTCACGAGTGGTCTGCGGTTTCTGGCAGCCGAGCTTGTGGACAAGAGACTTGCATGTGGTCCCTGAGATGAACGCGCCAACGACGTCGGCGTCGACCACGTCGGGGAGAGCGTTACACTACTACGAGAACCGGTGGATGTAATCCCTGAGGGATTCGCCTGGCTTCTGTTTGCAGCTCTTCAGGTCCCAGGAGTTCCCAGGGTGGACGTACGTGACCTGGAAATTGCCCACAAAGACCTGCTTGAGGTCAGCCCAGCTGCGAATGCTGTTTGGCGGCCAAAACTCGAGCCACGACCGGATGTGCTCCCCAACGCAGATGGGGAGATACTGGATGATGAAGATGTCGTTGGGCGCACCCTCAGCCCAGCATGCGAGCCTCGAGCCAAATAGCAGGGTTGGTTTCCCCGGTGTACTTGGCTACGTTCGCAGGTGGTTGGAAACGCTGCGGGAACGGCGCCTGTCGGATGTGTGACGCGAAGGCCTGTGGGCCCGGCGCGTCGGGACTCGCGCTTCGCGGACCTTCATCGTGGCGAGGGCAACTTTTGTGCCGCGGATTCTTCTCCTCACTCTCGACATTCGACACAGCGTCGTCGGGCGTGCGGGCAGCTATCTGGTCGACGCCGGCGTCGTGACGCGCCCGTTGCCTCGCACGGATGACACTCTGTGCATCGTAGTCGGGGCCTAGACGGCCCTGGACCGACGCAGGCCGCGGCGCAGGCGCCGGGTTGGCCTGAGGGGCGGTGACCGCACCTCGAGCCTACGGGGCTTGAGGCCCTTGCGGCTGAAGCACCAAAGGGTTGGGCTGTTGAGGGCCCGCTCCTCCAGCAGGGAAGGAAACCGGTCGTTGCTGATGCATCGACGAGCTTTCTGCTTGTTGGAGGGCGACGCGCTCCACCAACGCCCTAATGTTGCGGTGGATCTCTTGTTGCTAAGGGTCAGCGGGAGGTGGCAGGTTGTGGAGGAGCACAACTGGAGCTGCGATGTTCTGTCCAGCTCGCTTGAACTGTGGGAGTTCATCACCTTCTGCGATGATGCTTCACTGCACCTGTTGCTCACGTTCCCGGGCGGAGCTTGCCGCACCGCTTGGGTTCGCCAGTAGCGGGGGTGCCTGCTGTGGGTCATCTTGAGGCTTCCGCAGTGCCTCAGCGTGAGCCTTCGCGTTGGCCAGAGCCTGCACATGAGGATCCGTCGCGGTATGGGTGTGATCCGAGCTTTCCACGGACGGATTTCCTCCTAGGAGGTTCGCCATGGCGCATATCGGCCACATGGTGCACCCTGGTGTCGACGCGTCCCCGACACTAGTGGCATCGCTGAGGACATCGTCTCCATCAGGAAGGAGGTCGTGGAATGACGCGGGGCTATAGCCAGTCATACCCACGAATGGAGTTGCAACAGGGGGGGGGCAACGGCTTGATCTTGCCAAGCTCCCTGGCAAAAGCCGCCGCCGCAATTGAGAGGCTGAACGACGACGCAACCCGCGGTGTTGTAGGTGGCACCAGGGGAGTCCCACCTGAAAGCAGGCGAGCGACATTGCTCAGGGAGTATAGGACCAAGTCCACGTCACTCGCAGAGGGATCGGTACTAAGCAATAGCTCGATGCGTTGGGCCTGGGCCTCGGAATCGAGTTCGGCCAGCGGATTGATGACGAAGCCGGCCTCCTCAGATATCGCTGGAGCGATCACGTCCTCTCGGAGGTGGAGCGTGCCGAGGTGGTCAGGGATGAAGTCCAAGCTTCCGAAGTGGAAGGCTTGGAAGGGCGCGACAGGCAGTAGTGACCATGGCCGGACGCGCATCCTGGCAGTGAGAACCGGCGAGCCGAAGCAGAGCGGGATGCTCATGCCATCAGCCCTAGTGAGGTTGATGAAGGAAGCCATCCGATCACCGAAGCAAAGGACGCACGACGTCCTCCCCACGGACGGCGCCAAACTGTCGGTTCCAGAAATGGGCGACAACAAATCTACTCGACAGCGTGTGTCGTGCGTCATGATCGAAGGTGGTCTAGCACATAATGACTCGAAGGATTATACTGGTTCAGGCTAGAACGCACTACGTCCAGTCGGAGTCAGTCAGATGTATTGCTCGAGCCCAGATGCTCGTGAGAGATGGGGAGTACAAGCTTTTCGAGTGCTAGAGAGCTAGGTGTTCTGTCTAACTTGACTTTCGTTTTCTTTTGATTCTACGGGACCCCTCTTTTATAGCTCAAGGGGGGGCATGTTACAGTAAATTCCTTGGAGGAGAAGGCTTCAGAGAGAAATATCTTTGACTCTGGCAGTCGGGCGGCCCAAGTCGTCAATGGGCCCGTACAGGAGAAGGCTTCAGAGAGAAATATCTTTGACTCCGGCAGTCGGGTGGCCCAAGTCGTCAATGGGGCCGTACAGGTGGTCAGTCGGCGATGTCCTTGGTGGATTGCGTGATCCCGAAGTCCTGGGGGTCTTCTGGTCTTAAACCTATTTGCCGGGCCTGGTCAATCAATAGGTACGGGAGCCCCGAGGGGACGATGCAGCCGTCCCATCTGGGGGGAACTGTTTGCATGTTAGGTCCCATCACAATTTATGGTTTCTTGGTGGTCAAGCTGTGACGACGCCAAGTTTGGTCATCACAAGGACCAAGTGCATGCCACAATGTTGTTCCTCTGCTGCGGCAGAGGCACAGTGGCCCACTGTTCAAGCGTACAACCCCGGGAGGCCGCATCCACTTGGTACAGCCGGGCTCGACCCTTGCGGACCAAGTCTGGGCGCTCGTGACCAAGTGGGATTTCTCTTCTAGCGACGTCCCGAGTCAGTTGGGAGCTTAAAAGGAGGGGAAGGAATGGTATCTACGGTCCCCTGCCAAGTCCTCTAGCGAGCGTTCGGACTCGGCGTTGTGGGCTGTGGAGTTCTGCTCGAGGAGACCCCTTAGACGGGGCTCATGGGCTTAAGCGGCCCACGAACGCCGCACGGCTAAAAGGCCGTGAACCCGAGAATCACCCCAGTTTTGGCCTGACAAGGCAGGCCCGCTAGAATCCCCGGTTCTATGAACTCAACAGAGGCCCCCGAGCATCCTCGCGATTTGTTTTAATCGCGTGGATGCTTTGTTTTGTCCGGGGTGGTTTAATGGGTGCGGGTGGTGCGGCACTACGTGGCGGGCGTGTAGAGGAGTTACCCTTTTGCCCGACGGTTCGTCCGAGGACTCACCGGGTCATTACGACTGCTCTGTGCCGCCTGCCCCGCATTGTCCTGATGAGGGAGTTGACGGGTCCCTGACCCGTTGGGTCGCATCAAAGGCTTGCCGCTTCTCCTTTTTTAGGGGAATTTGTTCCCTACGCGGGGGAGGAACGGTGTCTGCGGTCCTCTGCCGAGTCCTCTACGAGCGTTCAGACTTGGTGCTGTGGGCTGTGGAGTTCTTCTTGAGGAGACCCCCTAGACGGAGCTCATGGGCTTAGGCGGCCCACGAACGCCGCGCGGCTAAAAGGCCGTGAACGCGAGAATCACCCCAGTTTTGGCCTGACAAGGCGGGCCCGCTAGGACCCCCGGTTCTATCAACCCAACAATGATCGACTATTTACCGTTTAGCATTTAGGAAAACATTGCTAGCCGTAGACACTCGGCAAAGAGTCAAGTTTGCCGAGTGTTTAACCAAGACACTCGGCAAAGAGTCAAGTTTGCCGAGTGTATATATTGACACTCGGCAAATAGAAAAAAAAATTCTCCTACCCTCCAAACTTTTTCTGATGTCCATATACTGTATATGTTACTCCATGTTCAAATTTCGTATATATTTCTCGGTCTGTTTGCTATATCCAGTTAATTTATTTCATTAAAAGTATTTTTTAGGGATTAGTAAAATTTGAACTGCAAGTGTATCCAATAATGGAATATAATTCAAGAAAAAACATATTCATGTTATATAGTTCAATTTGAGACCTTATTCGGGAAATAAAAGGAAATTTTGAATATCTTGTTCATGAAACATGACCACGAACGTGTGGCGGAATTATTTTTAAATTCTAGAAAAAGCAAATAAAGTCTGAAAATCTTGAGATTTGTCATGATATCATAATATCATATGTGGAGGTTGTGATAAAAAATTGAGAATATTTCATACAAGTTGTCACGTACGTTGCTAACAAAACGAATCATCTCCGAAGAATAACCATAGAGTTCACAAGAATTCGTTAGGATTTGCAGTGAAAGTGACGGTCGCATTGGGGTTTGACTTCAAAACTTTTTGTATTGGCAAAAGACATCATAAATTGTTTCATGTGAAACTTTGGTTATTTTTTGGATCTGTTTGATAATTTTAATTTTTTGTAATTATAGAAGTTTAATTGCTATAAATTGAAATTGAGCTATAACTGCATGAAATAATGGAATATTTTTCGTTGAAATATCGAATATGAACTGTTGATTGAATTTGGTCAGGTAATTTCAAATTTCATTCGAAAAAATTTAGTAAAATATGTTATGAAAAAAATTAGTTGTTATTAATTGAATTTGAGTTATAACTACATGAAATAATGGAATAATATTCGTACAAGCATGGAATATGCATTCTTGATTGAGATGAGCACACCCTTCAGCCATGCAAGCATGAAATATGAAATAATATTCATACAAGCTCCTAGGTAACTTAGCGCTCAGGTCGCGTACCCCCACACACACGAGCCACGCATGCCGCTTCCACATCCACGCCACCGCGCACTGCCACACCGACCCACGCCCGCGCCGACATGCCGCCGCCGCCGTCCGCCTGCCCCCCCACGCCGGCCCCGCCCCCGCGCTCCGCCCCGCCCCGCCCCGCCCCGTGCGCCGGCCCCGCCGCACCAACCCCTCTGTGGTGCGTCGCACCGACCGTGCCCCACCGGCCTCGCCCCTAGCAGGCCTCAGGCCGCGCCGGCCCCCGCCGTCCCAAGGCCACGTCTGCCGCCGTCCCCCGGACGTGGCCCCCTCCGCTTGAGCCCACCCCAATGCTGGCACCCACACTCGAGGTGAGCACACCCTTCACAATTCGAAGCTCATGGCCATTTTTAATTCACAATTTGATGTTCTATTTGTGTCTGACTTCCAAAAACTAATGGTCATGTGCATGATTAGATGTTCACTGCTTAGATGTGTGTAAATTGTGTGAGAATTGATGATGAATTTGCAATCAACATTTGTGAATTTGCTCATAGTCATTTTTAATTCACAATTAGGTGTTCCATTTGTGAATTTGCAATCAACATTTGTGAATCAACATTTGCAATCAACATCACTTTATCACCCTGATTAATATTATTGTTTGTACTCTTCTTTGCTTGTCGGCCATCGTGCCGTTGGTTTGTTGTAGGTTTTGGAAAACTCATCGTGCAGGGGAGGTGCTGCCGAAATTTGTAATTGACACTGTTATGTTCTTTTTTGCAGGGAGAGACTGTTGCACCGTCCTCGACTCATCACTTTGCAACACAGCAAGGTGAGGCATAAAAGACCCCTCTTTTCGTTTATGTTTGTAGGTCACGTAACCTAGTTAGGCGTCTCCCGTTCGAAAGAGATACGGTTGGAAATATGCAGATGTTTGCATATCTATAACGTATCTATTTCGAATTGTCCACGTTTTTTGGACAGCTTGAAGATGTGTAGATGGGTTAGTTTCCATGCTCTAATTTGATTCGAGATAGAGTTTCGACATCATCTCCCTGTTGTTCTTCGGATACACAATCTCCCTGCCAGGACGTGCATTTGGAGAACAGCGGGGAGGTGCTGCTGAAATTCTATCTCGGATAGGAGCAGAGCATGGAAACTAATATCATCTACACATCCTCGTGTGGGATTAGGACCTATCTTCACCTATTAGATAGTACAAACATCCGGTAGATGCAATTGATTTATATATTACTCGGTCATATGTTAGAGGATGGATGACCGTGAGTGGATGTACACGGGCCGCTCAAGTCAGGGTTCGTTGACTGATGAATGGATTAATAAGACTGAAGCTTTCTTGAACCAAGCATTTGCCAATGTTAGAGGAGCGTCTGCCACTTTCTGTCCACGTAGAGCTTGTGCAAACCGTAAACGACAATCAAAGGAGGTCATGGGTAAACATCTTGTCAAGAATGGATTTACGGAGCGCTATACCCGGTGGACCCACCATGGTGAGGCTGATCGTGTGAGACGAGGTCGTGAGAAAACGCATCGAGGCTTGTGATGCTGATGTCGGGGTAGGATACATGTTGAATGACTATAATGAAGCACATTTCGATGAAGGGCCTAGGGAGGAGGAGCCGGAGGCAACCGTAAAGGCTTATTTTGACATGATGTCTGCGGCACAGCAACCCCTTCACGGGCATACCAGGGTTTCTCAGTTGGATGCCATTGCACGCCTAATGGCCGTAAAGTCCCAGTTTAGCCTAAGTCAAGACGCCTTTCATGTTATGTTGACAGTTTTTGGTAGCCTGGTTCCAGGTGGTCACATTCTGCCAAAGAGCATGTATGAGGCACAAATCTTCGTGCACTTAAGATGCCATATGAGCAGATACATGCTTGTACGAATGGATGCATCTTATTTAGGAAAGAACATGCAGAAGCAAAGTACCATTCAAAGTGCAAGTCGTATAGGTTTGTGGAGGTAGACTCTGGTGATGGTCATAAGAGGCAGCTCGCAATCCCCGTGAAGATCCTACGGTACCTTCCATTCATACCGAGGATCCAACGGCTTTACATGACCGAGGAATCCGCAAAACAGATGACATGGCACAAAAACGAACATCGATACAATCCTGATAAGCTGGTACATCCATCCGATGGTGAAGCATGGACAAGCTTTGATGTGATTCATCGTGAGAAAGGTCTAGAGGCTCGTAATGTACGTGTTGCGCTGGAAACAGATGGGTTCAATCCTTATGGAATGACGGCTGCCCCATACACTTGTTGGACCATGTTCGCTATCCCTCTCAATCTCCCCCCAGCGTCCTCTTTTAACGACAGAACATATTCTTGTCATTAATTATTCCTGAATACTCGGGGAAAATATGAGTGTGTACATGGAGCCTCTGATTGATGATTTGGTCTGTGCTTGGGAGGAAGGGGTATGGACATACGACTGAGCTACAAAGACAAACTTCAAAAATGCATGTTTCTGTGTAGATAGGTCATACTCCGCCACAGATGCAATTTGCTCTACCACCTCCTCCCATTTCTCCTGTGAGTCACTTGACAACTTTATAATTTCATTTCAATTAGTTGGTTACCTTAGAGAACTTAAACAACCTTACATCATTACTTCGACAGTAAACATCACAACTTTATAGTTTCATTTCTAACAGTTTTAGTTTGTTACTTAGAGAACTTGTTTCTATCGTAAATCATGTATCACACATGCAATATGTTCTCCTTTGTGTAGAATCCTCCATCGGCGGCGGTGAATGATGGGCCTCAGGATCAAGATCTGTCGCATCGGTGTCGCACTCTGTTCCCACCGCCTCAATGATTTGTGGATTATTAGGGACTATTTGTGGTTGTGAACGAACTTACTCGTGAACTTGTGGATTTATATGTTGTCGGACTGCCTGTGATATTGTGGATTTATGGTTGTGGATTTATCTATATGAACTGCCTGTAATGCTTATTATCATCTATATGAACTGCTTGTGATGTTTGTTTGAGTGGGTACGTTATATGCCACAGAGCAAACAAAATGGGGTCTGGATGGTCACTTTGCCGAGTGTATTTACACTGACACTCGGCAAACAAACATTCCTGTTAGTTCTGGAACAATTTTGCCGACTGCTTTGCGGAGTGTTAAGGTAAAAAGACTCGGCAAAGCTTGAAACACTCGGCAAAGCTTTGCTGAGTGTTTTTACCTTGACACTCAGCAAAGATTCAAACTTTGCCGAGTGTTTTGGCCACGACACTCGGCACTCGGCAAACTTGCCGTCAGTCGTTGTTTTGCCATTTCCTCGCCGTCCGCTACACTTTTTTGCTGAGAGTCGTCCTCGCACTCGGCAAATTATTTGCCGAGTGCCCGATAAAAAACACTCGGCAAATAGCTCTTTGCCGAGTCTTTTTTTACCGAGTGGTCTTTGCCGAGTGTAGCACTCGGCAAAGTGCCAAAGTGTTACCGAGTGTATTCATGGCTTTGCCAAGTGCTCTGGGCACTCGGCAAACCAGCAGTTTCCGTAGTGAGCATTTTCTCACTTCCTTTTTCCTCTCCATGTAGGATAGAGAATCACAGTATCGCTAGCTACTTCTGCAATTGTTGGACGTGCTCTTATATCTCAAGGAAACTCAGGCATCCTTTATTCTTTCCTTGACTTTTGCGCTGTCCCTTCTTTTAAGAAAAGAAAAAGGAAACTCAGGCATCCTTTATTCTTTCCATGCTATTTGCGCTGTCCCTTCTTTTAAGAATGTTGTGCTCGTAAGCTCCATCAGTGCGCACAGCTAGCTGCGGCCTTCATTTTCCAGATCTCCATCATCTCCTCCAAATCTTCAGTGTGCACCCTACGGCCATAGCTCCTGCACCTTGCAGGTAATAATATCATTTCTCCTAATTAGTCATTTTAGTGTGTGTGCGGGCGCGCGTCTGTGTGTGTGAGAGAGAGTGAGAGAGAGATTACATAATCATCTTATATATGCCTTCTATGCGTCGCTTGATGACTACAGGAATATAATACTAATGGATCCAGATGAAACCAAGGCCAGCATTCTTGTTGCCGCGGTCGCCTTCCATGCTCTACTGTTGATGTGGCTCAGCTCGTGCCGGCGCTTATTAAGCGGCCATCCAACACTGCGCTTCCTCCTCTGGGGCGTGTCCGCAGCATACTCCCCACTGATGTCCTACGTGTTGGAACTTTTGGGTGATCAAAAAGGCCCAAATTAAATAAGCCCGTTACGCACCTTGATCGGAGGCCCAAGCCAAACTCGTGGTTGTGGCCCCAGGTCGCTCAGCGCCATAATAAATAGTGGGACCCGGTGTTTTTGTGATTAACCTAATCAGACTCAGAAACCCTAGCCGCCCACTACATCCGTCCCGATCCACGGCGGCGCTGGAGCCACCTGAAGGCCACCGCCTCCGCCTGCCATCCAACACCGGACAGTGCCGGTATAGGCCGGAAGGAAGACGGTACCCGGCGAGATCGACTACTACGTCTACGTCGGGAACATCTTCGGGAACGACTACGGCGGAGTTGTTTTCGTCCCCAACAAAACCCACCGCCGAGATGTCGTCCTCAGCGGCTCCTACGATGACTGGCGGTCGAGATCTAAAACCCTTCTTCATTATTCAGTTTGTTCTATAGGTTGTGCTCATATTTTAGGTGTTAGATCCTATTAAAGTTAAGTTTTAAGCAATGTTTGTTCTAACATTTGGTATCTTTCGCCTAAGCACCTAACTGTGAGCCTTAAGAACCTATAGATCTAGTCAGTTTTAGATCTTGGTTGGATGTTTCACGTTTAATTCTCGGTTTTATTCATGTTCAGTTTAGATCTGTTAGTTCTGAGTTTATTTTCGCATGAATAAAGTCCGATCTGAGAGACAGAAAGCATAAGAAAGTATAAGAAAGCATTAGATCAAAAGAAATCCCACCCGAAAACCCTCAAAACCCACGGAATAAGCATAGAAACCCCACAGCGGTGCCCGATTTTCCGCTAGATTTCAACGTACTTCTCAGGCACTCGCATGGTGATCCTCGCATAAGATTGCGCGGGGCATGTTGCACCCGCGGCATAAGAAAGAAAGAAAAAAAACTAAGGCGCGGCCATGGCGAACCGCGGAAGCGGGCCGCCTCCATGGCCGCCGTGAAGGCGCCGGAGACGGCACGCCGCCGCGGCCCGCCAGGACGGCACTCCGCCATAAGAACGGTGGTGCCCGACGTGGGCGGCCACAAGGCTGGCGGCCGCCACCAGGGACCACGCGCGGCGGCGCCAAGCGCCGGCTTTTGGCCGGCGGCCCGCCCGCGATGGCGCCATAAGGAAGCGCGGCCACCAGCGGCGCGAGACGCGGCGGCCCGGGGCGGCGGCGCCATGAGGCAGTGCGGGCGCGGCGGCCCGCGGCGGCGCTAGGGCTGCGGCCGGCTCCGCTCTGCAGTGGCAGGCGGCGCGGCTGCGCCAGGCGCGGTGGCCCGCAGCGGCGGCGCCATGAGGCGGGGCGGCGGCGCCCTTGGCTGGCAGCCCCCCGAGGCGCGGCGGCCCGAGCCGGCGGCACCAGAGGCAGCACGGCGGCGCGGACCAGAACCGGTGCGCGGCTGCGCCAGGCGCGGCGGCCCGCGGCGGCGGCGCCCTTGGCTGGCGGCCCCCCGAGGCGGCGGCGCCCTTAGCCAGCGGCTTGAGGAAAGAAGGAGTAGGGAGAAATGAGTTAGGGTTACGTTTTCAGGAGAGGCCTATCCTTTTATACCTCCGATATCCATTCCCGACCGTCGGATCTAGGGCAATTGAGATGAACGGACGAGATTGAGCCACGGGGTTTTGGGCTGGTTTCAAGCAGCCCGCGCGCGCGGCTGGGCCGCCTCCACGGCCCGCCCTACCGCTGTTGGGCTGCGGGCCCACGCGGGTAGGGTGGAGCGGCGCGCACGGCTGTGCCAAAATGGCGGCCCAGCCGTCGGTTTTCGGAAATTTTGGCCCAATAAGTTTAAGGCCCCTTTTCAATTCAGTTTTATTTGGTTTTATTTATTTTCTGAGTTTATTTTCAGCATATTTCCCTATTAAGCATTAAGAAATTTTAAATTGAGGATTATTACGCTGAAAATTACAAGAAAATTATTAGTTGCTATTCTGAGTAAATGAAACCAACGTGAATTTTATTTAGAATTGCTTAGTTTATTTTGAGCATTTAATTAATTTCTGACCAACGTTGATTTAATTATTTGCTTTTAAGATGCTTAGTTTAATTTAATATTATTTTTGCTTCTGCCCAACGGTGATGGAAAATTAAGTTTTCCGCTGCGTTAATTACGCTAAGTCATTAAGCTATTTTGTTTCTGCCCAATGGTGATGCAAAATTAATTCATAAGATACTAAGTTTATTTGCTTCTGCCCAACTGTGATGCAAATTGTTTATTCAATATTTTAATCTGGCCAACGCTGATTATATTTATTAATTTATTGTCGTTACTGATTAAACTTTATTTTTATGAACAGAAGCAACCCCCTCCAGCATCATGACATATATCAATGGTGTTTCTCAGTTGGGAGGGGATAACTTCGTCAAGTGGAAGACTGAGATTGGTTTCATTCTGCTGACGATGGATAAGGATCATTCCCTGAGGCTGCCCGCTCCTGTTGCACCAGTGTCACAAGGGACTGAGGATACTACCCTTGCTGCACGCACTGCTGCTTATGAGAAAGAAAACGAGCCCTGGGAGCATTCTGACAGAGTGGCCTTAAGTCTTATGAACATGACCATTAACCCTTCTATCAGGGGAGCTCTTGACAAAGAGCCTAAGAATGCTAAGGACTTCATGGATAAGATTGAGAGCTACTTTAAGGGGTCTGACAAGGCCAATGCTAGCACTCTCTTATCTCAGCTCGTGAAGGCTAAGTATAATGGGCAAGGCAGTGTAAGAGAGCACATTATGGGCATGGTCAACATGAGGGATAAGCTTCGAGACCTCGACTGTCCCCTTAATGATACAGCGCTGCTTCACCATGTCATGATGTCACTTCCATCAGTCTTTGAGCCATTTAAGATAAACTACAATGCAAGCGATCAGAAGTGGGACGTCACCACGCTTGTGTCTAAATGTGCTTAAGAGGAAGAACGGCTGCGCTCTCAGAACCCCGACTTTGCCAACGTCGTAAGACATGAGGGACAAAGGGGAGGTAATAAGAGGGCATCCCGCCCCAATAAGTAAAAGAAGGGTAAGAAACCTTGTGAAGCTCCTCAGCAGAATGATCCATCTGCTGCTAAGAAGCTTATCTGCTACCACTGCGACAATGAGGGCCATGAGAGGAAAGACTGCCCCAAGTTTAAGGCGTGGTGTGACAGAAAAGGTAATAACGACATCATTTCTATAGTAGATGAGTCCTTTTATGCATATTTCCCATTAAGTACTTGGTGGATTGATTCCGGTGCCACCATTCATGTCACAAATTCCTCACAGGGATTGTCTGGCGTGCGGACTATAAGAAAGGGGACTCGAAGGTTAAGAGTCGCAAATGACGTTGAAGCCGACGTGGAGGCCATTGGAGCTCTTCAATTAGAACTTAGTGGCGGCTTTATTCTTCACTTAGCTGATGTCCTTTATGTTCTGTCTATTGAGAGAAACTTGATTTCTATTTCTAAATTAGATTTAGATGGTTATTCAAGCACTTTTGGTGACAGCAAATGTGTAATAAGTTTGAATGGTGACATTATTTATCGAGCACCTTTGCACAATGATCTTTACTTACTGTCCCATACTAATGTCTCTGTGATGAATGTAAGAAGTTAGTCACAAACGCAAGAGAGGAAATGAGACTTCATCGAAATTGTGGCATTCCCGTTTACGCCACATTTCGAAGGGAAGAATGGAGCGTCTCATAAGAGAAGAGATACTCCCAAGATTAGACTTCTTTGACTTAGACCAAAGCGTTAATTGTATTAAGGGGAAATTTACAAAACAAATTAAGAAGGATGGAGCTAAGCGCAATTCAAAAATATTAGAATTAATTCACACTGACATCTGCGGCCCATTTAATGTTAAGTCAGTGGATGGTTTTGGTTATTTTATAACATTCACTGATGATTACTCCCATTATGGATATATTTATCCCACAAGAGAAAAATCCGAGGCACTTGATAAGTTTAAAATCTTTAAAGCTGAAGTAGAAAATCAGCATCAGTTAAAGATTAAAGTGGTACGGTCAGATAGAGGTGGTGAATATTATGGGAGACATACCACATATGGACAAATCCCAGGTCCTTTTGCTAGATTCCTTCAAGAAAATGGAATAGTAGCACAGTACTCAACTCCTGGTGAACCTCAGCAAAATGGTGTGGCAGAAAGAAGAAATCGCACTCTAATGGATATGGTGCGCAGTATGCTAAGCAACTCCACACTGCCAGTGAGTTTATGGATGGAAACGCTGAAAACTGCGGCGCATATAAATAATCGCGTTCCTAGTAAGTCAGTCTCTAAGACGCCTTATGAGCTTTGGACTAGTAGGAAACCCAACATTAATTATTTTCATGTCTGAGGTTGTGCCGCTGAGGCGAAATTATTTAATCCGTCCCTTGGAAAATTAGATCCTAAGACAAAGAGCTGCTATTTCATTGGATACCCAGACAGATCAAAGGGATATCGATTTTATTGTCCTAAGGGTACTACTAAGTTTGTTGAGATGAGACATGCAATATTCTTAGAGGAAAATGGATGCACTGAGACTAGGCAAATCGATCTCGAGGAAATGCGGACTTATGAAACTCCACCGCTGACTCGTGATTATTACATACCTATTTTGCCTAATTTTCAGAATACACCACCAGCTCAGACAGTTGATTTCCCAGAAGTGAATGTGGAACAAGCGCCTGTCATAAGTGAGCATGAGAATGTGGCTGATGAGCATCAAAATGAAATTGTGGCAGAACCTGTTGAGGAAGTACAGGATCAGACCGCCGCTGGGGCATCAGAGGCACAGCAAGAAGCCATTGCTGAGCCTGTTCCAGTGGAGCAGCCACAACCTCTGAGAAGATCAACACGAGAGAGGAAAACTACTATCTCCAATGATTTTGTGTACATGAGTGGAGAAGCACATGACATGGGGAAGGTTGATGATCCAAACTCGTTCAAGGAGGCTATGAATAGTGAGCACTCCCACAAGTGGATTGAGGCTATGGAAGAAGAGCTGAAATCTATGAGTATAAATAAGGTATGGGACTTAGTAGAGATTCCTGATGGAGCTAAGAAGGTGGGCTGTAAATGGGTCTACAAAACTAAGTATGACTTCAAAGGGAAGATTGAACGTTTCAAAGCAAGGCTTGTGGCTAAGGGCTTCACACAGCGAGAGGGAATTGATTATACTGAGACCTTCTCGCCCGTCTCGAAGAAAGACTCGTTCAGAATCGTTATGGCTCTAGTAGCTCATTTCGACCTCGAGTTGCATCAGATGGACGTTAAGACTGCGTTCTTAAATGGTGATTTGCATGAGAATGTATACATGGCGCAACCAGAAGGTTTCGTTGTGGAAGGCAAAGAACAGTTGGGATGCAGACTAAAGAAATCCATTTATGGGTTGAAATAGGCGTCCAGATAATGGTACCTAAAGTTTGATGAAGTAATTAAGAAATTGGGCTTCGTTGAAAATATAGTGGATAATTGTATATATATTAAGATCAAAGGGAGCTCTTTCATCATCCTAGTTTTATACGTGGATGACATCCTATTAGCAAGCAGTGATAAGAACTTGCTACATGAGACGAAAGGTTTTCTCTCATCGAATTTTTATATGAAGGATCTCAGTGATGCCTCTTATGTACTGGGCATCGAGATACATCGAGACAGATCCAAGGGTGCATTAGGACTCTCTCAAAAGGCTTATATAGAGAAGGTTCTTAAAAGATATAATATGCATCAATGTTCAGGCACAGCTGCTCCAGTGGTTAAGGGCGATAAGTTTGGGCAGTTTCAAAGTCCCAGGAATCAGTTAGAAATTGATCAAATGAGTTCGATTCCATATGCTTCAGCTGTTGAAAGCATTATGTACGCACAAGTATGTACATGTCCTGACTTAGCTTTTATTACCGGGATGCTTGGTAGACATCAGTCTAATCCAGGAATGGATCACTGGAAAGCGGTCAAGAAGGTCTTGCGTTATTTGCAGGGCACTAAGCATCACATGCTCACATATAAGAAAACTGAGAATTTAGAAGTAGTTGGCTATTCAGACGCCGACTTCGCAGGCTGTGTTGACACTAAAAGGTCGACATCAGGTTATGTCTTCACACTTGCAAATGGAGCAATATCTTGGAAAAGCTCCAAACAATCACTTACTGCAGCATCAACCATGCAGGCTGAGTTTGTGGCATGTTATGAGGCCGTAGGGCAAGCTGTGTGGCTCAAAGGATTTATACCCGGATTAAGAGTGGTAGACAGCATAAGCAAACCACTAAAGTTATACTGCAATAATAAAGCCGCAGTTTTCTATGCTAGTAACAACAAGTCAAGTGGTGGTACCAAGCACATTGACATTAAGTTTTATGTTGTGAAAGATAGAGTCCAAGATCGTACTGTTGAATTAGAGCATATAAGTACTAAGGAAATGCTCGCGGATCCATTAACGAAAGGCTTACCTCCCAATCAATTTCGTGAGCTAATTGCCGGCATGGGACTATTGGATAGCCTGTGATCTTGGGCTTAAAAGGGTCATAAGACAACCGCCTCCCATTATGATAAGTGGTTTAATGCATTGTGGATAATTGTATCACAATAGGATTATCACTGTTGTGATACATTATTTCTTTACATAACTCCACTCTAAGATTGGCGTCAGTTTTTAGGCCTTTAGACCAAAGGGGAGAATGTTGGAACTTTTAGGTGGTCAGAAAGGCCCAAATGAAATAAGCCCGTTACACGCCTTGATCGGAGGCCCAAGCCCAACTCGTGGTTGTGGCCTCAGGTCGCTCAGCGCCATAATAAATAGTAGGACCCGGTGTTTTTGTGATTAACCTAATCAGACTCAGAAACCCTAGCCGCCCACTACAGCCGTCCCGATCCACGGCGGCGCTGAAGCCACCTGAAGGCCACCGCCTCCGCCTGCCGTCCAACACCGGACAGTGCCGGTATAGGCCGGAAGGAAGACGGTACCCGGCGAGATCGACTACTACGTCTACGTCGGGAACATCTACGGCAACGACTACGGCAGAGCTGTTTTCGTCCCCAACAAAACCCACCGCCGAGATGTCGTCCTCAGCGGCTCCTACGATGACTGGCGGTTGAGATCTAAAACCCTTCTTCATTATTCAGTTTGTTCTATAGGTTGTGCTCATGTTTTAGGTGTTAGATCCTGTTAAAGTTAAGTTTTAAGCAATGTTTGTTCTAACACTGCGTCCTGTCAACCCTGAGTGATTCTCTCCAATCCTCGCATGATCTGATAGGGCTCGTACTCACAACAATCGTCCTCATCCAGTTCCTCAAGGCCAAGGCTGATATGGCGGCTTTGGCCGTGGCCGCCGTAGCCTCTTCTGTGGCCGGCGACGACATCGATAGCCTCAAGACCCGGCCATCCATGGAGAGCCTCATTTATTCCGTGTGGGTGGCCAGGCTTGCCATCTACCACTTACGATCTGTCGACATGTTTGAGCTGCTATCCTTCCAAATCGCCTTGTTTCTAGCTGCGCTGCTCTGCGTACCTGGTGCTTTTAGAATGGTCCTCAGGTTCTCCGCTTACCAGAGGGCGACCGGCTCTTTTGCTCTCAGGCGCAATGTGCAGCTCATCAGCGGCTACATGGCGAACCTCCAGGAAGGTGGCTGCTTCGAAGCAACAGCTGTACCCCCTCTCATAGTGACTGGAGAGAGGAACAAGGACGTGGAAGAAAGCCCTCTAGGGTACCATGTCAAGCACTCCGCTTTGTTGGAAAGTGGTGGACGGAGAAGAAGGCTGGTCACATTGGACCAAGTCTGGCTGGAGAGTGACACTCTCCTGCTCCCGGAGCTGAAGGATCTCTGCCTCTCCTTGGCTCTGTTCAAGTGCCTGCGCAGGCGGTTTGCCGGGTGCGACCTAGCTGAGGCCGGCTCCAGCTGGGCAGTCCGTTTTGTTTGCAACGGCCTGCTTGGTCTGGAGGACGACCATGAGCGAGTCTTCCGGGTGATCGCTGGCGAGCTCTCATTTGCAACTGATTTCTACTACTCCCCGCTCCCTGTGGCCTCCCTGGGCGCGGTATCCGCGTCTCTCCATTTCTTCCTGTCCTTCTTGGTCTTTGTTTAGCTTGGCTTCCTGATCCCATTTATCTTCTGGCTGTTCTTCATTGGTGGTGGTGACTTCATTCTATGGGACGACCCTATAATATCACTTACCCTTTTCCTGGCCATGTTTAACGCGTGCACGGAGATCTCTGGAATGATCGCCGACGTCCGCTCCAACTGGACCAAGATAAGCATAATTGGCCACTTCATCAGGAGCCGATCCAGTTGTTCCCGAAGAATCTTCTCCTGCTTGCTGAGATGCAAATCTCCAAAGAACCAGTGGAAGGGTGAGATCGGGCAGGTGCAGGCCCGTACGTAAGTGTGCGAGGCCCTGGTGCGAAATATAAAATGGGAGCCTTATAAATAGAAAATATATATAATCCGAATGTATTTAGATAACTTCACCATATAGTGGTATCATACAAAAAAGTAAAAAGCAAGTGTTTCTTACCGATATCTTTTTAACTTCTACGAAAAAGCATCATTCGCCTAGTATTCTTCAAAATAAAATCTTCAACTATATCTTCATATATGATCTTCTCCAAAATATCACTTTCTAGTGCAATTGTCGCCAGTCTATTGAGCCTTTCTTGCTTCATAGTACTACGCATGTAGGTTTTTAGCAACTTCAATTTGGAAAAGTTTCGCTCTGCGGATGCAACTGTCACAAGAATAGTCAATAAAATTCTATATGCAATCTGGGCATTAGGAAAACAGCCCATCCGTTTCACAAACTTTAGAATATCAAGAGGGCCCATGTCTTCTTTAGGAATGAAATCTTGGAGAAACTTCAATTCGATATGTAACTCTTTGCCATCAATATCACAATGATCACCACTCTTTAGTGCAGCCTCAAGATGAGCACAAGAAGTCAACAAACTCTTGTTGTCTAAGGAGCATAATTTCTGTGAAGTAAATAAAAAGCCAAAAATCTTTTCATACCCTTGGTATTGTTCGATTCGAACCAATTTGTAAGTGAAACAATAGCTTGATCAACAACAGGTAGAAAATACTTACCCTAATTGAATCCTCTGCAGATTGTGATGCTATAGATGCATCCTCAGGGGTCTCATCCAATTATCGTTTCCTTGTGATTTTACGTTTGGTTCGAAATACTGGCTCAACATCCATTGCACGTGCAATTTCTTTTGCAGATTCTAAAGCATTTGCAAAGCCTGTTTCTCTATACTTACTGAAGAAGGAAATCAGCCCCTGCACTTGCTCAATTGCAACATTAATAAGCATATCCTTTGCTTGTAACTTCTTGCTGACCAAATTAACAGTGGATAATATTTCATACCAGATAATTATTGCCACTATAAATTCAAAGTCACCAAGCTCATTGTTCGCCAAGGATTTAGCTTCACTGCATATTGTTGCATCATTATTAGTATCTGATACTTCGAGTAAAGCTTCTCTTATATCCTGCATTTGGAACCTTATAGCCTTTACACTGTCAACACGACTCTCCCAACGAGTAGCTGACAATGGCTTGAGAGTCAATCCTGATAAGTTATCTTTCAAAATTTGTCACCTCTTAGTGGACTTAGCAAATATTGTATAGATACGCTGTATGATTCCAAAAAAATCTTTTGCTTTACCACAACTCTGAGCCATATCACATAGTGCTAAATTAAGACTATGACATCCACAAGCAGAATAAAAGGCCTTAGGATTGATCTCCAAAACTTTCTTTTGTACCCCTATATTTTTTCCTTTCATGTTTGATCCATTGTCATATCCTTGTCCTCTCACATTTGATATATCAAACATTTGATATATCAAGGTCAAGATTCTTCAGTTCATTCTGTAAAACATCAAACAATCCTGGCCCAGTTGTGTCATTTATTTCCGAAAAACCTAAGAATGATTCTTCAATGCAAATAGAATCTGAAGATGTGTCAACATATCTTATAATCAAAGATATTTGTTCTTGGTGGCTTATATCAGGGGTACAATCAAGTATAACTGAGAAATACTTTGATTCCTTTATCTTTCTAATTATTTCATACTTATACCAGCAGCAAGCAAATCAATTACCTCATTCTGTATACCATGACCAAGGTAATATGTATGAATATCATCATTTGTTATGCGTCGAACATGCTCCTGAATAACTGGATCTAATTCAGCCATCATTTCAACCATGCCTAAGAAGTTGCCATTGCTATTTTGGTACAACTTGCTATTAGTGCCACAAAATGCTAGATTATATTTTGCAAGGAATTTTTTTTATAATCAAAATGATTCTAAACAAAATCTTCCTCCAATGATCCTTTTCTTTCTCAATTTCCCTCTGAGCAACTTCATCAATAGTTTGATTGTTATCAAACCTGAGACGCATGTCATACCAATCAGCCATATTTGTAATATGATCTGCACTAGTTTCATGATCTTTAAGTCTAGTGCTAACATATGACCAATCACCAAGATCATCATTTGCTAGCTGACTCTTCAAATGCCCCTTTTTTAATAACTTGCAACAAAAACAGAACACTCTATCAAGCTCTTTGGAATATACTAGCCATTCTCTATCACAATTTTCTCCATTTGTTAAAACTCTTGTGTATAATGCTGCAGAAAACCTCCTGGATAACCTATCTTTAGGACCTTTCTGAATAGACAAGTCCCTTTTAGGACCCTTTTGGATCAAAATATCAATCTGCTTTCTGTCAAGTCCATCCCAATATCTTGGATCAAATATATCAGGTTGAAAGGAATTCCTCAAATCATTGTCACTTTCAATACAAGCTGACCCATCAAGGGTCGCATCAACACCGTGAGCATTGTTAGAATTAGCTTGATCTGAATCAATTTCTGGAGTGTGAGCCTCAATATTGTTTGTGGTGTCATCATTATTTGCATCACTGTCTGCCTGAAGAGTTTGATCTTATGTACTTGGTTGATATTCTTTAACAACAAATCTATCAAGAGCACCCTTCTGAGTCTGAGCAAAGTGTTCAAGTCTTCTTTTCCTCTTGCGCTTTTCATTACCACATTCATATTTTCTACTTATAGAAGACATGATAAATTGATAGACCTCCCTATTTCATGAATTACAAACAAAATAAATCTAAATTAGAAACAGCCTAAACCCTCTGATCGGATCATGTGATAGGAAAAATTGACAACACAAAGTGCAGACGCGCAGTTTAGTATTGTAGATAAATAATTGAAATATTGAATCATCAATCATATTGAGTTATTGACGATACTGCTAGGTTCTAGCCAAGCCAATCATGGAGCAAACTGCAAACTCACGCACGTACCTGCTGCCTGCACTAGCGTCCGGCGTGGAGGCGTGAGGTGTCCCTTGCGGCGGGCCGGCGGCCGGCGACGGCAGCGGCTCTGCCTGCTCGGCAAGTCAGCGACAGCGTGCTCCGAGACGGCGTATCCGCGTATTTCTTCGGCGTATCGGCTACCCAGCGGCACGTGAAGCGTCGGTTCCACTTGAGATCGATCGGGAGCAGGGAAATCAACACGCAGCCGCAGCTCCAATCGGGTTTGGGCCATTTGGGCCCCTGTAGACATGTAGTGGACCTTATATTTGGGGGCCCCAAAAATTTGGGGGCCTGATGCGGTCGGCCCACTTGCGCTGGGCCTTATACGGGCCTGGGCAGGTGGATCTGCTAAAGCGGAGCCTTTTCTGCAAGCAGCCATGCCACCATCGCCTCTTCGAACAGCTCCTCCGACGAGGCAGAAAAGTCCACAAGCCCGCGACGAAGGTCCCTCCGGAGGTGAAGGCGGCCGTCCTTAGGTCCTTGAGAAGCGGCGGGCAACTGAGTGACGGCACGGCCGCGTTGCAGCGCCGCCACCGCCAGGCTTTGCTCGCGTGGTGCCATTGCCACAGCGGCGAGGTCACCACCACCACCGATGCCATCCTTGTGTGGGGCATTGCCACGAGCCTCTTCGACCTCAGGCGGCGCTCTTCTCCAAGGGCCGCTGCTTCTTCCTCCACACAGGCCGCAGCAAGCATGTACTTGGTGGTGGAGGCTCCGGACCTTCTGCCGGGCGACTCCGCCTGGACGAAGCGTCGCTACGAGGCGGTCAAGAAGGGCATCGAAAAAGCATCAAGGCACAGCCGTGCTGTGCCGGAGCCATATGTATATGCACACCTGATCGATTCTTTCGGCAGCGGGGGCTCCCACGAGGTGCCCAGAAAAGCCTCGGAGCTTGCATTGAAGCTGGCGGAGGCGGCTGAAGCGCGGCAGATAGGAGAAGAAGAGGCCAGGACTGGAGCCGGAGCCGGAGCCGGAGGCCTCGACGCGGTGCGGGAACTCCGCCAAGTTCCGAGAGTAGAAGATGAGGGCGGAACTGGATCCGCAGGAGCCGAAGACGACCATCAGGAGGTGTGGGAGCTCCTGGCAGAGTTCTGGTCGGAGATGGTGCTGTACCTCGCGCCGTCCAACAACGTCAAGGGCCACATCCAGGCACTGCAGCGCGGCGGCGAGTTCATCACGCTCCTATGGGCGTTGCTGCTGCACGCCGGCATCACCAGCAGGCCCGCTCGCGTCGTACATCCCTGAAGTAAGTCCGTAATCAATCTAGCTACTATCAAGTTTTTGCATGCATGTGTGCTGGTGTCGAGCGGCAGTCCGGATCAGAGTCCAGGGATTTGATGTCACCATCCAGTCACCACACGACTCAGTCTCAATTATATATCTATGATTCAATTTTTGTACAATTTATATTTTCTACTACAGATATATATAGTTGTATTTGTACATACGCTGATGTAATCTAGCGAGGGGGGCGCCAATAAATAAGGAGAAAGCTAAAGATTACTCGAGTGATTCTCCGGCTCACAGCACTCGATTTTTGCAGCGTCCGATATTTGAGTTGGCTCATTTGTGTTGGTTGGATCTGTTCGGTGGTGTGTTGTCTGGTCTAGACTTGTACATGTTGCGGGCCCCACGTGTATGTGACTACTGTTTCAATTTTTTGGGTGCCGCGCCTTTTAATATCCCTATTGACTGGAAACGCTGTGTTTGCCGTGTGCCATGACCAAAGCACACGGTAAACTATGGATCTTTATCGTGTGGCTCGCCGTAAGGGCACACGGTAAAGGTGCCGTCACCGTCGAGCGTCCATCACGTATGTTTTCTTTTTGCCGTGGACAAAATATACACATGGCAAAGGCTTTGCCGTGTGCCCGATAAAAGGCCCACGACAATCGCGTCTTTGCCGGCCGGAGTTTGCCGTGTGTGGCACACGGTAAATCCTTTTACCGTGTATTTTAGAGACTTTGCCGTGTGCTAGGCACACGGCAAATCAAGGGAATCCCTGGCGCCATTCCAAGCCAAATGCTCGTAACACCGTGAGCGGCATGCGAGCACGCGCCCGCCAGGTCCAACAGGCCATCATCGTAGACGCAAAGGATCCCCCGCAGTTTGCGCGGGCCGGCTAGAGCATTGCCGCCGCGGCAATGTTCCTGCGCAACTTACCCGAGCCTGCGGACTCTCCACAGCAGGAGCTCCCCCGCAACATCCGGACGTTGGTGGACCATGCCGCCGTGCAGCAAGCGGAGAGCTCCACGTTGCGCTATCGGCACGCGGTCTTCTGCCTAGTCGGAGCTGCCGGCTCGCAGCAGCCAATCCCCTCAGTCCACCAACAGTCAAAGCGTCCACCTAGGTGGGTCACGACGGGTGCGATTAGGCATCACTTGAGGTTATGGTTTGGCTAGGTATCACCTGAAGCGCGATTAATTTTTCCCTCTCTGGTGGGATAGCATTTTCGGCCGTATCTCAGGCCCGTTAGTAATAAATAATAAATGCATGCATGCAAGTGGAGATAAATTGATGACATCGCCCACATGCAAGGAGAGTTAATATTAAAAAAATTATAAATCTTAAACTGCATCCAAATTAAATTCCGATTGCATCATTATCATTCTTATGATAAGATCTTCAAAACAAGACCGCACTTGCCTATGTTTGCACGATATTTTTGAAAAACATTTTTAACAACAAATACTTATTTTCGGCTACTGCGAACAAATATTTTAACAACACGAATAAAAAATTAAATATAATGAACAAATAATAATGTACCACGAACAAAATATTAACCATCGCGAACATTTGATTGTAAAGGATAAATAATGGAAAATAAATACCGGAAACAAATGAGGTCAGCATCATCGCACAACTTAGTCTACATCAGGGAAAAAATAATTTGGCATTATGAAAAAATTAGTTACAGGTGGATAGATAATTTTACATGAAGAATTACAAGCATATACACATACCAAATGAGTCAATATGGAAGACAAATCAATCATCTCTTTTCACCACGGCACACGTAGAGCATATGCTTTAGGAGAAAAGGTTTTTAATCACACATGCGACGTATAATTATTCTATAAGAGTGATCAATACCTATTCACACACAAATAAATCAAGTCAAAATAAAATATTTTGAGAAAAGTATTCCAAATATGAATAAAATTCAGATAAAATAAGAAATTATGTTTTGGAATAATAACCATACTCTATACATGTATGGCAGATAATTAGAAATCAGAAATGTATTTGATGTTTTGAAATAATAGTTTTATACTATAATTTATCATTCTTCATTACCATAAGTAGTTTGCATGGCAGATAATCCAATTAAATATATACATTTAATAGCATACAATCATAAAAATGAATACAAATGATACAAAACGATGAAAAAGAAGTAGAAATTAATAAAAATAGAAATAAATATTCACAATCGAACAAGTGATTTCACACGAGAAAATATATGCACATTTATTAAAGGAAACGGAAATAAAAATGAGTAAAAAGTAGAAATATACAAATAAACTAAAAGGAGATGAAAAGAAATAACAAAAGTAGATAAAGGAGATTAGAAATAAAAAAAATACAGGATGGAAAGAAAATGAAATAAAAGGGAAAAATGAATAATAAATAAAAAAGAAGAAAGTATATACTCTGCATGCTGCATGTGCTCGTCTGCATGCACGCACGATCTGCACGGCAAAAATCTGTCGACATGCTATTGGGAGGGGTTGGCAATGGGTACAAACCCGCTGGGTTTTACCAACCCAAACCCATGCCCGCGAGCACAAAATCCGCCCGTTAAGAAACCCATGACCCGTCACGGGCACAAGTTTTTGCCCAAACCCGTACCCGCTCGGGTCGCGGGCGACCCGTGGGTCGCCTGCGCCCGACAACAGCAGGTGCACCACTACACTGCATCATAGAATCAAAAGACATGTATTTACTGTATGTAATCAAACATATGCATAGATATATAGGCATAATGCACAAGCACAGCACAAAATTAATAGTTCCAAATTCAGCATTCATGAACACCATAGTTTATAGACCAATATTGACCAAGTTCAATGTTCAACTCATGATTAGCACCACTAGAATTACCCGTCACCACCAGAATCACCAGCAGGCAGCAGCCAGCAAATGAGATCAGCATGCAAGCAGTACAATATTACAAGTTCATTGCAAGTTACAATTGACAAATCACAGTTCAATCAGAAGGTAGGGCATCAATAGTTCCTTGCACTTGACTTGTTACTTGTTGCTTGAAGGTTGCACCAAAAGAAATGCGCCACAGGATTTCTTGAACCACTTAAATTGCAAGCTCCTGAATAAGCAAAACAGATTAGTTAGCTATGTAATCTCATGACTCACAAGACAGTGCTAAACAAAAATCGACACATTGCTGATATGATATAATAACAGATCACCTGAAGGCCCTCTTGAATATCCTGAAGACAAGACTAAAAGGTGGCAGGTTGTTTGTTCTTCTCATCAACTAAAAAAAGGAATGAATTAGTTTACAACAACAATACACATTTGCAATGGACAAGATCATAAATAGAACAACAATATACCTTTGTATTTATTCTTAATCCAATCTTGGGAACACATGAGAGCCTCCAACATCTTGGTAGTGAGCCTGCTGCGATGCTCACTAAGCACTCTACCACCAGTGCTAAAAGCAGACTCTGAAGCAACCGTGGTGACAGGGAAAGCATATATGTCCCTTGCAATCCTCCTCAAAGTAGGATATCTAGTCCCTGCCACCTTCCACCAATCTAAAACATTGAAGTTCTTTGTATGTATGGTCACTGCTTCTTCATCCAAGTAGCGGTCTAGCTCAGACTTGAACCCCATACTTGCTGGCCTCAGGCTTGCAATGCGTGCACCAATATCAGATAAGAAGTCATCACTATCTGGTGGTGAAGTTGAAGATGGTTCGATACCCTCCACATCCTCTGCCACATGGTACTCAGCCATCAATTCAACCAACAAGTTCTTCACCTCAATGACCTTGTCCTCGCACTCTCTACCATGCACACCAAGCAAGTCCTCATAGCAAATCAGCAACACAGTAGCCTTGCATCGAGGATCGAGAAGAGTTGCAATGCCCATAAGCCCTTGGATGTCAGTCCAGTACTTGTCAAACTTGGCTATCATGTTAGCTGACATTGCTTCCACTAACGGAACACCACAAGTTGACCACTGCCTGATTTTCTTTCTAATCTTAGCAATTCTAGTGAAGTAGATGTTGGCAGTTACATAATCAGTACCAGAAAAGAGTTTGGTGATGTCATAAAATAGTTTAAGCCTCCCCACAACTTCCTCAGCAAATTTCCATTCTTCCTCAGATGGTAAAGATGTGTACTGCCTATCTACACGACTTGCCCTAATGAAAGCAGGCTTGTATGGCAAAACAGTATTCAGCATGATGAAAGTTGAATTCCACCTAGTTCTACAGTCCAATCCTATCTTTATCTTTGTCTCAACTTTCACAAACTTGGCTATCTCCTCAAACTTTTCAATCCTTTTAGGGGTGGCTGTGCAATATGCTACACTATCACGAATGTTCTCAATAGCATTTTTCAGCTCTTCTAACCCATCTTTTACTATTAAATTAAGGATATGGGCAGAACAGCGCTTGTGCAATAATTTTCCTTCATTCATAAGCTTATGCTTGCTAATATTCCTCACAAGATAAGGGATTACCGCATCATTTGTAGTGCAGTTGTCAAGAGTCACAGATGATATCTTCTCATCAAGATTCCACTCAACCAATGACTCTTAAAGCTCTTCACCAATAACTTCAGCAGTATGAGGAGCAAGAACATAGATAAATCTGAAATTAAACATGACATAATATAAATATCCAGAATTCTAGATCTCAGATCAGTATTGATAAGTATTAAGTTTATAGTAATTACCTCATGATAATATTCCTAAGAGTCCAAGACTCATCAATGAAATGTGCTGTGATCGCCATGTAGCCTCTCTTTTGGTTGTCAGAAGTCCACAAGTCAGATGTAATGGCCACTCTTGATTGAATATCAGCCATGTATTCGATTGCTTTTTTTTCTCTCCACCTCATATTGTGCCATAATATCAGATCTGAAATAAGAGAAAAAAATTAGAAACAACATTGAACAGGTCTGAAATAAGAGACAAAGAACATTAGAAACTGCATTGGACAAGTCTGAAATAAGAGACAAATACCTTATTGTGTTTCTTGTACCAATTCTAAATAGAGGCTGAAGTGCACCAACAAATCTTTGGAATCCAACATGGTCAACCATGCTTAAAGGATACTCATGCAATACTATCATTGAACTAAGCTCTTTTCTTGCAGTTTCTTGATCAAATGTATAATTCTCGACCATGACAGCCCCTGCATCAGTTCTACCAAATCTCAAGGAAGCTTGAGCTAAGGTTTTTCCATTCAGCTTTATCTTTCTCTGCACACATCCCTTCAAATGTGTGTGCAGATGCTTAGTCCCATTTGAGCTAGTTGCAGAAAGTTTCTTGCCACAATAGTTGCACTTTGCCTGAACTGTGCCATTGAATCTGACTCTCTTGAACTCCTTCCAAACAGCAGAGGTGAGCTTCCTCTTAGAACCAGCTTTAGCACCACCTTCTTCTATTTCAATGACTTCAATATCTTCTATCTCAATGGGAATAGAATTATTTGAAGATTCCAGCTGAGGTGAAGGAGATCTTGAAAGTGTCTGGAGATGTGCTTGTGATGCTTGTGACAACGGGGATTGGCTGCCACTAGGTGTAGACATTTTTTTAGCCTGAACAAGCATATGAGATCAATCAACATATAAGAAATGAAGCGGGGAGGGACCTGTCTGATCCTATTTCCCTCCATAAGTTCATAAACAAACTACCAACTGATTACTTTGCCACTAGATAGCTGGACCATGGGTTTGTAAGCAAATAGGCAGGACATAATGGTTCTGGAAAGAATCTAAATTTCATTTCTTGCTATGCAGCTTTTCAAAATGGAGGATGTGATCTTGGTACTGTACCAGGCAAAGCATAGAACTTCTACCAGGCAAAGCAAATCTAAGAAGTTAGAAGTTCTTTTTGTTTACCTTCAAAGACCTCACAATATTGTGAGCTGCAGGTGAATTAGGAGACACAGGAGGCCGCGCCTTCGGATCGGAGGGGACAACAGCTTTTGATGGAGGCTCACAATCTCTATCAACTAATTAAACAAGGATTAGTTCCTCTGGAGAGTTGAACTACCCCAAAACATTTATCACGCAAGTTCTTATGAAGCATGCAGACTAGTAATTCCCCTGCTAAAGATTTCGAGCAAAATTCACTCCACTGTTATTCGCTTCAGAGACTGACACTTCACTGTTATTTTTTACGTTTGTTATGCTGGGTGGGAATTCAGACCAATACAGAATCAATATTAAGACGAGGTGAGAAAACTGAACATGGGGCCACCAAACTTAATAAAGAATGAACCTAACAAGCTTAAGAATACCAGGGAGAAGAAAAGCACTTTCTTAAAATAGAAACAGAATAGACGGATGCACAGCACGTATTAGCTAAGCGGGTAGTACTAGTGAACTACTAGTGATCGGGTACTGAAAATTGTTCTTGCTACTGGAAATTGACTACTAGCTAGCTACTTGTGGCAGAACCACCTGAATTAATCCGGCTCAAGCGCGCTAACCATCACCACGAGGGTAATCAGGGCTAACTCGCACATCAAACGGAGTAATCCACTGGTCTGTCGGGTAGCCTCCCGACACAACCACGGTTTTTGCCGATCGAAACCACACATACATGTACTCACACGAAGGTGAGCCCAGAGTATACAACATTCCACAAATTTTACACCACAGGGTTCATCACAAATTATTATTACAATGGAGTTCAAATTCGTAAAACAAGGTACTTCAGAGTTTAAAATAATAGAGTTCTTCAGAGTTCAAAGCAGCGAAAAAAAATAACGATAACTACTCGACGATACGGATGTCTCGATGAAGCCCGTACGAGACATCACTCGTCATTATCACCGTTGGCCGGGGGCGTATCCCATTCCACCGACCAACCAGGAGGAAGGGTACACGGCCAAGTCAAACTAGCAATCATATCCTCGAACGTTTCACCTGAAAACAAGCCACAAGCAAGGCTGAGTATACTAATACTCAGCAAGGCTTACCCGACTAGTGGAATATACCTAGCCGACTCATAGACATGCAAGGCTTTTGGCTTGAGGGGTTTATTTTGCCGAAAAGCATATATAAGTAGGTCCTTATTTTCAAATTTTAGCTCCAAGTTCTAGTTTTCTTTAACCATTCTAGGTAAGCAACTATCCAATATCATACATGGTGGAAGGATTTATTTTTCATCCAACAAGATTAATCATCATCATTGTTCCTCTTCTTACTCTCTGTGGTAAAAGGGTTGAGCAGTCTCAATAACCGCGAGAAACGGACGATTCGAATCGAATTTCTTAACCTTGCAAGGGAAACCTAAACACACGTCACGTGGTTACTCAAAGAGTCACACGTGCAACTTTTCCTCTTTCTTCTTGGGTTGTGGATCAGGGCCACCATCCGAGACTACAGAGCCTAGCTCTGAACCCACCATATGCGCGCATGGAACCGAAGTTGAGATGGTGGGATGTTGTCCACTTGCCGGTCCGATTAGGTACTTAAGCTTACCGATTACCATATTCTCGGCATGTGGTTAGTACGTTCAAATATTCTCGGCATGTGGTTAGTACGTTCAAACGCTTAACCACCACTACCACACACTGCGGCCTTAGCATTTTTCACTAAACAGACGGGGCCTCAGTCATCAACATAAACATCGTACCACAGCCCCGTCCGTCGACCTTATGATTGCAGCATGTAGTAAACATTCAACTCCTATATTCTTGCGAGTGACAGGAAATCACTCGACTTTTACCGGAGTCCTATTAGCATAGCATTCTATCGAACCTTACATCTAGCGTTCAGAGCATGGGTACCTAGGATTATGCAACTAAGTTTCCATTCAAATCCTACAAACTTAATGCACAAGTAAAGTAGAGTAATAAGTTGCATAAGTTTAGGAAAAATAGGGTCCATGCTCCGGGGCTTGCCTTCTTGGGTAAAAGCTAGTTTGGGGCTCGTCCGAACTCGGGCTCGGGTCTTCGAGAGCTTCAGTTACATTTACTTGAGCTTCACACTGCTCACTCTCGGACGCGGGCACCAGCTCATACGTTCCGTCGGCGAGAGTAGTCGATTCTATATGAATGCACAAGTGTAAGTTATAGTGATGGTATATGACGATTATTTTCCTTCACGATAAAGTTGTAGTCCACAAAATATTGATTTGGTTGTGAAGTTACTTAGTTAAGATTTCTTTGGGCAATTGTTAATAGAGTATAACTTAAACTATTAACTTCATTAAACAAGAAGGGGGTTGTGTTATATTGGAAACTTAATTTTCTAAGCACAACATGGATTAAACACAACTTCTGGACTAAGTAACTTCTGGTAATAAAATTTTTATTTAGAGCACATTATGCAGAGACAAAAGCACCGTAAAAATTTCAAACATTTTCCAAGCACATAAACTAATTATTTTTATTTAGTGTATTTTTCCCACCACCAAATTATATAAATAGGTTATAGAGAGGAAAAAGGTTCTAAACCTTTTCTGTGGTATTTAGGCATCAATATAACAGCTCTGGAAAAGTTTCACCACATGAATCACAATATAACAGTAGTTACAAATTAGTTTTATTATTTCATGGCATAAAACAAAGTCTAACAAAACGTTTAGCTAGAGATGGGTTCTGGTCCTGAACTTTTTACATTGGTCTACACAACAAGAAACTAACCTACTGTTAAATTTTCAGGTTTAGAATTTTTCTACAACAGTGGGTACAATTAAAGTTTATTAAACCTTCCATTTAATTTATAGCAAGATTTAGCAAGCAACTGAAGAAATTCATGTAACAAAAGTTGTAGATTTTCATCTAAAGATTCTAGAACAGTTGAGTTTGTATTTTTTCAATTTTTCTACGGTTTTATATGGATTTTACAATTTCGCTATTTTTGAAATCAAAGTTTAAACACAGGTTTACAGATATGCCCCTGGAAACTTGCGTGCAGACTCTTTTAAAGATTGCAATCGCAGCAATGTGGTCCCTGGCGGCGCTGGCATGGCGGTCGGCCAGATTCCGACGAGGGGGCTCATCGGCGGCGAGGGGAAAAGGGTCGGGGAGATCCAGGGAGGTGAGAACTACCTTGGGATGGCCTTGGTTGGGGTTGGGGGTGGCCGAGGTGGCTCGTCGGTGCGGAGCAGAGGGGCGGCGGCGGGGCGGAGCATCGGCGACGGTGCTCCAGTAAGGAGGGGAGAGCGTGGGTTGGTCGATGAGCTTCGCGGCATTGAGGGAAACCCGTTTCGAGGCTTGTCTAGGACGGAGGAGCTTTAGCGTGGGCCGTCCACGGAGCAGCAAGGAGCGGCGGGTGCGCGGGCGGCGCTGGCGGTGCTCCGGCGGTTCTGGGCGATGATGGGTGGGGCAGGGAGCTGCGGTGGGGTGCTGTGGTGGTGGTTGGAGACTCAGCTCTAGCAATGGGTGGCCGGAGAGGTGAGCTCCACGGTGAGCTGGGCACGACGGCGGTAATGGAGGCGGCGGCGGCGTTCTGGTGTCTGGGCGCGCAAGGGGGACTCAGTGCGGCCTTTTGTAGGCAGCAGAGAGGCGGGAGGAGGGGCGGGACTGGACTGTGAGACGCGGGTGCGGACGGCACAACGGGAGCGCATGACTGGCCGCGGTGGGCGGCGAACAGAGCCGGCGCGGCGTGCGGCGGGCGCGGGCAAGGGATTGGGCGCTGAGGATTTGGCGTGGGGAGCGGGAGATCTTGCGACACGCGGGTTGGGCGACGAGCTGCAGCAGCTGTCTTGCCGGGCGGCGAGCGCGGCGACTGGCGGGACGCAACGGAGGCACGGGCACGGCGCGACTTGCCCATTGGGCGCGGCGGGCGGCGAGCAGAGGCGCGCGTCGCCGGCGCGCGCGTGGCGTGCGCGGAATGGGGAGGAGCGCGGCGTGCGGGCGCGGCCAGGCATTGGCTTGGCGCCTAGCGCCGGTCAGACATCGCCGGCCAAGTGGCCTGCAGCGACTGCGCGCGGCGGAGGGTCGGGCGAAGCGAGGGTTGGTGAAGCGAAAGGGTCGGACGAGGCGAAAGGGTCGGGCGAACGACTGCGCGTCGGAGGGTCGGGCAAAGCGAAAGGGTCGGGCGAAGCGGCTGCGCGTCCGAGGATCGGGCGAGTGAAAGGGTCGGGTGAGCGTAGGGTCGGGCGAGGCGGAGACGAAGGGTCCGCAGTGAAAATAGAAGAAAAGGCAGGGACTGGTTTGCAAATCTAAGTGTTTCTCAAATTTTCGTGTTGCAACTCAAAAATCTCTGAACACGAAAGTTGTTCAAAATGAAAAGTTACACAAGTTTTGTTTCATGCCAAAGTTCATTTGAGTTGTAGTTTAGAAGTTATTTTCTAAACTCGAAAAGGATAAATCGGAGGGCTCGACATTTCCTGGGCAAAACTTAGCATTCACTCCTAGGCTTCAACTAGACTTTTGTTTAACATGTCAAAAACAACGTGCCTATTCAATTTTTGTAGCCATGTTAGCATCAATGTGAAAGTTATTTAATTTGTTTGATTAAAGTTCATGTACTTATGCACATATACCCAACTATTTTCAATTTAAGGAAAAACCAATTTATAACTCATTTCTTTGAAACCTTTATTAATCATTTATGCATCGTGTTAAGCTAATGAGGCTTATTTCGCATTTAAACACCTGAGGTGTTACACTACTCCTCTCATGTCTCTTCACCACATGACAAATCAGAGACCCCTCCTCCTGATTCCTGAATGACAAATCAAGAGTTGAGAAGCATGTCGCATCATAAGGAGTCCTTGCGGCTTTGGATGGAGGCGCAGGAAGCAGAAGTGGAAGCGATGGAGTGGTACCTGTTGGCGACGGATCTCCTTTGCCGGCGTCCTTGTCCTTGGCCTCCAGCTCGATGCGACCGTCAGTGGCAGCGGCGTCCCTTCGGGATGGCGGGGGTCAGTAGGAGCGAGCTGCAAAAATATTTAATGGAGAGAAGCCGAGGCGGGGGAAGTTCACCAGCCATCTTCGTTCGAGCTGGAGAGAAGCGCCATGGCCGAGTGCCTAGTGCTGTGGGTGTGCGGCGTGCCCGTGCAGCTGCTGGGGGGTGCGGGGTGCGGCTGCTGGGGGGTGGGGAAAGGGATTAGGTTTAGGGTTTGGAGGGAGGCTGTGGTCTTTTATACAATTAGGCCAGGCTGTTTAGGTTGTTTTGGGCTGGGATTGAACCCAAGTTATTTTGTGGACCGGGTATAATAAACCCACGGGTTTACGGGTTCGGGTTTAATGTTCCCGGATTCACGCCCGTAAACCCGATGCGTCTGACATTTGACCCACGAACAAACCTAAGGGTAGAGATTTTGACCCATACCTGTGTCCTAATAGAGAAAAATCCATGTACCCATTGCCAACCCTAATTGCGCTGCCCGATGACAGCAAACAGTCCTTGCTGCATGTGGTTGCGTGGGTCTGCATTCTCAAAAGCCTGTTAAATTATTTACGGGCCGAGCATGTAAATTACTGCATATTTAATTTAATTGGGCTGATTAACTCCTTACTGGCTTGTTACGACTTCCTTGGGACGATGGAACCCAATGTTATATAGCACAAGCGATATATGCATCTTGTGGTTGCCCACAACGGCACGGCTATAGAGCAGGGAACGCGTCCAACTTTCTTTCCCGACTGGCTCGGATCCGGTGGAGGCGCGATCCTTCTCGCGCGTCGCGGTCACCTCCACTCGAGCCGGCGGCCGCCCTATCCATCCATCCATCCATCCATCGTGCGCGCCAGTTCCTGCCGGTCCCCCGTCTTCGCCGAGGCTCCTCCAAGCATCCATCGAACGCGTCGTGCATTATTGGCCACCGCCAGCCAGTCCGCCACTAACGGCGGCGACGAGAGCGACCTTGTTCAGTTCAGGAGCGGAACTGTACTGGTGGTAAAAAAAGAGAAAGAATCCACTGTCTCCGTCCGATCCGACCGACGACGTGACCGGCCGGCGGCGGCGGACGGGAGGGAGCACGCGGACCACTTCCGGACCACGCACGCACGGACCGGCGCTCCTCCCTCTCCCGGTCTCCCCTCGCCTCAATCATTCGAGGCGGGGCCCGCCTGCCAGACGGCGGTGCCAACCGGTGGAGGGAGAGCAGCACTAGTGGAGTCCTGCGCGGCACCGCCGGGTCGCTGCCACGTCTATCGCGACCCTTCTTCTCTCGTGTCCCGTGCCTGCCCCCGTTTCTTCCTTCTACTTCTGCACGCGACCGGAGGAAGGGGCGAGCAAAGCAACCTAGCTAGGTACTAGCCGGAGCCGATCGAGCAAGGAAGGGGCCGTCGAGCCAGTGGGCATGGCGGAGGAGGCGTCGTCCGCGGCGCCGGCGGGGAAGATGACGATGGTGGCGGGGGTGGACGAGAGCGACCACAGCTTCTACGCGCTGCAGTGGGCGCTCCAGCACTTCTTCCCGCCGGCCCAGCCGCAGCAGTACCGCCTCGTCGTCGTCACCGCCAAGCCGTCCGCCGCATCCGCCGTCGGGCTCGCCGGACCAGGTAGGTTACTGGAGCTCGTCGCGCCGCGCCTAGTTAGTCTCCGATTGATCGATTGATTGGTCCGCGAATCATCCATCATCAATCAACCAGGCGCGGCGGACGTGCTGCCGTTCGTGGAGGCGGACCTCAAGCACACCGCGCTGCGCGTCATCGACAAGGCCAGGGAGCTCTGCGCCGCCGCGCAGGTGGCCGACGCCGAGTTCGAGGCGCTCGAGGGCGACGCCAGGAACGTGCTCTGCGACGCCGTCGAGAGGCACCACGCCGAGATGCTCGTCGTCGGCAGCCACGGCTACGGGGCCATCAAAAGGTACAGTCCTGCTCTGCTCTTCTCCCCTGTTTCCCCATCCAGCACTGCACTTGGCCACTCCAATCTTTACCTGCGCGTTAGTGACAAGTGACACACAAAACACCACAAGCCCAAAACTGATTCCAGGTCAACCAAAAACATGTTAAGGCTGATGATCATTGAACTAGGCTGCCCCTGCACTGCACTGGATATGGTGCCTGATCGTAGCTTAATCTGGAAATTTGGTGGCTCACAAAGACCTTCAGAATTGGGACGAAAATTTCCAATTTGCATACTCGGCTGAACCTGTCTTCTATGGATGTTTTTTCTAACTGTTCACACACTTATATCTGCAAACAGGGCAATGATTTACTGAATGTCCATTGCTTTATACTAACTACTTCGAAGCTGCGGCATTCTTTTCCTTCTGAACTGAAGCTTCCCCTTGTTCTCGCTTCACTTCTGTGTTACTGACTGACTTTCCTGAACCTCTCCACCAGGGCTGTTCTTGGCAGCGTGAGCGACTACTGTGCCCACCATGCGCACTGCACCGTGATGATCGTGAAGAAGCCCAAGCCCAAGCACTAAGCAAGCACCGGTCGATGCGGCGATCCGACTCGTCAGGATTCCACAAGCAAACATCTATATATGTATTGTCAAGTTGCATATGTGTCTGTTTGTGAATTTTCGACCAAAGGCAAATGTGTCTGTTTGTGAATAATCAGAAGATCAACGACCATCACGTATCCGGTTACTTGGTCGAGTAGCCGGATATGCAATCCTACTACCTGTGGATTGCCAAGTACAAAATAATTGCTGTCCAGCACCTCAAAAACAATGTTAGTTTTTGTTCATGGAATGCGATACGTGTGAAGTGTATGCATCTGATTGCAAATTCTGGTCTCCCCTTTGTCTTGTGATGAAGTTCCTGTTCTCTTTGCCTGTCATGATTTGTACATTTGCAACTACTAGTATTTGGCAAGATGGAACACCAAAAACAGCAGCAGCACTTAATGGAAATATAAAACACTGGAGTTTCAGTTTAACAGGAAAACTATTAAGCGTGATGATCAATGAACTAGTTTAGTCTATCTGATTGATGTGTATGTTTTGTATAAACCTACAAATGACCGAACTTGCTGCTTGTAACGTGACTCAATCTGAAAACATTGGTGTCTGACATATCCTTCTATGATGGAGAAAATTATTAGCAGCAAAGCACACTTGGTATACACATTTTTAACAAAAAAAAAATTCAAAAACCACCCACGGTAATATGCATAATGGGCAATATCTGGCCACTACTAGCAACAACAGTGGCTGCATGATGATGACATCAGCAGTGCTGCCGTAAGCCTATGATGTCTGCGCCTGCACTTAATTTCTTTTAAGTTTTTTATTTCCTGCATCCATACTCCAAATTAGGAAAATAGTATCATCATATTGTTCGTTTTGATGAGCTCTTCAACATGATGCTCTCATTTAAATATGGTGCTCTCCAATTTGGCATTTGAGTTTGTTTGCCATAACCTCCAATTTCGGCCTCTAATATGTTCATTTGCTTCAAATTTCATATGCTCCACCCATTCGTATTTTGTTGTATTTCTAGTTTACACCTACAAAACAAGTGGAAAGAGGAATAGCAAAAGTGATTAGTATGAGATAAATGCATAAAATTACCCTTTATATTTACCAAAAAAATTGGCTGGCGGACGAGGTAGAATTTAATCACTGCTAACAACAAGTATCTCAACCTGGAGGTAGAAGAAGGGCAAATATCATACTCCTAATGTCCAACAGCGACAACAAGAACTTCAACGGCTAAGGGGGCAGCCAAAATACTGGGAACCAACATGAGCAGGAGGAAGACAAGGGAGTAAGGACGAATGAAACTTCACACTAAAGTAAAAAAGTTCATCGGGACACAATAGAACCTAAAGCTAATTTATTGGGAATACTATAATATCAGTATCTACTAGCTATAGGGGTCCTACTGCTACAGAAGGGGAGGGAGTGGGCGATGTAGATCTAGACTAGGTGAACTATGAAGGGGGAGGCACCACCTCCATTACACTTCCTACTGCTATAGTATAGAGGAGGGTAAGAGAAGACATTGATGTGACATCAAGTCTTAATCTCCTGGTTAAGACATAACAAACCGAAAAACTATACGGGTCACACAACACAATAGACAAGATGGGCCAGAGTTCAACATGTGCCCGATAACAACCAATAGGCATGTGTATAGAAAAGATAGGTCCAATAACCAGTCAATTGGGTGTGAAATTAAGTTGTCTGCATATTTAATTGATAATTACGCATCATAATAGACAACTATTGAGAAAATATAAAGTTTAAAGTTAGAATATGTTTTGAGTTTCCCTTACCAAAAACATAGCGGTAAATAAAGTTTCCTTTAATATTTTCTCCAACTACAATGTGAAACATTAACTTTACTGTTGACAAATAGCCTATCTGAAATCTGCCATGTGTTTTCACTTCTTGAATATTAAATACAATTCTATTTAGTGGGACCCGTCGGTGTTTTACCGCCAAGCCCACCGAGGGATACCCCCGAGGTGGTATGTTGTAGGTAGGGTGTCGCCGAGATTAAGAACTCGAAGGTGCAAGGAACATAAAGTTTAGGGTTCGGACCGCCGAGAGCGTAATACCCTACGTCCTGTGTGGTTTGTATTGCCTTAGAGGTTATGCGCATGTTTTGAAGGGTCCCTGCCCGCCTTTATATAGTCTGGGGGGACAGGGTTACATGGAAGTCCTAGTCGGGGACAGTCTGAGGAGTCCTACCCGAGTACGTTGTCGGGTAGTTTTCTTACGTCCAACTAGTCCTAGCCCTGTACGACTAGTTACGATGAGGATAAGGTATGGCCCATACGCCATCCCCTACTATAAGAATATGTACGCCAAGTGAGCAGTCCCGCTACCCCGGATCTGACAAGCCACCGAGCTCTTCGTAGCCGAGTACTGCAGGCTTCCGAGTACTTCTGGAAGGTACCTTCAGGTCCATGGTGAGTCCCCTTGAGAAGGCGTCTTCCGAGTACCGCCTTGGCTGCATCACGGCGTAGCCCCTGAGGGTAATTCCCGTCAAGAGGTCTACCAAAGTAGTAGCCGATCTTGTGAAGAACAAGTCGGAAAAGGTATAAGTGACTTAGTGTTGACGCCAGATTTTGACACGTATTGAATCGGCGTCAGGAGGAGAAGGTTGGCCGATGAAGCGGATCTGAAAGCTACAGTAAGGAATCGGCCAATCGGGGTAACAGTTGAAAATCGGCCGGTTGGTGGCGCAGCCTATGCCAACAGGATAGGATTATTCCAGAAGATCCTAGTTAAAAGCTGGTCAACACAGCATGCCAAGTCGGCCGGAAAGCAATTGAAGAGGTCCTGATTGGATTGGGAAACGGCGGCGGAAGATTCTGCGGGAGTCCGTTTCCTTTTTAAAGTTATTATAGATATAGTAGTTTTCCTGTTTTAAATAAGGTTGTAACAAGTCGTAATCGACCAGGAGTCCTAGTTTCAGGGTATAAATAGGAGTCGCTAGGGCTTTGCAGAACAACACAACATCAATCAACAAAAACACTTCTACTTTTTACCAGTACTTTACCTTTCAAGTCGGCGACTTCGCCAATATTTTCTTCTTTCACGAGTTCGTACGGATTGGCAGGGCTGCATCAACCTGATCTCTGGCCAATTGGTAGGTTCCGCTTATCGAGTAATATCCGAGCTTTAACTACGGGCGCATCGCTGTGGTTTCGTTTGGATTTATTCACAAGTTATCGATATTTACTAGAATTGCAAGTTTTACCTGTTATTCTAGTATTATCACCAGTTATCCAGCTTGAGATCAGGGTAATCGGCTTCGTCATTGTTCTCCTTCGATTCATCGCCATATAGCCGATTAGATCTGTTTCAAGTGTTGCTTCTATAGTAATTGTTTAGATTGCTCCAGCAGTTCTCTCTACAATTACTATACGATCATCGGCTGACCCATAGCCGATCATCTCTACAGCAAATCGGCCGATTTGCCGCCGACGCGCTCCTCAGGACAGATCGGAAATCCAGCCGATCGACGCGCCTGGAATTTAATACTCTATTTCCTTGTCAATCAACAGGTCAGATTGACTGGCACGCCGCGCGAACCGCACCAGGGCGATAACCCGAACAGGAGCTAAGCAGATTCTCCCGGGTCGTGTGTCCGACGCTGAAGACCCATCGGCCGATTTCTATTCGGCCGATTTTAGCGCCAACACTTAGGTTGATTCGCGGACGATTGTCGATGAAGCCATGATGGTCGTTGATGAAGCCCGACTAGTCGGAGTCGATTCCGACAAGTTATTGATGGTGTGAGGCTCGCTCTCGGCAGTTTTCTAGTCGAGACAAGTAGTCGAAGTAGTCATCGGCGAGTTGCTGAGTACCCACGTGAAATCGGAGTAGTCGTCGGCGGATCGCCGAGCACCTACGTGAAGTAGTAGTCGCCGACGGGTCGCCAAACATCCCCGCAAGGCCGGAGTAGTCGCCGGCGAGTCGCCAAGCATCCTTGTGAAGCCGGAGTAGCCCATGCTGGTAGGTTTCATTGGCGTGCGAGCAGCAATTTGCTCGCAATTATTTTGGTTGCACGGTGAGGACCTACGTGAAGTAGTAGTCGCCGGTGGTCGCCAAACATCCCCGCAAGGCCGGAGTAGTCGCCGGCGAGTCGCCAAACATCCTTGTGAAGCCGGAGTAGTCCATGCTGGTAGGTTTCCTTGGCGTGCGAGCAGCAATTTGCTCGCAATTATTTTGGTGGCACGGTACAAATGCAGGGGACTTTGCAGCCCGCGTGTACCTCCGTGTCTAATTAGCCAGAATCTGGGAGTCTTCATGGCAGCTTCCCGTGTGCGTGTAGTAATTTGCTCCAATTCCTTTAGTAGCATGGTGCACGGACACGTAAAAGCAACGTCGTAATCTCTTTGATTGTTGTCATGATTTTCCCTTCTCCGTCTGGGACAGCAGCTTGATTTCTACTCGGGTTCCGAGCAGCGCAATGGTTACTTGCGCATGTTGATCCATCCTGATCCAATTAGGACTCGGGATGAGACTGTGTTTCCTCGACTCTGCTTCGGATGTCTGGTACGGACGACAGTACAGCAGCCTCGGCTTTAGATTGGAACGCGGCGACTGGCTTGCAGGCGCTCGACAGACGGTGGTTCATGCGACCGGCGATTGCATCTTGGAGAAAAAAATCTTGTCGATTCCGCTCAGCAACGCACGACGCATGTAGCATCCGATGACGCTCGATCGAGGGGATCCATGTCATGCGGATTAAAAAAGAGAGAGAAAATTGTGATTCGCCGCATATAAATTAGATTGATCTAGTAGTAATATTTGGAGCGACTCACCAAGTTGAAGATTACTGCCATCGAGTTCGCCAGGGGATCATCGATGATCACCCCTACCTGGCGCGCCAGCTGCCAAGCCCACCGAAGGATACCCCCGAGGTGGTATGTTGTAGGTAGGGTGTCGCCGAGATCAGGAACTCAAAGATGCAAGGAACACAAAGTTTAGACAGTTTCGGGCCGCCAAGAGCGTAATACCCTACGTCCTGTGTGGTTTGTATTGCCTTAGAGGTTATGCGTATGTTTTGGAGGGGTCCCTGCCCGTCCTTATATAGTCTGAGAGGATAGGGTTACATGGAAGTCCTAGTCGGAGATGGTCTGAGGAGTCCTACCCGAGTATGTTGTCGGGTAGTTTCCTTACGTCCGACTAGTCATAGCCCTATACGACTAGTTACAATGAGGATAAAGTATGACTCATGCGCCATCCCCTACTATAAGAATATGTACGCCAAGTAAGCAGTCCCGCTGTCCCGGATCTGACAGAAATAAATAAACTACTATCTTCTATCCCTTTCAAAAAGAGTGCGACTAATATTTGCATTATTACGTAACCTATTATTCCTTTAATAAGCCTATTAGAATCATCCTTCGACTTTTTTTTTGCATGTCTTAACATGCTGTTAAATGGATTAAAAAATAAGAATGTGCAGGGTGGAGAGATAAAATCTCTCGTCCTGTGTTTCATTAATTCGTAGGAGTTAGGACTCGAACCAGTCTAACTGTAGGAGATCACTTTGATGATAACACAAAATCAGCTCCATTGTTTTCACCTACTCACCTAACAAGTAACACACACAAACAATGGTGTTAATCGAGTTCTATAGTCTAGTCGCAATGCATACTCAATATTTTATCGTGCAACTAGTACAGCGACTTGTTTTAAAGCAATTATTGGCATACAGAACAATTATAATACAAGTTATACACAAAATCTTTTTACTTGACATGTATTTTTAAACATGTTGTGCTCCTATTCTGCAAAATTATCTTTCTTTCACACCTTGTCTCATATGTTTGGAATAGAAGGCATCTATTGGTACTAGGTCGTCGAATCGATGCTAAGTGACAACCATCCAAAGCCCTTTAACACAGAATATCTTATTGCATAAATTTTTCAAGAGATTCCATATAGATTAAGTAAATTTACGGCTACACCCTTGCAACCAAAATACATACTGTAGCTATTATCATCAGACTCTTTTCCAATGACCCCCCCAAAAAAAAAACTCTTTTCCATTGATGAATGATGAAGAAAGTTGCAACCCTTTACTTTCCATTATTAATTATCCTCCTAGAAAATAATTGAATCGGCTAACAGGGCTCAGTCTCTTGAAGGTAAGGTGCCTGTAGAGGTATGGTTGCGTGCGTGTATTTATAGGGGTGAGTATACGTGCGTGTTGTGAGCGTCTGGTACCGTGTTTTAAAAAAAGAAGAGGTTATGTACTGCGTGGACATGCAAGCGCTTCCCGCGCCCCGGGAACTCCTCCCGGCCTCTGGTCCCTCCTCGACCGCGAGGGGCATACACGAATAGCCACACTTGCGCGCGCGCCTCGATCTCGTTTAATTGTTCCCCGCCTGTTTTGTCCATCAAACCATATCCCATCCTCACTCGCCAGGTTATATCGATCGAGATATACTACGCAATACACTAGTAAATCGTGCATGGCGGCGGCGGAGGAGACGGCGGCGGGAGGAGGAGGTGGTGGATCGTCGCCGGGGAAGCCGGTGATGGTGGTGGGGATCGACGACAGCGACCACAGCTACTACGCGCTGGAGTGGACGCTGCAGCACTTCTTCGCGCCGGGCCAGCCGCAGCAGTACCGCCTCGCCGTGCTCACCGCCAAGCCGCCTGCGTCCTCCGTCATCGGCATCGCCGGCATCGGCTCGGCCGAGCTGCTGCCGACGGTCGAGGCCGACCTCAAGCGCACCGCCGCCAGGGTCATGGACAAGGCCAAGAGCCTCTGCGCCGAGGTATAGCGGTTACACGCACGCACGCTGCCTCCGGTGACCTAATAACAAGAAGAGCTAGTAGTCGACCCAGCTCGCTGACGATCCCGGCCGGCCGACCTCCGTCGGCGAACGCATGCAGGTGGCCGACGTCGGGTACGAGGCCATCGAGGGGGACGCCAGGGGCGTGATCTGCGAGGCGGTCGACCGGCACCACGCCGAGATCCTGGTCATCGGCTGCCATGGCTACAGCAAGTGGAAGAGGTCGGTCGATCTCGTTTCCGATTTCATCTGATCCTCATCCATGAGATTGATATGATCATCTTGTTTGGTTCACGTGGTCGATCCGTTTGATTTTCGTGATGAACTCCTCCGGCCGTACGTGCGTGCAGGGCGGTTCTTGGAAGCGTGAGCGACTACTGCACCCACCACGCGCACTGCACCGTCATGGTCGTCAAGAGGCCAAAGCACAAGCACTGACGACGACATACTCTCTGCTTGATGATGCTCCAGGCCGGCTCTGGCTGTCCAGTCTAGCTCTCTTGATTACTGTTCACTATGTGTCTTAACTTGGTTGCGTCTGTCGTTTCGCTTTTATTCATAGTGGTGTATGTAGTGATCTTATTCCAGCAGCACATCTAAAGATCCTAATTACAGTAGTTTGTTTTACATCGATGGAGGATTTTCTTATGGGCATAATGCTGACCGCTAACATGCATGCTTTTTCACTTTTCTTTGCGAAATACTAATATTAAAAAAACACTAGTCGCTAGGCAGGCGATCAACCTCCACGTATAGCCTAGGTGTTCCCTAGAGGATTGTGCATTTTTTTTAAGTTGTTAGAGAAATGAGGCGTTAAACAGAGAAATTTGGCATATTAAAAGAAATAACTCAACACTAGCATGCACCCATAGTTATATAACTATAGCTTGACTTCCTTCATCTACAATAGTCCAACGTGTCCCAAATTCATACTACATCAAGACCTAATAAGCCACTCTTGGTGGGAAAATTAAACGTCAAGACAAATAAGCCTATGAATCAGCAAGGACCACGATTTGATTGTTCTTGGTATTTTTTTGTGTTGTTTTGGCCACAAAAAACACTTATTCCATAGTATATTTCCATTGCAAGGAATCCATTGCCCATGGTATGCTTCGTATTCTTCTGGTAGTGAAAATGCATTACTCCTTTATATATTTGGACTGTTCTAGTAGCAAAATTCGGCTCAAGTGTAGTTTTATTATTCTGAAAAATCCGTTATTTTAAGATTTCTTTTCTAGTGGTGAAAATGTATTTCTGCTCACATGTTTTGTATTAAAAAGGATCCTTATTCGATCTCTTATTCTGATAGTACAGTTTATTTAATCCTGAAATTATTCAAAGTGGTCCATGATGAATTCTCGAGTTACTCCTATTATATACTTTGATTTTCGTTTTTGACAATAATACGTTGATTATTTCATAATGTGTAAATTGATTTACTTTGAACCAATAAAAGTAGCCGAAGCATGTAAAAAACGTGTTATTTTTCATTAAAGAAACCGTTCAACATATCTTGAATTTGGTGCGATTGTTGAACTCTTTTGAATTCTTTATTATTAAAAAGGAAAAAGGTCAAAAGGAATAAAATGGGTCGATTTGGGAAGCAGGCCCAGGTGCAGGCGGAGCTTTGTTTCCTTGCTGCCCGCCACCCGGCCGCCTCCGCCTCCGCCTGCGGCCGGCCTGGGGTACGCCGCTGGCCTGGCCTCCGCCGCACCATCTCGGACCTCGCCGCATATTCTATTCCCGCACTCGCGCGCCACTCCGCGACCCTCACGAGCAGGCATCGGATGATGACCTCTGTCGCGCTCGCGCCGTGGGCAAGGTGTTCGACGGAATGACGCCACGGGAAGCGGTGGCCTCGCTGCACCGGTCTCTCGCCTGGTTCGTCGCGCATGACGGCACGGAGAGAACCCTCTCGCTCGTCGCGGCGAAGGCCAGGCAGCACGGAGCCCTGGGCTCGGCGGACCTCGCGTGCGCCCTGCGGGCGTGCAGGGGGCGCGGCGATCGCTGGCCGCGTGCGCTGGAGGTCCACGCGACGTCAGTGGTGCGTGGGCTCGGGGGTGACCGTCTCATTGGCAACCTGCTGATCGATCTGTACGCGAAGAATGGGCTCCTGCGGTGGGCAAGGCGGGTGTTTGAGGATCTGTCTGCCAGGGACCATGTCTCGTGGGTTGCGATGCTGTCCGGGTATGCACAGAATGGTCTTGGAATAGAAGCTCTCGGGCTGTTTCGCCAGATGCATCGATCGGCGGTTGTTCCCACTCCGTATGTTCTGTCCAGTGTGCTGAGTGCTTGCACTAAGGCAGAGCTTTTTGCGCAAGGTCAGCTGATCCATGCCCAAGTTTATAAGCAAGGATTCTGTTCGGAGACCTTTGTGGGGAATGCGCTTATTGCTCTCTACTTACGATTTGGATCATTTAAGCTAACAGAAAGAGTATTTTCTGACATGCCGTTCTGTGACAGAGTGACGTTCAATACATTGATCTCAGGACATGCTCAGTGTGAACATGGTGAGCGCGCTTTGGAGATCTTTGATGAGATGCAGTCGTCAGGGTTGAGGCCTGATTGTGTTACCATTGCTAGTTTGCTTGCAGCCTGTGCTTCTGTGGGGGATCTTCAAAAGGGAAAACAACTCCATGCATATTTACTGAAATCAGGTATGTCTCTGGATTACATAACTGAAGGCTCACTCCTTGATCTCTATGTGAAATGTGGTGACATTGAAACAGCCCATGAGATCTTTGATTCAGGTGATAGGACGAATGTGGTACTATGGAATCTAATGCTTGTGGCATATGGGCAGATCAGTGATCTAGCAAAATCCTTTGAAATCTTTTGTCAGATGCAAGCTGCTGGTATACGCCCCAACCAATTCACCTACCCGTGCATTCTGAGGACTTGCACTTGCAGTGGTCAAATTGAACTTGGAGAGCAGATTCATTCATTAAGCATAAAAAATGGCTTCGAATCTGACATGTATGTTAGTGGTGTACTGATAGATATGTATTCCAAATATGGGTGGCTTGATAAAGCTCGCAGAATTATCGAAATGCTTGGAAAGAAAGATGTGGTCTCATGGACTTCCATGATTGCTGGATATGTGCAGCATGGCCTTTGTGAAGAGGCTCTTGCAACATTTAAAGAAATGCAGAATTTTGGAATTTGGCCGGATAACATAGGACTAGCAAGTGCTGCAAGTGCTTGTGCTGGAATCAAAGCAATGCACCAGGGCTTGCAGATTCATGCTCGGGTTTATGTGTCTGGTTATTCAGCTGATATTTCAATTTGGAACACGTTGGTAAACCTGTATGCAAGATGTGGAAGAAGCGAAGAAGCTTTCTCTTTGTTCCGGGCAATTGAACATAAGGATGAGATTTCATGGAATGGAATGGTCTCCGGTTTTGGACAAAGTGGTCTATATGAACAAGCTCTCAAGGTATTCAAGCAGATGGGCCAAGCAGGTGCCAAGTACAATGTGTTCACATTTGTTTCCTCTATAAGCACTTCTGCTAACCTTGCAGATATAAAACAAGGAAAACAAGTACATTGTAGAGCTATTAAGACAGGGCACACCTCTGAAACTGAAGTTTCCAATGCTTTGATTTCACTGTATGGAAAGTGTGGCAGTATTGAAGATGCCAATATGGAGTTTTCTGAAATGTCTGAGAGGAATGAGGTGTCATGGAATACTATCATCACAAGTTGTTCACAGCATGGACGTGGACTAGAAGCTTTGGATTTATTTGATCAAATGAAGCAAGAAGGTCTAAAACCAAATGATGTCACATTCATAGGTGTGTTAGCTGCTTGCAGTCATGTGGGTTTGGTTGAGAAAGGCCTTAGACACTTTAAATCGATGTCTGATGAGTATGGAATTACTCCAACACCTGACCATTATGCTTGTGTCGTGGATATTCTTGGACGAGCTGGTCAACTGGATCGTGCAAGGAGATTTGTTGAGGAAATGCCAATAACCGCTGATGCAATGGTTTGGAGAACCCTTCTCAGTGCTTGTAAAGTACACAAGAACATAGAAATTGGGGAGCTTGCTGCCAAACATCTCTTGGAGTTAGAGCCTCATGATTCAGCATCGTACGTCCTTCTTTCTAATGCATATGCTGTTACTGGAAAGTGGTCCAATAGGGATCAGGTCAGAAAGATGATGAAAGATAGAGGAGTAAAAAAGGAACCAGGTCGTAGTTGGATTGAAGTAAAGAGTGCAGTTCATGCATTCTTTGCTGGTGATCGGTTGCACCCCTTGGCTGACCAGATATACAGTTTTTTAGCTGATCTAAATGATAGGATAGCCAAAATAGGGTACAAGCAAGATAATTGCCATCTCTTCCATGAAAGAGAGCAAGAACAGAGAGATCCCACTTCCTTCGTCCATAGTGAGAAGTTAGCTGTTGCTTTTGGGTTAATGAGTTTGCCTCCTTGTATGCCCCTTCGGGTGATTAAGAATCTTCGTGTCTGCAATGACTGCCACAATTGGATGAAATTCACCTCTAATGTCACAGGAAGAGAAATTGTATTAAGGGATGTGTACAGATTTCACCATTTTACCAATGGCAGTTGTTCATGTGGAGACTTCTGGTGAATTATGTGCTGTGTTCGTTGCTAATGTTTCCATCAGCGCTTATTATGATGTCACTTTAAGTATTTTAAGTGGGACCTACAAAAGTTCTTTCACTTTTACATGTACATCTGACATTGGAACTCAGCAGATAATGCAATGTTGAAGCTTTGGATCAGGTATTCATGCCCATAACATGATAATGGTTTTCCATCCTTGTGGTAATCAATTTGGTCTTAGGTACTTTGTTTCAATTTATATAATTATATCTTGCTTGTTTCAGGTGAAACCCTTTGTTGCACTGCAAGCAACCTTGCTTCATTGGAAGAGAGGGTGATTGAGTAGTTGCCAGTAAGCAGGCATTGGCAGACCTATAAATCTACTAAGTGGTGGGAAATCATATTGAAATGATATAAAACATGTTATTCAGGATCCAAATCTCCAAGATGAACCCCAATTCCTGTGAGTATGTTTTAATGGTAAATGATTTTAATAAGAATGACATCCTCATTAGGACTGGGCCTAAAGGGAGAGGAGATGGTATTTAAGTCCAATACATCCAAATATCTTAGAAACCATCAATCTAGGTAGTTAATTGTTTCAATAAATTGCATCCTCTTTTTTGACTGCTTAACTATTTTCAATATAAAATATTCTTACCCTTATACAAAGTCGGAGTCAATAGAAAAATATGATTAAGTTATTGTAATATGTCAGGCAGAGGCGGATCAGGCTGCCAGTAGTACTGAATGGAATCATTGATGACTACATGTAAAACGTGAAATCAATTTCCGTGTCCGGTGTCCCACATCTTTAGAAGCAAGTGGATAAAAGTCTGAGGAGCATCAACCACTAATAATAACCAATAGACAGTGCTACTCATGATGCGGTCCGGTTCTATACGTACTTCTTCGATATAAAGTGTGAGTTGTTTTAGTTTTATCCTAAGTCAAACTTTTCTAACCTGTATTGAGCCTATAGAAAAATATAGTAATATATATAATACCAAAAAAATACACTAATTAACAAGACATATTTAATGATAGATTTAACGAAACTGATTTAGTGTCATAGATGTTGATGTATTTCTCTCTAAACTTTGTCAAAATTAGAGGAGCTCGACTTTCATCATTTTGGAAAAGAGAGTAGTACTGATAGTTTATTTGTCAGACATCTCCATGTCCCACGGCTTTACTCACTAGTGGATGAAAGTTTGCTGAACAGGCGAGCAAGCTACTCAATTAGACATGGGATTTGGGCTTGCTGTTGGTCATAATCTAATCTCGTCCTAAGCATCAGCATGGTGTTTCCTTACTTGAAATACATGATCGAGGATGGAGGATGCATATGCCAGTACGTAGGGTTTGCTGACTTTCTTTTGTTGCAATAGTCACCTTTGATTTGGCACTCTGGGCAGAAGAATGGCAATCCTGGGCGACACCGCTGATGACTGGGAGTGGCCTGAAGCAAAGATCAACAGGTATCCCAGAAATATGCGTGCACTATTCACATGTGTGAAGGGACTGGCTGTACTGGTGCTTACATGAACTACTGTCGTCCTGCTTGGTGGCTTCGTCTCGGTGCTACAGAAGAAAGACTTTTGGAGCCTTACAGCCATCACCCTGGTGCAGCTAGCCCAGTTAGCATCCTCACTATTTATTTCATGCATGCATCAATCTTTAGTTATAAAACTAGCGATTCACAATTTAATTTCACGACCACACCTTGGTATATGGTCATTTCATTGTAGTTAGATGATTCGGATTCATGTGGTCACAATTGTTAGTGTCATGATAAATTTTCTGAAGCCCGAGTCTGGAACAAAGGCTTTTCATCAGAAAAATGAAACCCATAGCTGCAATCATGACCACTGTGAGTTGCAATCAGATCCACTATGAGTTCAGTAGACTACAGTTATAGATTTCCTATCGGATGCTGTGTATGTATTTCTGAATGCATCTCGATAGTAATTCATACCATGATTTTCTATCACTTGCCTAAAAAAATGTTAAAATCACTAGGGCTTGTGTAAATTGTGGATAACAGATTTCAATCCTGGTGGCTGGAGTTATATATATATCCTCATGCCTGCACCAGTACACAATAAATTTATCCTCCAAACAAAAGTATTTATTACTCACTGAGTAACTACTTTACATTTTTTTCCTTGATGAGGTAGCCCAGTTGACTTTGTTCTAGTCTACTCTAACATGCATGGAACATACAACAGGTCCGCTATTTTGTACATTGTGGAGTAACATGCATGTTAGAGGCGCTATTTTTGTACAATGATGAGAGAGGCTGTAGTAATTTGAAGGAGGCATATTCTAATTGGTCCCTTGTACTATTGTAGGGTCCACACATTTGAAATTGTATTTGGTGTTTAGAAAAAGGGCATAATTTGTCATGTATTGTAGTAATTGCACAAGTGATGACTCACGACATGCAGCAGTTTCCTTACAGTGGTCAGAGGATATACATAAAATGCTTTGTGTCCTGCTAAAGACTGGAGATGGATATACAGAATCAACAGGCAAGTTACTCTCAATGGGGCCAGCTGCTACTATCGCAAATTCATACGACAATCACCTGGTTCAGAAGTTCCCGTGCTTCTTTCACGAGGGAAACAAAAGAATTACCAGGCCTTATGATATTTGTGACATGGTCCCCTTTGGCAAAAACCATGGAGCTTTCAAGATCCAACATGGTTACTGAAGCCGTGGACAGTGAGTCGATCAAGCTCCCCATGTCTATCGCAGTGTAGCTGCACCTGTCCTTGATCATGGTTGTGATCATCCTTGCAGTGAGTTTAACTATCATCAGGCAGACAGGCGTGCCATGGTTGTTCCCGTCTACCATCCTTTTGAGCCTCAATGGAAAGCTGATCGTCCCATCACCAATGGAATTACCAATCGCTTCAAGTTGAAGCTCAAACCTGTCACATGCTGTCACACATAGGGATAAGAGGGCTGCAATTACACACAACTCCATCTCTTGGGCCATTGGTATCCAGTTACGGTGGAGAATCTCTTGGAGAAGCTGCAACCGGATACAAGTAAAGTTAGAGGGTTTGAAGATAATAAATGGTGTTTAGTTCACATGGATTACTACCTGTGGTATAGCATGTGTGATCAATCTCTTCAGTTCCTCGAGGTAGCCATCATCCATTGTGCAGTGAACGCACAGGTTTTCCAGGATCTCAGCTGCACTTCTTCGCAATGGGTTATTCATGACAGTTTGAAGTGATGCATTCATGAGATAGCCGATGATACCATTGCCTTCTTCCGTCTTCAAGATACTTGTGGCACCTATCTGGCTCTCGAGAGACAGTCTCGCCAGTGCTTCGCCTGCCAACTCTGCAATGGAGCCGTCAGAGTTCTCATGATTTGTGAACATGTGCACCAGCACTTGGGTAAAGTTTTCTTTGTTCGCGGTGCTCATTCTCGAAGTACCCATGGACAGATGCGTGAGAATCCTGATAACTTGCTTCTTCAGATTTGGACCACACCTGTCACACCTGAGAATACCTTCCATAGTTCTGATTGCCTCTTCGTTTCTTGAGATCTCGCAACGCAGCCTGTTGCTGGTCTCTCCAGCTGGAACCATCAAAAACTGACACACCACCCTTAGCGATCCCTCGACCACACTGAGGGGCCATTCGCCATGATCAATTCTGTGGAGCAAGTCGGAGTTCAAGGGCCCCATGACCTTGTTGAGAAGACCTCTGGTGCTGCCCATGATCATGCAGTTGTCCTCAGCAGCGGCCAGCTTCCAAAGTATAGTCAGGCCTTGCTGCACCAGCTCCTTGTAGCCATCGATCGGCGCGATGCCATCCTCCTCCAGCCCAGAAGTCACTGATGGTGGCAGACGAGCAGCTTGTGGGCACCCGCACCAGTGATCTTGCTCATACACATCCAGTAACCAGCCGCGCTGGTACGGCTCAAGTGGAAGGTGCTCGTCGAAGGATCCAAGTAGGGAAGCTATGCATTCGATCCCTCCCGGGAACTGCTTCAAGTGGATGCTGCCGGCCAGGTGCGCCACGATCCTTGCAGCTCGTTTCCTCATTTCTCTGTCATACGGGCACCTCGAGCTCAGCATGTGTAGCAGCTTCATGACTACGTCAGCTGATCCAATGATCAGCTGCTGCATCAGCATGTGTTACCCCATCAGCATTTCTCGCTCCCTCAGCTCAATGCTGTTGCCTGGCTTCTGCAGCTGGATGAGTGTGTCCAGAATCCTTGCCCCGGAGAGTTTTCTGTCCGCCGATTCAGATTTGATCAGGTCGGCAGCGTACGTGATCAGGTTCCTCCTCCTAGTGAATGACGGGTCCTTGCTGCATCCAATCCTGGTTTCTTTCAGGTAGCCCCAGACAGATGTGCTTGCCCACTTCTTGAACTCATATTTGGTCACCACTTTCTTGACTATCCTTCCCACCGCTAAAGCGTAGATTGTCCGGTAATAGATGAGCACACCCTGGGCTATAACTAGAGCATATAGCACATCCAACGCCTTCTTGAGGTTGGTCTTGTTGTCATCTCCATTGATGTTGCCGTAATAGCCCAGATGCTTCATACGCCACACAGCAAGCCAGATGGGGACGTATGGTCCAGAGATGTAGAGAGCAAAAATGGGCAAAAGTACGATGATGTACACCAGTGCTTCGGTGATCACCAGCGCGAATATGGGTACAGCGCAAACGAAGCTCCATAAGCCGCCTGAAGTGTTCTCACCACCCGTCCAAATACTCAGCATGCCAAATACAGAATCCCAAATACTGCTCAACCTTTTGCTGCGAGAGAGGTCGAATACCCTGTTGCATGCATGTTCCACTTAATCGTTACCACATGGTAGGAGCTAAAAAAAAAGGTGGTCCACATATAGAAATTTCTCAACACTGTTTCCATGCATATAGCTAGACGACAATATATACAAATGCAAAATGAGAAAATAGGACACCGCGATTACTCGATGGAATTAAAAAGAAAGAAAATGTATAGCAGGATTCTACTAATTAGTTTGTGGGTGCATGACACCAAACCCTACTGTTCGAACTTTATCCCGGTGAACATGAATTTAAAAAGATAAATGCATGACACATGCCTCACTGTTAGCCAGGGGGAACCTTGGTTATCCACCTCAACTTACCCTTAATTAATTTCTCTGTTCATCCAAACCAAATGAAAGCAAAGGTATGGCGAAGAAAGTGAGGAGTGTCACATTTTCAGGAACGGGTGACGACGTCACTCACCCTTAAAAATAGTATTTACAGGGGCGGGTGACGCCGCCACCAGCCCTGGTGGCCATTTCTAGGGGTGGGTGATCTAAAACTTTATAGTTGATAATTTTTTTATTTAAGGTCATTTAGTAGTCCAAAAAATTTATTATAAGTTCTTTAATTTCAAAATCTAAAAGTTCTGATTTTTTTCAAACAAACCTGAAGTGGCTCCTTATCAAAGTTGTATTGGTAAGATAAAATTTTTTATAGTTTATATGTTATTTATTTAAGATCTTTTAGAACCACAAGATCATTTAATAGTTGTACCCTACATGTGGCTATGACTATATAGTATATCATACAACTCAAGTCATACTTTGAGGTTTCCACAATCTTAACCTTTATATACACTAACACTACTACACAAAACTTTATGAAGGCGGGCAAAAGGCATTAACCGAGGTGGTTTTTGCAACTGCCTCGGACCAAAGGTCGCGGTTAATTGTGACTTTAACCCAGGCGGTGATGGCGTCACCCGCTCCTAAAAATCAATTTCAGAGTTAATATAAAAGAATAATATACTCCATAGAGTTATAAGTCACTATATAGTATGGTGGAGAGGAAGGTACGCACGAGGCTTGAGGTAAGCGGTTTGAATTCCGGGGTGATGCAAGTGTGCATATTTCGTTAAAAAGATTGTAGCTCTTTAGTAAAGAGGCTTGTGATGGTGGCTGGTTGGCTGGAATATATTTTTATATTTTATTTATTTTATTTTATTTTTTTATTTTTTAAAAATTGATTATTTTATTTTACGCCGTAACCCACCCCTTGAAATCGATTTTCAGGGGCGGATGTGTTATGTGCCCCTACAAATAGCTATTTGTAGCTACAAGAAATAGGGGTAGGTACCGTATTCGTCCCTAAAAGTACATTTTTACCTGTCCTTAAAAAAAATTTTCGCAGTAGGGAAGACACGGTACTTCACCATGGAACAACACACTTTTGAAGATAAGGTAATCAATAATTTTTCACCATGTTTGAGGTTCCTAAATCTTAGCTGCCCTTTAGGTGTGCCCCTCTTAACGTTTATTCCTTGGGTCCACTTGGGGGGGGGGGGGGGGGGGGGGCGAGAGCTAGAGAGAGACTATCTACATTATGCCAGCGAGCGCTAGTCCCAGATGGTCTAGCGCTGTGCGTGGCACCCTGCTGGCCGTAGTTCGAACCCCCTCGGGAGCGAATTTACTGGCTGGAGGTGGCGCAATTTATTTGCACGTTGAAAAAAATTCCCTCGTCCGCTCCACTTCAAAGCACAGATCTAAAGCCGGTCCAGTCTCACGTGGGCTGCGGTACCGCTATGTATGGATGGAGTGGGAGTTCGGGGATTTTCTCGACCTGCGTGAGAGGTTGTCTTCTACCTTAATCACAATGCCTTTGGGGAGATCTTACCCCGGCGGGTCGAGTTTTTTTATCTACAGTATAAGTAGAGATATAAGCAGTGATACTGGGAGAAGAAGTAGAAGATAGGGTTGGAGAGATATGAATAGTGGTGGTGGAGAGAGTGAGCATAATAACAACTTAAGAAGATAAGATCACAAGTTTGTGTAACATCAGATTGGCTGAACACATCCGATGATGTCCTTATGATGATGTAAATTTGGAAGTTTAAAGATCTAGATGTGCTTAGGTGAAACTCACTATGGTGAAAATGTGAAGAATCTTAACCATTATGTATATCAATGTCCGAGCAAGGGATCAGAGAAGAAAAAAGATCAAAAAGGGTGGGGGGACTAACCCGGCTGCCTGCATAAAGGTAATCACAGTGATGCACCAAAAATCATCGCTGTTAAGCTTGGAGACAAAGCCACCTAAGAGGACGACGGTGGTCCAGGTAACTACTAGGATACCCACGCCCCTGATGGCCATGGACAGGTACCCCATAAACACTGCATAGCTGTTGATCTCTTTAACCTCCTCCCAGTCGTCGTCCCTGGGCGTCCGACGAGGAGGCCTATGGGCAAGCTGCAATAGTGTTTCTATCTCGGCCATTGTTCTTATGTTTCAGATTTCAGGTTGATTATGAAAGAAGGATGAACTGAATCCTATTTATATTAGCAAACTGATGCATGAGCCCTTATATCTGTTGACGAACATATTAGATATTGACTAGTAACAACCGATGTGAGAGGTCGTTGTTAATTGAAAAAGGTAGCAAGTGTGACATATGCAGAGTTGCTTGCTGAGTCACACGAATGTAAGACTACGTATATATACATCGATGAATGGACAGTGTTGTGTAAGAAATTAGAGACTGATCAATGGAGCTAGCAGTGCTGCAATGTTCCCAATCAAAAGAAACTTTCAGAAGAGGTTTTTCTATGGTTATCCATAGAGAAAAGGAAAAAAACCTACTTCCCGTCTTATTAGAACAATTTTTTTTAGAACGACAGGCTCATCACCCTGCCCTATTTTCATTAAGAAAAGAAAGCAGACACTTATTAGAACAATATGGCTAGAGACTTTATTTGTTGTAACACCTCTGGATCTCCTTTTCATTTTGGTCTCCCTTTTTTCGCTTTTTTATTAACTAAAAATCGCTCCCTATATATAATATATTAACCACTTGGGACAACCTCTCCTGTTTTCATCCTAAGGACAGCGTATCATGTGATTTAATGAACATCTTATTCATCAACCACAATTTTATTAATTTGTGTTTGGTACAATCTGATCATGCTAAGGCCCCATTTGGATCCAAGTGCTAATGGATAAAAGTGCTAAACTTTAGCACTAGCTTATCCAAACGAGAGTACTAATGGGATAGGCTAAACTTTAACCAAGACTCCAAACTTTAGCATGTGCATGAGTGCTAATATGTGCTAAAGTTTAGCTCTTAACTTTAGCTCCTCCAATCAGGCTCTAAATCCACAACGCATAATTTGCATTTAGGCTAGTTGCTTGCCACCATTGTGGTTGAAACAAACAGGCCGGTCGGACACATATGGCATTCATTGTAGCAATTACCATATTTCATAATAGATTTGGTAGATTTCGATCAGGTTTGCATTATTAACCACAGGTCTGCAAATTTGCATAAGGCAATTAGCAATCGCAACTTGAAACATGAACAGTCATTGATGTATACCCACGGCGATTCCTGTTTGGAACCATCGATGCTAAATAGTTACAAATTATGTAACTTAATATGGAAACTAAGAACCATCACTGATTATATTATATTGTCATTGATGGTTTTGATGAAATAACTTTGATGGGCTAGCTGTCAAGTATTTTTCATGTTGTGTTTTAAACTGCCTTCAAATAAATTTGTTCATATTGATGTATTCCTGCACGTTATGGAAACTTCAAGGGTTGAATGTCTTATAGCGACCGTGCCTTAGCACACGTATTTCATTAAGAAGAAAGCGATTTACAGACAAAATTTGATGTAGCCAAACATGGTTTGGCCAACACAAGAACGCAAAGTACTAAAGAAAGAGAACAATTGAAGAAAGGTACGACCAACACACAGCCCTCAGTCGACCACAACAACAAGAAGCAGCATGAAGGGAAGGGAGGACACACCCAACCCAACCACCCTTACAAGGCTACCCAAGAACTGAACCTGCAAAAGGGATACACCATCGCCATTCGCCAAAGATGACTGGAGAGAGCAAGCACGAAGAACGCGACCACTGCGGCAAAGCATCCGCCAGAGTAGAAGAAAAGGCGGCAAAGCATCCACCAGGATCAGCGGTGGCAAAGTATCCACCCAAGTAGCAACAGTATCCACCCAAGTAGCAACATGGCGGCGAAGCATCCGCCCAAGCAAACGGTGGCAAAGCATCCACCTACACCACGAACGGTGGCAAAGTATCCACCTAACAACAACATCCTGGGCGGCGAAGCATCTGCCAGGGCAGGCACGAACGGTGGCAAAGTATCCACCCAACAACAACATCCTGGGCAGCGAAGCATCCGCCAGGGCAGGCACCAAACAGCACGACCGTGGCGGCAAAGCATCCGCAAGAAGACAGCAATCCAAGCAACCAAGGCGAATGTTTTGCCTTCCAAAAAAAATGATGTAAACCAGAACAGTGGGAGATAGTGGTTGGATGCCACTTGTGATCACACAAAGGTCAGGTATTAAGTAGTTTCTTTTGGTGTTTTCTATGCTAGCATATTGTACCAACATGACATAAGAATGCAACGCTTTTAATAGTTTCTGTGCGAACAACGAACTACTCCTTTTAACAAGGCCCAGATATGTCGTCTTTTGTCTACAAATTTGCCACGCTTTTAGGTTTGGTCATCAGCACCTAACCCTACAGTTCAACTATTCAACTGAGTGTAGCTTGGTTAATTATGTTTCTTGTGGTGTAATGGATCGGATACTTTATTTCGTTTATTTTCAGCCAGTACTATTTCAACGATAGACAACATAAACTCTCAGTATCATCTGGCTAATCTAGTTGAGTTCATAAGGTTAGATTATATTGTGCATAGGTGTGTTCATATAAGGGTCACTACGTACGTATATGTGTATTATCGCCTGCGTCAGGACCATGAGTCAAAAAAACATAGTTAGTTGAACGATTCATGACTGTACCTGACTGGAACGACAAGATGTCACGCTTATATGTATAGTAGTTGACAAAAAAAATGTGCAGTAGAACACTGCATGTCATCATGTTCTTTGCACAATCATTACGCAACTGCAAATACAGCGTTTACCAAATTAAAGCTGGGTAGCTGGTCCACTATAATCGCGCTCCTATTTCCGTGCGGTGGATATGATCTTGATGGCATTTTGTTGAACCTCGTATATGTTTGTCATCACGGGCTCAACGCGACAGTGGAGTGGTTGCTGCTGCATATATACGTCGTCTAAACATGATCATTGTGGTTTCGTTCATCTTCATTAGGTGGCCAGCTTCTTTGGGGTCTTGTGCGTGCAAAACATGATGCAATTAACTTGCATTATTCCTGTTGCAATTTATTTGCGAACGAAGGGTCACCTGGACCCAAAATTCTTTCAGCCGCGTCTCTGATGTTATACATCACAGATGCGTTTTCTGCAGCCGCATCTTTGATGTTCAACATGACATCACAGACGCGTCTGTTAAACATCACCGACGCGTGTTTTCGCGTCTCTGATGTGGTCATATTAGGGACGCGGAAATCCGCATATGTGATATGCTGTAATCACAGACACGAACTCACATGATTTCCGCGTCTGTGATGAGACTTTAGACGCGTCTGTAATGAAGTGTTCTGACATAGTGATAGTTGATGATGGTGATCGATTCTGGCTCGATTTGCAAATGAAGTGCCATGGCCAACGTCTCACTCTATGCTTGCCGGAAGTTGCTTGATTTTGCTTCGCAATTTAGCTTTCTTTTTCCAATAGATTGTTATTTAAAAATTCAAAATTTATAATATACTATTAGTCATATTTGATATGGATTCTTTGGGTAAATCTAGACCGTTAGATCTTTATAAAATCCAATTATATATTTTTCTCTTTTTTTGATTAACATGGTAATTTTCAGACTCTCTCGGCGAACATGTTGGCTTCTTTTAATACTACTTGGTTCATGCCCGTGCGTTGCTACAGGCAGCAAAATATTTTGAGATCAATAATTGATTGAGAATGGAAGCATCAACATTTTTCTATATAAGCACAAGTTTTATATCAAGCAACATAGATAACATAATTTGTTTGTACACATTATTGAGGAAAAGTTGCTAGTAACCTAAGTGCTCAACCAACAACAGGAGGTTCCGCTGGACAAGCTGTGGCCCTTTGCCCGCAGCCCACACTGCCTGGACATAGGGCCATAGATAGCCAGATTCTGTCATGCTCAGCCACCAAATAATTTGATTTACTTGTATCCTCAAGTTCCATGATCATCTAATTGGCGTTGCAACATGGCCCGGCCAAAGTCAACTTGAAAACTATTAGAACATATATTCCCAGTTCAATTCAGCAGGGTTTTACATATTATTATTTTACTATGGAAAAAGTGTATTTTTCATCCCTCAAGTAAAGTCAAAGTGTGACTTTCATCCCTTATATTTCAACTGGTGCAAATCAACCTCTTAACTAACTAAGATAGTGCATTAATCATCCATGTCTCATCTTGATAAAATATTGAGATTATCTTGTGCTCCATTTAGCAAGTAGTAAATGTTTATATTAATTTTATATGTAATAGTGAGATGAGTGTATCATTCATCGACCAGTAACAATAAAATATAAAAAGTTGACTAAAGTTTCGCTAGCGGAAAACTATTTAGGGTTAAACTAATAAAAAAGTGGTGGTTACTCAAATGATTACATGGCTAATGAGTGATTATTAGTCATACGATTTTCTATGCTTACATGGCTAAAACTATTGTCGGATGACACTAAAATGTTGTTTCACCGAGGTGGGGATGAGCACTACACTATTTTAATTAGTTAAGGGGTTGATTTGCACCAATCGAAATATAAGGGATGAAAGTCACACTTCTTTGATACCTAAGGGATGAAAAATACACTTTTTCCTTTTACTATTAGAACAAGTAAGCAACTACAATCTCTTATCACCGCGACATGAACCAGAAGAACCTATTACAATTTTTTTACTCCCCAAAAATAGCATGACAGAAAGCATCTATCGCCGGCCATCATAAAAGGTCATTACTGCCATCATACATGGCAACAAAAATTCAGCAGCCTCCAACTATTACCATGTTTAGAGTTGCTAAGAAAATTGCTTCTTCTAGAACGAAGATACTACATTTAAGTCACTAAGGCTTGTTTGCAATCACCAAGGCTTAAAAGTTATTCGAAATAAGGCTCTCTGCTTTCCAAACTAAACTTGCTTGCCTTAATTACAAAGTCAAAGTCCTATTTCTTTATGAACTACAAAAAAAAAAGTGTAATACCTTAGAAGTCATAACCCTTGCTTTTATTCAGTTTTTGATAAACAATGGTTTTGGGTCCATCTGAACATCGTGCATCTGCAGTATGTTTTAGCCAACACTCAAAATGGAGCCCTTGCTGCAATGTGAACTTCTAAGCCTTATCATCCTTCAACAATCCCTTTCTAACCTGAAACAAAGCCAAAATTTGTAGCATGTTGAGAGTCCAATTGACCAATCTAAGAACCATTAGCAGACAAAAATATTTAGAAATAGATGTTGAAATAATACAATTTCTACCTTGACAACTTGGACATGGCAATCTCATGATTCTCGGTGAGTCAAACAACTGACAAGGGGCTGGGCTCATTGCTGTCTGGGTCTGGACAGCAGCAGAAAAGCATTGGTGCAACACTGCGACCTAGACATTGGGTAATCAGCTATACACAAAACGGCTGCAATCAATACTTGTTTAGTACCCAAGAAATAAAAAGATGTCGTAACGTTTCATTCTTGTGATTGATGGTTGTCATGAGAACAAGAAAAGGCAGGGAGATACAAAATGGAAAAATGACTGCCAAAGCATTACCCTCGGGAAGGAATGTCCAAGAAGCTTCACACTTCTCGTTTGCAGAGGTGGCCCATTTGCATGCATGAAAAGTTTTAGTTAATGAAACTATTTGGATATTAAAACTCTGATCTAGCACTTATCTTCATATCACGCTAACTTCAGAAAGCGAGTAACAAAGAAATTACACGTCTTGTTAACAGATATCCGAGTGATAGAGGAAATCTAGCCATAAAATAAAAGCTAAATGAAAATGTTCAAAGGAGAATTTTAACTTCACAAAAGAGGATTGCAAATTCTTATTTATGGAAACCTAGGAGATTGAAAGAGGTTGGCACCTGCTGCAATTTCCATCGGACTCGTGAGACCTGAACCCAATGAGGGGATATACCTTGATGTCACTCTAGCATAAAGGCAACATGAAAAAAAATAAAAAGGTAGCATGTCTTGGAACCTATTTTTTCACTAACAATAGTCTAAGCAAACAACTAATAACTTAGATGAGCCATTTGGAGCACAGACACTCCGGATTCGGCAATGATGCTTAATCACTTGGCCAAGACTGAGAAAAAAATTGAATTCAGAGAACTAAATTTGTCTAGGTTACAATGAAACAAAATATTCATATTTACCAGAAGGAATGCTGCAGCAACATAAATATTGTTGCCTACTAACAAAGTGGCAATGACTAATGGCCAAAAGCTGAATGATACACGGTGCTTTTCGGCATTTAGATGCTCAAGCTGATAATTAATATTTTCTCCATGTTGAGTTGTTCAGGCCAAATCGTTAGGTTCAAACATACTGCTACATGATTATTATTGTGATAGGTTGAACTAAAATGTCGAAAAAAAAAGAGATTGAAAAAAAAGAATAAGCGATCCACAGTTAACATGCAGTATCCATCATAATGACCCGTAGACAGTATATGTGTTTTGCGAACCACTCAACATCCAAGCAGACAGAACGGGTTAAGGAAACAAAAGGCATACTTGAACATTGAACTGGGTGTGTGCTACAATCGCCTTGTAAACAGAGTCTATGCTTAAACATTCAAGACAGAATGGTGATATTATTTATGGTGTGCAATCAAAGCTAAAAACATTTAGCAGGACAATGTCTTTTCCTTATGCTCATCAACCAACACATCAGGGAGAGAAGAAAAGAAGAAAGGAAAATGTAGAAAAGAAACATAGCTCACCTATTAAGCTCGCTGATTGATGCAACCTCCCACCTCCCTTGCCAAGTGTTTTCTTCTGGTCCTTCTGCAGAAAGAAAGTGGTTCTCTCGGGAGGGTGGGAAGTTTATTATTTATTTCTAACTTGATCCAGCTAGCTCATATCAGTAATACACTCCCACCAGATGCAAATTAGAACATCCTTACCATCCAAAAATCATACTTATTCCTGTAATACAGAGAATTAAGTTATTTATCTTTGTACCTGCTAGAGATTATTATGTAACTAAAAAGCTATGATCCTGTAAGGAAGATCTTACACATCACCTGGTGGAGAGCGAGACATGGAATTTACGTAGAAAAGCTGAACACATCACATGGTAAAAAGAAATGCAGAACACATCAACAGGTATTCATTTACCAAGGTTCAGAGAAAGTCTTTATCCCCAAATCCAAACCTGGTTCAGATTACACGAAACGAGTTAGGAACTTTTTTTTTTGCACACTGTTGCACTCACGATTTCTAATATCAAAACTTGGACCTTCCAATGAACAAAATACAGACATTTTAATCTCATCTGATATAGAACAGATAAGTCTTCATGCCCTGGGCGCCATGACAAGGATCTGTATAATAAACAATTATTATACAGATAATTCAGAATAGCAGCAGAACAATCATAGCAAAGCTTGTGTAGATATCTGCACATTCAATCATAGCAAAGCCCGCGGTGGAGAAGGGGCTGCCGAGCGCGCGACGCAGGAATCGAAGGAGCGGCCGGCGTCGGGGCTTCGCGAGGGGGAGGGCGCCGCGCCTGCGTGTTGCAACAGCGCTGCGTCGGAATACGAAGATGGGCAGCGAGCGGCGGCCCGTCAAGGAGGTGCGGCGAGGACTCGAGACGGCGGTGTGGAGGAAGCGGCCCGTGCGGCGGCGGCGCGAGGCGGACGACGGTGTGGAGGAGGTGCAGCGACGCGAGGCGGACGGCGGCGTGGAGGAGGCGCAGCGGCGTGGGGGAGTTGCGGCGTGGAGGAGGTGCGGCAAGGACTGTAGACGACACTTCGCCTCGGCAGAGGGAAAAGAGATCGCACGACGGAGGGGGAAAGAGGTGAGACGGAGCCATTTTTTGGCGAGACGACATTTACCGCTGGAGGGGCGACGTACGGACGGAAAAAAATTTCTCCATCTCGTTCTTTTTAGGTGTAGAGATTGTATTAAGATAAAGATAGATTAAAAAACTAATTTAACATCACAAATAAATTGAGTAAACCAAATAATTATTCCATCTGCATTTAAACAATTCGGCATTAAGAATAAATTATTCTTACATCGTGAAAATATATACATCACGAACCTATATTAGTAGGTCGCGCCCTGGGCACGGCCCATGGCCCATTTAACCATGTATAACCACAATTACGACGCACATTGGTGTTAGGGCTTTGTTTGCTGGTTGTTAATTACGTGGACCACTGTTGTCCTTTAGCTTGGTGGGTGGCTTCCTCGTCTGCCATGCTGCAGAGAAGAAGGATTTTTTGTGTCTCATCACGTATGCTCGCTGCCGGAAACGGTGTGTTTGCCGTGTGCCCGAAGCTTTGCCGTGTATTATTTCTCAGGCACACAACAAACACATTATTAACCGAGTGTTGCTAAGGAAACACACGGCAAACACTGCGTTTGCCGTGTGCGGTACAACAAAACACACGGCAAACGGCAAATCTGAGATATTTATCGTGTGTCCAACGTCTGGCACACGATAATGGCTCGTCCAATAACGGCCGTTGGCCGACCGTCAGCTTTTGCCGTGTACCAGGGCAAGCACACCGCAAAATATCTTGTTTGCTGTGTGTCTGAGTCTAGGCACATGGCAAAGTTTTGAAAAAAAAATCATTCTGCCATTCCAACCTTTTCTTCTATCCACATACTATTCTTGTATTCCATGTTTAGTTTTGGTATGTTTCTCGAACTTTTTGCTATATTTAATCATTTTGTTTCATTAAACGATTTTTTTCGCATAAGTCAACTTTGAACTGCAATTGTTTCGAATAATAGAATAAAATAAATTAAAAAATAATATTTACGTGGTTGAGTTCAATGTGAGTTCAATGTTGCTTGTCTAACACATGCAATCTCTTCACCTATGTGCAGAATGAATCGACGGCATTCAATGATGGACCAGTCACTCCAGAAATATCGCCTCAGTGGCCGCCTCCGTGGGCGCCTCAGTGGGGGCATTGGCCGATGGCATTGGCCGGCTTCGTGGTTGCAGCAGTAGCCGCTGCTGCCGCCGCCGGCGGCCCAGTGAGTTTATGGACTTCCTTTGTATGGACATATATGGTTCCTTTGCATTTGAATTTGTATGGACTTGCAGTTGTGGATGAACAATTTTATTCGTATTTCTGGATTATTTTGACTATATAAACAACCTATGGTACTTATTGTGATATATGAAATGCCTGTGGTATTTATTGTGAGATATATGTTTATTTGATTGGGGTACCATATAGATGAAACAAAAAAGCATGAAAAATAAGGTCATTTTGCCGTGTGCTATGGCCAAAGCACGCGGCAAACTTTGGATCTTTGCCGTGTGCCTCGCCGTCAGGGCACGCGGCAAAGCCGCCGTCACCATCGGCTGACCGTTAGGCCTGCCGCGGGCCAAGATAGCACACAGCAAAGTCTTTATCGTGTGCCCGAAAAAGAACCCACGACAAACGTAGCTTTGCAGGCTGGTGTTTACCGTGTGTTTTACAATCTTTGTGTGCCACTGGCACACGGCAAATAACCTGAATCCCGTAGTGGCTAGTTCAAACTGTTTTCCTTTAAAAATTTCAATAACCTAAGTATTTCTTATCAAATCAATCAGGAAGTGTCTCGTATGAAAGCTTCGCAAAACTCGCCTTTACAACGGGAAGGAGCGTGCATATTAAAAGTCAATATGGCTTGTTATATCAAATATTTGTATCTATAAATAATTTCAAATAATTATATCAACTAAAATGTTTTAGATCTCGTTGAGTTCTATAATTTTGATATAAAATTTATCTTTATCCGATTCTGTATGGAGGTATAAATTTTTTTCACACAATTAGATAGGTTATAAATTTAAAAAAGGACGGTGATTTTACTATCCGCTTATCACCGCCAGTTCGTATCTCAAAACGGCATTAATACGGATTTTTATCGCTGGTTCCAACAGCTACTAGGGCCACTTACTCATCAACCGACGGTGATGGGGTGCTAGGGATAATCATATTTGCACAGGTGATTTGAGAAAAAGAATCTAAAAGTATCCCACATGCAACAAAAGCAACACTTTGGATGTTGCAAAGAAACATGGAAATTAATATCCATGAAAACTGCAAATAACTTGAAGAGCTTCATGTTTTGCTTACAGCTTTTGGGATCATGCTACAGAGAGAGGGACTCATCTGCGCGGTAGCTTCCAACATGAAAAGCTTTGGCTCATCATAGACCAATTCGAGCAGCTAACAAATTGATGCAAAATATATACGAACGAGAGATGCAGCAGCTAGTACACACATCCGACGTATCCCATTTATTTAATCATGAAACATGTACAGGTACAGAACACCACCCAGCCCTTCTCTTTCTCTGACACAAATTATATATACGTAGTTCATACAGTACATGGCACGGAACAACTAACAATTCACAAACACACAAATTATCAGAAAGCAGCAGCATCCATGCTCGAACATTTGGCGGCAGTGTACGTACGGCGGGGGGTCATGGAATAATATATATGTCTTAGCTTCAAGCTAAGATAATGGAAGAGGTTTGATCTATAGCAAATCTTGTTGTAACAGGAGCAACCAATGGCAGAACTAACACAAGGTATCCAAACACACGTTTCCATACAGGGGATGCTACCTTGCCAGGAAAATTCCCTTGCGATGGTTTTTAAGGCCAGGACAGGGGAGGTATACATCAGCGAGCTGGCCATGGTCGTCGGAGCTGCTGCCATCAGCTGCGGAACCAGCATCATGGCCACCAATGCCACCACACCGATAGCCCTGATCTTGCCGCCACTCTCCATGCCCTCCTCTCTCGGTGACTAGTTGTGCTCTGATAATTCCTCTCTGTTCGTTGTTGCTTGACTTTGCTATGCTGCCAGTGCAAGCATATCATCCTTTTTATTGGCAGTGGCTATATTATTTGATCGATCAACAGATTGGACTTCAATAATATCAGACGTATCGTATATAAAGTATCTAATTATTTGGGCTTCAGATTAGACTGGAGTTGCGTAACCCAAAAGTCAAATGCAATTAATTAAACATAACTATCATTTCAATATGGTGCTTAAGAAAGACTTGAGTTGTCTTTGACTTCTTACATATATAAGAAATAAACTGAGACTCCAGAAGCATTTGAACAGATTATTAATTCTATACCTCAAAAGAGAAAAATGGCATCCATCTCTCTGATTTCTGCGATAAAGTAGATCGAGGATTTGAGGTTTGGATGAGTATTTCAGACTGAAAGGAATCAGTGCTCGTAGCCTAAGAGGATGAGGGAGTGAATTAGGCACACTTAAAATCTAAACATACGGCTCAACTAGTTTGCACAAAACTTAAACTAAAACATGTTATCTAGATGTGCAACTATGCTTCTTCTAGTGTGAAACCCTCGACCCAAAAGAGTTTTGCAACCGATAGCCAATCCTAGTACGATACTATACTAAGAATGTAAAGGCACATAAGTTGCAAGTATAAATTGTGGAAGCTTAAAAGGTAGGGGTGAGAGGAAGCAATCTCTTGACGTAAGGATTTATCCCGTGATTCGGTTAGGTACAAAGCCACTCCTACTCCACGTTGTTGAAGCACTCACAAAGAGTATTGCTTCCCAGCAATCAAGTCTCTTCCGGGACTCTTTTTGACTCGCCACCAAAGCTATGTCAAGTCACCACGGTCAACTTATCCTGCTTTCCACTAAGGAGCTTCTCCACCAAGAAAGGGGGTCTCCACGTCCCTCGCACAAAGCCGTCGTCGCCTCTCCACACCAAGCCGGAGGGTCGATAACTTGCCAGCAAGCTACCAATGCTCCAAGAGACCGGCGCACCGAGATACAACTTGTGGTTCACTTCTAGAACCAACACATAAGGCACAACATCTTGCTCTTTCACTCTCTCTAGAGCTAATCCTAACACTAACTCTCACAAAGCTTGTGCTAAATCAAAAGATGTGATCAATATGCTCTTAGGTGGCTTGGAGATGTTCTCTAGTGTGTACGTGATTTCTCAAGACTCCAGCAATCCTCAAATAAATGACCCAAGGTGAGACCGAATCTCAAATAGCTGTTATATAATTTTACCCAGAAAAATACATAGACGTCGGAGGATGACCCAGAAAATTAATACCGCTCCTGGTGGTGGGTTGCAGTCTTCCTAGCTCAAAAGTCTTTGAGGCCAGCAATAATATGGCTCGCTTGAAGTAAAGATAGCCTTCCGTCCTTCCGCTTCCCCAGAATAGGCCACCTCTACATAATAGATATAACACGGAAAACACCTACATCAAGGGAGAAGACTAAGATATTGTTAAAGTCCTTTCAAAAAAAAAAAGATATTGTTAAAGTCTTTACAAAGGCGGCCCGCCCTGGCCGACTTCCTCTGCCAAGTTCAAAGTCGGTCGTGAGCAGATTATATTTTTCAAAAATAAAATAGCTTTGGAGCATGGAATGAAAGAAGATTTCTAACGTCCATCAACTTCATCCAACAAAGAGATGCACTATATATGCACAAGACGAAAGATGCATGCTGGTGGTACACATCCAACAGCGTATCCAATTTATTCAATCACCAGACATATATATAAGTGTAGAACAACACCTGCCTTCTCTTTCTCCCAGCACAAATTATATTGCGTAGTAAATTCGTACAGTAGATGTCTTGAGACACCAAGGTTGCAGGGAGCGAGAAGCTGCCCCCGAAGGTCATCATTTCACGCAGATCCGCTTCCGGCACCCTGCAGCCGATGAGTTTAGTTGCGCACGGCAGAAAGACACACGTCTCCTACAGGGTATGGCTCGGTCTGCATAGGAGAACTCCCTCGCAATGGTGACGATGGCCGCCCGCTCGGTGCAGCAGGATCGTCAGCATACCTCCCCCGCGCTAGCCCTGAACACCATCGCAAGAGAGTTCTCCTACGCGGACGGAGCCGTGCCCTGCGGGGAGTCGTGCGTCTTCCTACCGTGACTGCCGGAAACTTCTAGTCTGCTATGTGCCCGAGATTTTGCCGTATGCATTATTTCGGGCACACGGTAAATAAGCTCTTTACTGTATGCAAGAGCAGAAGTACACGGTAAAAATAAGGCACATGGTAAATTCTCTCTTTGCCGTGCATTCAAGACCAAACATACAGTAAAGAGTAAGTTTGCCGTGTGCCTGATACGGTAAATAGTATTTATTTTTTTTATTCAAATACCTACTAAAGAGTATTTGTAAAAGAATACAAATGTAAATCTTGGAATAACCATAATGGGAGAAAATAGTATTTCAACTACCATATGGATTAGGAAGCATAATACGAAATTGACACTGGAATAGGAGAATTGCATGTATATAGTACGGACACTATAAGTCTCGTATATCAAGTAGTAGTAGTGGGGGCGTGGGGTAAGAAAGGGTACGTGCACTAGGGCTACCGACAATAAAAGGACGTCCATCAACAAATCCGTACAGTAGGAGGGTAGATCCCCTTTCGGTGATCCCTGCCCTGACGTCACTGGTGTGTGCAACCCCACCCAACCGATGGGTGCGCATCCTACAGGCAACCACTTAGCCCCCAAGTGAAACTCAAAATTCAATCCGGGGAAAGTACTAGAGTTTCAGAATTTGGAGATTTTCAATCCTACTGAATTTTCTCAATTTCTCCTCCTTAATTCTACTTCCTAAATCAAAAGACCTAGACTTACTCGTTTGCTCGCATGCAGCAGGACATTCCTGTGCTCTCTCTCAACTGTCGACGCGAATGATAGAGGTCGCGCGCGCGACTGGGCTGTTGCTGTGTCGCAGAAGACGAAGCGGCCCAGTGCGGAGCTTAACGACGTGCGCGTGTGCAAGTGGCCGGAGGCCCATCCGGCCCAGCAGGAATTGACGCGCGTGCGGGAGGCTGCCAGGCTGGTCATCGGTAGGAACGTGCGGGAGTATGGCTTGGCAGGCGTGAATACTAGGGTTCGCGCGCCCGGGTGCGATTCCGCGCGTCGCACAAGCCCGCACGCGCGGCCCACGGTGTTGGGACGGCCCACTGATATTTCGACGCCTATTTTATATTTTCTCTTTTTCTTTTTTCTCCCGAAGTTTCAATAAAATATTTTTTTCCCATTTTTTCAATGGAATATTTTTGTTTTAGTGGAATATTTTTCATTTTCAACCGAATAATTTTTTTGTTTCAATAATTTTTTTTCCAACGAAATATTTTTTTCCCGGCAACAATTTTCTTCTAGTCACGGGGAACGGCCTAGCTCCCCGCGCTCCCCCAGCCCAGCTCTCCCGGCCCAGCTTCTCCCGCGCTCCCACGGCCCACCCCCGCGCTTCTGCGACGGGCCGGCTCGGGGTCACGCGGGTGACCCTGAGTAGCCCCCAGACGGCAAGAGTCCGCATGCGTGCAAAGAAATTCGTATAAATTAATATTAAAAAATAAACTACAGCTCACAGACTGATTACCTAAATTAAATTTTAATTTCATCATTCAGTTTCTTACCACAAGATCTTCAAAACGAGATCACATTTAACTAGATTTGAATAAGTTTTCTTTGTACATTTTTTATGTTCTAGAACATTTGTTGCATAACAATTTTTTAAGAATATTTTTATTTTGCTTTTGAATATCCTTATCTCATTCTCAGACTTACAGATTAATTTATATTTGTAAGAGAACATTTATGGTTTTTTGGAACAATTTTTCTGAAAATATTGTTTTAAAGTTATTTAAAATTTTAAAGTTAGAATAATTGTTCCACCTTCACAATTAAATTGTTGTAACTAGAAAATCATCTAAATATATTCAAGTGTGATTTTAATTTGAAGATCTTGTTATCAAAATTATAGTGATACATTCAGAATTTCATTTTAATGCTCAGTGGTGAATTATATCTTTTCGAATTTAGATAGCACGTTACTCGTTACATGGGATGTGAGCCTTAGGCATACAACAAGCGTCAGCTTCTGTGGGTGAATTATATCTTTTCGAATTTAGATAGCACGTTACTCGTTACATGGAATGTGAGCCTTTTTTTTGACATGGAAAAGCTTTTCCATTAACTCAAAGGCTCGGCTAAATCACCGGCCACCAGACTCTCCATGCCCGGAGGCACGCCGTCCCAGTATAGGTCTGCGTTCGGAGAGCACAAACAACCTCGAGCAGCAAGCTCCTGAGCTAACTTATTACATGAACGGGGGCAGAAACATATAGAGAAAGACGTGAAACAAGCCGTAGCGACGTCCTTGATTTCATGGACAAGACCACCAGTTAGCGCCAAGGAGGAGTCTTTTGCCCCGACCGCCAGCTTCAGAAGCATGGAATCCGCTGCCACGATCACCCGCTGCTCTTACTGCTGCCAAACAGGCTAAGACTTCTACGTGGAGCGCATCCATAGCATATTGCACCGCTCCAGCCCCAGCATGAACCACATCACCCGCTGCATCTCGAATTATGAAGCCCCAACCTCCTTTCTTTGTTACCGGATCAAAAGCCCCGTCAGAGTTGATTTTCAGCGTCTCTCCCGTTGGTTTCGACCACGTCCTCAGGGTTCTCGGAGGTCTGGAGCCCTCTCTGTGCGATACCTTTAAAAATTCTTCAGCTTGGTAGCGGATGAAGAACGCCAAACCCGCCACCTCCCTTTTCTTCTCCCCCCTCTCTGATCCGGTTTCTTTCCAGCCACCAGTGCCAGAATCTGTTCTTTTTCCTCCATCCCCCAGATCGCCTGCAGCAACTCCAAGGCAGAGGTTGACGTCGCCAATTTTGTTCTCAGATGTTCCAAGTTCAGTTCCCGCCACAGCTGCTTTACGTACTTGCATTTACAGAACAAATGTGCGCCGTCTTCATCCAACCTGCTGCATACCACGCAGCGGGCATCCAGCTCCATACCACGCCTGATCAGTGTAGTTCGCATGGCTAGACTGTTATGCCCCGATCTCCATAGGAAGTGTTTGGTCTTTCCCGGACATGCTAGCTTCCATAATTTTCTCCAGACTCCCTCTTCCACATCACCTCCTTGTGCACTCGAGGAAGCACTCCTGCCACTCTCCACCCAGGAAATTTCTCTAGATAGCGTGGACGCCGATCTGACCGAGAAAATCCCCCTGTTATCAAAATGCCACGCCACCACATCATCCATGTCCTGGTGTACAGGAAGTGACTTGATTATATCAGCATCTTCCTTCCAGAAAATCTGATCCAGCAGTTCATGGTCCCAGCTCCCAGTGTATGGGTCGATCAGCTCGCTCACTGTGCTCAGAATGTTTTGCCCCTTCGGTGTTATCACTCTCCTAGTCATGCCCCTGGGTTGGGTATCCATGGATCGGCCCATATATTTATTCTTTCGCCATCTCCTACACGCCAAATCATACCATCTTTCAGCACTTGGATGCCTCTCATAATACTCCTCCGAGAATAAGACATGGAGCCGGTTGCTTGGGCTCTTAATATATCACCCTGTGGGTAGTAAGAGTCTGGATTCTGGATCAATCTCCATCCCTGCTTAGCTAGCATAGCTAGATTGAACGCATGTATGCCACGGAATCCCAGTCCACCCTTGTGCTTGGGGAGGGTGAGTTTCTCCCAGCTCACCCAATGAATCTTCTTATCTTTTTCCTGTTGACTCCACCAGTACCGCCCGATCATGGAGCTAATTTGGTCGGACAGTTCCTTTGTGATGTCAAAACAACCCATTGCAAACGTCGGGATGGCTTGCGCTACTGCTTTTATCATCACCTCCTTCCCTGCCCGCGACAGCGTGCGTTCCTTCCAACCCTGGATCCTGCTGCTCCAAATTCTTTCCTTTAGATACCCAAACACTTGAGTCTTCGATCGCCCAACAAAGACCGGTAATCCCAGGTACTTCTCGTTCATTGTTTCCCGTCTGATATCCAGGGCTTGCATCACCTCGGTCCTCTTTGCTATCGGTGTATTTGGACTGAACATCACCGCCGACTTTTCCTTGTTAATAACCTGCCCAGAGCACTCCTCGTAAATGTGGAGAATACTTTGTAGCCGCTGCGCATCACTTCCATCTGCACGACACGTTATCAGAGAATCGTCGGCAAACAGTAAGTGAGGGACGCTTGGAGCACCATGGCAGATCTTAACCCCCCTCAACTCCCCTTCCCTCTCTGCTTTTGCTAGCAGCGCAGAGAAACCTTCTGCACAGATCAAGAAAAGATAAGGTGACAAAGGGTCACCTTGCCTTAGCCCCCTCTCAGGCTGGAAACTGTATGATAGTTGGCCATTCACTCGGATCCTATAGGACACCGATGATACACACTTCATTATGAGTTCTACCCACGGTTCACAGAAACCCAGCCGTCTCATCATTTTCTGCAAGAAGGACCATTCAACACGATCGTACGCTTTACTCGTATCAAGCTTGATGGCAGCACATCCCTCTTTCCCCCTCTTCCTCTTTTGCATATAGTGTGTCAGCTCGTACGCGATCAGAATGTTGTCCGAAATAAGCCTGCCCGGGACAAATGCGCTCTGCGCTGGCAAGATAACATCGGGCAGCACCTGTTTCAATCTGTTTGCAAGAGCCTTGGAAATGATCTTGTACAGGACATTACAAAGACTGATAGGGCGTAGCTCTTTAACCTGTTCAGGATTTGGTACTTTTGGGATTAGCACAATGGTTGTTTCGTTCCACCCCGCCGGCATCGGTCCTCCTCCCAACACCTGCAGAACCTCATTCTGCACTTTCTCCCCAACGATTTCCCAGTATTTCTTGTAGAAGATGGCTGGCATACCGTCCGGACCTGGCGCTTTCAGATCTCCGATTCCATCCAAAGCCGCCTTCACCTCTTCCACTGTAAAATCCCGTGACAGCATATCATTAATTCCTTCCGTGACTTTTACCTCAACACTGCTTAGTAGACGCTCAGTGTTATGGCTACCAAGAGACCTGAAAAGCTGCACAAAATGGTTAGCTGTAAACGATCTTTTCTTCTCTTCTTCCTCCACCCAACTCCCATCACCTCTCCTCAATCTCCCAATATGGTTTCTTTTCTTCCTCTCCGAACACGCTGCATGGAAAAAAGCAGTGTTCCTATCTCCCTTCTCCGGCCATTTCACATGCGCCCTTTGTTTCCAATACAAATCGATTTGCTCCTCCACCCTCTCAACTTTAAATCTCAGCACCCCCTCTCTTGCGACTTTTTCTGTGCTTAGTACCCCCCTCCTGTTAGGTCGATTCGCGGATCGCTAGGTGCGGGATCGACTCGAGAATCCATCTGTGGTTCTAGTTCCAGCATCAAACAGATGTGCACATGTGCGTGCGCGTGTATAAGATCAAACCAAGAGGGGATTAGGATAGTATACCTTGCTCTGAGGAAGACGACGCCATCACGTTCGTTGGTGGCGTCTGCTCTCGAGCAGCGTCGCGCAATGCAGCGGGTCGGTGCAGATCCGCTCTGTGGCGGCGATGGCCAGTGCAGTGCAGGCCGGTGGACTTCCCGCCGCCGCAGCACCACCCCTCGAGATCAGGTTAGGATTTAGGTGTAGGTGGGGAGTCGGGGCACGACGATCCTTGGCGTGCGTGCCCCCCGGCCCCCACCTCTCTTATTATGTGGCGCTGGCGACGGAGGCCCACCAACGCGAGTTGGGTTGGGCGCCCCCGATCAGGGCGCGGATCAAGGCTAAGGCCTTTGGGCCTTAGGTTGGAGATCAATCCAACAATCTCCCCCTTGATCTCACATTATCTTTCTCTTTCACTTTTCTATTTTCCTTATCTCATCACAGATTTATGTATAGGGCATATCTCATCATCACGCGCAACTGCCGATAGAATCAATAGCCACAATACACGCCTCTGTTCAGAAATAGATTCTGTATTCCTTTTGGGCCTCTATTATCCAGAGATCATAGGCTGTAACTCATTCCCATGCCGGCTACGTGTTCCATGAACATGCTGGGTGGTAGGCCTTTCGTTAGCGGATCCGCAAGCATATCTTTCGTTCTTATATGCTCGAGACTTATGGTGTGATCCTGGATTCTATCTTTTATCGAATAAAATCTTATCTGTATCGACTTGGTAGCCATGCTCTTCTTGTTATTATGAGCATAAAACACTGCTGGCTGGTTATCGCAGTACATCTTTAGTGGTCTTTCTATACTGTCCACCACTCTTAAGCCAGGTATAAACTTCTTTAACCATTCTACCTGCCCGGAGGCCTCGTAGCATGCTATAAACTCAGCATACATCATCGATGTTGCTGTGACCGATTGTTTAGAGCTTTTCCATGAAATAGCTCCCCCTGCGAGAGTGAAGATGTAACCCGTCGTGGATTTTCTATCATCTTCATCTCCCGCAAAGTCTGAATCTGCGTATCCTTTAATCTCTAAAGAATCGCTTCTTCTGTATGTCAGCATGAGGCCTTTTGTGCCTTTCACATATCGCAAGGCTTTCTTTACAAGTTTCCAGTGTTCTAGACCTGGATCTTTCTGAAATCTGCCAAGCACATTAGTGACAAAAGCTAAGTCAGGGCGTGTGCACACTTGAGCATACTGTAAACTTCCGACTGCCGAGGCATACGGAACAATTTTCATTTGTTCTTTTTCATATTTATTTCTGGGACTCTGAAAGTCTCCATATCTGTCACCCTTGACTATCGGAGCAGGAGTAGGTTTACTCGCATGCATACTGTATTTTTCTAGAATCTTTTGTAGGTATGTCTCTTGTGACAGACCTAGCACCCCATTTCTTCTATCTCGGTGAATCTCAATCCCTAGCACAAAAGAGGCTTCACCAAGGTCTTTCATGTCAAAATTCGATGACAAGAATTCTTTTGTTTCTAACAGTAGACTGACATCACTACTCGCTAGGAGAATGTCATCCACATACAGTACCAGGAAAATATATTTCCCTTTCTTGAATTTTGCATAAATGCAATTATCCTCAACATTCTCTGTAAACCCAAACTTCTTTATAGTCTCGTTAAACTTCAAGTACCACTGTCTTGAAGCTTGCTTTAACCCATAGATGGATTTCTTTAAATGACATCCCATATTTTCTTTTCCTTTTACGACAAACCCTTTAGGTTGTGCCATGTAAACTCTTTCTTCGAGATCCCCATTTAAGAATGCCGTCTTTACATCCATTTGGTGCAATTCCAGATCGAAATGTGCAACCAAGGCCATAATTATTCTGAAAGAATCTTTACATGAGACCGGAGAAAAGGTCTCATTATAATCTATTCCTTCCTTCTGTGTAAATCCTTTTGCCACAAGACGAGCCTTGTATCTTTCTATATTCCCTTTGGAGTCACATTTTGTCTTGTAGACTCATTTACATCCTACTGTTTTGGCTCCTTCAGGAATTTCTTCTAAGTCCCAAACTCGGTTGGTCCTCATCGATTTCATTTCATCTTCCATGGCTTCAAACCATTTAGATGAATGTCTGCTTCTCATGGCTTCTTCGAATGAGATGGGATCATCTTCCATTCGAAACTCTTCTGTGTTATACACTTCATAATCAGCAGGAATAGCTGATCTTCTTTCTCTTTGAGATCTCCTAGGAGCCTCTTCTGTTCGAATGTTATCTACCGGAACCTGTGACGGCTCCCCCTGATTTGTGGCAACGTTATTATCTATAGGATCCTGAAGGACAGGTTCCACATTTTCATTTTGCGTCGCCACAGAAGGGATCAATTCGGGAACTGGCATCGCAGTAACTCGTACCGCCGGTGCAGTCTCAGCAGGCAGTGAGAAAAACGGTTCCTGAATCATAGGAGTGGGTGCGCAAACCCGCTTCTCCTCAAGAATAATCTTTCGAACTGCTGTGTTTCCCCAAATTATCTCTTCTTCTAGGAAGGTAGCATGTCTCGTTTCTACGAATTTTGTGAATCTGTCTGGACAGTAGAAACGATATCCTTTTGATCTTTCTGGGTAACCAATAAAATGGCAACTCACTGTCTTGGGATCCAATTTCCCAATGTTCGGGTTGAATATCTTTGCCTCAGCAGGACTCCCCCACACCCGTAGGTGATTCAGTGAGGGTATCTTTCCTGTCCACAGTTCATACGGTGTTTTAGGCACCGCTTTACTGGGCACTCTGTTGAGAATATAGACAGCGGTTTTCAACGCCTCCATCCATAAACTCACTGGCAGTGTGGAATAGCCGATCATGCTTCGTACCATGTCCATCAAGGTACGATTCCATCTTTCAGCCACTCCATTCTGTTGAGGATCGCCCGGCATTGAGTACTGGGCTACTATTCCTTGTTCTGTTAGGAACCTCGCAAAAGGTCCTGGAACCTGTCTGTATGGGGTATGCCGACCGTAGTATTCCCCTCCTCGGTCAGAACGGACAACTTTTATCTTTAAATTGTGCTGATTTTCAACTTCAGCCTTGAATTCTTTAAATTTATCTAATGCCTCTGATTTCTCTTTTATTGGATAAATATATCCATAACGGGAATAATCATCTGTGAACGTTATGAAAGTGTCATAACCGTCTATGCTTTTAACTGAGAACGGTCCGCAGATATCTGTGTGAATTAATTCTAAAATACCTGCGCTGTGCTCAGCATTTTTCTTTGCTATCTTTACATATTTTCGTTTAATGCAATCAATGCATTTGTCTGAATCTGAGAACTCAAGAGGAGGTAGAATTTCATTCTTAACCAGCCTTTCTATTCTCCCCCTCGAAATATGGCCTAAACGACAGTGCCATAATTTCGACGACGTGTCTTGAGTTCTCTTTCGTTTTCTGTTGTTATCTGTGGTTTCAGACACAATCGCATTCACATCACATACGGAATTCATACTCTCACGTAGCGATAATAAATAAAGATCATTTCTTCTAAATGCAATCGAAGCAACTGTGTCATCAAATTCTATTACACACATGCCATCTCCAAAACGACATGCAAATCCATCGTCATCAAGACGAGATACACTTATCAAGTTTCTCTGAATTACGGGAACATAAAATACATCTTTAAGCAATAAATTAAAGCCTGTGTCGAGCTCTAAGAGGAGGTCTCCAACCGCCTCAACATCTGCCTCGACTCCATTTGCGACTTTAATTCTGTTTTCTCCTCTTCCCGTAGTTCTCGTTGAACGGAATCCCTGTAAGGAGTTTGCAACATAAATTGTTGCTCCTGAATCAATCCACCAAGTAGATTTTGAATAATCTTTATACAAGGATTTATTTACAAATGAGATAATGTTCTCACCTCGTTTCTCCATGATCATCTTTAGGTAGTCGGGACAATTTGTCTTGTAGTGTCCCTTCTGTTTACAGTGAAGGCACTGATCCTTCTCCACTAGAGGTTGCCCAAACTTGGGCCTGTGCTGCGGCTGAGCCATCTGGGGTCCCTTTCCTTTGGATGAAGAGGGAATATCTTTATTGTATCTTTTCTTGTTCACATAGTTTATAGATCCACCATGTGCATTCTTTATTCTCTCTTCTTCTTGTACACACATCGCTATGGTCTTTTCAATATCCCATTTTTCAGGGTTCATGTTGTAATTGACAACGAAGTTGTCAAACTCTTTTGGCAACGAAGCAAAAAACCAAATGAACTATGTGTTCTAATTTGAACTCCATATCCATTGGCTTAAGCTTGTTGTTAATGTTCACCAAGCGATGGATGTGTTCTCTTATCCCACCTCGCAAGTACCTCTCTGTCACCAGTTGTTTGATCAACTGGGTAGCATAAGTCTTTGAGGAGCCAGTGTACTGACTCCTTATCTTGTCGAGGTACTCAACGACAGTAGGAAGATCTGTGATTGCCCCCAGAATGGCGGGCTCTATGGTGTTCTTGACCACTGCCAAACATTTCTTGTTGGCAGGTAGCCACTTGGCATGATCAGCGTCATACCTCTGTTTGCTCGCTTTGTAGGCGAGCTCTGTTTGCTTCCAAGAAGCATCTGTAACATCTTCCCCTCTGACCGGTCTCTCAGGTTCAACTGGAAACGGTGTAGTAAGGACCCAATCTAGCTCAGCCATGGTAAAGAAGAGATCCAACTTCTTGTACCATTCATTATAATTGTCGCCTTTCAGAATCGGAATATCCTTGATGGAAACCATCATAGGAAAACCAGCTGAAACAGGTTAGCTCAAGTGAGATCAATATAACAATAATTACGAATGCATGGAAATCATAATGTTGTTATTATCAACTTTGGTCAGAAAATAACAACATTACAATTTAGTCTGGAAAAATATCCTATAAAATCATAATATTGTTATCATCAACTTTGGTCGGAAAATAACAATACTACAATTTAATCTGAAATTATCAGTGACTCAAAATTTAAATTATCCCTTTGGTTCAAATTTAAATTCAAGTCAAAACAATTATCAGTGCAGCGGAAACATGAATAAAATAATTCTATTTTTGAAGCAAGATCTGTGAAAATCTGTATTTCTATTCTCTAAACATTTATCCCTTTGGTTCAAAATGAAAAGAGATCAAATTCTGTGCAAAAAAATTCCAATTTGCTTCAAAAATAGAATGAAAAATATCAAATGTTACTGATCATCTGTGAAAACGGGCCGGAAATCTATTACTGTGCAGCCCGTTACTGTGCAGCCCGTTACTGTGCAGCTCAAAAACCACGTCCGCGGCCCGGCCCACTCGCGAAACAGCCTGCTACTGTGCGGCCCGCGGCTAACGGGCCGCAACCTGGGCCTGGGCCGTGAATCCGGCCCATCCCGCGCGCGCGCCGGCAGCCCCCCCCCCCCCCCCCCCCCCCCCCCCCCCCCCGCGTCAATCTCAGCCGTCCATCCAGATCGGACGGCTGAGCGCGCGTTTCGGGACGTATAAAAGCCCCGCGGCCGGCATCGCGATCGGAAACCCTAGCTCATTTCATTTCGCTCTCTCGCCTGCTCTCGCCCTCTTCCTCCTCGCCTCTGGCCGCCGCCTCCGCCGCCGGCTTGAACTCCGGCGCGGCGGACGGCATGGCCGCCGGCCACCTGATGGCAGCCGGATCTACCTCGCCTTCTCTCCTTCTCCCTCTCTCTCTCTCTAGTTCCCTCGCCCTCTCCCTCAACTTTTCTATTCCGGCCAGAGGCTGCGCCGCCGCGTTCGTCCTTGACGCCGGCGGCCGTGCCATGGCCGAATCTACTTCTTTAGTACCCAACTCTTTGATTTCTTGGCTCGATGTGCGTCCACACGAAGCAAAAACTGTGCCCTATGGGCCTCCTCGCCGGAGTCGCGTGCGTCTCGCGCGCGGCTCCGTCGAGGGGATCTCTGGGGTACGGGAAAAGAGGGATACGGCGGTGGGAAGAGAAGGAGAAGAGAAGATCAGCAAGAAGGAGCAGAGGATGATGGGCCAGGTATGCCGGGTGGGTTAGATCTAGGGTTAGGGTTAGGGTTTCGAGCTTTTTCCTCGATTTCTTTCTTGATTTGCATCTTGTTGGCGCTAAAATCGGCCGGATAGGAATCGGCCGATGGTCTTCAGCGTCGGACACACGACCCGGGAGAATCTGCTTAGCTCCTGTTCGGGTTATCGCCCTGGTGCGGTTCGCGCGGCGCGCCAGTCAATCTGACCTGTTGATTGACAAGGAAATAGAGTATTAAATTCCAGGCGCGTCGATCGGCTGGGATTTCGATCTGTCCTAAGGAGCGCGTCGGCAGTGAATCGGCCGATTTGCTGTAGAGATGATCGGCTATGGATCAGCCGATAATCGTGTAGTAATCGTAAAGAAAACTGCTGGAGCGATCTAGACGATTACTGCAAGGGAAACACTTGAAATAGATCTAATCGGCTGTAAGATGATAAATCGAAGAAGAACAATGACGAAGCCGATTACTCTGATCTCAAGCTGGATAACTGGTGATAATACTAGAATAACAGGTAAAACTTGCAATTCTGGTAAATATCGATAACTAGTGAATAAATCCAAACGAAACCACAGCGATGCGCCCGTAGTTAAAGCTCGGATATTACTCGGTAAGCAGAACCTACCAATTGGCCAGAGATCAAGTTGATGCAGCCCTGCCAATCCAGCGTAGGCGTAATCAGTAGACACACCAGTATTTTTATTCTAAGGGCGACTTGTACCATCTCGGCCATGTAATCTGTAATTTCCATTCAATAATGAATCCCAATGTTTCCTTCACCAGATGTGTAGACAGAAACCGATGAGAAATCGGCCATGTTATCTTGACATATTTTGCTGCAAGTTATGTATCTACCCAAATGCTTGGATAGTACCTCTTCAGATATCGCCCGTTTAAAGCTCTTGGGAATTCCTCCCCTTCGACTGTCTCCAGAATATATGCATTCCTAGGGGTACATCGGCCGATTCTATACGGCCCTTCCCAAGTGGGTGACCATTTACCGAATTTGGGATCTTTAGATCCTATCGGCAGCACCAACTTCCATACCAAATCTCCTTGAGAGAACTGTTTAACCTTGACCTTTTTGTCATACCATCTGGCCACCCTTTTCTTGTTTTCTTCTATACTAACCAGGGCTCTCAACCGTAAACCCGCTGAATCGTCAAGTTCATCTTTCATGAGAAAGGAATAGTCATCGGCCGTTAACTGATCTTGTAACGATATATGTCTTGACCCTGTCCTTATCTCCCATGGCAAGACCGCCTCATGCCCATAAACCAACTGATAAGGGGATATTTTAGTGGCTCCATGACAAGCCATGCTGTATGCCCATAAAGATTCAGCCAAAGACATATGCCACTACTTGGATTGCTCTTCTATCTTTCTTTTGATTAGCTTGATTATCCCTTTGTTAGACGACTCTGCTTGGCCATTGGCTTGAGCATAGTATGGAGAAGAGTTCAATAATTTAATCCCCATATTGGCGGCGAACTCTCCGAATTCTCCAGAAGTGAACATTGTTCTTGATCAGTTGTGATGGTTTGAGGAATACCAAATCGATATATAATATGGCTTTTAACAAATTCAATCATATCGGCCGATGTCACGTTCCTCAAAGGAACTACCTCCACCCACTTAGTAAAATAATCTGTAGCCACCAATATGAATTTATGCCCTTTGCTTGATGGAGGATGAATCTGTCCGATGAGATCTATTCCCCAACCTCTGAACGGCCACGGCTTAATTATTGGATTCATAGCCGATGCTGGCGCACGCTGCACATTGCCAAACCTCTGACAGTCTTGGCATCCTTTGTAGTACATGAAACAATCCTCAAGGATGGTCGGCCAGTAATATCCATTGTTTCTGATCATCCATTTCATTTTGTGAGCCGATTGATGAGCTCCACACACGCCTTCATGGATTTCTCCCATCAGAACCTTTGCCTCTTCTGTCCCCAGACATTTGAGAAGAACTCCATCAATCGTCCGATAAAATAAATCATCCTCAAGAAACACATATTTTGTAGCCTGAAAACGTGTTCGCCGATCCACCTTTTGGGATGGATTTCTCAAGTAATCGGCGATCTCCTTTCGCTAGTCATCGGCCGCGAGCTCTAGCGTCATCGCTCCCTGAATCGGCCGGTACCCAGAAGCATGTTGGGCCAGTCTGTTGGCTTCTTCATTATAATTCCTGGGGATATGCTCAATTATTGCAGACTTGAACTCTTTTAAAAGTTGAAGACAATCCTCATAATAAATCCTCAAGATATCATCCTTGCACTAAGATCGCCCCGTCAACTGATCCACAATGAGCATGGAATCCCCAAAAATTTCGACTGCATCAGCTCTGACTTCCCTTAATAATTGGATGCCTTTTAGAACAGCTCGATATTCCGCCTGGTTATTAGTTGCAGAGGCTTCTATCGGCAGAGAGAAATCATAACTTGCCCCCCGAGGCGACACAAGAACAATGCCGATTCCTGATCCGACCCCACACGAAGAACCATCAAAATATAGAGTCCATGGAACTGGTTCAACGGTGGCGATTTCTGGTCCATAATGCTGAACTACGAAATCGGCCATCACTTGACCTTTGACGGCTTTGGCCGATTCGTACCTTAAATCGAATTCTGACAAAGCCAGGATCCATTTTCCAATCCGTCCTTTCAAAATCGGCAATGATAGCATATACTTCACCACATCATCCTTGCACACGACTATGCATTCTGTCGATAGCAAATAGTGCCTGAGCTTGGTACATGAAAAGTATAAGCACAAGCATAGTCGCTCCACCGAGGAATATCTTGTTTCGGCGTCTAAAAGTCTTCTGCTGACGTAGTACACCACTCGTTCTTTCCTCTCAAACTCCTGTACCAACGCCGATCCAATAGCCTGTTCATCAGCCGATAAATATAACCTGAACGGCTTGCCAGGTTGTGGTGGAACTAATACCGGAGGTGAAACCAGATACTGCTTGATATTCTCCAGTGCCTTGTGCTGTCCTTCTCCCCATATGAATCCCTGGTCGGGCTTTAATTTCAACAGAGGGGTAAAAGCCTGAATACGTCCTGACAGATTGGATATGAATCTTCTGATGAAATTGACCTTGCCGATGAGGGACTGTAGTTCAGTTTTATTTTGTGGGGCCACCACTTTGTTGATGGTGTCTACGGTCTTGCGGTTGACTTCTATCCCGCACTCATGGATCATAAATCCTAAGAATTGCCCGGCCGATACACCAAATGCACACTTGTTTGGGTTCATCTTCAACCCATGTTTCCTTGTGCACTCCAGTACTTCCTGTAAATCGGCCAGATGATCTTGGTGACCTTTTGACTTGACCACGACGTCATCTATATAAATTTCCACCGATGAACCAATGAGCTTGTGGAAGATGTAGTTCATGGCCCGTTGATATGTAGCGCCGGCGTTCTTCAACCCGAAAGTCATAACCACCCATTCAAATAAACCAAGATGGCCTGGGCACCTAAAAGCTGTTTTCGAAATATCTTCCTCGGCCATTAATATCTAATTGTACCCGGCATTCCCATCCATGAAACTTATGACTTTGTGGCCCGCGGCAGCATCCACCAAGATATCGGCCGTCGGCATCGGATATCCATCCATCGGCGTAGCCTGATTTAGGTTCCTGAAATCGATGCACACACGTAATTTTCCATTCTTTTTGTATACAGGCACAATGTTAGAAATCCATTCGGCGTAGCGGCACTGCCGAATAAATCCTGCTTCAATCAACTTTGCGATCTCGGCCTTTATATCAGGTAGAATCTTGGGGTTACACCATCGTGCAGGTTGCTGATATGGCCGATATCCTGATTTTATAGGTAACCGGTGTTCAACAATAGACCGGTCTAGTCCTGGCATCTCATGATATTCCCAAGCAAAGCAATCCTTGAACTCTTTTAATAAACTTATCAATTTACATTTGTACTCAGGATCCAAATTGGCACTAATGTACGTCGGCCTTGATTTGCTGCTATCTCCCAAATCTACCATCTGTAATAAATCGGCCGACGTAAACCCATGCCCAAGCTTCCCATCTTCTCGGACGAGCTGATCCATTTATTCTGAATCTTCAGAGCCAACTGCTTGGATCGGCTGTAGACCGAAATCCGACACTTTCAAGAAGTCAGTGTCCCAAGTCCTGCCAGATATACACTTGACGTGCTCGCAGCTCCACTGTTGCGTGTCGGCCGCTGCAACGCTGTAGACGGAATCGGCAGTGACTATCTCTGTGCTGTCGCCGATCCATTGCACAAGGCATTGATGCATTGTAGATGGGACACAGCAGTTTGCGTGTATCCAGTCGCGACCAAGCAGCATATTGTAGGACCCTTGCCATTAATAACGAAAAAAGTGGTAGGGAGGGTCTTACTGCCGATGGTGAGGTCGACGCAGAGCGCTCCGCGGGCGGGTGACACGTTGCCTTCGAAATCCTTCAGCATCATGTCTGTCTTGGTGAGGTCTTCATCGCCCTTGCCCAGCTTGCGGAACATGGCATATGGCATGATGTTAACTGCAGCGCCTCCATCTACCAGTAATCTGGTGACGGGTCTTCCGTTGACATAGCCTTTGAGAAACAGCGTTTGAGATGCTGTCGTTTTTCTTCTTCTGGTTTCTCAAACGTAGCCGTCATCGGCTCTAATACCAGTTGTGCCATTTGTTCTTCCTCTGTTCTTGTTACTTTATCCCGATCGTTGGGCGTCATGAACTCCATCGGCAGTATGAACACCATATCAATTTCGGCTGCCGATTCTTGGTTGCTTGTTTCTTGATCGTTTTTCTTTGGGCGCCAAACTCGAGATTTAACATTCCTTCTCTCTGGCACCTGTCTCTGTTCTTCTTCTTGATGCTCCCACTAGCGTAGGCGTTGGATCCTTCGCTTCTGGGATCTGGATAGGCCATCGAGACACCACCTGGGATTTGCTGGTTTGGCCGATGATCTGGCGTGTTCCCAATCTGGTTCCCTTCCTAGGGGATCCTCGTCTGATACCCTGTCATCGGCCATTTCTTCTAGCCGATCGTGCGCGCTGATCCTGCCCCCCAGTCCATCCCGCTGGCCGATCTTGCTTTTTGACCGGTGGTGCTGGTGAACTCTGCCCCCCAGCCGATCATGTACCGAAACGCGCTGTTCCTCGTGCCGATTTCTGCTGATCGGCTCTGATCCTCGGTCCCTAGAGTGTAGCCTCGGGCGATTGTTGCAGTTCAATCCGTTACACTCCGGACAGTTATCGGCAGACGGCAATCTGATGTCGTTCTCCAGCAGTGGATGAAGAATGGACATTGCCAGTGATCTTCATGCCGGCGTAACGTCTCCTCCTGGTATCTTGCTTGTTCTTGCTGCTGCCGATACTTACTGAGTAAGAATTGGGAGGTGACGGGCTTGCGTGGTCGTTCTGGCCCTCGCCTGTTCCTTCTGATTTCTTCCGTCGTGATCTGCCTCCTGGGGTCGACGGCGCCGCCTCTTCTCGCCGATTCTGACGTCAGCACCTTGGTTTGACTTGAGTCTCCTCCAGTGTTAACCATGTTGGCCGGGAAGGGATGCTGATCTATCTTCATCGGCTTTGCCGATTTAGTTGGAGTTTCAAATTTAAGCCGCCCCTGCTTGATGGCCGATTGTATCTGCTGGCGGAAGACTTTACATTCATTCGTATCATGAGAAGTAGCGTTGTGCCACTTGCAGTATTTTATCTTCTTAAGTTGATCGGCCGTAGGGATGGTGTGATGTTGAGATAGCTTGATCTGTCCTTCCTGAAGCAATAGATCAAAAATTTTATCGGCCTTTGACGTGTCAAAGCCGAATGTTTCTGGCTCCTTCTTCCCAAAAGGGCATGATATCGGTTTTTTCCCTTTGACCCATTCTGCCAGGCCGATTTCCTCTTCCGCATCGGATTCAGATCCTTCTAAGTATGCCACCTTCTTTTGGAAGTTCTTCCGCTGTTCAAACGGTCGGACCTCTTGTCCTGACAATCGGTGGACGATTTGGCTCAGGCTTTCAAACTCTTGGGCAGCATATCTTTCTTTGATTTGTGGCAAGAGGCCTTGGAAAGCGATATCGGCCAACTGTGCATCGGTCAGAGCCAGACTGTAGCATTTGTTCCTGATTTCTCTGAACCTCTGTATATACCCCATCACTGGTTCATCGCTCCTCTGCCTGAGGCTGGTCAAATCTGAGAGCTTCATCTCGTGTACTCCTGCGTAGAAGTACTTGTGGAATTGTTTCTCCAGATCGGCCCATGTAACGATGGAATTTGGCGGCAAGGTGGTGAACCACTGGAAGGCCGATCCGGTCAGAGACGATGAAAATAAACGCACCCTCAGAGCATCTTGAGTGGCAGCTTCCCCGCACTGGATGATGAATCGGTTGATATGCTCCACAGTGTATGTATCGTCCGTCCCTGAGAATTTGGTGAAATCAGGAACCTTGTAGCGGTGTGGGAACGGCAGCAAGTCATAGGCCGATGGATATGACGTCTTGTAGGTGTAAGTTTGAACTTTTTGGCTTCAATCCAAACTGATCCTGGATTACTTCTGCTATTCTTGCTGTCCAGTCCACCTGCTGCTGATGAACAGCTGTTCGCGGCGCGAGCATGTGCTGAAGGGCTGGTACGGCCGGGTGATGAATCGGCGGACTTTGCTGAGCGGCCGATAGTTGATGGCGAAGCGAGTCCGCACCCCCATCGTATGTCGTCGTTGGCGCCACGCCTCTGAATGCTTCCACAGTGTTTGCCCCCCTGCCGATTTCTGATGAGATCGGCTGATACTGGGGAACCATCAGCCGGGCGGCCGATTGGTATGGCACCTGGATTGAATAACTTCCATACCCGTTCGCTGGCTCGGGAAAATACGCTGTCGCTGATGTTCCCTAAGGTGCTGAGCTTCTAGGTAGTGACTGCACAGAAGCAATCTGAACGGGTTGAAGCGGTGTCTGTGATGGGAGACATGGTGCACCGCTGTATCTTGGAGACGCCGGGGGCAATGGAGAGTTGTACCCCTCGCGTTGCGTCAAAATCAGCTGAGGAGCCGATTGGGACGTGTATGGTAAGCTTCTGGCTGGCAGCGTGGTTGGCGGGGCATATGCCGGTCCCTGATAGCCTTGGATTGCTCCGCTGGCCAGAGAGCTGACGACGGTGTTATACACCGTGTTGGTCATCACTGAGGATTGGTCGATGAATGCCTGATAAACGGACTGTTGGATCATCTCTGACATCTTGCCCGAGTCCTCAACAATGGTGATGTGGCGGGGAGCTAGAATAGGAGCCTTCTTGACTGCCTCCCCGCTTCTGGTACGACTGAACGACTCGAGGTACATCTTCTTATAATCTTCTAGATGTTTGGCCAATTCTTCCCTCTGGTCGTCCTTGAGATCTGCTTCTGTGACCTCAATGATGTTGCTGTCGGAGATTTCTGCGTTTTTCGACATATCAGATCTTGGATGGTCCCACTGGGCGTGCTAAAAGTGTGTTGGCGCTAAAATCGGCCGGATAGGAATCGGCCGATGGTCTTCAGCGTCGGACACACGACCCGGGAGAATCTGCTTAGCTCCTGTTCGCGTTATGTGGTTCGCGCGGCGCGCCAGTCAATCTGACCTTTTGATTGACAAGGAAATAGAGTATTAAATTCCAGGCGCGTCGATCGGCTGGGATTTCGATCTGTCCTAAGGAGCGCGTCGGCAGTGAATCGGCCGATTTGCTGTAGAGATGATCGGCTATGGATCAGCCGATAATCGTGTAGTAATCGTAAAGAAAACTGCTGGAGCGATCTAGACGATTACTGCAAGGGCAACACTTGAAATAGATCTAATCGGCTGTAAGATGATAAATCGAAGAAGAACAATGACGAAGCTGATTACTCTGATCTCAAGCTGGATAACTGGTGATAATACTAGAATAACAGGTAAAACTTGCAATTCTGGTAAATATCGATAACTGGTGAATAAATCCAAACGAAACCACAGCGATGCGCCCGTAGTTAAAGCTCGGATATTACTCGGTAAGCGGAACCTACCAATTGGCCGGAGATCAAGTTGATGCAGCCCTGCCAATCCGTACGAACTCGTGGAAGAAGAAAATATTGGCGAAGTCACCGACTTGAAAGTAAATTGCTGGAAAAGTAGAAGTGTTGTTGTTGATTGATGTGTTGATGTTTTTTCAAGACCCTGACGACTCCTATTTATACCCTAAAGCTAGGACTCCTGGTCGATCACGACTTGTCACAACCTTATTTAAATTACTATATCTATACGAACTTTAAAAGGAAACGGACTCCCGCAGAATCTTCCGCCGCCGTTCCCTAATCCAATCAGGATTTCCTTCAATTGCTCCCCGACCGACTTAGCGTGCCCCCCTTTGACCAACTTTTGACCAGGACCCTCTGAAATAGTCCCATCCTGTTGGCGTAGGTTGTATCACCAATCGGCCGATTTCCAACTGTTACCTCAATCGGCCGATTCCTTTCTGTAGCCTTCAGATCTGCCGCATCGGCCAATCTTTTCCTCCTGACGCCGATTCAACACGTGTCAAAATCTGGCGTCAACACATCTTTTGCTCTATTTGCTCGATCCCTTCCCCTTTTCCTTCCACAACCGAGTCCAAACCACAACCTAGTATAGCTCTGGTACCATTGTTAGGTCGATTCGCGGATCGCTAGGTGCGGGATTGACTCGAGAATCCATCTGTGGTTCTAGTTCCAGCATCAAACAGATGTGCACGTGTGCGTGCGCGTGTATAAGATCAAACCGAGAGGGGATTAGGATAGTATACCTTGCTCTGAGGAAGACGACGCCATCACGTTCGTTGGTGGCGTCTGCTCTCGGGCAGCGTCGCGCAGTGCAGCGGGTCGGTGCAGATCCGCTCTGTGGCGGCGATGGCCGGTGCAGTGCAGGCCGGTGGACTTCCCGCCGCCGCGGCACCACCCCTTGAGATCGGGTTAGGGTTTAGGTGTAGGTGGGGAGTCGGGGCACAACGATCCTTGGCGTGCGTGCCCCCCGGCCCCCACCTCTCTATTTATGTGGCGCTGGCGACGGGGGCCCACCAACGCGAGTTGGGTTGGGCGCCCCCGATCAGGGCGCGGATCAAGGCTAAGGCCATTGGGCCTTAGGTTGGAGATCAATCCAACACCTCCGACATGCCTCCAACTCCTTCTTGAGGAATTTTAGCCTTTTTCCTAGGTCACCCAAGATGTTTCTGCTCCAATGACCAAGCCCGCCTGCTACCACCAGCAGCGCATCGTGCACAGCCATCTCTCCCCTTTCCATCGCCTCCTTCCACGCCGCCTCCACCACCTCCGGGCACATATCCTCCTCCAGCCAAGCGGCCTCAAAACGGAACGGCCTCTGGTCTCCCCTCCCAAAACCCCTCACCGTCCTACCTGCCATCGTGATGATCACCGGCCGGTGGTCAGAATGGCGAGGGTCGCCATTAACCACACGTGCCATCGGGAACATCTGTCGCCAACCACTGTTCGCAACCCCCCTATCCAGCCTCTCCCTGATGTACCCCGCCGCCTCGTGACAGTGATTTCGCCACGTAAACATATCGCCTTCAAAACCCAGATCATTGAGTTCACACTCCTCTAATGCCATTCTGAATTCATCCATCTCCCTTTGGCTCCTTGGCCGTCCACCCTCCTCATGCGCAAACAAAATTTCATTGAAATCTCCAGCCATTAACCACGGCACCTGTGGCTGGCCTTTGAGCAATCTCATGGTATTCCAAGTTTGATGCTTTTGATCATGCGCTGGCTCCCCGTAGAGCCCCGTAAACATCCAGCAAGAGCCATCAGCCTGCTTCACATCCATGTCAATGTGGTATTTCGACATATTGCGTAACGACACATCAACTCCTCTCCTCCACAACACAGCAATTCCCCCCCTCCCCTACCGTCACAATCCTGGACCAACATGTTCGTTAGCCTAAGCATCCAGCGAAATCGTTGCATTCTGCGCTCGTCTAGTTTAGTTTCCGACAAGAACAGAATATCAGCTCCCTCCGCCTTCTGGAGCCCCAGAAGGCCCCGAACTGCCGAGCGGTTTCCCAACCTCCGGCAGTTCCACGTCACAATCTTCATTTATCATTGCAGGACTGGTTCGCCAGTCCCGCTTCAACAACATCTACATCCTGGACTCCCTCCATCACCACATCCTCCTTCTACCTCTTTTCTCCCATCCGATTTTCTTCTCCGGAACCATCTCCACCCCTCTTCCTTCCCACCAGTTTGCCCTGTGGCGCTGCGTCACCCACCACAGAACGCACCACTTTTTTATACGTGCCCACTCTCTTCTTACCCTCCAGCTCCTTGCCCTTCCCCTTTGCATTATCCACCACCTCCATCCCATCCACGAGAACCTCCTCCCCAACCTTCTTCCCCACCTATGCCTTTTCACTACCCCCTTCCTTCCCCTCCTGGAAAAGAGCACGCTTGGAAATATCTCCCTCCCTAGCTGGCCCTTTCAGTTTAAGCGGACTGGTGACCTCCTCATCCTCCTCCTCTGAAACCAGTGGCTTGACAGTAGGATCCCCCACCGACCTCCTCCAGGAAGGGGCGTCGCTCCCCGATCTTCGCCCGCTACCCCCCGAACGCCATGGGAGCGCAGCTCTTCCAGCCGTAAAGCGGTCACCTCCTCCCTCTTCCCGCACATGCAGCAAGCGTCAGCTTCTTTCTGCCCGCGCTGTTGCTGGTCTTGTTACATGGGCCGCGGGCCCTGCACATGCAGCATGTGGTGGAAAAACCTACTCTATGTTGAAAGAAGTATTTTGACAGCCCGGCTCCACCCGCGGCCCAGTTCCCCTGCAGGCCAGCGCGCCCCGTGCTTCTGCGACGGGCCGGCTCGGGGTCACGCGGGTGACCCCGAGTAGCCCCCGCTTAACCTCGCAATCAAGAACCATGATCCAAAAATCCGAGTTTCCATAGCATAAATGCGCAAACAGTTTGATTCAACCATCGCACTTTCACCATCAGTATAACAAGCTTCTTTTGACTCCCCACACAGCAAAAGGCGAATAGTTTGTCTCGATTCTCCTCATACTCGCAGCATCTGAAATACAACCAATGCCAACAAATGGCTTGGAACATTGTTGCCTGTATTTAGTCCAAGGCGTTACATGCAAATGTCAGGAGAAACCTCTCCAGGACAACTGACGAAATGTTTTCTGTTGCACAGATGCTCAGTATTACAAAATGAGCATCCCAGTAAAGGTAATAGATACTGAAAAGGTGGACCTGATGAGCTAATTCACTAAGCCAAACTGAACTCGTACACTCATGCATGGCCCCATGAGTTAAGTTGAACAAGCACAAATTCGATACAGATCTCACAGCAATCGGCAGAGATTACTCTGTAAGCCAAGGTGTTTGAACTGATTCCCACTGGCATAGCTCACCTTCTTTGAACCACAGAGCTGCAAATAGGAGAGTAACTTTAGCTTGTCATCGTATCGATTATAATAGCTAGCAGGCGTAAACAAACTTAGGTCCCAGCCAGTAGGCATGCTATATCACTAAGTAAATGAGGCCATTTGTCTTCAGACAATTTAATCTGCTCCTGGATGCCATGTTAACTACTCCACTCCTCAGCGTACTAAGTTTGAAGATAAAATTAGTTTTCCATTCCATGTAGCTTGTCAATTGTTTAAAATGATTATTGACTCAGAAAATCACCTAACAGCAACATAGAACCATACTCAATTATTGCTGGACTTACCGATTTCACGCTTGCCGTTATCAGGACTATCACTTCCGTGGACAACATTCCTGAAATGCATATTCCATCATAATTTGTCTGATATATTGGTTAAATGGAGGTGCATTACAACTAAATATCAGAGACATGGTACATAATCATATATAAGACATGAAAGAAGGTTGGTGCCGACCTTCCTGTTTGAACTGCAAGATCACCCCTTATGGTTCCTGGTTCAGCTTGAAGGGGATTAGTAGCTCCGATTAATTTGCGAGCTGATGCAACAACACCATCACCCTCCCAGGCCTTATAAGAAGAACAACAAAAATTGTAGCTGCGAACTATGTATTTGGTCAAAGCATAGAGCTGCAGGTATGTCTATTCACAACGAAAATATACCATGCAAACAACAGGGCCAGAAGTTATGTAATCAGTCAGTTTGGGAAAGAATGGTTTGTCCTTCAAATCCTTGTAATGTTCCTGGGAGAAAAGGAATGGCAAATAAGACAGTATATGAAGAGCATTAACAGCTAGTTGATTCAACATGCCGAAAACTAAACTGGAATTCTTTGATGTTTCCACAAATGTCAAGAAGAAGATGAAATGTGAGTGATGTCTTTATCAATGAATAGTACAAAAAGAACACAAGAGAAGCCACAGTTACTTAAATAGGTAGATGTTTTGATGTAATAATGAGATGGTTGAGACAATAAATCTTTCAGTCACTTAAATAATTCATGTAAGAATGAGATGGTTAAGGAATAAAATCTTTCTGGTAGTCAAGGAGAGAATAACTGCAGATGAATAGCAGAATAGAAATTGGGCGGTGGAAGGTATATTTGACAATAAAAAATGATAATTTGACCATTCCAAGTAATAAAGAAACAGATGCGGATGCAGATAAAGACATGTTCCTTGAGAATGGTGTTGCCTATCACAGACTTTTGGCCCCCTCGATGACTAACTTTGCAAGAACCACAATAGCTTTCCCATGTTCAGTACATTTTGAGAGGCAAACCTGAGCCAAGTCCTTGGAGCACTGAAAAAGCTTCAACCCCTTCAACAAAAAGCCTTTCTTCTCAAAGCGAGAGATGATCTCCCCAACCTATATGCACCGGATAAGTGTTTTATCTGAGATCAAACTTGAAAGAAAGAAAGAAATTAACAGTTGGAAAAGGTAGGACAAAATAAGGCATACCAGGCCACGCTGAACTCCATCAGGTTTTATCATAATGTAGGTTTGCTCAACCTCCTGCAGATAAATTTCTTGTCAATAAAGATTTCATTTTGTGTAAGTAAGGGACTAGATGAACGTAGGATTCTCAACTCCTCTTAGCTAAGGTCAAGGGATACTGAAATAATTAAAAAATTCTGACATTGCATGAGTTCTAAACTTCTTTGATGAAAATAGAAAAGATGGCTGAGTTTCATTAAAGAAGGGGTAACTGTGACCCATTCAAGCCTCAGGCGTAGGACTACAGAAATTAAACATTTGGCAGGTTCATTATAAAGCCGCTAGGAAACAACGGTTATGACAAGGATTGTGGCGTAGGAGTTAGGACTATGTTTGTGGGAAACGAAGCATGCTCACTAAGTTTGTTTCCCTAGCTAGAGTTCAATAGCAAAACTGAATTAGCTGGCCGACATGAATTATTGATGATCTTAACGAGGATTTTCAGGGGGGTCAATGGATGATATTACTAAGCACTATTTACCTAGTAACATGTACCTGAGATTTGTGTAGAGAAAATGGTGTTCTATTGTTTGGGCCCATGGAAATTCGTGGAAGGAATAGATTATGTGTTTAAATATTTTAAAAATAACTCAGCTGCCTTGACTCTGTATTGAGAACTGCTGAAACAACAAATTAAATAATTTCAACATAATTTGGTATTCCACAAAGCACGCCTTAAGACATGTAAAACCAGTGAAGTATCATGCTTCAGTGAGAACAAAGTTGTCAGAGAAAGTTGCATCCATTCAATGTAAAATTACTGCAATTGTCCAACACATGGTTGGAAACAGGGACTCAAACTTTGAAGAAATCAGGGTCAAACTTTGATTGGAAACAGGGAGAACATAACGCAGACAACAATCCTACTGAAAATTATATTAGTAAAATAAAAGGGAAGACATGCTGTGACTACATATCCAGCCGAAGAAAAAGGTGAGTGCCCCTTGATAATTAACACTATGTATAGCATGTTGTCAGCATTGACTGCTGACAGGAAGACCAAAAACTTAATTTCACTCCAATATCCTTCTTGCCACAACAATAGCAGAGAATCTATGAAAGGACACAAATGTTTCAGGCTACAGTAGGTGAAATAAACAAAATTGACACGTTTCGCGGTGCATTTTTTTTAGTTGTGCTGTTCTGCATAACCCACCCACTAGGCTTGCAACAAAAGGTCGAGAGAATTATGAATTAGCCTATCGTTTCCTTTACCACTCCCAATTTCCCCTCTCCATAATCGAGCTCAGCCACTACAATGTCAAAGTAAAACTATAAAAAACAAGCTAAATTACTCCCATAGCAGGTCCTAATCCTCCAACCAAAGGAACATGAAGAAACAAATTCGAAACCCGTCCCGTAGCCATATTTCAACCACTTCCTAGCAAATGCAAGTAATTAAAATTTAAAATCCAAAAGAAGCACGCGTAGGGAACAAACCGCGGATGCGACGATGCCGCGCGGGACGGCGCGACGCGCCCCGGCCGCCCTCCCGCTCCGCGCGCTCAGCCCCACCCGGAGCCGGCCACGGGACCTCGTGGCGGCGAAGGAGAGGGATGCCGACGGCCTCACCGAACCGGCGGAGGGCCGGCGGCCGGTCCCCGCGAGCGGCCCCGCCGTCCTCGCGACCGCGGCCATCGTCGTCTCCATCCTTCCTTCCCACCAGCCCGTGCGAGCGCCGGCCGAGCAGAGCACGCGGCCTTGCGGATTAGGAGAAGCTAACCACCAGCAGAGCGCAACGCGCCCTCTCTTAAGCACAGCAACGATTCCGCTTCGCTTCGACGTTGACGTATTTGTATTTTTCCGTATTCAAAGATTGGATGGGGAGTCGTTGCAGCGATCAAACGTGTTTACGTTTTTTGACCCACTCGGCGCACGTGGGAGGACGAGTGGGGGAGTGGGCCCCGGGCGGCCTCCACTTCCGACCTCGCCGCCGGCACACAACACGGAGCACCACTTCGACCAACAGCGCGTCGCCACGCGGCCCCGCTGGCCCCTGGTCCCACGCGTGTCGCCGACGACAGGGACGACCGAGCGCAGCCGCCACCGACGCGCTTGCGGAAGCCCGCTCCACCCGTCACCGACGGTCGGGTCCCACAGGTCTTTGGTCCCGCATCTCAGTGGCGTGGGCTTGTTGGATCCGCTTCCTCGTGACTTCTCCTCTCACTTTTCTCCGGGGCCCACTAGGTGCGGGCCCCACGCGCAGCGATGATATGATATCCCACGCACCCCTGCGGGCCCGCTCGCCAGACACCCGCGTCAGAGAGAGAAGAGGAAGAGGGGGTGGTGTTTGTCTCTCTCTTCTCTCTCTCTCTGTCCCCCGCTCTCAACTTCTCCCCCTCCATCGCCGGTGACCTCCCCGGCGGCGCTGCGTCTCCGGCGACCCCCGCCATCTCCGCTCCCCATTTCTCCGATCGCCGCATCACGCCCGGTACCCCCGGCCTTGACCCCGCGCGGCTGCCCAGATCCACCCAGTCTCCTCGCGCTCCCACCCCGCTCCCCACGCGCCGATCGGCGGGCGGTGGGGGCCCCGCGGCCGCTTGCTCGAGCGCCAGATCCAGCGATCCGCCTGCCGTCGGTCCGGGCATGGACGACTTCCAGGGCCTGCTGGCCCGCGACTTCGGCCTCCGCCCGCAGGGGAAGGCCGCGCCCATGTCGGCCGCCCGGTCCTCGGGGCCCTCCGGATCCGCCTGGGCCAGCACCAGATCCGCCTCGGCGTCCGCCGCCGCCGCCGCCCCCTCCGCGCCCTCTTACGACGACCTCTTCGGGCCCGCGGCGTCCGCCCCGGCGCCGACCAAGCCCGCCCCGTCGCCGTCGGCCTCGTTTGACTCCATCTTCGACTCGCACAGGGAGCCCTCGTCTGCGGCGCCGCCGCCCAACCCGAAGCACTCGTCCATGCCGGTCTACGACAAGCCGGTCTACGACGATGACATCTTCGACGGGGTCCCTGGGGTGAAGAGCTCCTCGGCGCGGTACGACGACGTGTTCGGGGGCAGCCAGGGCCACGCGCCGCCTCCGGCTTTCGATGACCTGCTTGGTGGGTTTGGGAAGAAGTCACAGGGGAGGGAAGAGGCCGAGGAGAAGAGGAAGACCAAGCCTGCTGCTGCGTCCACTGGGTTCGATGATTTGATCCCAGGATTTCGCGGGAGAAGTTTGCCGCGGCAAAGGTGAGTGCTTTATGTGCAATTCAAAGTGCATGGGATCCTTGAGCGTTATGTTGTCGATACGCATGGTCTAGTTGTGCCAGTGCACATATGTTTGTTAGTTCAATCAACTGAAACGGAAACTATTGTCGGTATTCGGTAACGACTGCATCATGTGAACTTTGCCGAGCTGGACAAATTGTTCTACCTCATTTATTGGATGTGTTGTCAAGTAGATTCTAGCTTGCTGTTGTGTCCTCGGTTTGATTTGGAAATCTGTATCGGCGAGGTAGTGAAGCATTTATGATATACGTAGAGTTCTATGCTGCAGAAATTATCTCAAAACTGTTTAGGAAGTTCGACTCAATTGTCAGTTTCCCTTGGTTATGTTACGCATTTAAATTTTAATATTGATCATGTTGTGCAAATCAATAACGTATTAGATTACTGGATGTCGATGCACCTTCTCAGACCATCTTTTACGATGTTGGTTGCTTGGACCTTACTGATATACATATAATGTATGTTAGGTTTAATTTAGGTACTTGTGTTGATTCTAATACATGTGCTAGGTCAAGCACAAATTTGATTTGAGAATGCAATCATACTTGTGTTGATTGTAGTTAATGTCAGATTGTTTGTGGAGACATATTGAATTGGTGCCATGGGTTTTGTACTTTTGTGTGCCTACTGAGATGGATTAATTAGAAAGTTACTAGCTCCGGTCAAGTTTACTCGACGTTTCAGACAGCAAAACCAGTTTGTTTTCTACTTGTTTTTCTTGTCTGAAATCTCAAGTTTACCACTGGAGGGAGTATGTTTTTATGATTTAAAGATGAAACAAGGTCCAGAAAGGCTCATTCAAATGTGGAACTGTTGGCTAGATTTAAATAATTCTATCAGGCCTGATCGATATGTATAGTGTTGCTGCATCAACGTATTCATTGTTATATAATGAAATGGAATTTCAAGATTGCTTTGACTTTAAGTGCATTTAAGTATACATTTCTGAGCCATGTCTCATATTCCTTGAAGATTACGACTACCAACCTTCTTGAGGAAATTTCATACATGTTCAGTGGAGGTGATACCCATACAAAATTTAAGTTTAGGCAATTTAATACATTAGAAGTTTTTCCCTGGAACAAGGAATTGTATTATATACTGCTCACATAATGAATTATTTTAGTTGTAATTTTCTTTGATGTTTTTGTGCCAATTTGTTTAGATTTTTCATCTTTAGTAAGGTACACAGACAACTGAGATGATGTGCTATGCATCCATAGCCCGTATGTTATTAAACAGTTTAACTCTTTGGTTTTTAATCTACATTTCTTGAATACAGCCACCTAACATGATATGTTATTGCAAATGCAGTGGTTTCAACTTTCAAGTGCTCCATAGTGTCCAATTTTTTTCTTATGATGAGTTTTGACATTTGAGTCCCAAACATGCGTAGGAAGTAATGGGCTAAAAGATTATTTATTGTTATGCATGTGGAAAAATGAGGCAGTCATAACGTGCTGTGTTTATGACAATTGCTGCCCTTTTGTGCAATTTCATGTTCACTTGCTTCTAAACGTGTTCACATATTAACTTCTATCTATTTCTTAACTTCAGGGAGACTGTTGGTGCAAAAGAAAAGAAGGTTTCCATGTCAACATCTAAGCCAACTGCTAGCATGGCAAGCGACCCCTTTGTTGTTCTTGAAACAACTTCATCATCAGCTCATCCATTCACAGATCCCTTGGATGAATTGGGTAAACCTGCAAAATATCAAGGGAGAAGCCATGAAAGTACTGGCACTGACAGCAGCTTGTTTGAGGATCCAAGCACTTTCAACCAGGCTTCAAAATCAGAACCTTTGTTTACCTCAGAGGTGGACAATGTACCGAAAGATAGGAATGACTCGAGCAGAGCCCGAGACTCAAATCCGATACACAGTTTCCCCAAAAGGAACTCCACCCAACAACCTTCTGTAGGGGATTTTGAAAATATCTTTCCTAAGTCACAGTCTGCCAGATATTCTGATGTCCATGTTGACATTGGCTCAGAGAAATACCGTGGGAATGGTATAAATGATCAGTCACCTAGATCTGATGAATCTGAAGATGAGATATGGCTTACAGTTTCTGAGATTCCCCTCTTTACACAGCCAACTAGTGCCCCACCACCTTCAAGACCACCACCACCACTTGCAATTAAGCAAAAACATGCATCGAAATCAAAAAGGAAAGATGATGAGCATGTACGGCGGTCTAGGAAAAACTATGATCATCAAAGAAGTTCATCAAATCAGACTGGTGTTTCTTCAGTAGATGAACTAGACGATTTTGCCATCGGCAAATCTCAGAATGCACATGCTTTTAACGAGGAAGAATTTGAGAGAAGTACAGCAGCAGCAGCATCTGCAGCTGCTATGAAAGAGGCCATGGATAAAGCTGAGGCAAAGTTCAAACATGCCAAGGAAGTACGAGAGAGAGAACGTGATGCAAAGCTTAGAAATAGAGAACATCAGGAACAAGATAATGAAGCAAGATCGTATGCCCAGGATCGTGAGGACAAAGAGAGAAAGGAAAGACTAGAACAAGAAAGAGAGATGAGGCAAAAAGAGGAAAAGGAAAGAGAGCAAAGAAGACTTGAAGGAGAAAGAGAACTTGAGCGGCAGAGAGAAAGAGAAAGAGCTAGGCAAGCAGTGGAGAGGGCTACAAAGGAGGCAAGGGAAAGAGCAGCTGCTGAAGCTCGTGCAAAAGCAGAAAGGGAGGCACGCCAACGTGCAGAGCGTGCTGCTGTACAGAGAGCTCAACAGGAAGCACGCGAGAGGGCTGCAGTGGAGGCTAAAGAGCGAGCAGAGAGAGCTACTGCAGAAGCAAAGGAAAGGGCTGCTGCCGAAGCTAAGGAGAAAGCTGCTAGTCAATCCAGGGATAGGGCTGCAGCAGAAAGAGCTGCTGTGGAGAGAGCTCAGCAAGAAGCAAGGAAGAGAGCTGAACGAGCAGCAGTGGAAAGGGCTGCTGCTGAGGTTCGGGAAAGGCAGGCTGCTGAGGCTCGGGAAAGACAGGCTGCTGCCGCTGCAGCTGCAGCTGCAAGAGAAAAACAGAGTAAACCAGATGATCTTGAGTCATTCTTCGGTATGGGGGCCCGAGCTAATAGTGCTCCGAAGCAAAGGGCTCCAACAGTGGTGATTACTCTACCAAAATATTCATTCCAGTTTTTGTATTCATTTCAATTTTCTCATTTTTTCTGATTGTGGAAATATCAGGATTCTATGTTTGATACTCAAACGCAAAATAGAGGGACTTCCACTTCAGCATCAATGAAAAAGGCATCATCAACAACAAATATTGCTGATGACTTGTCCGCAATATTTGGAGGAGGTACTGATCATTCGAGTAGCGGTACTGATAATCTTGTTGATACCAGTGTTCCTCGAAACATGACAGTAATAGTGCATTTGATTTATTTGTTATTTTAGCTCCTACATCATCAGATGAATTTCAAGAAATTGATGGTGAGAGTGAAGAAAGAAGGCGTGCTAGATTGGAACGGCATCAAAGAACTCGTGAACGAGCGGTAATGTTGCAATTTAATTAGATTTTTTTTTTTGCGAAGAATTAGAATAGTTATCTTGTGGATACTTGTATGTTCCTGTTGCCTAGCCCAACTTTCTTGGGATTGTTGTTGTTGATGATGATGATGATGTGGTTGTTGATAAGGTTTTGGATACTTTTGTATGTTCCTGGTTACACTTTGTTTAAGCATATTTTTAGGATAAACATTGCAATGCTTGGTTTTTATTAGTTCCATATGTTCACAGGCAAAGGCTTTGGCCGAGAAGAATGAACGTGACATGCAGCAACAAAGAGATCAGGCTGAAAGACATGTAAATACTTTGCAGTAGCTCGTAAATACATCACAATGCTGAATATACATCATAAACATTTAGTCTATCCTTTTAGATGCACTTTATTTATTGGCTGCTAGTTACTAATTCGTCACTTCGTTCAAACTGTGTTGTCTGATTGTTACAGAGGATTGCAGAAACACTGGACTTTGAGATTAAGCGGTGGGCTGCTGGAAAAGAAGGCAATTTGCGTGCATTGCTATCAACATTACAATATGTGAGTTGAAACTTCTTGATCGATGCAATTCTCTCCCTCTTTTTTATCAATTCTCTGTTCATTATATTGGTGTTATTCTTCGTAGGTAGGTATCTGCATTTGGGCCTTTCCTACTGTAATCTATGATTTTGTCCATCATGTTTGTGATTTTAGAAATGCAGTGATCACCATATTGCGCCTCCAGTTCGAGTTTGGCTATGAGGCTCTTTAGTTATGCTATAAGCATTCAGATCCATTGGTAGAAATTGTAGCTTCAGGTTTCAGGCAATGTTATAGAACATTGCAGAACTAACATTTGCCGCTTGAAATGCCCATCAAAATATTTTTTGTGATCAATACTTGAAACAACAACTGTGCACAATTCCATTGCTTTACAGGCATGACCTATTTCTATTTTTGGAATGACTCGTGCACAATTAGTTAAAAAAGATTCCAATGGTTTTCTATATTAATTCGTGTATTCTTTCTGAACAGGTTCTTTGGCCAGAATGTGGATGGCAACCTGTATCCCTTACTGATTTGATCACTGCTGCCGCTGTTAAAAAAGTGTACAGAAAAGCAACATTGTGTATCCATCCTGACAAGGTGCAACAAAAGGGTGCAAATCTCCAGCAGAAATATATTGCTGAGAAAGTTTTTGATCTCCTTAAGGTGTGTATTGCCCTCGAAATATTTGCAGCAGTTACTGTTTTCACACCAATGTGATAGTGTTGTTTATCCTTGTTTCTCTTATACCCATGCACCATGGTGTCAAGACATTAAAAACTAGTTCTCTTGTTTTTTTCCCCTGATGTAAAGAAAAGTTGTGCACTTGATAGGGTCTTTTTTTGGAGGTGAAGAAAACTTGCACTTGATAAGAGCTGCCAACTGTTTTGCTCAATATGAAAATTAGTCTTTTGACATTTACTGTTCATTTTCAGTTAATATTTACAATGATTACATGTGTAGTGGCTGTGGTCCGTTGGTCCATGGAAACAAAAATGCATGGAAAGTACTGAGACTTTATAGTTTGATGTTATCTGTGGCAACAATTGTTTGTGTCAGTCTGGACCCCCATCTGGTACCTTGGAAGTACCTGATGTGTACTCCCATTCTGCCTACAGCTAAATCAATGCTAATCATTATGACCTGTTAGCCTGCTTCATAGTAGCCTTAGAATTTAGTGAAAAAAAAATACTAATAGTCTTGGAAGCCAACACCTACTGGTTGGGTAATTTTAAGGTACTGTTTTGATTGATTACTGCAACTTAAATCTTTGCACTGTTTATTTTATTTTCATTTACTCAATATGCATAACCATCGGTTGAAAGGGCGCTGGGTAAGTATTAGGAGGTAATTATTTCTGTGGTTTCCAGTAATAATTATGTTCATTTACCAAGTTGTTAGATAGTAAGTAGGGCGCCGGGTAAGTATTAGGAGGTAATTATTTCTGTGGTTTCCAGTAATAATTATTTTCATTTACCAAGTTGTTAGATAGTCTTAAATTTCTCAGATGATATTCTGTGTTCTGCGGTTGGCATATCCAACTTTAGTAATTCTCCTCTCTTCTTAAATCAAACAGGAGGCATGGAACAAATTCAACTCCGAAGAGCTCTTCTAACAAGCCTCATGAATGAACATACCCATCAGCGCCTGCACAAGCTTACTCAAGAAGAAACTCCCAAGCTGGAGTGGCTTGCGGACGATCGGGGGAAAGCATGAAGCAGACCAAGCAAAACCTCAACTATAGCTGTAGTTATTGTAATCACCATTGCTTGTTTTTAGTACCCCCAATTTTCCTTCCCATTTGTATGTTGATTCAATTACATCTCACAGCGACATGCTGCGGCGGCCCTAGCTGGACCTCATCCAGTAGGTGTATATTAGCGCCCTGTTTTGTACTATTTATCCTGGGCTGTATGTGCCAGCAGAGCGGGTGCGGGGCGTATTGAGGCCAGTGTTGTGATTTTGGATTAGGTACAGGGTTTAATTACCATGGAGAGCTGGTTTTACTTGATGGTCATGGATGTTACTTGTCTGGTGCCATGGGTACTGTGGTAAGTTTTGGTTTATCTTGTCCATAGTTCCTGGAACATCCCGTTGGAGCTCAGTCCTCTGATTGCTGTGTGATTTTGTATAAAAATGATCTGGAGTTTTGATTGCTTGGATTCTTCTGCGTTCGATGAGGAACAACTGTTGCTTCGTGTGGGATATTTTTTAAAGAATCCTAATAGGTTCTCCAAAATTGTACTTAGTTATAAAACGGTATACAGACGCTTCATCTGCTTGATTATGCGTCCAATGCAAATTCTAAACAAACATTCTGCACCCATGTGAAGGATGCAAACGGTCAAATAGTTTTGTAAGGCTGGGGTACCTGCCAAACTATCCTCTTTTAGGCTGTTCGCACCGGGTGCCGGAAGAGGAACGGTATCGCCTCCTCCAGTACTAGTTCAGCAGAAAAGAGTAAGACCGTCCACTGCAGACGCGGACGGGCGGGCGTCCGGCCTCCTGCTACGCTGCCATCGTGACGCGGGGCCCGCGCCGGGAGAGAGAGAGGCGGAGGGATTTGTCAACACCGTCTAAATCGTCATCCTGCGCGATCGCCTCATCATCCCGCCCATAACTCGCCGCCGCTGCCTATCCAACTCTGAAATCTTAACTAGAACCAGAGTTTGCTGGCGTTGGATTCGTTTCATGAGAAGATGAGGTGCTGGATTTAGAGCAAGATTTACTTCTCTCTCTCCTTTTGTATTTTGTTTCGACCATGATATTTTCAGCCTTTTCTAAACCGTGAGGGCTCTCGAGTTAAGTTAAATCGCGGTCCTCTCCATTTTAATTTTACCTTACAACTTTATTACTACCAGTAATAAGCAGTAAATCTATTGTTTTTATTCCCGTGCTAGTTGCTGTCACTCCGTCTTATCATATATATTTACATAAAGCTCTGTTAATAAAGTGAATATATGTGAGACTTCGAATTTATTTCAATCGATTGACGAGGAGTAAATCTGAAAAAAAATCGAATTTCATCGATTCACAGTTTCTTCTCTTGCGGCTTCTATTCCAATTTCCAACGGTCCCTCGTCTTCATATAACCAACCAACGGCAACCCCAGGTTCATTTCATTTCACCACCGCAAATTTCAAAATTCCCTCCTCCCTCCCCAGTCCCCACACCACCATGGACGCCGACGAGATGGACATCGACCTCGACGGCGCCGGCGCCGATATCGATTCCCCCCTCTCCGCCTCCCCCGCGTCCGCCTCCGGCTCCCTCCCGGCCGTCCTCTCCGAGCTCGACGCCCTCCACCGCCGCGCATCCTCCTCCTCCGCCTCCCCGTCCCTGTCCCTTCCCTCCATCACCTACCTCTCCTCCGCCCCCGCCGCCGTCGCATCCCTCTTCCCTCGCCTCGCCGCGGCCGGCATCCCGGCGTCCTCGTTGCTTCCCCCGCTCGAGGCCTCCCTCTCCGCGCACCCGCTCCCCGCCGCGGTCGCGTACCTCCGCCTCCTCCTCGCGCCGGCCTCCCCGCTCCTCACGCTCTTATCCCCGCTCCCATTCATCTCCCTCCTCCTGGCCATCCGCAAGGCCGCCTCCGCCGCCGGCGGCGCCGCCAACCCTAGCTCCGGTTCCGGCGGCTGCCGCGGCAATCCCCGGAAGCGCAAGAACCCGCGCCACCAGCCCGCTGCGGCCCCGCAGGCGGCGCCGTCGCTGCTCCCGCGGGCGCTCTCACTGCTCGCTGACGCCGCGGGGCGGCTGCCGCTCCGGGCCCACCCGGACGCGCGGCGGTCACTCGTCGACACCGCCGCGGAGCTCGCGGCGTTCGATGTCCTCGCTGCCGTCCTTGGATCCGACTACCACGCCGAGGCGGTGCAGGATGTGGTGCGTGCGCTGGCGCCAGTAGTACTGTCAGGGGCGAAATCTGCGGCACGGGTGGCCGCCGTGCAGTTCCTTGTGACGAAGTTGGTGCCTTTGGGTGCTGAGGAAGGGGAGGATGTGGTGAGGAAGGCTGTGGGGTACCTGCCAAGGTACTTGGCTGTGAAGGCGCCGGACAAGGCAGATGCCAGGGCGCTGGCAGTGGAGGCCATAGTCGAGGTGGTGCGGGCATTGGGGTCAGAGGAAAGGGAGGGGTTTGCTGGGTATGTGGTGGCTATGTCAAAGGGCAAGGCGAAGGGGCGGCTGCTTGCTGTGGATTTGATCCTTGCAATGTTGCCGGTCCTGTTGCCATCTGATGGGGATGACTGTGATCTCGAGGAGGGCTCTTGGGGGCTGAAGTTTCTCCGGGTGTTGGTGGAGAGGTGCTCTGATAGCGTGGGAGGGGTTCGAGCTCGGGCGTTAACAAATGCAGCCCAGGCGCTTGATGTTATGTCTGAGAGAGGTGTGGAGGTTGATCAGTTGCAGGAAGTGATGAGGATCAGGGACATGGGGCTTGGGGAATTGCTGAGACGGCGCTGCACTGATGATAAGGCTGCTGTGAGGAAGGCTGCGCTTGTGCTCATCACAAAGGCAATCGGTCTGATTGGGAGACCTGTTGATGAGTCTCTACTTTGTGCAATGGGTGCTGCATGCTCTGATCCATTAGTCAGCATCCGCAAGGCTGCTCTTGCAGCCATCTCGGAGGTGTTTAGGAAATTCCCAGATGAGAAAGTGATGAAAGAGTGGCTTCAGGCTGTGCCTCCTCTGGTGATTGATAGTGAGACAAGCATTCAGGAGGAATGTGAAAACCTCTTTCTCGAACTGGTACTCAACAGGATCTGCCAAGCTGCCAATTTGAGCTTAGACGATGATTCCATTAAGCTGGAGGATGTTTTTCCTGAAGGGACACTGGATTTGTTGAAAAGCATCTGCGATGGAGAGGTTGCTCCATGCATAAAGAAGATATGTGCAAGCCTTGGGAAGAAGAAGAAGCTGAAACCACTGCTTGCTAGTTCACTGCAGAACATAATAACAATATCTGAATCCTTTTGGTTGAGAAGTCGTAAGCCGATTGAGAATTGGACTGCACCTATAGGGTCTTGGTGGCTTCTTTCTGAGGTCTCATCATTTGCACCAAAATCGGTTAATTGGAAGTTCCTGTCCCACCACTGGAAACTCCTTGATAATGTTGGACAAGATGACAGAGGTAAAGCTTGTTCTCAAGTGGAACCAAACTCTGCACTCTGGGCAGTTAATCGCGTGTCACTCTTACAAACTATTTCAAATGTCTCCATGGAGCTACCTGTGGAACCTGCATCAGAATTGGCACACAGCTTGCTTACAAGGATTGAGAATTTCGATATGAACCTGAGTGAGGTAATAAGTTAGTCGATCCAAAACAATATTATTGGCTAGTACCAATTAATGTGCTTTTGCTACAGTTAAATTTTAAACTAGCATGGCATTATGTTCTACTTGTTTCCTGTCCATAGACCATAGTTCTGCATCAATGTTCATCCTGCATTCATATTGGTTTTCCTTAATACATATTTTTCTGTGGTGTTGTGTAAATGTCTATAAATTTCTGCACCAAAGTTTCTCTTAACAGAATTAATTCAATTTCATATCTTCACCATACTTTTTATGTATAAATAAACAGGTTGATGCCCATGTAAAATCGCTGAAAATTTTATGTAAAAGGAAAGCAAAATCAGCAAAGGATGGTGATGCACTGATCCTGAAGTGGGCACAGCAACTTATCCGTAGTGCTGTTGACATCCTCGACCAATACATAAAAGAGATATCAGAATCAGCCAGGGGTCACAGTTTCGTTACTCCTCTGAGTAGCAAAAGCAGGGGAAAGAAACAGACATCCGCATCAAAGTCAACACCAGAAGCAGTTATTGCTGTGTTCACTGTTGGATCACTGATCCTAGCTTGCCCCACTGCCAATGTGAAAGACATCACTCCTTTGCTGCACACAATCATAACTTCTGGAAACTCTGAGCCGAGGCCAAAAAATCTTGTTGGTGGGACAATATCATTTAAAGAGTTAGCTCCATCGTTATATATACAGTCGTGGGATACATTGGCAAAAATTTGCCTTGTAGATGACAAAGTGGCCAAACGATACATTCCAATTTTTGTTCAGGTACGTATTCTGTGCTTATTGTATGAGTTATGACTACTCTTAACAGATAGATAGTCAATGTTGCTTCTATGAATCAGGAGCTTGAAAGGAGTGATATGGCTACCCTTCGGAATAATATCATGATTGCAATGGCAGACTTCTATGTCCGTTATACCGCATTGGTTGACTGGTGAGCTTATTTTTCGTTTTTTATTCAAGTAACCATTGATCCTAATATCACTATCCTTCCAGAATTTGTTACTGTTTCTCGCAAGTAGACAATGACACTTTACAAAACATTATAACTATAATTTAAACTTTTCCCACCCTTACAATGTTCGGACAATTGGGTGATTCTTATGAATCTTTGGTGAATGAAACATGACTCGTTTGTTTTCCTGTGTTTTCTTGTTGTTGTATTTGGCCATTCTCTAAGTTGTCTCAATGAATAATCATATATTAGTACGTGTAACTCCCATCGTGTATGTTTTTCTTTAAAAGAATGTTGAAAAAACTCCCCCCCATATTTTCAAGATTCTAGCAACATGCTTGAATTCATGTCATATGGTATTGCAAAGAGGGATCAAGGTTAATGGAGTAATACCATCCATCATTGGTAAATGAGTTTTGTCAACACTATCCTATCAGCTACATTGGCAGACGAATAAAGAAGATATTTCATATATTTATTTTTTTGAAAAGATGTCTTATTTGGACATGTGAACTCTAACCGAGCTTTCTTTTATGATGATTCTGCAGTTATATGTCAAAAATAACAAAATCACTTCGTGACCCCTGTGAAGTAGTACGGAGACAAACATTTATTCTACTCTCCAAGTTGCTGCAGGTGCTAATCACTCCTTTATTGTATTGATCTGAATTATTTCATGGTCATTAAGACTATTATTTTATCCAGCGGGACTATGTAAAGTGGAGAGGAGTTCTCTTCCTTCGGTTTCTGCCATGTTTAGTTGATGAATCGGAGAAGATAAGGCATTTGGCTGACTACCTTTTCGGCAACATCTTAAAAGGTATTTACTATTTATACTAACCTTTTCTTGTTTTGAGTCACTGCCTAACATCTATATAAATTTTGCAGCTAAAGCGCCACTCCTTGCATATAATAGTTTTATTGAAGCTATATATGTCCTAAATGATTGCACTGGACATGGTGCTTATAGCGAGTCTCAAGGAAGTTCAGACAGAAGACCTGCCCTTTCTGCAATTCCGTGAGACAAGCTAAACTGTACTTGCAGGAACAATGCTTCATCCCTAGCTGAATTTTCTCATGCTCATTTTTGTTGCAGTGGCACTGACGAAAGGTCGAGGTCAAAAAGAATGCACATTTATGCCTCTTTGCTGAAACAAATGGCACCAGAGCACCTTTTAGCCACGTCAGCCAAATTATGTGCTGAGATCTTGGCAGCTGTTTGTGATGGCTTGCTCAGTGTTGATGATGCTGGTGGAAGGGCTGTACTTCAGGTAGGGATCAATATCTTGACATGATTTCCTGCCAATATGAAGTTATGAACTGAGAAAGTATCTCGGAGATCAAGTACCTAATTATTTTTTTTGAAAAAGAATCGAATACCTAGATGCAATCTTTGACATGATGAGAACTGCTTGTCTGCTTATAGCGTGCATGGCACTTGACTGACCTGAAATATGCACATGCATCCTGGGTTTTAGACTCATGCTTGTGGTACATGCTTAGTATCAGTGTGCTGTTACATGTTGCTACTTTTCCATTTGTCAACAGGATGCTTTGCAAATACTGGCGTGCAAGGAGATGCGCATCCACCCCAACATCTGCGCAGATAATTCCGAGATGGACGAGGAGGGTGGTGAAGGTGGAGGGACAGCCAGCGCGCTCCTGGCGGCCAAAGGGAGGGCGGTGACCCAGGTCGCGAAGAAGAACCTGATCCAGATCGCGGTCCCAATCTTCATCGAGCTGAAGCGGCTGCTGGAGAGCAAGAACAGCCCGCTGACGGGCTGCCTGATGGAATGCCTGCGTGCCCTGCTCAAGGACTACAAGAACGAGATCGAGGAGATCCTGGTGGCGGACAAGCAGCTCCAGAAGGAGCTCCTGTACGACATGCAGAAGTACGAGACTGGCAAAGGGAAGGGCAAGGCGGCCGCCGAGTTTGAGTCCGGCCCCAGCGGCACCTCCAGGTCCCCGGCCAGGCAGTCGCCGGCCGGTGCGGCTGCGGCGAAGGTCGATGCGTCCGCGAGAGCCACTGTCAGGTCGGTGCTGAAGGAGGTGAACCGGAACACGCCGACGCCGCCCCTGCATTCCATGAGCGTGCCCAAGGTGAAGTCGATTCTGGGCACCGCCGGTCCTGGCTCTCGCCTCCCCGGCGTTCTGGAGTCGGTCCGGCGGCTTCAGTCGTTTGAGTCGGACGATGAGAATTAGCGTGCTCACTCATGGCAGCTCGTTTCGGCTGATGAGCTTAGCTTGGTCTGATGGTCGTTTTAGTATGGTGCTAACCTGCTTACCAGATTACGGTGGTATTTACCAACCTCATTCTCTCAATGAGGGTTTTGGCCGATTGGCTGTGTACATATTCTTGGTAGTAAGAAACCGGAATAATTGCAGTTTCTCTTCTTTGCAAAGAAAAACGAAACAATTAGCGATAGCTAATGCCACTTGATCAGTATATGTGGAAGTGTTCTCGTTCCTTGAATCCAAAATTCATATGGTAAATCAACCGACTATTTTTGAGGGTGTTGTAACCATCCTTAACTGAAGTTAAAAGTTGCTCCTACCCTACCGGATTAGTAGGGTACTAGTACTTAGTTATGAGTTTTTTACTCTTTTTTCCCCCGCCGACTAGCGCCCGCCGGCGACGGTCACCGTGGGGCTGTGGGAGAGAATGAGGTGGGAGCTGGAGAGGGGAGGGCGGGTCGCGCCGGGCAATGGCGACGACGAGGGGAGGATCCAGAGGGTGGAGAGGCGTGACGGCGGCCCAAGTTTGAATACGAGCAAATTACGCTCCTAATTAAGCATGATATGATTATCCGAGCAATTAAGTACGATACAAATGCATATCTTGTCAGAAATAATCAAATCATAGTCAACACGATCTCTGTCGCTTGGTGTATGCAAGTAAATGGAGGTCATTTTTAGCCATCGCACAAAACCTGGCCAGCTCAGTCATCATCACATACCAAATGGAATCGTCCAGAGTTTCAATTCTGCCAGCTCGATCGTCTGTGTTTATATTGCAGCGCAGATGAGTGAGAAGGGAGAACTAATTCAAGCCAGGAACAGCCATGGCCGGACGACAAAATAACACTGGTGCTTCTGCCTCTGCCATGGCGGCGGCCCTTCTCCTTGTCGTCCTGCTGCTGCCCGTAGGACTCCCGCCGGCGGTGGCGGCGGCGGCCCACCCGATGCGTGGAGATGATGTGCAGGATCCCCGACCTCAACTCCTGGGAGTTTACCCTCCACTGAAGGGCCATCTTCCTCCAGCGAGAAGAGCATACGCCGCCTCCTCCAGCCCGCCGGGGGATGTTTGAGCGCATCGTTTATTCAGGTTCCCGGCAGGATCTGAGGACCCTGCCGGCTGTTCTTCGTTTGGCTTGGCCCCAACGATGTCACACCATGGCACGGGCACAGGTGTTCATCCTCCATCATAATAAGATCAATACATTTTTTTTTTCGGAGATACTACCCCAATATATAATTGTGTCAATATCTTCTTTGCATAATACATTGTTGCACGAGTTTCAGAAAAACTTGTGATCAATATGGCCATTACATATGTGAAGGTGATCACTAAAAAAAGCAATCAAATTGAAACCAATTGGCGGTGATCTCTTGTACATTCCCATTATCTCTGTTCTTTACATGTACAAGGCCTAAGCCAATTCGCAGAACAGCAGTAGAAAGGTTGTAAAAAGAAGGAAAGGGAGGTACAGGGGGCAATGATTACAGATCTCGGTTAGAACATCAAACATCCTGACTCTCAGATACGAGTACTTCAGTAGGCTAATCAAGCTAATTACAGGGGAGCGTCAGAGGCAGCTGCTGCTGTATGCAGCAGAGAAAAACCCTGACTGATTCGGGGCATGGCGACTTGGGAGGACATGCCTAGTTTGGGAGGTATAGCAACTGTACACATGCTGGTTTTTCTCTATGTTCAAAACTACATGAAGTAGGGCGGTGTTTCCTTCTTTCTTGATCCGCCGTCTCCAAACTCGTTGTTCCACTGTACAATTTGGTTTATGGTTACTGAATCAGGTGGCAAGCTAGCACAAACCTACAGTGAAACGACCAACTGGTTATCATGCGCCCAACATGCAGTTAAGGGAAAAGGAATCTTAGTCGGTAACAAAAGTGTTCATTAGAATGGCAGAAATAAGTACACATTATTCCTTCACCTGGCCAAGCGCAAATTTCAAGTCATCCATTCAAAGTGGCCGTGCGTCCTCACTTCCATACAACGGAGGCTCAGGCCTGCCTTCAGCTATCGCCGAGATCTTCTCCTGTATAAAACAAATGGGATTTTGGCACAATCGAAAAGGATGGAGGTGTGGGTGGGTGGGTTGGGTTGGGGGGGGGGGGGGGGGGGGGGATGCATAAAAAGGAAAAGAGTAGGATGGAGATTCTGTGCACCTTCTTTTCCTTCTCAAGAATTTCACGAATGGGGCAATGCGCCGCAGTTACACAGAGATTCTGCGGGGAAGAGAAGATATAAGTTTCCAACTCCTTCACATTACTGAAGAGTACAAGGCACACCAACATACATTCAGATCACTCCCTGAATATCCTTCAGTCATATTGGCAACTTACTCAAGATCCACATCTGGTGCCAACGTTTCCTTGGATAGTAGGACTTTCAAAATCATTTCTCTATTCAATGCATCAGGAAGGCTCACCATTATTCTGTTAATAAGAATCAGCGCCAAGAGTTAAGCAGTGAATATAAACATATCTAGTTCAGGGGATCATAGAAGCGAATAGCAGCAGCATCAAGATCATGTGGCCTATTTGTGGCTCCAAGAACAAGTATGCGTTCTTGCTCTTAGTGCGCAAACCATCCCAATTTACCATAAATTCATTTTTAATCTTGCGCATTGCTTCGTGCTCTCCTTGGCTTCCTCTCTTTGCTAGCAAACTGTCAACCTGTCACAAGTGTTATAATAAGTGCACAACACACTTAAACAGTATTAAACAATGAACAACCCATCTTCTCGGCTTCTTTCACACCTCATCAACAAATATTACTGCAGGAGATATTTTGCTAGCCAAAGAGAAAACAGCCTTCACATATTTCTCTGATTCTCCAAACATCTGAAGGAAAAATAAAATAAATTGCATCAGAGTTAATCGCACATCTGACAAACGTATGAATACTGAACACTAACTGTTGTTTTTGTTGAACAGTACCTTTGAGGTAATCATTGACATTGATACATTGATAAAGTTTGCACCTGCCTCAGTAGCTACCGCTTTTGCAAGCATTGTTTTACCTGTTCCAGGAGGTCCAAAGAGCAGTATTCCCTTCACAGGCTGCCAGAAAGAAATGTGTTGGTAGCACTTCCAAATGTAACCAATAACTAGCAGACAAATATGTCAGGCCAGCTTTGCCCTTTCGAAATTAGGCGAGCACCTTTCTTAGCTGCCCTTTGCTGAACAGTTCAGGCCTTTGTAGAGGGAGCATAACCAATTCCCTCAGTGTCTCTTTCACATTGTCCAGGGCTCCAATGTCCTCAAAGGTAACCCCAGTGTCATTAGGTGAGAGAACATTTGAAAGGACTTCTTGTTCAAAGTCATTCTCTGTGACTACATCCTGAAAACAAACTTGTATTTGAGTATCAGGGAATTTTAACAAGCTAGTTAGAGGAATGGAGAAGTCACCTTTAGTGCATTCTTTGACCTCTTACTTCCCCTTTGTGTGTTCTGTAACATATTTAATCCATGCTTGAGGCTGTATCCACGACACTAATTTAGCATTCCACAGAAAGGACCGATTGATGTTTATATTGGGTTGTGATACAACATTAGCATTGAATTTTTACCTTTCGATCTGAAGTATCATTTTGCCATCAGTTGGGGATTTTTTGTGCTGAAGGTGATGATTAATAGCAGATCCAACAATCTTATCCACATCTAAAATAAATTGGAACAATGTAAATTATTTCAATATCATTATACAAAAACATTGGTCCAAGAGCAACATTGGAAGAAGCAGCTTACCTTCATTAGTTAGTAATCGATCTTTGATGGATAATTCTTGAAGATCATTGCATTCAATTTCTCTGCTGGTCAGAAACTACAACGAAAAAAAATTGTGAGAGCCATATCATTGGCAAACATTTGCTCACAAGGTCCAAACTTCTGAGCAGGGATGGAAAGAACAGCTGAAAGATGTGACCAAAAGGTATCAGCTTATGAGGGACTAGTAACATTCTAGCACGTGTTTCTTCAAATTCCAAGGCCATTTCATCATGATATTACAGAACATGGCTTACAACGAAATATATTTCAAGAACATATGTTAGTAACCAAAGGAATATATTAGTTTGATAAAGTATGAAGTATCACAAAATTCTTTTGAAACTACTTAAGTGTGGGGGTCATGATAGACATAGTCTACATCTAATCTAAACTATAAAGGCGCCATAGTTTTTTTGTGTGGCAGGTCCATTTTAATCTCATCCATCCAGTGATCCAAATCTAATCAAATGGTCCATGATTAATCTGATCTGAAAGTTGATGGCTAACCATTCATTATATTTAGAAGAAACCATGACTTGATTTGGAAGGCCATTAATAACAATTTAAAAAGTAATTAAAAACATGACTAGAGTTGGAAGGCCATTAAAACTATGATTTGGCAGAAAATTAATTTCACAACTCAACACACAATGGAAACATTTCTATTTTTAGAAAATTATAGCAACCTAACGACATTCCCTGTGTACGGTGTCAAGATTTTGCACGTGCCTAGCTGATAGCTCCAACAAAATGTTCCAGTCAATATGTATAAAGAAATGCCTTACTTGCATCTTACCTTACAAATATTAAGAACATTGGCTTTAGCTTTAAGGGTTTCAGTGTCACGTTCTAGTTGTTTCTTCAAATCTGATAGCTGTGCTTCATCCTGCCAGAAAAGCATACAAAAAATGTCCAGGTTAGACAAAGTACTATCTACAAGCACGATGGATAACTGAAGTGCTTAGGGATGACAATACCTCCGGAAGTTTAATGCAAATTTTATTAGGGAATAGATTATTTAGATGCTCCACTGATTTTGTAGCACTCCTGCTTATCTCATGCAATCCAGTTCCCAAGGTTTTCTGCATTTTTGAAACATACGTTCAAAAGATGGATCAAATATTAATTGATATTTGATAGTGATAGTACTACAAATGCAAACACTATAACAGGCCTAAAAGACAAAAAATAATGCAAATGGGTGATAATGTTACCTGGACAACGGTAAGTAATGCCTGGTTGCCACTAAGTATACTCATAAAATCCTCCAGGATGTGACTAAAAACAGTCCACAGCACTATGTTAGCGTTTTTGACAGAAAGAGGGAAAGCGTGGGAATATATCTTTACACCAACTTGTGAATTCAAAAATCATCCAATCCCAAATAACCTTTCAGATTACAACCTATGTAAGCATTTTGTTCGACTCTTTCTTCGTTATCCTCTGTCTTAACAAGTTGTGGTATAAAATTCATTTTGTTCCTAATAAGTGCACAACTATACCTGATCATTGCGTCTATCTGCCTGAGTGTGAGACCCAATTATCAGAACACCACGTGGAAGCTCACTTCTCAATGATGCATATAATTCTCTAGATTTGGCTAATGAATCTACATCCTTGAGTAACACAATCAAATTACTGCTTTTGCTTTCTTCTGAAATGACCTGAAAGGCATCCAAGAACCATATTGTTGCCGGCAGCAAGAAAATAAATTGTAAAAACGCTGATCATCTAATAACAACCTCTACCTCAATTAACTTTCCTAAAGCAACACTATCAACTTCTTCACCACCAGAAGAATCTGGACGGAGTTCAACAGCTGCAGAAATGTTAAATGATAAATCACATATAAGACGAGAAGAGCATCAGTAAGTTACTGAAGTACACATGCTTAAGAAGTTCAGGCTAACCATGACAATAGAAGCCGTGATTTTCCTCACACAAACCTCCAAGATCATCACCATAAGTGATAGGATTGTCGAATCTAACTCCAACTTTAGACAACCGGTTTTTTTCAAACGCAAGCACAACTTTGCCTCGAGAACCATAAGCAGGGCCCCTGTGAATCAACCAAACAATTATAAGAATGTGAAATGAAGTGTTTTAGTAACAATACATTCGCATGACTGCCACAACAAGGTCTATCAAATCCACTATGATGTCGATTTAAGTTCATGCAACATGACTTCTGAAATAGTATGATCTCAAAAAGATAGTCAGCAGAAACCCCATTTATGATGAGTTTCCAAATGCTATTGCTCCGTTATGTGTTCCTTTCACTTATATTAGAAAAAGATTCAAAGGTATTCCGATTTCAAGACTGTCAAAGGTCAAGAAGCCAAGGGCTTCCAGTGTTTGTTATCTACATGATACAAATGAACCCCAGCTTCAGAACACACAGAATTAAATGTAAATCCCAAAGAATAAATAGGGATCTAAGACACATCATTGGTAGGTTAAAAGACACAAGAAAGCATAGTTCTCGATAAAAATACCTTGGTATCAAATTTAAGGAACCATTACCAATATACTCGACCCTATCCCCTGCATAAGGACATAGATGTAAAGGTTAAATTAAAGTGTGAGTAAAATATAAATAGAAAATAAACAAAAAAAAAAGAAAAGGTCATTGGAACCTTCTCTGAAAGTGTTTATGTTGGATGTCCCCTCAGTATCTCTTGAACTGCAAGGTGCATCATCCTTCTTGGCATCGTTGGAAGATGTCTGCTAGAATTATCTTTCAATCAATAATCTATATTTCTTATGATGTATTGAGAAGTTGAAAGGTATGGTGAAAACTTTGAATTCATATCAGTAAGGGAACTCATGAGCAACTTACATCACCCAGCGTAAGAGAATCAAGTATGAGAAGTCTAGCATCAAAATGCTTTGCAAGCGCCTTTATCAGTTTTTCCCGGTAAATTTCAGACCCTAGAAGCATGTTTGTGCCAAATAGTTAGAGATGTACAGAAAAGAAAACACCAAATAATTGCCCGGCAGGCATAACAGCTTAACAAAACTCCAGGACATTAATTTGTCACAATCGAGTAATAAAATAAACAAATGCAAAAACTACCTGATGGACCAGACAATAGAATTCGCTGATTTAGAGATCGAATTTTTGGTAAGGATTTCCCGAACTTATTTTCTAAGTGTGGGAATGCAGATGACAAGAGTATCTCCTTTGTACTCTCACTGCAAAAAATGAGCGCAGGTTAATGAGTAAAAAACAGAAGCTGAACAATCTAGCACCAAAGCTATACAGCCAAATTACTTGGTCCTAGTATTTTGCCAAAAAATATTGAGATCTGATAAAAAATCTGAACAGGAAAATGTTCAGATGTAGGAGTATAGCATGAAGAGGAAAGACTGGCAGATAGCAGGTAGCTGTAAAAGCGAATCCACAAAACATTTATCCTGAATTAGAATATGACCTGAGATAATATGGGAAATGATCAAGGGTTACATCAATATCCTTTGGGTTAAGAATTCCGTGTTTCAGCCCATCCTTAAAGGTTTGCCATCCGCTGGGAGGTAAAGTGACTGGTGGATTAGGACACCTGAAATCGCTCTTATTTTCAGGAGCTTCAGAATTCACCAGATAAGTCAGACCTCAGATAAAGTTGGTCCTACAATATCATAACTGGCTGTACCTTATTAGTTGTAAACTTACCAGATTCTACTAACGGCCCCTTCAGATTGTTAGACCCAGATGCTAATATAGTGGGCCCAGTGTCAGCTGAATTTTGAGTACCAATCAGCGCTGCATTAGTAACTTCAGTATCCCTCAGAGGGTGCTCAAAAATCTGCCCACAGGTTATGGATCACTACAGGATAGCAAGTCAAACTAACAAATCTGGCTCATTCTACAATTGCTGAAGTACCTATCAGCAATCAAATATATGAACAAAGGACAGACGAATGAAACAGACTTGTATGGTGCAAAATTTGATAATAAGGATACATAGGCATGCTTGGCACTTCGACCGAAAATAACCTCATCCCCTCCTCTGAGGGGAACTTTGGCACCTGGGATGATGTGTGTTCCATTTACTTCAACCAAACCATTTTGGCCTGTGACCTCTAACTCACAAGGACTTCCTTGCTGGAACAAAAAACAACACTATTTATGCAGGCGAAGAAACAAAACAATGTAATTGCATTCTAACACTGCAGAGCATTTAAAAACCTGACGACGTCGCAACATGCATAGATTTCCGGTAACAGCTTGGTCATCCAAACAGATATGACAGTTGTCAACAACAGAAATTTTATCGCCAGAGATAGGAACATGAGCAGTCTGCAATCATATATGGTTGATATCCAATATCAGTTAAGAACAATTTGAGCATTATGACTGGATAAGGAACAGGCACAAAAGCGCTAAAAGGGGTGATAAACTTTTATCTGATTATTAACCACAAAAGGGTAGCTCAAGATTTCTGAACCATGATTAAGAACTTACAGGTTCATTCACACTTGAAATGCAGAGAAGCCCATGAAGATATTTTGTCCAATTTTTTTTACAAGAAAAACAGAGAGTTGCTTCTGGTCTTCACACCGAGAATTGACTTTCTACTGGGAGCCTCTTATGAATCACAAATGATAATTTCTAAGAGTTCCAATGGCCCATGATGTTAATAATTATTACGGCCACACAAAAGCGACCGTACAGCAGACATACAACATCAAAATCGTTAAGTGATGCACAGAGAGCTATCAAAAATTGTTGCAAACTAAACTGCAAGTATCAAGAACGAAGAGTAATCTGCATTTACACTATCAGTATTTTCAGCCGAGAGTTGCATCTCCTCCAACTACAAAAACATGCTCACAAAAGCAACATCTACTGTTGCGGAAGAACTAAAAGGTATACTACAGTGTACAGCCTAATTCCCTCAAAAACTCACGAAATTCCTAACAACTGAACTGCAAGAACACACAAGAAACTGCACAGAGCGACACACTGTCCCCAATGACAAACCCCAAGAGCACGGTGCAGTTGACCGGAAGCAACACAAGAACTGCAAATAGCCAAACCCCAAAGAACCATCAAGAAATTGCGCAAACTCTCCGTGTTTGGACTTTGGCGACTAAACCAATGCACGCAAGCTCTGAAATGGCAGAACAGAACACGCAAACCCCCAGGAAACCCCCCAAAGAACCACCGAGAAGCAAAAGAAGAATCACCAAAGAAGTCAAAGACCCACGCACGCGGCACGCACCTTTGGGTACTGCGCGAGAAACCTCGCCCACGGCCGCCGCGGCTGCTGCTCCTGCTTCCGCGGCAACGGCTTCCCCGTCCCATTCACCTCCGAGGGCCCCGAACTCTTCCCCGCCGCCGCGGCCGCCGCATCCTTCGGCTCGGACGCCTCATCCTCCGCCTTCGCCCGCGTCATCCATCCAGCCAGCATCAGCCCCAACCGAGACGGGATTCTATTCTCGCTCAGGGAGGCGAATGCGAGGAGCTCGCGCTAACCTTTCCGCGCTTGGTCGGCGAGGCCGCCGGGGAGGCCGACGGCGCCGGGCGCTTGCTCCTGCCGCGGTCGGCGTTCCCTCCGACGCGTCCACCACCGCCCGGGTTCGCCGCAGCGGCGGAGCCCCGGCGAGTCTCCACCATGACGGTTGACGGGCAGCCGGCCGGTCGCCGGGGTTCGTTACGCTTTCCGGAAAAGGAAATGGAAGGAGTTTTTTCCCGATTTTTTTGTCCTACGAGGAAAATGGTGGAGTTGGAAGAGGGGAGGAGGTTTTATAGGTCGCGAGGTGGGCCCACTTGTCAGAAGTCTGTTTAGGTCGGTTTACCAACGTGGCAACGTCCCAGTTTTCTTGAGGAGAAAAAACCTTTTACCTTTTTCGTGTGAAGAAAATAGAAAACGGAGTCAGCAGAGTATTGTTGACATGAGGGACCGGCCTGTCAGCGTCATAAGTCGCTGCTTTCGCTGTCTTAAAGTGGATGTGGGTTGGATTCTCTGCTTGTGACCTTTATGGTGTACTTTTGAGGTTTGTTACTGATTCCGGTTTCGACCAATTTGATGGCTTGTATTTGGTAATGTGCATGCTTAACATCTTTTAGGGAAACATATTCTATCCACATGTCAATCTTGCTCAAACTTGAAATTTAGTTGCACATGGTTCATTATCAAATTTCGCAGAAACATTAAGGTAACACAATCAAGTTCTATTATAAACAATACCTTGGTCCAGCTAGCATCAAAATCCAACGGTGCATCAAGACACTCACAATGCTTATACATTGAAAACGTTACTCCGCATGTAGCATTAACAGAAGGAAAAAGTCTAAACTATGGTTTGGTTCGTTTCACCCCCCTCCCAAACTTCTTTAGTTCAAATTATCCTAATACAATTTGTCTTATTCATTTCTCCATGCATAAGTGGAGTTTTAAGTTAAAATTTTACAAGATGATAGTACACATTATAACATATGTTAGAAAAAAAATACATAATAACTTTTTTATTATTTGTTAGGTTAGGATATTTAGTAATAAATTAATTAGTGAAGTCCAAAATTATATGAAAAATAATAATAATTTTTTTAATATGCATTGTGATGTTCACCAGTACCTGCAAAATTTAAAATTAAAATTCTACTTATGTATGGAGAAAAAAAAGATAAATTGTATTGTGGGATAAAATGAACTAAATAGCATAATTTAGAGGGTAAATTGAACCAAGTTATAGTTTAGGAGGGTTATTCAAACTTTGACTATACTTGATGGAGTAAATTGAACTTTTTCTTTAACGGAATATGGATCAGCACGGTTTAACGAGGTTTGGTGTAGTCCTATTATATTAAATAAGAGAGAATGGAAACAGAGAGAGAATGAAATTGAGTCTTATAAAAGATACGGTTTCAACACGAAAACATTAGAAGCCCATTCAGGTAAAAGCCTTTTCAAAAAAGGTGGAAATTACATAGAAGTTTAGGTAGGGTAGGATGACTTAGGCTATCCGCAGTGGGTACGTTGCCCCTTCTGCTATCCGATCCTGGAGGATGAAATTTACCGTAAAAACAGCTGCAGCGGCATACGGGATGGCTTACGCTAAATTAGAGGAGGCCTTCCGTTCCGCTATATTCAGCGCTCTTCCAGAAAACGCTATCCTCTCCTCTCCCATTCCGCCCCAACCGACGGACCCGGCGGCGCGCGCTCGCCCGCGGTCCCCGCGCTGGGACGGCCTCCCCGACGCCCCAGTCTTCTTGCTCCGCCGGCTGGCCTCATCCCCAAGCGCACAGCGCCGCCGCCGCCGGTCCATGGCGATAAAGTTATGTTTGCTGCTTGCCCACTACATTGGAGGCGTGCAAGTTATTGTGACTATTGTGTGCAGCTCATATCATCACAGCAAGCAAGTGAGCAACGAGCTAGAATCAGCCGACACCCCACCCCACTCGATGAAATGAGACTCTTCTATTTCACAAGCAAAGAAACAAGAAACGCATGATCCTATTTGTGTCTCTTTTCCTTGGTTCCCAACACATATGGATGAAATCGATTCCTCGCATCAACACAGAGACACCACCAGGGTCCAGACTCTAGGGATCCCCGCCGGAGGCCGGAGAGCAGCCGGTCCCCGACCCCACACGGGCCTCGCCGGCCGCTGTGCCACGCAGGGAGGCGAGGGTGGCACCCTCCGCTGCGCCGGCGGATCTGCGGCCTGCACCCTCCGGCCGGCAGGCCTCCACTGCAGGGACACGGGGTGCTCCTCCGCCTGCAGCCTGCGCACGGCCGCCCGCGCGCCGCTCCCTCCGGTGATTCGGACGGCGGCGTCAAGGGGCGACGCGGCGAGCGTCCGATGGGAGGGGCCGCCGCGGGTCCTGCCCGACGGACAGAGGGAGGGAGGGAGAAGCGACGGTGTGGAGAGAGGAACCAGAAAAAAAAAATTCTGACGTGTGGACCCCAGCACATGGTAGTTGGTATAGAGGAAGATACAGAGTATGGACGGGTGCGCGGACAGCCTTAGCCTCACTTACCTATTTTTTTTTTGACAAACGAATTTTATTAATTTCGAGCGACGTTACATCAAGATGGTACGTCGAAAAGATGTTTTAGCCTCGTTACCTAAATAGTGGTCAAATTCTATTAATACTAAATATATATTGAGCATGTCACCGCATTATTCCTTTCTTCAATAGTTTGGGCCGTGATTGAAACAATATTTATACATGCAACGATCAATCGAACTGGCACTGACTCATAGTGATCTTGTGTGTCCCATACCTCTGTTCTTTACATGCACAAGGCCTTTACCAATTTGTAGAATTAGCAGGAGAACAGAAAAAAAAAAGGAATAGGGTAAAGGGGCAAATGACTATTGATCACGGTTAGAACAGCAAAACATCATGCCAATCCTCATTGTCACATTCTTCAGTAGAAAATCTAGCTAACTAGAGGGGAGCGTCAGAGGCAGCTGCTACCAGGACACAACGTTGTCTTTCGGACACAACGTTTGACCATTTGTCTTATTCAAAAATACCTAAGTATCATTTCTTTTGCTGCAACTTGTGAATGATTTTATCTTGAAGGTACTATAAGCATGGCCTATATTTCTACATATTTGCACTTAATATTTGAATAAGATACATAGTCAAATGTCATGACCAAAAGTCAATGATGTCAAACATTTAGGAACGAAGAGAGTATTCCATAATGAATCTAACTATGATCGTTACTATTCTTTTCTATAAATTTAATTACATTTAAAATAGTTTGACTTTGGACAAACCCTTGTCCAAACTCTTTTAAGTTTGTGGATGAACGGAGCAGAATATTATTTGCTCCAATAATTATGGCATTATCCAACCTATTATTATCCGCGTTCTTCTAATGCTTTGTAGCGTTGTCTTGCTAATACTTTACTATTGCTTATTGATGGGTTAAACACGTGAACGGGATCTTGCCCAGTTGGTTAGCATACTGCAATTAGCACACACAGCCAAAGACCAAGAACACACTAACACACATCTTCTGGCACTTGCAAGTCTCTAGAAGGCATGTAATGTTTTAGATTATACAAGTTTGTATCATGTACCAGTGGGCTCTACGATCTCAACCGAAGCTATTCTACCTTCCTGGTAGTTTATAGCTGGGGCAGATTCGTCAGTTTCTTCCAAGAAAACTCGGATCTCATTATTATTGACCTTGAGATTTTAAATCTAGAATCAAACTCGAACAATAAACGGACAAACAAATGTTTTGTGAAGAAAAATAAAATGTGTCAGGAACTGTATAGTCCTCTGGAGTCCACTGATGATTGCAAGTCTCATCTGTTAAATGAAAAAAAGACAGGGTTTCCAAATTCAGACGCAATACCTACACCAATATTGCAATGTATTACTAATCAAGAAATGGCGTCGTCACCCAAAATTTGTCGGCCATCTGATCGCCTGATCCAACGGCTGGAAGAGTTTGTTCCGGACACTTTGGAAAAAACTCCCTCACTTTTGTAAGAACCAACCCACAATCGAGGTTTGAGCCTCGTGGTTTTTTTTAAAAAAAACACACACTAAACTTTATAAAAAAACAACCCGCAATCTGTTTGTGTCTCGCATTTTTTTTGCAAAAAAGTCCTCGAACTTTTTAATAATCAACCCGCACCAACAACAACCATGTAGCAAAAAATTCCCCCAGTTTTGTAAGAACCAACCCGCAGTCCATATTTGAGCCTCGTGGATTTTTCAAAAAAATACACCAAATTTTAGAAAAAAAAACAACCCACAGTTTTGTCTCACTTTTTTTTGCAAAAGAGTCCTTGAACCTTTTAATAATCGACCCACGGTCCGTCAACAATAGCCATGTATGTTTCTCAAACAAACCCTAACCTTTACATAAATTAACTTAAAGTCATTCGCCTCTGAGAAATAGTTCGTACCAACCCTATAACTCAAATACTAATAATTACATTCAAACCCCTACAACCTTCAAAACATTGCATCTCTTACATTTTAGCTCTGTTCTCAGCGATCCTCATGCCCACCCGATCGTAGCGAACCACTACATTTAAAATTATTTTAATTTTCACCAAAATAAGATAAATAGACACATGTAGTACAACAATATAGACACTACGCGCGCAGGGACGCCACCGGCGAGGCCAACCGATAAGGCCACGTTAAACGAATATTAATTAATCTATTGCTCTAAAAATGTTAGATCTAATTTTGTTTGATTCCTCAGCTCAAGTAATTGCTAGATATGTAGCTTAAGATCAAAGATTGCATGTCTCTGCACCTGTTTCAATTTAAATAATTATTTGTTGCCTAAAAATGGTAAACTGCACAGTGAATAGCTAAAAAATGCTAACATGATGAAACAACTTTTGGTACCATCAAAGCACATCCTATTTGTTTCTTTCTTTCTGGTTGTGTAACTAAGAATCTGGGGTTCTATAGGGATCCTACAATGGTAGTTCCTTTGGTGTAGGCAAATTGTTTGGTCAGGACTCGAATATTTTGGGTGTTGGTTTCATGCTTATTAATTGTAACGTTCTGCCTCCCCGAGGCCGGACCCGCTTACATCTAGCAACTTACTAGGACATAGACTGTCCTCACAGACCAATACAAGTTTTTTCTGCACACTTTCATCCTCACTTGTGCGCACCCGGGAAGAATTTTTCGATCGGTCACCCATCCCGAAATTGCTCCAGGCCAAGAACGCTTAATCTCAGAGTTCTTTAGGGATTGTCTTCCGGAAAAGAAGTTGCAACTGTTGGTATGAGTATTCTATTAATCCTATTAAGCCTTGGGTCGGAATGTCACATTAACGCCGGTGATTTTTTTTAAAAAAACAAAGAGTGCTGCCTGGATCTCGCTGCCGCTATCTTCCTCTCTGCAATTTTTGTGCTAGCTAGCTTACTACTATTAGTAACAGTACCCCACTATGTATAAATCTTAATGTATGCCATCATGTACTCTAACGTATATACAATCACGTTTACGATGCACTATTCACCGTTGTTTCCCTCGCGCGCCAATCACTAGTTGTATTGTATTTGCAGCCTAGTATTCATTTTGCCCTAGATTGGAAATGGTTACTTTCATTAGTAGCGATGTCATTGGCATGCAAACAATGAAACAATGAAGCAAGGACATGATGAGTACAAGACTAGCCTCACGTGCACCTTGCAATAAACTGACGAATCATGCAGGAAAGTTCAGATGCCAATCAAACAACCTGGATACCTACCTTCCTGGCAGTTTATGGTTAGGACTTAGGACAGTTTCGGTTCTTCCGAGAAAACTCCCATCGTGAGCTAAAAGAACAGCAGAGCTGTTCCCACTGAGCTCTCCCACTGATGACTTTTACGGCGTTTTTCCTTCTTTTTTTTTTGATGCCGACTTTTACAGTTTAGTCTCGTGTGGATCCTTCCGAGATAATTCCTGGCCTGGATGATGCAGAGGCTGAGCTCACCGAGCTGAGCTTACACTGCTATCGAACTCCTCTGTTTCATACAGTTTAGTGTCCTCATTTTCCCCACCCACTGAACTTTTATGAGCAAAACTGGTATGATCTTTGATCGTCCAAAACGAAGACATGATTTTAATGAGCAAAATTGTTGGAGGCAGAAAAAAAACTTAGATCGTCTCCAAGTGCAGTTAGCACTGTCCTCAGGCGTCCCATTGTCAAGCACTCAAGCCCTACGTGGTTGGCAACTAGCAACCCAATTTATCAAGGTCAACAGACCTTTGCAGATTGCTGAAAAGGAGACACACGAACCAATCCAAGGTCGTCAGGGTCAAGGTCATTGATTCAAGGCTGTGCACCAGCACTACTCACTGCACAAGGCCACAGGCAGAAGCTTCCTATCTCTTTCCCTGCACAGATTTGAGAAGTAATACACATTACATTTTTTTTGAGAGCTCCCTACTGATTATATATTAATAAAGCAAAACAAGGGGTTTCAAGGTACAAAAATCAGGAAACAAAGAAGGAGATGAAAAAAATCAACAAAATTACACAAGGTTGTCTAGCCATTGAGACATAGCTTCCTTATTTCTAACTTTTGCTCTTAGAATAACTAATGCAAAGTTTGTCTTGAAGTTCCTGAAGCAAGCAATTGTGCTTGGCTGGATGGCCTTGAAAATGTGATCGTTTCTCTGCATCCAAATATTTCAGCAGAACATAATAATGATGTCCATGAAGAATGTGACATTAAGTTGAGTCTTGACCTCCTCAAAAGCCAAATAAGGGGAGATGGCAGTGATGACAACTTGTAGATGTGACCAACAAGCTTGAGCAAATGGACATGTTATGAATAGATGAAGGAGCGACTCATCAACTCCTAAATTGCAACACACACAATGGTAAGAAGGCAAATGCATATTTCTTCTTCTCAGCAGCTCTCTGGTACTAAGTCTATCTCTAAGAAGTAACCAGAAAAAAAACTTTATGCTTAGTTTGACAGGCTAATTTCCATAGCCATTTGAAAGCCGGGTGGACTTGTCGATGACCTGATAGATGGGTGTAAGCTTTAGAACAACTGAAAAAAGGTGATCCCCAAATATATGACCAAAGGTCCTTTTCCTGTGTAATAGTCAGGTGTTGAGGTCTCCAGCCAGATCAAGTAGCTCCTGCAATGCCACAGGTGATAGAGGTAGATGAAAAAGGTTTGCTGGACCACTCACAACAAGAGCATCCTTGACTGAAATCCCATTATGTTTGGCAAAAGAATGGAGCTGAGCGTACTGAAGCTTAGGTACCTTCCCCAACCATAGATCTTCCCAAAGTAGGCATGTGGCACCATCCATGATATTTACAGCAGCCAAGTCTTTGTATGAATCCAGCAACGAGATAATGTCTCTCCACCAAAATGAACATTTTCTCCTGGAAGTGGATGGTAGAGCTCCATTACTATAATGTCTTTCCCAGATAAGTTGCACCCATGGCAGATCATGTCTGTTAAAGAATTTGTGCAAATTTTTCAACAAAAGAGCCTCATTTTGTGTTTGCAACCTCAAGACACCTAATCCTCCTTCTGACTTAGGTAGACAAACTATTTCCCATGCAGCTTTCGGTGGGCTCTTTGCATTAATGTTAGCCCCTCGCCATAGACAGTGTTTCCTGTATGCATCAACTTGCTTGATGACAGTTTTGTGGAGCTTAAAGGTACTCATAAAAAACATAGGCAATGAGGAGAATACTGAATTAGTAATCTCCAGCCTGCCACCTTGGGATAGGAAAGCTGAGCTATATGCCAATCTCTTCTCGCATCTAGTGACCAGTGGAAGAAAATCAATTACCTTAGGCTTAGAGAGGCCAAGGGGTAAGCCTAAGTAAGTGAAGGGCAGAGTCCCAACAGTGCAGCCAAAAACACTCACCAGCAGGGATGTTTTGCTATCATCAACGTTAATTGGGACCAACATTGATTTAGAATAGTTTACTTTAAGACCAGTGGATTGAGAGAAATTATGTAACCGGCTCTTGAGGACATTTAGCTGGGTAGGACATGCTTTCATGATAACTAGAGTGTCATCTGCATACTGTAAGATAGGAAAATCCTGATTGTTTCTCAAAGGAATTGGTAGATTGAGCTAGTCCTTGAATTCTTGCATTGTTCATAACACTTTGCAACAGATCAGCAGTGAGAACAAAGAGAACAGGTGATAGAGGGTCCCCTTGCCTAACACCCCTTTTGCAGTGAATAGTCTTTCCTGGCACACCATTGAGTAACACTGATGATGTACCTGTTCTAAAAATTAAATCCATCCAATCTAACCATCTAGCTCCAAATCCTTTTGCCTTCATGATGCTCAACATAGCTTGATGTTCTACTTTATCAAAAGCTTTCTCAAAATCCAACTTGAGGATGATCAGTTTTCCCTTAGACTGATGGCACATATGAAGATATTCCAATGCCCATGCCAAGCAATCTTGTATCGTCCTAGTTTGAATAAATCCATACTGGTTTCGGTGAATTAGTGCTCGATTGACCCTTTGCAATCTGTTTGCCAAAAGTTTGGTGATTATTTTTATGGAAGTATTAAGAAGAGAGATTGGCCTGAAGTCATTTGCACGAGTTGGTCCATCAATCTTAGGGATTAGTGCAATGTGTAAACCATTCAAGCTTTGTAGACAAAGGTCACCAGAGTGAAATGCATTGCACAGATTATAGAAGAAGTCTTGCCTGATGATTGGCCAGCACTTTTTAAGGAAATCTGTGTTAAACCCATCAGGACCAGGTGATTTGTCAGAAGGAAGATTGGCAACCACATGATCAATTTCCTCAACAGTGAAAGCCTCTTCCAACCAATGCAAATCAGAAGAGACCTGCAAAATATTATCCAGGTCAATATGCATAGAAGTAAATTCTGATTGGCCTAGTTTGTCCTTGAATGCCTCCCAGAGTATGGCTACCTTCATCTGATGATCAGAATGCAATATACCATTGGAAGCCTCTAATGTGGTGATCAGATTTTTCCTATGTCTGATAGTAGCATTAGCATGAAAGAACTGCCTGCATCACCACATGTCACCCATTTAATTGTGCCCCTTTGTTTCTAGTAAATTTTCTGCTGTCTAAGTAAGGAGAGCAACTTCTTTTCAAGCAAATCTCTGAAATTCCATTCCATTAGTGACAGGTCCCTGAATTCCTCTATGAGACTCAATAGGGAGAGAACAAGCTTAACATTGGTGATGTTGGCTTTTAGGCTTGAAAGATGACCTTGCCATGCTCTTATGACTCGTCTAAGATTCTTAAACTTTTCTGTGATAATTTTAGCAGCATCAGTCTGATGTATAGGTAAATTCTAGCCATGCTGAATCACTGCCCAGAAGTGACCATGTTCCACGAGGTAGTTCTCAAATCTGAAAATTTTCCCTTTTGGAATAGTTGTAGCAATGTTTACAGCACAAGGCAGATGGTCTGAAGTTTCCATGACCAGAGAAGATACAACAGTATTTGGATAACTATTTGTCCAAGATTGAGAGGACAAGAACCAGTCCAGTCTTTCCAGAAGGGGAGAAAATTGCTTATTTGACCAAGTAAATTGCCGTCCCTAGAGTGGTAATTTCACAATTCCCAATGCACTAATAGCTTCATTAAACATGAACATTTCAGATAGATCTCCAGGTTTATTCCTATTATCAGGGTGTCTCATCAAATTGAAATCTCCTACCAAGAGTCAATCAATTTCGGGTGGCATTTGTATATTCTTAAGCCAATTTGTGAAAGCCAATTTGCCTTGTGAGGTGCATGGACCATAGACATTTGTTAGGACCCAATCAGCTGCATTATGATTAGAGGTGAACTTCACAGAAATACCATATTCATTGCTAAAGGCAAGCTGCCCCTGGAAAAGCTGAGATTTCCAGATGGTAATAACCCCCCCCCCCCCCAGAAACACCAACAGAGGGTAAGAACTTAAATTTACCAAATCCGGATGGACAAAACTTTTTAATGAACTGGATGTCAAAATGTTCTCTTTTGGTTTCTTGGAGACAGATCACATCACAAGCACTTTCGACAATTTTATCTCTAATAGAATCCCATTTCTTGTCTGAATTAATGCCATGCACATTCCAACAAAGAACCTTCCAATTCTTACAAGAGTAGGTTGTATCCATAAAAGAGATTGGCATAAAAGATAAAGTGGAATATACATAAACAGTATTTCCATGCACAGGTTCTGAAAGTGAGATAGGTGGAGGAAGGTTTGTGACAAAAGATCCAACACCCAGCGTGATAAAGAGAAGAGTTATTACAGGCCCAAAAGATAAAACTGCTGAAAGAAATATAATTGTTCAAAGCAAAATAAAGGCTTGTGACAGGACCACAATCACTTCTTGGGATTCTTCTTATCCTTGTTATGTTCATCGACATCCTTTGGGTTCTACTTCTTCTTCGATGGTTTCTTCCCACCAGGGGCTGAAACAAGCTTCTTTTTAGACAGAGCCCTGTCAGTAGAACTTCCTCATCAAGATGACAGAAACTAGCACCCAAGTTACGAATCACTAATGGTGAAAGCGCTGGTGGAGTCACAGAACATCCAAGGCAATCCTTTCTAGTGCACTGATTACCTTTAAATCCTCTTTTCAAGCTTTGCATCCGCCTACTTCTCCTCAAGTCGGGATCTTCCACCAAGTCAGACAGTTTTGACTGTGCTGCTTTATCTAATAATGCCTTTGACCAAGGTCCAGAGGATGGAGAGACCTTGTGCTGAAATTTTTCTAAGGGTGTTTCAGGTGAAGCAGGTGTGGCAGGACCCTTACCCTTCTTATCAACTGGTTCTGCTTTGCTAGGACTACTAGTGTCATCCAAGTTAGAAAGTGAAGCTGGATCAGGCAGGACAGGGAGACATTCTATATTCACTTTTGGGCAGATTTCTGGTAAAGCAAACTGAACCCCATGGTTTGAATTACTGGAAATAATTTTCCAAGCTTGTGATGACAGTAGTTGTTTGGCCCATGAGAAGCTAGCTGGATTAACCAATAAAGTAGTCAAAAAGTCTGCCCACACATTTGGTACAAATGTTGAGTGCTGAGAGTGACCAGGTGCAAGATATTTAGCCTAGAGCCTAACAGCATCAGCATTACACTTAGGCACATTCTGATAAGCTGTGAAAATAGGGTCCAGCTGTGGTTCTATGAGTTCCACAAAGCCTAACTGAATCTGATACTCCTGTATGATTGGTGCATCTGCCATGGGCTCATCTTCCTCCACATTGTGTTCTAACAGGTCCTCCACATGGATTTCCTTAGGCATGATTGGTTGGTCAGGGATGAAAACCTCAACATGATTTTCCTCTGGAGGCACATGATTAACCACAACAGGTTCTTCTTCAATGAACACACCAACATCTATGACAAGATCTGGATCCTCAGTAGCCAACTGATTCTCAGCAACTCCATCAGCAACTTGGATGGGATCTTCTATGCCTCCTAGATCTTCATCAAGGGCCTGATTCAAATTCAGGTTGTTAACATTACCATTAACCAGATCATTCATTTCCAAAAAAGGTTCACCTGGCTGAGGCTGAACCTGCTGAGCCATGATAGGAACCTGAACCAAGTTGCCTGCATTAATATTTTGCATGGCTGCATCCTGATTACCAGCCTGATTAGCATTAGCATCTTGATTGGGCCAAGGATCCCAATCCTCATTATTGAGCTGACCATTCTGCTGGCCCAGATTAAGATCTAGGTTGTTATTCTGGCCCTGATCTTCTTCCATTGGTTCCTCATGCTGGCCATGTCCTGGCTGACCAAACCCAAAAAAAGCAAATAGATTTGATTGCACATCATCCGGCCCATTAGGTGGCACATCTTCATGGGGTGGACCTCCACCAAGTAATTTTGCCTGTAGGATTTCACATTGACATGTCCAAGATTCACCTTCAAAATTCTCACCCTCTGAACACACAATGAACCAAGGAATTTCAGTCAAGTCTACCACCCTGGCCTTAATGATGATTCTTGCCAAGTTGCTAGGATCTTCTTCCCATGCCAACATTTTACCAAACTCAGTAACAGTTTTTTCTATATCATGCTGCTCCCAGAAATCAATGTTATAGCCTAAGAGCATGAGCCAGACCTCATAATTCATGGTTGTGGTTCTATTGTTCCATCCTTTATTATGAGGCTTAAAGGTGACTCTGTAGTTACCATAGCTGTGGGGGTTGTTCTGGATCAGAAAGTCTCTCTCATGGAACCGATTGAAACGCACATAAGCTTGGCCATAAGGACAGGGCTGAATACTCCTATATCCCACCTGATTATGAGTCCTCAAGAGGTCATCTAGAAATTCTCTGACAGAGGCGAAAGAATCTGCTCATCAGGTAAGGGCTCAATGCAGGCAATGGCAACATCGCTCGTCCAGCCACGGAGGCCACCGATCACCGCACGAGTCATGGGTTTTCTACCTTCCACGTGAACTCTAGTGCTACCATGAGGCATAAAAGGAGCAGGATCAACAAAATGGTAGGCCATTCTCTCACGCAGAGCTGAGGAGTCGAGCGGATTAGGGCGAAGCACTGTAGCAGAGTCGACGATCGGGGTTTTCTTCCCTCCAACTTCAGTCGCACCGACGCGACCAAGGAACATTGCTGATGAGGGTCTTGCGGACGGTGATGCGGCCAATGCCGAGGTGAATGGCGGCTGCGGAGGATTTGGGGGGGGGGGGGGTTGTGATTGTGGGATTGATGTGGGGGAAGGTGCCGGAGCAGAGCTCCAAGCAATGGTAACTGGAGCGGCCGGTGATGGATTACCAAAGAGAACCATGCTGACATGACTAAGTGAAGGAAAAATTTGTGGGACCAAGCTAGACGGCCCATCTGTCAGCGAGACTGAGCTGCTGAACCATAGGTGAGAATCGGGGTAGCAAAGCGTATCCAAGGAAGGGAAAGAAGGTAATCTCCCTGACAGAGCTAATCCCGGAAACCGAGGTAGGAACCGGCGATGAAGAGCAACATGACCCAGCCTGAAGCAGGTAGAGCACCGAACACTGTTCATACACATGGGCCGCGTGTGTCGGTTTGAGAGGCAGCGGCTATAGTGCATCTGGCCTAACACAGATGGTGAAGACCCGATATCATGGGCCACAAAGCTTGGAATGAGCTGCTTTGAGCGGGCATAATTCCCAGGCGAATAATTGCCCAAATTAAGAGAGAGATCCAAATTCAATTCGCCCCCGTGAATGCTGGGAGAAGAAGAAGGAAACTGTTCCGTGTTCACCGCCTTGTTCAAATCGAAATCCAACACATGTTCAGGAGAATCCGAGGTAGATCGTTGTCTGACCGGAACAGGATTGGCAGCAGAATTCCTGATGAGATCATCTGAGTTTAGGCGACTAAACACCGATGGGTGAGCACGTGAAGAACGAGATAGAATCGGAACACGATCGCCCCAGTTAAAGGCACACGTGATTGTGGAACCGATGTGGGAATGTTCCGATGAGATGCAGCAACAGATGCATAAGAACGAGAAGATTTCTTGGATTGCACAGGTGTCCAGTGATACTGAGGACCTTTTGATGCAGCCACAAACGAATGCGCCGCTTCCATTCCAACTCGATTCCAAAGGTTGAAAGAGAGGTTAAAGGCCTCACATGTGAAAGATTTGAGAACATAGATCAAAAGGCCAACTTCCTTGGAAAAGACCGTGAACTTAAAGACCCAATCTTCCACTTCCACAACAGCAAAAAGAGAATCGACACCACCAAGAACAGTTTGCAAGATAAGACCAACATTGGCCTCATTAAGTTTGATTTTGGACCGGGAGAAAGAAACCAAGAGCCAAAAGCTACCAGCATCATCAGGAGAAGGAGAGGTCACAGGGAACCAGTGGCAGCTCGTACCTTGGCCGAGAATTCCACCCCATGATGAGCATTGAGGGATGAAGAAGCCATGGTTGATGAAGAGATGTGAAGGAGATGCAGAAGAGCGCCGTGATCGGAGAAGGTTGCGGCCAGAGATGGCCGCCGGGACCGTGTTGGTCACCGGAGGGGCAGGGCTCCCTCACCCGCTCTCGCCATCGACATACACATTGTATTTTAACTGTACAGCTGGTGATTTCCAACGAGTTAAGCTACTAATGAGATTATAAAAGCAACTTGTTCTGATGAATCCAATACTAAACTCTAGGGAATGACGACGACACCAGGCTTAACTTTTCAGTTCTAAATGTAAATGTTAAATGCTACTCCGTATCTAATACTTTTCGGTTCTGAATGTAAATATTGACTAAATCTATGTCATGTAGTAATACAGGCATACACTGTAAGACTTCCAAATCGAACACGAAGGACAGGCAGATAAATCTTCTCTGAAAACTTGCATTTCTGAAACTCTGTTTCAGAAACTCAAACCGTGCTCAGGTCATCAGTCTGATAAGATGGCGGGGAAGGGGATAAATGTTTGACAGCTCAACTCAAAGACTAAGTGCCAAAACCCCAAAGAACAGAGGAACAGACAAACCGTTGACGCTTCCCAGGTCTTGTCAGAGCACAGAAAATTTCAAACGCTCCGCTGGCAGCCGGCAGCCCGGCCCGGCGGTAACAGTGAAAGGCAGGAACTTTCCCAGCTTGTTCCTGATGCTTTCCCGCCATCTTCGTGACCCCCTCGTCCCCCGGCCTCTATATCAGGCCCCTCCCTCGGACTCTCCCCTTGCTTTGTTCATCGTCGTCCCCAATGGCTCCTCCTTCCTCCAGCAGGCGCCTCCCATGGTCTTCCAACAACGACGGCGCAGGCGACGGCGGCGAGATGTCCCGGCCTCGCAGGCGGTGGCACTCGGTTGTGCTGTGAGTTTGGTTTTGGCGTTCTTGATTGGTTCTATACTGTTTGCTTGGTCCTGAGCTGGTTGGGAGGTGCTGATTCTTTTGGATTGCAGGCAGGTGAGGGGAACGAGGAGGAAGACGACGACGGAGGGGTTATTTGGGTTCAGACGGATCATGGAGGCGGAGTTCATGGGCATGTTCCTTCCGGTATTCGGGTCAATGATGCGGAGAGTGGTGAGGACTTGGTCAGACTAAGCTCTTACTTTTCTTCAGATCTGGCTGACTGGTCATTGGTTCTGATTCCAGATCTCTGGAAGTTTTAATCGCTGCTCGCTTGGTTGATTTGATAACCTTTTGTTAGTTTTTAAGTAGAAACTGCAAAATCTCTGATGAGATTTGTTGAAAGAACAGTTTTTGCCTTTTTGGACTTGCTGCAACCGTTTCAGCTCAAAAGAAATGTTCAGTTTTTTACTGTTTACCTATGATGCTCTGTTGCTTGGTTTATGCTCAAAAAAAGATCATGTGCGTGAATATTATGTGAGTGGTAATCTTGTTTCTGTTCTAGACACTAGAACTCTTCCCCTGCTCTGACATCTGACCTCTGCATATTTCAGGTTTCAGAGGAGGTAGAGAAAGCAATGTTCAGACAGTTCAGTGCACCCGCAGCACCTCCAAGTTGAGACAGTTCAGTCCTCTTTTATCAGTAACCCGTTCAAAAAGTCTGAATGATATCTGACGATATTTTCATTTGTTTGTTGATACATATTAAACTTTATATTTAACTACCGTACTCAATTTAACTATACCTTTTCATTTGTAGATTACTAGTAGACTGGAATCAGCGCCCGAGGTACCATCTCGTATTCCTGAATGGTCTAAAATCAGTTTACACAATGACGAGGTTAGAACCAGACGATGGAACTGCAATTAAGGTGGCAATAGTTGAAAGACTTGAAAACAACCGGACGAACATCGTTAGGTTCGGTCCTCTGTTAGGGTTGAGGTGCCCTCCATGGCAATTTCAATGCTAAAAGTGAGGAATGCTGGAGCCCAGAAGAGTTCAACAAGCATATAGTAACCGGCCGAGAGAAGAGCGCGCAACTTCTCACAGGCAATCTTATACTGAAGCTCAATGGTGGGGAGGCTCTGCTTGAAAATGCAATTTTCACTGATAACTCCAGCTTCACTAGCACCAAGATGTTCAGGCTGGGGTCGAGGCTTGTCAATCCTTCTGGTGAGAGAGTTCTTGAAGGAGTCACCAAGCCTTTTCGCGTGAAGGAACGCAGGGTAGAAGGTATCCCTTTTTGCCAAACATTCAGATTTTTCAATATTTTTCAGAATTTACAATCTTGGTTTGGAGCTCAGAGTTGACAACAATCATGTTCATCCGACCTTTTTCTTGTAGGATTTGAAAAGCACTACCCTCCGATGCTGGATGATGAAGTATGGCGTTTGAAAAAGATTGGCAAAACTGATGCTTACCACCAGGCCTTGTCAGATAATGGAATCGATTCCGTGAAAAAGTTCTTACAGGCTTATATGAAGGATGAACAGAAGCTTGTAAAGGTAAAGGCTCGAAAAATCTCTTTTGGTAATAGATACCACTTTTTTTTGAAGGAAGTAACAAATACCATTTGATATTCCTCTAGACATGTATTTTCATGATGGTGGACTAATACAAGATCTTTGGCTTTACCTCTAGATTCTCAACAAGATGCCACAGTCAACATGGAAATCCATCATAGAGCAAGCCATGACATGCAAATTTGGCGACAGTATTTATCTTTATGAAGTTAAGGACCGCGATGCAGGTCTCTACTTCGATGAGATATATCAGCTTGTTGGGGTGAAGTTTGGTGATTGTTACAAGTCCATTCATCAGCTTGACCAAATAGAGAAGGTGCGGTCTCCTCCCTTGCTTTGAAGTGAGAGTATTTCTCATTGTTGTTTTAATAATTTGGGTGTTTCTCATAACCAGAATTTGGTGGACTCCCTGAAGCAAGTGGCCTATCAGAATATAGATGGCATTCAGTCTAACTACAAGATGGTGAACTACTATCCTGTACTCCACAGGTTCCCAGCTCAGGGCACTTCCCTGATGAGTCCTGTTCTTCCGAATCTGCAGATACTGAACTATGGTAACATCCTGTTCTGTGAATCATCTGTACCATAACTTGGGATCTTTGGTCATTAATGATTTTTTTTGGCAGGTCAACACAGTTCATAGGAGATACTTATTCAACTAGTCAAGGATTTAGGTCAAATCATTCACGAGAGAATTTTAGCACGTCCCAAGGATCCAGTAATGTAAGTAGTTCTTTAAATGTGCACATCAGTAAATGATAAAGAACATATATAGATGTTAGTCTAAGTCTCTAAGATACTATTATTAATTTGCAAGCAGGTTCCAGTTGATATGTCTCGATTTGTTCAATGTCAAGCTTCTAATGATGTGCAGATGATACATGAACCAATAACAAATAGAGACGTGCAATACAGTTCAAGCCAAGGAACCTTATTACCTGCACCAAGGATTACTCAGCTGCAGATACCAAGCAATGAAACAACATATTTTGGTAGAGATGCTAGTCCTCCCGCTGTTGTTCCTGATGACATTCTGGTCAGTCAGACCGCTGCGAGATTTAATCAGGGGAGATTGAGAGAGCCATCTCATTTCTCTGAAGAATCATACAATGTAAGACATCATTTTCAGCATAGAAATTTAACTGTTTTTTCCTTTTAGAACTAGAAGCTATTAAAAAAGCAGACATAAATCTAATTTGGATCAATTCACACTCAACACTGCACATGCTTGACTGAGCCAAATCCAATTCTTTTATTCCTGCAGTTGCTTCCTATGTCATCGACAGATGCGTTCATGTCTTTGATGCAACCTCAATTCCACCTTCTAAGCAACGGTAAGAACCTTAAAACCTTCTGCTACAGCCAATTTGCTCATCTTGATGCTCAGCTGCTCACATACTTTGGTGGTATCTGCAGGTGAGAATTCCAGCAACCAATGGAACCAACGATACAATGGTGAAACAATAATGCAGCCACAACAAGTTGTTACTGGATTTCAGACATCACTGTCACACCCGGTTTAAGTACAAAACCAAATGCATATCTATATGTATACCAGGATCAAATTTCATACATATAGTGACATCATCAGTGAATAACAGCAACAGTATCTCGTAAAGAAACATAAATAAGGACTTAAAAGACTATCAGAGATATGCACTTAACATGGAAACGAAGGCTCCAAACTTCACAGGCAAACGACTAGGGGTTGCGTACGCCTAGAACTCTTCATCATCTTCAGTAGACTTCACACCTTTTTCTTCTGAGCAGCAGTTAGCAAGGGTGAGTACACTTATGGTTGGTACTCAGCAAGGCCACAAGAAATAACCAGAATAACGATTTAAATCCATTTTTAAGTTTATTAATCATGTGAGGGTCCAGGCCGCTCTTGACCGTGAGCACGGCTGATATATCAGTTTTAGACACTCTGCAGAGGTTGTACACTTTCACCAAAAGTCGCGTAAAAGTTCAAGGTTGTACACTTTCACCAAAAGTCGCGTAAAAGTTCAAAAGAACTTTGGAGCCAACCATGCTGTGCTAGCTAGGCACAATACCACACTTCCGAGGTGTGATTGCATAGGGACGCTACGAGGCCTTTACAAAGATTCCCTAATAAGAAGCAGTCCGCTAGAGTTTCGGTAGCGGCGTGAACCATAACCCTCCGTAATGGTCAGCACCTTAGTGAAGGCTGCTACCCCAAGAGGACCAGGCTATACCCCAATCACCAACCCCCTCCTTGCCCGTTTGGTAAGACTGCTTCAAACTAGAGTCTCTAATTATTTAGCCAAGACCAGAGCCATATGGTCTCGTGGTTGTACTGTTTTCCTGGGTGGTTCTCCACGTTCCAATTAATACGTGGTATTCTTGTAAATAAGTATAGATAGAAGTATGGTTATGGTCACTTGCCTTTTTCCAACGAAAAGCTACTCTTACTGCTCTTCAGCTCTTGCTTACTTGGAAACCTTGGTCTTCAAGCTTCAACAGCGATCATTCTACTCGAAGCAAACATCGAGCACAAACATACAAAACAATAAACAAGTATAGCTAAGAACAATACACCAATCACAAAACAAAAGCTTTTAAAAGAGCGTGCTAAAGGATAGGGCTCACTGTTACGGTTACAAGAGCACAAGACACGCGGAAAACAGAGCTAGGGTTGAAAAGACACAACTATCGAAAAATTGGTATTATAAAAGAAACAAAAGAACTATGAGCTTTATTTATTTTAATTGGAAAACAAATATAAAAGATATTCAAGACAAAATATTTCTGATTATAATTAACTTTTATTATATTTTTATTTATAAAAGCGGAGTAGAACTTAGTCATATTTTATTTATGATTGTCTAAGTACAAATTACATTAATTAACAATTAATTAGAAAGAAACTTGTGAGAGCATCGAAACGCATAACTTTATATTTGGTGTTCAGCTAAACAAATTATATTTAGAACACATTTGAGTTGGTATTAATTAAATTAATATTAGTTATGAAAAACCGGAGGTAAAGATCTAGATAGATTTTAATTAGAAAAACTAGGTGAGAGAACTTTAATCAAATTAAATCTATATTTAATTTAAAAACAAGAACTAAGGCACAACGACATGACTAAACAATAGCTTAGGGTTTTAGAAGACTAACGCAACAAGAACGAGTTGAAACGGATCTAAAACGACAAAGATAGGGCTAAAGCAAGGCTTTAGGGATTTATCTGCGAAGAAACTGAACTTCCAGGGGCTAAATCTGAAGAAATTAGGGGCTAAAACACAATTAAACCTTAAACGGAGGGTCTGGGTGCAAAACTAGAGGTCCTGGACGGCGGGTACTATGTCTAGAAAGATCAGGGGTCGGTACAGAAAAGAAAGGACTTAACTCAAATTATGTTTCTACTGATCTGGAAAGTCTAGGGGCTTTTCTGCAAAGGTTCCGGGGACAGCTAGGGTTTGGCTCAGTCGGGTGGATCTGATCCGATGGCAGGGTAAGGGTCGGGCGAGGGCGGCGGCTCGTGCGCGGCTCAGATCTGTTCTGGCCGTTAGATCTAGATCGGGCGACAGGGTGTGGGTCGGGCGAATCGGACGCGGCTCGGCAGAGTAAGGGTCGGGCGATTCTGGTCCGTTGGATCAGGATCGGGCGGCAGAACGAGGGTCGGGTGAATCGGACGCAGCGCTGGGCGGCGGCAGACGCCGGCGGCGAGCAGGCGCGGCGGCGCCTCGCCGGTGTACACCGGAATCGGTGCTCTGGACACGGATTGGCACGGGAAAGAGCCGAGGAGCGAGAGTGGGCGACGGGGAACTCTCCTAGGGGCTCGGGACGGCTGTGTGGCGGCCGGAAGCATGCTCACCACGGCGGTGGGCGGAGCGAGAGCTCCAGCAAACATTCGTCGATGAGAGAGAGTGCGAAAGAGAGGGAAAAGGGGCTGGGAGTGTTCTCACCACCTCGTGGAGCATTTACGAGGGTTGAAGGCGGCGGAGAAGCAACAGGACGGCGGGTCATCGGCGAAGGGCGGTTCGGGGCGGCGGCGTTCACACCGGCGAGGGATTGCAGGCGTGGTGCGTTGGCACGGAGGGGAAGACGAGGCCGGTGACGGTGCGGGGTCCCAGGAGGAGCTCCGACGAAGGTCAGCGTTGACGAAGAGGCGGCGTGAAGGCGGGTCGATGGCGTGGCGGCGTCGGCGAGCTCGAGCTCGGGAAATGGAGGTGCAGAGCAGCAGGGCTCGGGCGTGTGGTGCAGGCGTGGAAGACGAGGGGCAGGGGTTCAGGCGCTGGTTTTATAGGGGAGGAGAGGAGGCGGAGCGGCCGGGGAAAGGAAGGCGGCGGCTCATGCGGCGGCTGGGATTGACGCGGGCGGAATTGCAGCGGTCGCCCGCGAAGGAAAGGGGCAGGTCGCCCAGGGCGCGTACCGCGGCCATTATGGCAGGCCAGCATCGCGGGGAAGGAAGGAGGAGACGCGGGCGACGGGCGCGGGGGTGAACTGGATTCGGGGTGAGGAAGAAAAGGAAAGGGGAGGGAGGCGCGGACGACGGGCGACGGCGACGGGTGCGGGCGCGTCTCATGTCGCGGCAGGAAAGGAAAGAGAGAGGAGCGGGAGGAAGAAGAAAGGAAGGTGGGGCGGGAGGAAGAAGATGGCGCTGACGGATGGGCCCGGCGTGTCGGTGAGAGAGAAGAGTGAACAGTGGTGAGGCGGGTTGGGCCGGCTGGGTTGGGCCGCGGGAAGAGAAAAAGAAAAGGAGAAGAGAGAGAGGTTTGGGCCGGCTGGGTTGGAAAAAGAGGAGGGGGTTCTGGGCTGGGCTGAAAGAGGGGAATGAGAGAGAGAAAGATAGGATGAGGCAAAAGAGATAGGGAAGAGAGAAAAAAGATTTTAGGGTAGTTTTTTGGTATTTTTATTTTGCAAACTCAAACACGCAAACAACAAAAATCAATGCAACGACATGAATGCAACATAGATAGAACCATTTTATGTAATTCAGAAAGACAATTATTTATTTTTCCTATACTAAATAAATGTTGAAATTTTTATATAATTATGAGAAAATCATTGCTTTATTATTATTATTATATATTTTTTTAATCACATCCTGAAATCCAACAATTTCAGGGTGTGACAATCACAAACAAACAGCTTTGACTCTAGCTCATGTGAGGATCTCATACAGAACTTCATCTCTCAGATCCCTAACAGTGACAGGGCAGCGATGCCACTTTCTCCACGCAAGTGGTTCAAGATCAAGGTGGCATTCAAGCTAGCATCTGTGGGGAGGCTCTCCAGGATCTCAAGGAGGGGACCACACTGCCCTGCGCCAAGGCCAAGGCTTGTACCAACAATATGAGCCTTCTAAGAAGTTTGAACAGAGGTTGTAAAAGAGCTAACTCCGGATCAGAGATCCATCTGAATGTTACACTCTATGATGATGTTGAAGTAGATGCTCTAGTATGTTGAACTGATAGTATAATTGATCGTCAAGGCACTAGGTAGCGCACTCTGTACATAACGGAGCTAGTACCTTACTTTTGTAAGTAAGAGTAGTTGCAGATTTCAAGTTTCTGTTGTTTATGATGAATTCAGGCAATGTAAAAAGCGCAAGGTTTCTTCATCTCATGCAAAGCACATTTTCTTTAAAAAAGGGTGACTATCATTTATTGGAAGGGTGACTCTATTACGCAGTGCAAATGCTGCAATCAATCTGTAACTGACAATTTAATATGAGACAGGGCAACATACATGTCACAGCAGAAAACTGTAAACTTGGCACATGTCTATTACAGGAAACTATTCACTTGATGCTGTCATGGCTAATGAACACATAATACAAGAGTAATTTCTAAGTATGGAAGATGTAAACAAGTCTCAAATTTGAATTTTCCCTCATTTACCATCTTTCTGTCATCTTGGGTGTCTTCTTTTCATTTCTAATGTAATAAAATGGTTTACCTATCGAAACATGAACCAATTTACATCATTGATCCTTCTGGAGGGTTTCAAAAACATACTCCTTTCAGGCGTCTTGCTGGTTTCACCTTGGCGCAGAATCAGTCTTCACATTAATTGATCACTTTGCAATGTTAATTTTGCTATTTGGAGTTCTTCTTCCACCTATGCTGCTCAAAGTTAGCTGGTTCCTATTCCTGGTTGGTGTTTGCAACTTTTTCTGTTGTAGTGGCGACTTGCTTGCAGGATTTGTACTTCTAAGTAATCCAAATGCAGTGGAACAAGTTAATCATTTGCACAGAATAGTTACATGTGTAAGTACAAAATAGCAACTGAATACACACTCACCTCATTGGTGTAACTTCAGGTTTCTTTATAGTTGAGACACCCTTATTGGCAATACCAGAAGCTTTTAGGCCCATGGTTGACATTGCCATTTCTTGGTTGGAACAGCTAGTAGCAGAATCAAAGCCGTACAGGCCCTCTGATCGTAGTGATTCAGCTCTACAATTTTGTTGCACTGGACTGTATCTTTGATAGAAAGAAGTTGGAAGCTGTGCTGTGTCAGGCTCCAGCTGTAGAATGGAATTAGAGTTCTCAAAGTGGTCGTCACCAATAGTCATCTTATCAACCCAATCACCTAATCCCATTTCCTTCTGAGGATCAGTGCATTTCTCAACCGAGTTAGATGAGTTGTTCTCAGTGAGGATGCCAGAGAAATTCAATTTTGACCTCCTTTGCGTTGGAGTGAAAATATTCCGGACCTTCTACAAGCAGAAAGATAATATTGATCAAATGTATAATACAGTTCGGCATGTCAAAAAGGTGAAAAGAAACTGGTGGTATCTTTTCCAATAATATTGATCAAATATATAATACAGTTCAGCATGTCAAACAGATGAAAAGAAACTGGTGGTATATTTTCAAATATTTGACTCTTTTTGTTCAGCTCATGTAACAGTGTTTTTCAACTTAATAGTGACTTTTTTAATAGATAAAAAAGTTCTATGTTAGAACTAAGTTTCCACTGTCAAATTATGGGCCTGCAGATATGTGACTTTCTTCAAAAGGTTCGACATGTTTTGTCCATAATGAAATTTGGAACGAGAACTAGCACATCAAAGGCTTAAATTAAAAAACAAAGTAGCAATTTACAAGAAAAAGAAATAAAATAGACTAAAAAAGAATCACCTCTAGGTTCCCAACTTCTTCCATTGGCTGCCTATCTTTAGGAAATATAGGTGTTGCATTGCCTTTTCTAATTCTGTAAATGCTTGGGCTTGACTGTGTGCTTAGAATGTTTTCCGGTTCTCCTTCCTTCTTAGCCAATGCAGCCTTCAGGCAAGCAATCTGAAATGACCAAAAATAACATCACATATAAATCTCAATTTCAGCTCATCAATAGCCTTTTTTTTAGAAATAAGCAATAAGAAGTAAGGAGACACCTGTTCTTTGAGCTCTCTAACCTCGCTGCTTTCTTTGTTTGCTTTTGCTGCACCAAGCTCAACAGAGGCAACTCGTTCAGCAAATTTTAAGGTGCTTATCGTCTCACCAACAGCATCTGGTTCAGGGCTTATGTGAACAAACATAAGCGTTTTTGCTTGTCCTCCTGAACATTACAACAAAATATTCATGACAGATTCCAGTACTAACATAGTGGTAATTAAGGATCCTGACTTTTGTACGCTACCTAGTGAATCTTGCAAAAGCTGGGTGAGCTTGCTGTTACGGTAAGGAACATGTGAGTTCTTTTGGGCAAGGGATACAATCACATCTCCCAGTGCTGAAAGTGACTTGTTTATGTACTGAGCCTCCTTCAGTCTATCTCCAACAACCTCAGACTTATCAACCCTTTCACTGCCTGCTAGATCCACCAGATGCATGCAGCCCCTTAAGATTGTCCCGGATGTAAAATCTCTTCCTTGAACATGAACAGTCAAGCAACTGCATGTGGATTCCCCAGTCATAAGTAAAGATATGAAGCAAAGAAATATGTGTGAAGAAATTATCCAAGCCAAACCTGTGGGAGCGACTACTTCGGTCATTTATGGCTGTTGAACCCACTGCACGATTCTTTTGGCCTTGATTCATCAATTCAACAACATCAGCCGTAGATGTTACTGGAACTATGCTCGCATCAGGAACCGCAAGCCCTTTTTGTGAAGTGTTTTTAATTTCTAATGTACCTTGGTGTTAAGGATGTTCAAAAATGCCTCTCAAATAAACTATGTTCAAAATAGAAAAACAGAGAAGCTTCCATTAATTTCTCAAGCAGAAACCAAGGGGTGCAATTATTGCTCAGATTTTGTACTGGTATAAAGAAAAAAGTAAACAATCCAATAGAAAAGGATATCTTCTATTTCCACTATCGTCAAGGAGATCTCTCACTTGCTCATTGTATATCTCAATCATCTGTACAGAGATATCATAATTGATTGTCCCCTTTCTCTGTGCTTGAAGACTAAATAAGTCATTTAGTGCTCTATAGTTAACACCTAGGCTTTCCTCCGTTAGAACTTTAGGTCCACTCTGCACGTATCAATGGTTAACATCCATAAAATGATCAGACTTTTGGGAAAAAGATTATTCCAAGCATACTATTTGCTAGAGCAGCTTATACCATTGTATATGTCTTCCCTGATCCTGTTTGTCCATATGCAAATATGCAGACATTGAAACCATCAAGAACTGAACGTATCAATGGTTGCATATCCGAAAAGACCTCATCTGCATTAGCAAAAAAAAAAAGCATAAAGTTCAATGGTAAAGTCATGCCATGTTTTGTTGAGATGAAATGTGTTATATGAGCTACTTAGAACCTTGAGTGGCTGCTGGGCCAAAGACCTTGTTGAAAGTGAAAGATTTGGTTCCATCTTTTGCATAGTTTGTAGGAGCGCTTATTGTGATCGTTCTTTCTTCCATTCCAGCAACACTGCTTGAGGAACTTATTTGCCCAGGTAGGAAAGGCCTCACGCGACAATAAACTCTAATATTTCCTGGAGACAAAAGAAACCAATATTTATATGTAATGTAGACTTTGATCTTGTACGTCTTGCTCCTTAAATGCACAAAATTGTACCTTTAAGATCCTGTATCTGGTTGTATAATTTGCGGTTTTCCTCAAGAACTTTGTGGTATTGAGAAGCAGAATTGGATATAGTGTACAAATGCTTCCCTGTTACAACATGGAGATGGAGACCCTATTGGAAAATGGTTCTATTTTTTGAGCGGATAATTTAGGTAAATGCAAAAAAGATCAATTATAAGTTACCAAGTTTAGTGAACTCCTCAGAGTTCTGCAATTTCAATTGTTCCATACTGGACTTGATAGAAGAAACAGTACCTCTCAACTCCTGCATGGAGCATAACTTGTCAAAGAAGGTTGATGGGCATGCCAGTTAGTCAAGATCAAATTAGACTGCAGAACAAAAGAAATACCCTGATTTGTTTGTGCTGTAGATCAAAATTTATTTCTTCCTCTGGTTGGAACTGTTGAGCTGCTTTACTACCATTTACTACAAAACCGACCTCCTCTTTTGTATTCAAGATATTTTGCTTCTCTTCATCCATCTTAATTTATTCATCAAGCAGGACAAATATTAGTATACGATGCCTTAGTCAAGATCAAATTAAGACATGAAGGTAATGGAAGGTCTCATAATATCTCCCTAAACAATTGTAGTCTGTACATATAAGTAAATACGGCAGACTACTTGGGCCATGGGCCTTATGGGCCAAAATGTAGAAAGCAAGAACAAAGTACAAGTATACTATATACTATACTGTGTTTATAATATATTTACATATGAAAGAACAATATACCTTCACTTGACCACTGATGGAAGTATAGTCTGATTCCAATAGCATGTCTGGTCCAGAAAGTGGCACAGTTCCATTCAGGTTGCCTGTGCACTCCAACTTCTATTTTTAATCCCCAAATTAGTACGTTAGTAGTCATTATTCTTAGAATCTTTGTAGCTTGTCTTTCTATTTTTTGCAACCCAAGAAATTTGAACAAATATAGATTTTCTGAATCGTAATAAAAGAGCATATTCATGTCAGTAGTCAAAGAAGACATACCAAGTTCTGGTTTGCAAAGCGATGCTCATATTCCTGAATAATTTTGCCTAGCAATGACTCAACAATCTGCACATTAGCAATACCTTAAATTTCACTCTTTATGTCTATCAACCATACTGAAGAAGCATCAGCCATCTATTCAAGCAAAGTAGGCTCACCACTGGAATTTCTTCTGGTTTCTTATCTAAGAGAACTGCGTGGACAAGCGTGCTAAGGGAGTTTGAAGTAGTCTATAAAAATAGGTAAGAGTCATCACTGAGTGTGAAACAAGAAACTATACTGCATTACAATATACTTACCAACTCACTGGATTCTGGAAAACAATCGGTAGATGCATTTTGCTCCCCTGAAAAACCATTCTGGATTGCTTCTGCTGAGTGGTTTCTCATATTCTTATTCATGAAGGCATCAGAATTCTTCAGTATGAAATAATTTCCAGGAGTCAAAGGCTTCAAAATGCCACCATATTTACATGAAGCTTGTCTCCCTGTTTTCTTGCTTTCATTGAATGACTTCAGAGCAAGAATACAGTCCACAACCCGTACACTTTTTCCACCCTATATTCAAATTGCCAGATAACAAATGTTAAGTTTTCTCCAGGAGAAAGTAAAATAGATAGCAAACTTTGCATAGAAATCATTCGTTTTGAGTGCATTGTAAATCTTGAGTTACATGAAAAGAATTATGAAATACAGCTCTCTTTGATCAGCAGGACATAAAATACCTTCTCCAAATCAGAAACCTCAAATGTTGGGAGGCCAAAATTTTGTACAGCAACAACAAAATTTCGCAGATTTTCGAAGTACTGATATGCGCACAAAGCTGGGCCATCCGCAGGGGCAGTAGATTCTGACAGCACTCCGACAACCTAGAATCATTATTACATTGAGAAAAGAATTGGCATCAAATATTTACCATGTGCGACAGATAGCAAAACAAACTGAAAAAATGAAGGTGAGAAGTGTAACCTTAGGTATGGCGCCTGGCTGGACCTTATTAAGTGCATTGCATAGGATGATGCCATTTCTTAGTCCAAGCTGGAATTCCTCCTCTGAGGGCTCATCTGGCAGGTCCTTTGCACACACTACCCCAACCGTTTTTCGCAACCAACTGGCTGCATCATACCTTCTTATTGCTGCATTAAACGACAAGGGTAATAAATTTACCTATCCCTGACATATAGTAATAATAATCACACACAGCAATGTGCCCTTGAAAACTGAAACAATTTGAGCACAATAATAAAGCCAAACTTAATAGCCTTCCTGGAGTAGAAATCCAACTTAAAGGAATAGTCAATTCCATTCCATTTTAGGCCAATTTGGTATGGTCAGTGTTAAGTCACACCCAATTCATGCTATATTGGTGTCTATATGAACCGTGTGTCACAAATAGTAATGGCAGTATTTCACCGAAACGGATAAAAACAATTGCAGCAGTATGATTCGGACAGCGACACAATTTGCGGAGCACTACATTGCCCATAAATCTACAGGGAACAGGGCAGCTAGACAGCTAGTACCTCTTAATTCAAACCAATAATAGCAGAGAGAAAAGAGAACACAAAAACTTTTCTCCAGTAAGATGTACAGATTATGGATCAAACACTGGACTCTGAGCAACCGTGAGCTCAACTGAAGCTAAAAACGAATCAAGAAAAGGAAGTACAAGATAAGTACCAAGAAACAACAGTACATGCCACTAGGATCATCACCAATACATAGTACCAAGCAATTTGAAACAGGTCCACACGGATCCCAATTTGATCCTTCAACACCCCCCTTTCCTGAATCAAACTTCAGTATCAACCCAAACCTCCGTAACACAAAGGCGAGATTCTCCATGCTGTATCGCTCAGTTTTCCATCCGAAAACACTCATCTAAAAGAAATCAAGAACACCTAAGAACAAACACTAAACAATACCCCCGGCCCCCTGATCCAGCGCGATCCGCGCAGCATGAGCCCAAGAACCGAACTCACCGGCCTCCTCCGCCCTGCGCGCGGCCACGTCATCGTCCCCCACGCTCCCGACACCCCGCCGCAGCACCTCCTCCACAACCGACGCCACCGCCGCCATTCGTGATGCCCAAACGAAGAACAGCACCGATTCAGACCGCCCGACCGTCGCCGCGCACGTCGCCCTGAGAAAGAGGGAGAGGGGAGGAGGAGGCACGGGGAGATCCGGTCGGGGAGAGGGGAGAGAGTGGAGTGGAGTGGACTGGGCTGGTCTGCTGGGGATGGGGGCCGGCAGCGAGGTGGGGTGGTGGGTTTTCTTCTCGGGATCGGGCGGCGCTGGTTTCGAATGGCGATGGCGCTCGATCGCGTGGGGGAAGAGAGCGGTTGGGGGCGATGTGGACGTTGGGGGGGGGGGGGGGGGGGGGGGTGCGATGGAGTTGGAATAGGGAGCTCTTTCAAGGGGGGATCTGCAGAATGCTGTATCTTTGGCTACATTCACTCTGTTCCGCACCAGCCGGCCAACCGGCTTCTTTTAACTTATTCTCTCTCACAGAATACTATTGAACCAGCTGAAACCAGCCGGCTTTAAGACCAGCCGGCTTTTATTGTTTTTCTTTTATCATATCTTAGATATCGAAGAATGATTTAGAGAGAGTTCTTCTCCAAGGTAACCATAAAACCATAGCATTGCTTATGCGACTATATTATTTAGCGTGTGCTACTATGTAAAGTGCGCGTCTTCTTCCATCACCTTTCTTATTCGTCTGATTGCCACAAACCCATCCAGATTCAGGCCACCGCGCCATATGCCCCCATCGCGCCATTTCTAGTCTCTATAACATTCTTCACAATTGGCCTATCACTTTTCACAACGACATTTTCATTTGTCGCCAGATACCGTCTTCCTCTTAGTTTCTCTTTAGCTGGCTACCTTTTGGAAATTGTCGCCAATCCAAATCCTAACGCCCTTATCCGCCACCCTCCACGTGCAATGGCGTTGCGGCAAATATAATCTCTGACTGCACATGCGCGAAGTTAGTGTTGCATTTTAATTGGTTGCGCAGATTTGAGTCGTTATATAATATATAGGTCCAGTTTGAGATAATTAGGGGGTTAATAGTTGCAATTGGATTCTTAATATAGTATTATTATTGGATGATGGAGCTTCTTTCTTGCGAGAGCATGGAACTTCTGTGAGATCTATCTTACAGATAGGTGAAGAGATATGGTTTTTGTTCATTTTTCTAACAATTAATGCATGTGCAATAATGAGGGTTTATGGCATTTCGGTTTTTACAGTGAGGACGGTCTGCCTGAGGTCTTACTATGCCTTGATTTTTGCCTACTTTGTTTAAACACGGTGGGCCACCATGTTGAGACTTTTGAAGGACAAATGTACATTTTCCATAAAAAGGTTAAGTAATAGAACTATTTGAAAATTAACAAAGGTGTCAATTTTTCTATTAACTACAATAGCACCGTACACTTATTATCACAATAAAATTTTCTATTAATATAGCATGTAAAGTTAGGTGCTACCTGATTAGGCTGGCGATGGTGAGGAAGGCACTACATCAATATCAAAATGGTGGCTAACAGCACATAGAAACTATTAACTACAATATTTACACTTCTTTTTAAGGTAGACTTTCGTCATCATCATGCGCATCTATCTAAATGACTATGATTGTTTAGTATGCTTCAAGTGGTTCACATTTGTCGATCTCCATGCATGGCGTATCATTTTTTATCGCACTTTATTATTTGGGCTTATAAATAAATCTTCAAGAACCTTCTTATCACCAAACTTTTTGTAGTGTTTTAAATAACCAAGAAAAGGAAATGCAAGGTGCATGGAAGAGTGTGATTTTCTTCCGTTTCAAAAAAATAAGAAGAGTACGACTTTTTGCTTCATGACTGAAGGCACATAGGCAGAAATTTGAAGTAATGACGTACTTGGTCCGGCCTTTTAAAATTGTACCTTTTTGGGAACACCAGAGTGGATTTGCTCGAGTTTTGTTTATAAATTTTTGAAATATGTTTTTCACGGATGTATTTGGGGCTTTTGAAGAGAATTAGGTCTTATCGGGTCCCAGCCGGTTAAGAACCAGACCCGTTTAAAGAGAGCTGAGAGCGGAGGCGCTCAGGCGCTTCACGAGCTCAGGACCATCTCCCAACGGTCGGGACGGTTTAAAGTTGACTTATTTCAAACTTTTGAGATAAGCCCCTGACAATGGATACAATTACCAAACGACTACGAATTCCGCAACTTTTGCAGATTTTTGTTCTGCCTCCGACAGCAAAACAAGGGGGGACAAGGATGGCATCTTTTCCTTGCGGTGAAACTGACAAGTCAATGGAATCAGCGGATTCAACTCTTTGTCCTTTCTCTCAAAACAAGTCATTTTGTCCTCCATTCCGTGACACAAATATTCAGGATCAAATAGTGAGAGGTAGTCAGTAATTACCATTTTTATCTTGCGGTAGGAGCAAGATAACAAGTTGTGTGCTTTGGTTGCTCATGTGCTCACAACTTGTTCGGAATGTATTGAGTTCTAGACATATTGATCCGTCAATATTGCTCCCCTGAAATATAATTTGTGTGGTATTAGTTCACCCACAATAGTTCTATTTGACCGTTGGTGTTGTTCCATTGACAAACAAATAGATTATTTAAAAACTGAACATATTTACATTAAATAAATCGTTTCAGCTCTGTACTTTTTTTTTATAAAATAAGTATGATTGGGAGGGAACACCAAACAAAACGAGGAAAACTAATCAAACGATAGTGGAAAAAAAACTTGGACTGGAATGTGCTAACTGGACCAAAGCGAACAGGTCCCGGAAGAAGCATCTGGGCTCCCGTTTGCGCAGGCCAGACTGGGCCAAGGATTGAGTTTTCTTCTCTTGTCAATTCGGCACTGGTTATGGGCTTAATTAACTACTAGTCTTGTGGGCTTTTAGACGGGCCAGCTTCGTTAGAGCGACACGGGTACGCAATTCTTTACTGGACACAGCCCATAAGACGAAGAATATTTGCAAACTATTACCAATACAGACAGGCTTACAGCTACGACGAGTTGTGCTGCATCGTCCTGTTCATCTGCACACATTGTCATTAGTTCCGCCAGGAGCCATAGGAAACCCAAGAGCTCGAGCATGGAGCCATGACGTTTCCCCATGTGGTCCTTTGATTCTCGATACCTCCCAGGCCTATAAAAGCCACAATGTTCTGCACATTCTTGGTCTCTCCCCGTCTATACGGTTAGCATGCTTCCTTAGAGAAGCATCAGACTAACTCTCAGCTCTTCTTTTCTAAACTCTTGATCTTCAGTGTACCCACTCGACCGAGGTGCCAATTTATAGCTGAGTTATTTTGCCAGGTGGTATTTGCTGATATCTATCATTACTTCCAACTTGAGGTTGTTCGTGACATTATTGGTGGTCCAACTTATAGCTGAGTTATTATGTCATGTGTTACAAACATGGTTAGCTTTTGTTTTGTCGAGTCAAATCAGAGAGTCCAACTCGAGGTTGTTCGTGACATTGGTGGTCCTTTTTACTTGACACTTCGCAACCTGTGAAAGAAACAATTTTCTCCACGTTACGTTGTTTAATAATGGAAAACAATTTTGGCTTCATGTCACACCCGATTTTGAGGACAAAACCGAATGCATAGCATATGTATGCCAAAATCCGTTCTCACAAATATGTTGACATAGAGAGTGTAATATATCAATGTTCGAAAATATAAACAAAAGGGAATAATAACATTATTATACTCTGATAGTATAAGAATTCCACCGATATCCTGAACGAATTTTTTCGGCTTGACTAGTGAACGCACGCCTAGAACTCTTCGAAGTTGTCGTAGTTCTCCACTTCCACGTTTTATTCTGAATAACAGTTAGGCAATGGTGAGTACTCTTATGGTTGGTACTTAGCAAGCGGGGAAAGAATGCAAGACCAGCAAGAGAGGCTAAAAGCTCAAAGCGGTTAGCATTTTTAGTTGGTCAAATTTTATTAGCAAGCACCTATTAACTAAATGTAACTTTATACCAACCCACTTAAGCATAAACAAAACATCATTAACAAAACTAAGGAACCACAAATTAATTAGTCTTTAAGTTCAATTATCATGTGAGGGTCCAAGCTGCTCCTAACCGTGAGCACGACTGATATATCAGTTTTACACTCTGCAGAGGTTGTACACTTTCACTACAATTTGTGTCTTCCGATTTGCTCGAGGTAGCTAGCCTCTTAAACATTTCCAAGGTGAGTGGCAAGGGATTCACTATAAAGCCTTTACAAAGACATGCAGAAAACTAAATAGCCCGCTAGAGTGTTGGTAGCGGCGTGAACCATAACTCTTCCTAATGGTCAGCACCTTAGCAAAGGTTGCTACCCCAAGAGGACCGGGCTATACTCCAGTCACCGACCCCCTCCTTGCACTTTCGGTAAGGCCATCAGTCAATTACACATCTAATTAATCATCTAGAGTTAGAGCCATGTAACATTGTGGTTGCACTATTTTCTTGGGTGGTTCTCCATGATCCAATTAAACATAGTGTTCTTGAAATTATCCAGATATACCAACAAATAAAGTCATGTTTAATTTTCCAAAGATTATAACATTACCATCCCAAGATAAAGCATTTAAGCATTTCTACCCAAAAATTAACTTAAACCTAGTGTTCAAGGTTTCAGGGTAAAAAAACTAGGTAAGTCCTTAATAGGCATCCCATCAAGCTAATGCAATACAAATATAGTAAAGTCGTTTATCATGCTATTATTGGGACCAAATAGAATATGCCGGGGGAGAAGTCCACTTTCCTACCTCGACAAACTACTGCGTTTCTTCCTCGAACTGCAACGCTTGTCCTTCCTCGAACGACATGTTGCCTACATGATCACACAAGAAAAACATACAAAAAATAATAAATAGCACAACAAATAGTACAAACAAGACAAAATAAGATGGTAAAGATGCTAAACATGATGCAAGGATCACTGGAGCACGAGAACCGCTAAAATTGGAGTTAGAACGATAAAGATATGGCTAGAACAAGGCTCCAGGGGCTTATCTACGAGGATTTTGAAAGATACAGGGGCTAACAGAAGAAAACTAAGGGCTAAAATAGGAATAAACTAAATATCCAAGGGGTAGATTGAAAAAATAGAAGGGGCCGGATGATGGGTTCACGTTTATAAAAAGATAGGGGTTAAAACATAAGAAAAAGGGCATAACTGCAAAGATCTTTGAACTAGCTAGGACGGTGGGTTGATTTTGAACAACCCGAGGGGCTCTTTTGCAAAAAGGCCAGGCTAACTGGTACGATGAGTGGTTTGACTTTGGGCCGAAGGGATATGACCTGTCGTATCTCGATCCGATGGCGGGGATGCGGCTGGGCGGCTCGGCTTGGCTTGAACGGGGCGGCAGCTCGGCTCAGCGGTAGACGGCTTGGCGGCTGTGCAGGGCGGCTCGGTTGGTGGTGCTGGTGGCTCGGCGACAGCATGCGGTGGCAGCGGACCTCGCTGGACCTGCTCGAAACTGAGCGTCCTGCCTTGGTTTTGTGCGCGGACAAGAGGTTGAGCGGACTATGAGGAACTCGATAGGGAGATCGGCATGGCGACACGGTGGCCAGAGAGGGCGGTAGACGACGCGCGGTGGCTTCGGAACTCCGGTGAGCAATCACCACGGCGTGGAGGTGCGGACAAAGACGGGAGGCGACCGACGATGGTGCTCACCGTGTGGCGAAGCTCTGGCGGTGGTCGACGCCGACGGGGAGGCGACGAGGCGGTGGATCAGCGGTGAGAGCGAGCTCGGGAAGACGAAGGCAGTGCTACGCGGTGGTGGAGCAATAAAGGCGAGGAACGGGGGCCGAAAAGGGCGAGGCAGGAGCTTGAGGGTGCCTTTTATAGGCTGAGGGAGGGAGAGGAATGGGTGGCAAGGGGAGGGGCGGAGCTCGGTGGCCGGCCATGATGGTTGCAGCCGTTACTGATGAAGGAGAGGGGGTGATAGAAGGGGGGGGGGGGGGGGGGGGGTAAAGGCAGCAGTGATGGCAAGTTAAGGCGGCCGTGCTGGAGTGGCAGGCGAGGGGGCGCGAGAAGGGAAGCGGCCGGCTGAGTGTGCGGCAGCGGTGTAGGGGAAGGCGGAGCGGCTGTAGGTGGGAGAAGGCCCTGACAGGTGGCCCCACCTGTCGGTGTGTGTGTGTGTGTGAGAGAGAGAGCAAGAAAGGAGAGGGTGGCGGATCGGGCCAGGGGAAGATGGGCCGATGGGTTGGGCTGTGCAGGATGAAAAAGAAAGGGGGGGGGGGGAGAGAGAGAAAGGGGATGGGCCGGCTGTGAGAGAGAGAAAAAGAGAGGAGGGAGATGGGCCGGCTAGAAGCTTTTGTTTTTTCTTTCAAAAATAGGGTGTTACACTTCATCCTTCTCATGAAGGAGGAATCAGTCCGCCCAACCTACATGAGTTTTTGGATGTTGCGTGAAACATGTACTGGTGGTTGCTAGAATAGAGGAGTAAAATTGTATTTCTGGTGCATTTTGGATGTTGCATTATTTTTCATTGTTTCGGATTGAATTTTCTCATGTTGCAAATGCATTTTTTCATGATGCAACCAATTTTGATGTTGCTTGAAATATCGGATAATGTTGTGGTGGGAACTTTCGGTTTCCATGGGAGGTCTACGTCATGTTGCTTGAAACATCGCAAGAATGTTGCCGTGGAAATTTATTGATTTCCATGAGAGATGTTTTGTTTTGAGCTTGAACCATCGTATGATGTTGAAGTGGGAGTTTTTTATAGTACATCAGAGGGTAGCTATGCCACGCAAGGTTCTGATTAAATGGTAACACGGGCGTCCGACTGCTAGCGCCCGGATTGGACGTCCGGGCGCTAGCAGCGCCGAAACAGTTATTACTATTTATATATTTATATATATATTGACATCGTTTTTCGATGCGTGTCTAGCCGATGCAGAAGAAGGAGTTGATGAAGGGGATTTGGCCGATGGAGCATCGAAAGCCGATGGAGACAAACGACACTGATGGGTGACGTTAGCCAGTTATCTTAGAGACAGAGGGCTTGTTATTTAGGAAGTTTTGTTTTCTTTATTGTCAAGTAATATAAGTCGTGATCGACTTAGGATTTGTAGCTCAGGCTATAAATAGCTGCCCTCGGGCATATACGAAGGACATCCAATGATCAATACACAAACCTTTTTTCTCATTTTCTCTTTTCAGCGGTTTCGCCTTAGTTACATTAGATTTTCTTTTTACAAGTTCATTCCTGCACGTGGGGCTGCATCGACTTCGATCTCCGGCTTGCTGGTAAGTTCCGTGTCGAACGAGGCAAATAGGCTCAAGGTTGACGGCGCATCGCTTCTTTGTCTATCTTGTATTAGTTCAAGTTATCGAGCAGATTGGATCTTGGTCTGATCTGTTTACCAATTTATCGATATTAGCTTGTTCATATTAGATTAATCTGCTTAGTCTAGCTTGTTTCTTGCTGTTATCACTAGTTATCGGTATTTTCTAGATTTGGCGGGGTTAGATTCATTTAATCTTATTTTTATTTAGTTTTTATCATAATTTATCCAGCCTAGATCTAAATACCATCAGCCAACGCATAGCTTGCCTGTTGCACATCGTTAGGCCGATCGGATTCGGATCTAGGTGTTGCTCTACAAGGCTTCGCTAACTCGTTTGACGCTGCCTTCTCTGTACAATCGGCCAGGACTTAGGCCGATTGATCTACTGCAGTATCGGCCCTCTGGTTGATGCGCCTGGCAGAATGATTCGGAATCCCAGGCGATACGTTACGGGAATTTAACGCTTTTCCTAACCCTTGTCAATTGTAGGTCAAATTGACTGGCACGCCCTGCACCATCATGCAACCGAATTGGACGCCGCGCAGGAGCGAAGCAAGAGCACCTGGGTCCTCGCGTGTGTCGATATTTAAGGTTGCTCGCTGGCTTTTTGTGTCAACAATATAGGGAGTAGCTCATTCACATAATTTACAGTTATTGGAGCATTTACAACTGATGCACATTGTTGTGGGTTTGTGGCATGGAAATTTTGTTCAAACATAATTCTAATTAAATTTCTTTTACAATGCAAGAATATGAATACAATGAATATTCGAGACTTGTCAATATTGACCACAACAAGTGGAGACGCGTCAATATTGTGTTTCGTAATCCGGTATGAGCAGCAGCGACGCCATTGCAAGATGCCTAGATGTATTGTGGCCTTGTGGATCTCTTCGAGCTGAACTGCATTCATCGGTGCCTCAAACTTCTATTATACGATTAAAACAACACTCCAAATTTCAGCAAGAAAGAACAATAGTACATCCGGTGGCGGGGATGGCCGAAATGCTTTGTTTTATCCAAAAAAAGGAACAAATGTTCTTTGCCAAAATTGAGGACTCTGTATTCATAGTGACAGGTCGTCTTGTTGTAGATGCGTCCGCGGACCATGCCCAGAGATGCAGGAAGGTAGAAGCCAGGGCATCTGAGAGAGAGCGTCATCTGAAGAACCGTCTGCCGTGTGTGTGTGGCGTTGAACAGAGGTGGACAAGTTGTGCTGCAGCATCCTATTGGTCTCAATCGGGGAAGAGGCACAGTGTCCCTTGGTCCGTCAGGTAGGAAAGACGGGAGCTCAAGGATGCAGCAGAGAGGCTTGTTTCAAGATTTTTGTGTTCCTTACATTCTCGATACCTCCCAGCCCTACAAACGCCGCAATATTCTGCATCAGTCTCACTCTCTCAGTCTCTCTCCAACTCTCCAATTTTATAACTTGATAGTTTCACAACATTGTGAAAGATATAAACCACATTTCACAATGTCGTTCGATTTTATACGAGTTGCATGCATCAATTTTATCCTATGACGAAAATTTAATTTAGTGTAGCAATTACATAACTTGAGTTGCTTCACTGACTTCAACGTGCGAAAATTTAATAGGGTAGCAATCACCTATCGGACGATGTGGGGCCATCAGCATCAAATTTTTGCCATTCCTAACTATTTATATTACATCATCTGGTCCATTACTCTTGCTGTTGTTTGGAAAGTATGTTCAAAGATAATTCTAATTAATTACTTTTCACACTTTCACTTGGTTAGGTAGTGGCCACTCATCGGCTTGTGTAGTGGAACAGAGATTTGTTGGCGCATGCTTGCTTTGCATTCTACTGTTTGACTGCACCAAAGTGTTGAGAGTTTTCGCGCTGTTGGTGAGATATCCCCAGGAAAAACCAACACTCATAGATTTGAACATGGAGGTTTGCCTCAATAATCTGATGCTCCGTTACTTCTTTACACCGCTCTGTTGATTCCGGACACCTCCTATCTCTATGGAAACAACAACATTCACCATGTTGTCAGTCTTTCTTCTTAATATATTGATGCGCAGATCTCCTGCGTGTTCGAGAAAAAAATCCATGTTATCAGTCAGTCTCGCGGCCATCTCTTTGGCATACAAACTCCTCTCCAATGTGTATGGGATATATATTTTGGTCTCACCACACCGCATTGTAAATATATATATAAATTCACATTTAACAGTGTTGCATCACTTTAAAGATAGCCCTTGTTGATTTCCATGTTGTCAATGATTCACTGACTCCAATGCTAACTCTTAGCTCTTTAGGACAAGATTTTGAGTCTCGCATGTGTACTATTTCACCGTTTCATGAATGTTATATATGGAATATATAATAAAGCTGAAGTCTTCAGTGTTTTGATCCATCTTTCCTATAAACCTGAGCAGATATTTCATAGCTTCGGTATTACTTTGTTAATCAGGAAAATTAAATTGTCCTAGTAAAAGAAAATATAATTGCTTCTTATTACACAGTGCATAAGCTTCTTGCACCTTGTATGCATTTAGGAGTCCAAATATTATGTATACCCCATTTGTTTTGTGTGTTAGACACGTTCAGATGTATAATTATGTGCTAAACTGAACAAGTACAACAGCTGTCCGTGCTTCCCGGCCAAGAGAGAGAAAAGGCAAATATCCAACTAGAAGAGATTGAGATGGTTTTGACTTTGTTATATACAAATGAATAATAACAAGCTTTTCGATGCGTATCCTCCATGTACTGGTTCAAACTTCGACCTACTATCTACTCAGATCATTGTTGTCCATACATTTTCTTGTGTCAAGTGACTTCAAACAAGAACTCAAGCCTAAGATTTCTAAACTGCTTGTTGATTTCATCTCAGAGTCCTTCATGATTCTTGGCAGAGTTTTCCGGAAGAAGGATTTTCTTTTCTCCTTGAAGCTGGTACACAACAGTTCCCCGTATGAGCTGCTTTGGCACAACACAACCAACTGCCTGAAGCTGCTACCTCGAGACTGAGACGACAAGAAGAGTGTAGTACGGTGGAAGACAAGTTGGGTATGGCAGAGCAAATGATGATGCTCCCAGTCAAGGCGCATCTTGGCATGCTTAATGTGTAAAGTAGGAAGAGGTCCACTGCCAATGGAAAACAGTAAACAGTCCTGAAGCGTTTCCTGAAGCCTACCATGCTTAGTGTAAATTGGATTGTTTAATGAGATGAGTATGACATTGTTAAATGCACTTTCTGTGGAATGAATCTTAGATGGGAGAGACCTTAACAAATTTTTGAGCATCTTGTCTACACAACTCTTCCAAGTCCAACGTACTCTAATTTTATATGCATGGAGTATTTTCAGTGATAGATATTATTAGGGCTGAGTTCAATGCTTCACTGGTTGGAGTTGTCAGACCTCTGGTGGTTGAGATTTTGTATCTTACTTGCTAGGACTTGTATTCAGACTCTCGTCCCCACAGTTTCATGTGTTTTTTCCTCAGAGGACAATCCATCGGATTTTGAAAGAACACCGTAATATAAATCAATTCCCAGTGGTTGTATTGGATAATAGATTATTAATTTGATGAGCAGCAGCATTTTTTATTCAATTTCTAGGGGCGGTTGTGTTAAGTCAATAGCCGCTGAAAACATTAATAGGGATGCGGTCCTAGAAATGCCTTATTTTTACAAGCATTTAGGGAAGAATTTTACCTAGCAAGTACAATGAAACAATTGAACTGAATTTTGTAACCGATTGAGAAACATAACCTGGTAGTGGAACCCGGCCCGGCTTGCTATAAAAAGCGCTGCACTGACCTTTCATGTCTCCATGTCCACCACATCAAGTCCAAGCAGGTCCCCACATTGGTTTTGGGGCTCAATGGAGGCTAGGCTAACCGATGATATCATCTCCTCTAGATAAAAAGGAGCACTGTTTTATAATATATACTCCCGGGGTCTTCCATTCCAAACGTGGAAAAAATCATGAGAACTAGGCGCAACGTGAAGTAGCACCACGTTCATTCTCTACCCTATTTTGTTTTGAAGGCAAAGGCGCAAGGCAAACATATATATAGGGAGTGTTTTGCTTGATGATTGAGGTGTGGCGACCCACTATTCTCTTTCGTTCACTCAAATCCTTAATATGACTCAATGGCCTACCAAAAATCATCTGCCAGGACCTAATTAATGCAGGTTAAGGTTTTCATACACCAGCACTGGTGCCTGTCGCCTCTATTTGTTTGTACAAATACATGATACGTTTTAGGTCATTTTTGTGAAACAAAACATTTACAGAAGAATATGTAACCCCAATGCTCGTTAGCTTTCACTTGTGCACAAGTGAAAGCGCGGAGTAGGTAGTTGGGCCTGGGATCAGGCCAGCAGAACACTTTCCTGCCCTGCTCGCATGCGTTACATGCGGTAGACCCTCTTGATGACCTCATTCCCCACTCATTTTGTCAGGGCGATGTAGTGTGCATGCCATCCGGTCGAGATCAAATTACATTAGAAAATATAATGAGTATGTTCCCTTAAAATAATGATTTTGTAGCGCGTGCTTAAGTTTAAAAAACTGGCTCTGACTCAATTGTATGTTTGCTCAACGGCCTCTGACATGCGAAATTAGCTTGGCTTGATACCCCAAACAGAGCATTCAGTGGCTTGATTATTCCACTGATAAAAAAAACAGCCAGCAAAAATCCTGCAGCATGTCATGAGAAAAGCGCAGTAATTTTACACCATCCGCAAGCGCCCAGCTATCAATGCAAGAACGATGCAGGAGGATGCTCAAGGAACTAACTAGGCATCTGGACGCAGATGGCCCCTGAAGGTGCCACCCGTTCCATCCCTGTGTGATCTGATGCACAAAATTCACCATTCACCATAGAGGTTTCTCTCAATGATCTGATGCTTCTTTGCTTCGTTACACCGCTATAGTGATTCTCGACAACTCCTATCCCTATGAAAGCAACAACATTCTCCATGCTATATGCACAAATCACGTACTGTCACTCCATCATCTCCGTGGCATACAAACTCCTCATTTTATATATATCAGTGTTGCATCATTTTATAGGAAGTCCTTGATTTCCAGTGTTGTCAATAATTTACTCACTTCAATGCAGGAAAAGTAAATATATACTCCTATAAACTCTTAGCTCTTCGGGACAAGATTTTTAGCCTCACATGTGTACTATTACACCGTTTCATGTCTACTCAATGTTATGTGTGGAATATATAATAAAGCTGAAGACTGAAGTCTTCAGTGTTTTGATACATGTTGTGCCACATCATCCTTTTGGTCTGCATCAGGAGATACCTTGTAATTTGCACTGTTAGGTAGCCATATGAAACACAAGAGTTCAAAAATTAAGCAGAGAGAGATATCAGTATCACCGAGACTTATGTTCTCTTTTGATTATCGATACCTAGTTCCCAAATTTATGACAACTCTCTATCTCTCTGTCTCTCTCCCCCCCTTCCTCCCTCTCTCTCAAATTTATAACAACTTGATATCTATCTCACCATATTCCACAATGCTTGTTGATTTATAGGAGTTGCACAAATTTTATTTCATGAATAAAGTTTATTATTTTAGCAGTTGCAGCATTTGATTTCTTCATCGACCCTCTAGTAAACCAAATTATTATTTACTCATAGGACCATGTAGTCCCTTACAGCACCATACATTGGTCATTCTTAACTAGTTCATAATAAATCCTGTAAGCATGGTACATAATTTCACTGAAATTTTTGCCCAAACTTCATGAATTTTGTGTTTGTGAAGTATGTTCAAAGAAAAATTATCACTAAATTACTTTCCACTTTCACATGGCTACGTTGTACTGTATTCAGACAAATGTAGCTCAGAAATAGCAAAACAATGTCTTGCCTGCTCATGTTGATTTTCTTATTTTGTGTGTGTGAGAAAGTAACGCACCACAAAGGTCTTAAATTTCAATTTTTCATTGTGTGACCTTACAGGAGCTTCAAAGCTAAGGGATCATGCTGTCAGGACCACCATGCAGGATCTTACAACATGATTTCATAAAGATAACAGATAATCCATCGTGAATTTTGTACAGAACCCTACAAGAAACACAACTTTTGCCAAGGGTTCGTTCGAGGTGACCGATGGGATTACAATCTCTACTATTTTTTTAGCTAATGGCAGAGAGGGATATAGTAAAATAAGTATTGTTGCCGAGAGTGATAATGCATTAGCAACCAAAATTTGACGACCAGCAATCACCGACAAGATCACTGTATTGGTTAAAATACTATATGTATTGCTTCAAAAAAAATACTATACGTACTGTCGGCCATTTGATATATACTCTCACTATAAACTCATAATCTTGAATAATCTACTTCCTCTCTAGATAATGCGTGGATTCATCTATTGTGGCTTTACCATTGCCCAGGAGTAGCACATATGTTATCATTTGCGATGAGCATGATATCACAACATGGCCGGCAGAGTGCAAACAGACGCGAACCGTACCTTATTGTTCATGTTCATGGAGGCAAGCCTGACCCGTGATTCGATATGAATTAACTCTCGGTTCTAACAAAGAAACTCCCAAGGCCTACCATCCTGAACAGGAACCTATGAAATTGCATCTACATAGAGGTTCAACTAGGTCTCCTGAATATCACTTGCTCATGCCAACGAAGCCTGCTATATTTTCTTTTGAAGCCAAATAATATATTTATATATATAGTGCCAACGTGTGCTTGGCAACGATGGATACCTGCAGCCGCATATGGATCAATACACAGATCTGGACCACCCCTGAAAATCGATTTTCTCCGACAGGCCCTCTGCTGCTGGGAGTTGGGACGATTGAATATATTTTTCGGCCACTTCTAAGAAAGATGGCGCTCCTATAATTTATTTCTGTAGTAGTGAAGGTTGGCCTCTACTCCACGTTCATGCCCACCACTATTACAAGAACGGTTTGTAGTAAGATCCTTTATTTAGCACCAGGGGAACAAGGTGTAGGGCATGGACAGATTAATAATTACTAGTTACTTCTAATCTGGGACCATGTGGAATCTGTGGAAAGAGTGGACCATCGTATTTTTGACAATACCCTCTCAACGACGCAACAGGTTGCTGAAAGGACCAAAGAGTGCTTAGAGCAATTCAAGAGGGCCTGTTCCTCATGCCCGGATTGATTCTGCGAGATTTTCCATGATGTCTGTAGTGTGTCTGCGCACCTAGGACTATAAGTCCTACCTTGGATGTTTGGAGGGGATTTGTGGCACCCTTTCTTCTCCTTTTAGACCTTGTTTTTCATCTCACTCTTTCTCGCTTAACTACTAGTTACTTCTAATCTGGGCCTTCTGCGCCTCAATGTTTCATAATAAGCTAACCAACTTCTCTGCAAGCTAGACATGAAGCCCCATATGTAGTTAAGCTATCTATATATAAGCAGGTAACAGTAACACCACTTGACTTGCTCGTATAGCTTGCCCGTGTCCAGCTAGCTGATGCTGTTGTTCTGAATTGAAGATCAGTCATGGCTTGGTCTGGCAGGCACGTCAGATACGGAGTGCAGAAGCGATAATCAATGATGGTTGGGCTCGGTAGCATCTGGAACCACAGTAGAGGAGAAAAGGAAGGCTTGCTTTCTATCCCAACGCCTCGCATTTCTATTTTACAGTGAAAGAACTCACGCACAGCCATCGTGGAACTATGCGCGTGTTTTCACTCTATGGCTTTTTCTCTGTTTGAACTACTCTTGCGCTTCAGTGTGGTTGGTCATCAAACTGAACTGCATATTTATAGCCAGCCTACTTGCTTGTTCCATCAATAAATTAAATTAACTAGACTCATCATGACATCGGAGAGTCTTTATAAGAAAAAAGGGTCTCCTGAGAGTCGTGGCCAAAGAAAAGCTGATCTGCATCTTTATTTCAATTCCTTGATCAAAGGGTATTAACATTGAACGGGGGCACTGGGGAAATCAGCACCAATGTTAGAACAGTAGAGAATTGTGGTTAAACACTGTTAGTTTCAGTTATAAATAGTCTAAAAGTTTAAGTTCAATAGTTTACATATTTTGAGATATTCATACACAACGAAAAATAGCACCTGCGGCACCGTTTGCATTGGGTGGTTAGCCTATAAGTTGATAGAAAAAAAATAGAGAAACGAGTATACAAAAAGATAGCAAATATCAAAAGCAGAGTTTATTATTGCTTTTCTATCTATTATTGATGAAAATATCCAAAGCAATCATTTTGAGTGCTTTGCTTGCCGAGCGGATGTTTCCTCACGCTATAGCAGGGATCAAAGTCGCACCCAACATGTTGCCTTGAAAATTGCCTGCATAAAGGAATTGAATTTTTTCCCCAAAAACCACATCATTATGTGTTCACCAAATAGTCTACATAACTGCTGCCACACCCACAAAGATAGGACCTCCATTGTTCTCCCTACATATGCCAGTTAATTAACTAGTTTCCAAGAATAATATGTGTTACTGATCTAGGCGGGATTAACCCGGCCAATAGCTATCTGAACAACTCTCCAGATATGGTCTTGGCCTGTTGACAATCGAAAAAGAGATATTTGATTGTTTCGTTACAACCATATAAATAACACTTTTGACTCTCATCCAGTTTCTGTTAGCTAAACTATCCTTTGTTAAGCTCATGGGGCAACTAGTTAGCTCACAGATATCAGTGGTGCATTGATATGTTGAGCCCCAGGAGGAATGCCTCTGATTCATGGGGCAACTAGAACGCATCTGAAACTTCACACACCTGGATATGTATGATTCCTGGTGCCTCCAATTTCTACTCGAAAGAAAATTGTTGTGGTTTAGGTTGTTGCTTGTTGCGGGTCCTGAAAGCAGCACACCCACACATACTTCCTAGTTTGTTGTTCCCTCTTATCAATTAAGTCGAATTTTACGACACCAGCCCTCACTAACCAGACCTTTTATACTCAAGTTTCTCAATCAAATAGTGCTCCTGCAATTTACATGTCCAATGCTTTTATTACAACAAACTTTCCTTTCTGCGTATTTGCTACGGTACTCAACTTATTTAAAGCACTCCACATCACCACATGAGTACCCAGAGAGAAATGTTTGCTCACGTATCGTAAAATGAACCCTCTAAATGTAAGAACGTTTTCCTTTTCAATTCACAAGTAGCCACTGGAATTTTCGAGAAGAGTAGAACATTGGAAGAAAAGGAAAAAAATAGGAATATGCGGGACGACATGCATGGGCCTGCTCTTGATTGAAAAATACTGAAGCTGCACCACAGTGCAGGCATGCAAATTGGTAGAATGATGCAGCAAGATTGTTTCCTCGAGAAACAAAAGAGAATGGGAAAATCGATATTTGCTAAGCGCGAGCACCTAAAATTTTTGGAAAAAGTTCAATTTACTCCCTTCAAGTATAGCCGAAGTCTAAATAACCCCCTAAACTATAACTTGGTTCAATTTACCCCCTAAACTATGCCATTTAGTTTATTTTACCCCATAAGACAGTTTGTCTTTTTTGTTTCTCCGTACAAGTTGAATTACCCCCTAAACATAACTGTGCAAGTTGAAGGGAGTTTAGGGGGTTATCTGGAATTTGGCTGTAGTTGAAGGGAGTGCAAGTTGCTCACGCTGTGTATGGAGAATATCAGGTTTCTCCATACACAAGTTCCCCAATTTACCCCTAAACTGTGCAAGGAGGCAAGTAAATATAACTTTTTAAACATTAGCCCTTTTCAAACACACACAAAGAGACAATATCAAGAACTGTGTCCATTAAGCACCTGGATGGATAACTTTGACCATCTCTTCCGAACAATCAGAAACTCTCAGTTGACTAACCCACTTGGCATGCTCTCTTCATCTTCACTAAGCATTGTTGTTCAACTACTGAAACTCTACATATATAATTTATTATAGTTTTATACAGCCTTTCCTATTATAGAATTTTTTGGATTTTCCATGTGACATTGAAGCTGAGAGAGATTGAGGCAGCATAACTTGTGTTCAATGTGTGTGAGAAGGGGAACAAAGGTGGTCAGAGGCGAAGAGCTGTGAACTATACCCTGGTGCACCGCTTAAAAGGAATACGATTCTTAATAGAAATACATGGTGTTGGATCTAGCTAGTGGCCGTGGTGCCATGGTACCAGACCACATCAACGTGGCTTCACTACTACTGGAGCTGCATTGTCCTATTCATCTGCCCTTGGTGCGGGCCGCACTTGCCAGTTTCCATGACAGCTCTATTAGTGAGACAGCCAGAGGAAAGCCAACAGCCTGAATATTGAGCTAGGAGGCTTTACTTAGGACATTGGTACTCCATTGATTCTCGAGACCTCCCAGACCTATGAACGAAATATGGAATGTGAAACGTATTCCATGAGTATAATGTCTACTAAAGGTTATATATGGAACGTATAATAAATGTGGAGTGTTTCGATCATTCAATCATTACTGGAAAAATGCACTCAACCGTATAGGCTTATTCGCACCGCGGTGCAAATAGAGCAGGAATGCATAAGTATTCCTAGTATTGGCTCCTGTTATATGGGAGTGTGGATAGTCAGAACAAAAATTGGTGAAAAGAAAAAAAAAACAGTTCTATTCAAGACCCCACCCCTGAGCTTCCCACACAGCCGGATGTTGCAAGTCACGTGGTCCTGCATGTAATTTCTTGGCTTAGAACTCACAAACTCCCCTCTCCCATAATGCCACTTTTGTACTTCGTTGGTTGATGCATTTGACAGTTTTAGTTTGTCTACTACTCTTGTTTGGAGCCCGTAGGGACAGTTATTAACTTGAAACCAAGATCTAGAGAAAAGGCACCACAACATGATTCATGCATATGTTTGTTGCAAATGTATGTGTTTAAGAGTCCAAATGTTATAGATGCCTTTCTTTTGTAGATCTAGATTCTAGATGGTTCAGATCAATCATTATGTGCTATACCAGAACACGTCCAACTCTAAAAAACCACATGTACATTGTTCCTAAGAGATAGAAGGATGTTCTTGATTTAAAATTAAATATACAAATGTGGAGCACTCTTTTTGCCGAATATATATAACAGCTTGATCGTGGGGCTAAGGTGAAGGGCAGCCCAATGACGCGTGGGTGGCGGGACACATGGGCTTTTGCAAAGAGCTGAGTATGAAGTAAGCAACCCTATATATGTCCATGGCGACCAGCGAGTGGTTGAGATGTTGATGTGTACCGACATCATCATGGACATCGAGATGATCAGTTGATAGGCGAAAGAGTACCGGACAGTTTTTAGGCCTAGATGCATGGTAGGTCACTTTTGTTTCGATGAGTATTCAACTGTTCAACAATACAAGATAACAGGGCTCAGTCGCTCAGAAGAGGAAGATTCTACAATAAGTGTAGTGCTTTCCTCTACTGCCGTCGCGTTGAAGTTGGGAACTCCTTCTGGGATACGGTAGTTGTTGGTTTTTCCCTGCCGCCGCCAGTTAAGCCCAGTGTCGAGAGGAGGAAGAAGAAAAAACTTGAACAGGTGCGATTTGCTGGACCGGTTTTAACGCATTTCAACCCAACATGCTAACCCTTGCAAACCACATTATTAGCTGGTCTCGGTTATAGCAAACACATATGTCCTAGTTTGCTGTTCCTCTTTCATTTAAGTCTTGAATTCTACGACAGCAGCCCTCTCTGACCAGACCTTTTATAGTCAAGTTTCTCAATCAAATACTCCTATATGCTTCTACAATTTGTTTGCATGTCCAATGCTTTTATTACAGCAAACTTCCCTTTCTGCGTATTTTTGCTACTCATCATCTTATTTAAAGCACACCACATGACCACTTGAGTACCCAGAGGGAAAAATGTTTGCTCACTTATTATAAAGTGAACCTTCTAAATATAAGAACAGTTTTCTTTTCAATTCACAATTAGCCACTGGAACTTTCGAGAAGAGTGAAACATTATTGGAAGAAAAGGAAAAAAATAGGAATATATATGCGGGACATGCATGGCCCTGCTCTTGATTGAAAAATACTGAAGCTGCGCCACAATGCAAGCATGTAAATGGGTAGTTGTACAATAATGCAGCAAGATTGTTTCTTCGAGAAACAGAAGAGAATGGGAAAATCGATATTTGCTAACCGCAAGCACCTCATTTTTTTTGTTTATCAGCAATACTAATGCATGCAATATTCCGCAGAACGTATTGGTTCAGATTCTGAAAGCTATTGCAAAAGGAGGTGGAAAGAACAATACCCAGAGAGCTTGCCACGCCATGGAAGTGGTGGCGATGGAGGTATATTCACAACGAATGGCTCACGATTTCTCTTAGATTATGTGAATGATATGAGTTGTCATATAATCTATAGCAATTTATCTTCATAATTTTCCAAATATGCCATTGCCATGATGATGTAATAATCGACAATCGCCATATACATTGGATGATGCAAAAGGCCGGATCTTTATGAATTTTCTAAAAAATTAGCAAATCGCGAACTGGATTCCTGAAACCACTTGGACTTTCTCGCAGCTTCCATGCGTCCAGCTGCCATTGCCACAAGCATTACTCGTGCCAGTACTTTCTAGCCATAAATGTGGAAAACTTGGAAAGTATTAGTGGCCAAAATTTGGGATTTACAACTAAAGCATGCTAGTAATGGACCGTAACACCATCGTGACCCTAGGAAAGTTTCCCATTCAATTGTGTTATTAATGTCGTCATAGCATAATTATTCAGTAAACCCAACTAACAATCCAGTGATTCAGTAACCTGGCCTTTCATCTTCTACACTTGAGCACACCCAAAAGGCCAAAACTCCAACAATTGTTCCTCCTATATTCCAGTAAACAGGTTGCCCCCTTCCAAAATTATTTTGTGAGCCGTGCACTTCTACATTCAACGGCCCATTAGCACGACTCAGCATTCCAACAACCTAAGACATCTCTCTGGACAGTTGATCGCGTGACCAAGCCTCTTTCTCAATAATCCCGGTGACTCGGCCTTGCAACCCACAGTTTTTTTCTTACTAACTTGGGCGAAGCAATGCCTGTCCTAGTTTCACTACTCTACCAGTGGTTTTGGGGGTGACCAGTTAGATGGTGATCTGGTAGGTACGTCTGGCACGGAATGGAGAAACAGCCAGGGTCTTCGCCTGCATGGAGGCGTTGGGAACTCCATCTCAGGAAAATGATGGTTTCTTTTCTATCCTGATGCCCCTCATTTCTATTTTTTAGACGAATTCACTGCAACCAAACCGTGCGCATGGTTACTTATAGAAGCATTTGACTGTTCGGCTATTTCTGTTTAAACTCTTGAGCTTCATGTATGCTGCTCGGACTGAACTGAAAACTTATAGCCTAGTTATTCCATCAGGAGATTTCTTGGACTCATATTATGAGGGTTAAAGTAATTCCCCACCAACTTAAACTTTTGGGTTGAACTCTCTAGTACATGCAACGTGATAAGATATCAAGATGAAAGATCTCAAGTTCATATCCTGTCGAGCGATAGAGTGCCCATGTATGAGGCCTATAGAACCTACACGTGTGGTAATCTGGTAGAGTGTCTATGCACTCAACGCACACTAAATTCATAAATATTTATAACTGCAATTTAAATGATCCATTCTTATAAAAAATAGGAGAGAAAAGCCTAAAGCATGTTGGAAAGGAAAAACATGACTCCCAAACCATGGACTATATATGGATCCACGTCCGTTTAATTTGTAGACATAAATGCCATCAATGCATCTCGGTAGGGCAGCAACATAGAGTTGGGTTTAAACATTGAAAGAAGCTCCGAGCAGAGAGGTTTTACTTGCTATATTGGCGGTTAGTGCTACATTGATTCTCAAAACCACCCACTCCAACCCCTATGACAAGCTGTGTGGTCTTTGTAGCATCCCTCTCGCCATCTCTCGCTTTCATGCCTAGAGATCCATTGTCATTGGTGGCTCTGTCATTGTGGAAGCCAGAAGAAAACTAAGAGCCAGGATTTCCAGGGACTTGATACTATGGTCCTCCATTTCTTCTTGACACCTCCCAGCCCTAAGAAAGCAACAATAATTTGTGTGCTAATTCTGTAATCTGTCATTGTGATCCCTCTCTATCGCGTAGGCAAACTCACTCTCTCTTCCTGTCTGTCTCTTGGCATTCATGGTAGAGACGACAACGCCGAGCTTCATTCAATAGAGCGAATAGGAGGGCTCGAAACCACTCATGGCTATGCGATGCATTTTGGATGCAGACGAACTCTTGGATGACCTGGGCGTTGGTCCTTCCGCTTGGCAACCATGTTCAGACTTGGGAGTCCTTCTCATCTTGGTTCATCCAGCTTAGCGGAATTCCTCCAACCGTGCAACGCAGGTTGCAGCATGAACCTTCAGACTTCAAAAGTAGCAAGCAGAAAAGGTTAAGACTATCCTGAATGCCTGCCATGCTCATGTCCATGTGCATACTTGGAAGCATGCATTGTACACTAGAATGGAGGTTTTAGTTTCAGAGACATGCTTGCTCTAGTTGCTTCTTCATCATTTCTGGACTCCATTTTGTTGGCACACTACATATAAAAAGGATGACAAAGACTAGAGAGTAGATATGTATATGTACCCACCAAATGTCAGATTGCTTAAAATTTACCTTTCCTAGATGCTATCCATCAATCTTAAGTAGTCCTATCACTGACCATTCATGCATCTGTTTACCTACTATCTGAATGGTATATGTTTCCTGAACATTTCTTATCTGCTACGAACTTGCACCCGCTGAGATCAATGTTGTCCACATAGTACATATAAGATAAAATTAAAATTATTTATGTGTTTCAATACATTTTCTTTTTTCATGTAATTTTCAACCAAAAATACAGGTTAATTATGTGAAGTAAATTAATCCTCTCTCCCTTTTTCTGGATTGTGTGTAGCTGATCTTGCACCCACTCTCCTCACAAATTCTTTCGGTGTGTCGTCTCACTACAATGAAAAGATTATAAACCTCATTGCTCAATGTAGGTCCAATTCATAGCAGGGAGTAGCTCATTCATAATGATAATTTCACAGAAAGTGCAGTTATTGGATTTACCAGTCTCACTGTTTTTACTGTTGTCGGAGTGTGAGAAGATGAATACAATTAAAACAGCAGAACAGCAGTCCAAATTTCCTTCATAAAAAAGGGACAATTGTTCTATTCTAAAATTGAGGACTCCGTATTCATAATGACAGGTCATCTTGTTGTTGATGCATCCGCGGACCAGGCTCAGAGATGCAGGAAGGCAGAAGCCAGGGCATCAGAGAGAGAGAGAGAGCGTCATCTGAAGAACCGTCTGCTATGCGTGTGGCGTCGAACAGAGGTGGACAAGTTGTGCTGCACCATCCTATTGGTCTCCATCAGGGTGGAGTTACAGTGTCCTTTGGTCCATCATGTAGGAAAGGCAGGAGCTCATGGATCCAGCGGAGAGGCTTGTCTCAAGATTTTTGTGCTCCTTTGTTTCTCGATACCTCCCAGCCCTACAAAGGCCGCAATATTAATTTGCATCAATCTCACTCTCTCCCACTCTCCAATTTTATAACTTGATAGTCTCACCACATTGTGAAAGATATAAACCACATTTCACAATATCGATCCATTTTATACGAGTTGCATGCATCAATTTTATCCTATGAAGAAATTTAATAGTGTAGCAATTACATAATTTGAGTTGCTTCACTGATGATGTGGGGCCGTCAGCACCAAATTTTTGACATTCCTAACTATTTATATTATTACATCATCTGGTCCCATTACTCTTGCTGTTGTTTGGAATGTATGTTCAAAGACAATTGTAATTAGTTACTTTTCACACTTTCACTTGGTTAGGTAGTGGCCACTCATTGGCATGTGTGTAGTGGAACAGAGATTTGTTGGCGCGTGCTTGCTTTGCATTCTACTGTTTGACTGCACCAAAGTGTTGAGAGTTTTCACGCTGTTGGTGAGATAGCCCCAGGAAAACCAACACTCAGAGATTTGAACATGGAGGTTTGTCTCAATAATCTGATGCTCCGTTACTTCTTTACACCGCTCTGTTGATTCCCGATGACCCCTATACCTATATATGAAAACAACAACATTCACCATGTTGTATGCACAAATCAATGTCTTGTGGCCATCTCTGTGGCATACAAACTCCTCTCCAAATGTCTATGGGATATATATTTTGGTCTCACGACACCCCATTGTGTGTGTGTCTATATATATATATGTGTATGTATATATATATATATATATAAATTCCCATTTAACAGTGTTGCATCATTTTAAAGACAGCCCTTGTTGATTTCCAGTGTTGTTAATGATTCACTGACTCCAATGCTGGAAAAGTAAATATATATAAACTCTTAGCTCTTTAGGACAAGATTTTGACTCTCGCATGTGTACTATTTCACCGTTTCATGTCTATTGAATGTTATGCATGGAATATATAACAAAGCTGAAGTCTTCAGTGTGTTGATCCATCTTTCCTATAAACCTGAGCAGATATTTCATAGCTTCGGTATTACTTTGATAATCAGAGAAAATTAAATTGTCCCGGCAAAAGTAGGAACGGTCCCAACAACTTCGCTTCAGAGTAAAGCTTGGAATCCTAATTTATTCTACAAGCTGCAATCCTAAATCTTGAAGCTAAAACAAACAGAGCCTAAGAATATTTACAAAAAACAATCCTTACCTCTACCATGCCTAGTGAGATGATTTTTGTTTTTCTTATGGTTTACTATTTTATTTATATAGCTTTTGAATTTCAATCGACCAATTTTATTGCAGGTACAAAATTCTAATGGACCCCGTTAAATGATCTCATCATCCATGTTAACCTCTCAAATTATTCCTACCAAATGGTGGGAGTTCCAATTTTTGGGGCTCAAGAAATATGTTGGACATGTACTAGTAAATATAGTGAAAAAAATATTTCCAGTGGTAGGTTAACCCAATTATTGGGTCATCAACTAATGTTGCTAGTGGAATGTTAATTAGCTCAACAAATAAAATGTGGAAGCATCTCGATGAAAGTTAATCAGCTTCATGCAAGGTCTGCTTGTTAGTAATAAACTACAAAGAATGGTTTAACACTAGTGTTGTTGATTCGTGGTGACAGGCAAGCAGCCTAGGAGCGAAGTGAAACTGGCTCGAAGGCAGAATGGTAACTAGCTAACAGAGCACAGCCACTGCAGACCCGCAACAGTACTGACTTGTGCGAATATCCAGCGAACCGTAGGCCAAATGCTCCAGTATACATCATCCATCGTGCTTACTGGTGTAAGTATGATTCCTCGTGCCTCCAATTTCTATTCTATTCGATCAATGGAAAGCTTTATGGTAAGATCGTTGCTTGTTGCTGTGCATCTGTCCAGAGAGCAGTGGACCCACCAATTCTTCCAATTCATTTCTTGAATTTCACCACTAGTGTTCTCTCTAAGGAGCTCCTGTCAGACTCGGGGCAGCGGGACTGCTCACTTGGCGTACATATACATGTAGTATGGGATGACACATGAGCCATACCTTATCCTTATTGTAACTAGTCGTGTAGCACTAGGACTAGTCGGATGTAAGGAAACTACCCGAGCCGTACTCGGGTAGGACTCCTCAGGCCGTCCCGACTAGGACTTCCATGTAACCCTGTCCCCCCAGACTATATAAGGGCAGACAGGGACCCCTCCAAAGAATAACCAACAACCTTATAACCTCTAAGGCAATACAAATCACACAGGATGTATGGTATTACGCTCTCAGCGGCCTGAACCTGTCTAAACTTTGTGTTCCTTGCACCTTCGAGTTCCTGATCTCGACGACACCCTACCTACAACTTACCACCTCGGGGGTATCCCTCGGTGGGCGTGACGGTAAAACACCGACAGCTGGTGCGCCAGGTAGGGGTGTTCATCGAGCATCCACCAGAGAACTTGATGGCATAATTCAACTTCACCAGCGCTGTGCTCGACGAGGGCATGACGTTCACCTTCAGCTCCTGGATTTGCATCGCCAATGGCCGTGATGGCTTCAACAGCCACCTCGCCGACACCAGGGAGCCGGAGGCATTTGCTCCAGCATCAAGCCGCGACATCGACGATCTCGGCAAAATTCAATTTTCCGATCTAATCAGAAACCACGAACTCGGCTTCCACTCGTAATTGCGTTGACTTAGCTCGCATCAACAAGTTTTAACTGCTCAGTTCATTGGCGCGTCAGGCCACGGATGACGAGGGCGGCGGCGGCGGCCTTCCCGGTCGCACGGAGCATGGCCACCACGATGCACTAATGCTATTGTGCATGCATGTGATGGAGGCACGGGGCCTGCCGCCGATCTACCTCAACGGGTCCAACGACTCCTACGTGCGGCTGCAGGTCCTTGTGCGGTGGAAAATTCAATTTTCCTTCACGCGTGGATCCAGAAAGCTGCGTAAAGCATGCAGGGAAGATTTGTTCCTTTGTTTCTCTTCTATATAACAGATCCAATCTGATTTATGGCTTATTTTATTCTTGCCAAGAACTATCCTTATAGATCTATTTTCTAACTGTGCATGCGAGACGGCTGCGATGCAAGCAAGCTTCATTGCCATAAGCGTGCTGACATCCAAGACGCCGGAGAAGTATGCACGCGAGGACTGCCCTCTCACCAAGCATCGCTCGTGCCGTCAGTCAGGGCTCCAACGGCCTACACCTGTGAGATGCAGCCGCCATCATCCCAACTCGTGGATTCGCCAACCTCGACCACCTGGCTTGACCTCGGCTTGTGTTGCAACATCAGCGCAACACGAATTTTAGCTTGCGGTCTCCGCCGACCTCGACGACACGGCACAACTTCAGCTCCCGCCACAATGACGACACGCCGCCGACTACTCAGTCAGCCGCCCGCTCGGCCATGATGACTTGGCTTCGCCAACTACTCCGAATTCACGTGGGTGCTCAGCGATCCGCCGACGACTACTTTGGTTTCGTGAGGATGTTCGGCGACTCGCTGACGACTACTTCGACTTCACGAGAACGCTCAACGACCCGTCGACGACTACTTCGACTACTCACCTCGACTAGAAAACTAGTCGGGAGCGGGTCTCGCACCGTCAACAACTAGTCGGAATTGACTCCGACTAGTCGGGCTTCATCAACAATCGCCGTGCCTTCATCGACGAGCGTTGCAGCTTCATCGGCAATCGTCCGTGAATCAAGCTAAGTCACTTGTATCTTTCCCGATTTGTTCTTAACAGAATCGGCTATTACTTTGGTACACCTCTTGACGGGAATTACCCTCGGGGGCTACGCCATGATCGATTACTTCTAGGGTTTGCTAATAGCCCATACGCTTGGTACATCGAGTTCGTAGGACGCTGCCCACGTGTTTGGTACACTGAGCTGTGTCGGGCTCACAACAGCTACACCCTACGGCCATATGCGCTACAACACGCGCTCTCGCCGACTGCTTTATGCGCATCGCGCATCCTCTTTGTTGCAGGTCGACTACTTATTTCTACTTTCGTTACCTTCTCTTAACGGTTACTAAAGTACTCGGCTAGCACACACCTTAATCCGTGAAACCTCGACTCTTCTGTACGCCTATGTTCCTACGCATGCACGCGGCCAAGCTCCCTGCGCTATGGGCTACGGCTACGATCAGGGATCAGGTATCTCAAAGTAACAGGCTAACTACCCGGGAAAATTACATAGCCTAACAAGAACAAGACGCGAAAAATTTTACATGCATTTTACAATGCTGGGATTCACTCCCGACTCGATATCATGTATATCAATTACAACATGTTTACCTTGCAGGGGCACGACAGGGCACTCCCCATGCTTTCGATGGCTCGTTCGACTCCCTCGCTCGGGGGCTGGGCGCGACAGGGCACTCGCCTTGACTTCGACTACTCGTCTAGCTCCCTCGCTCGGGGGCTGGGCGCGACAGGGCACGCCGTGCTTTCGATGGCTCGTCCGGCTCCCTCGCTTGGGGGCTGGGCGCGACAGGGCACTCGCCTTGACTTTGACTACTCGTCTGGCTCCCTCGCTCGGGGGCTAGGCGCGACAGGGCATGCCGTGCTTTCGACGGCTCGTCCGGCTCTCTCGCTCGGGGGCTGGGCGCGACAGGGCACTCGTCTGGCTCTCTCGCTCGGGGGCTGGGCGCGACAAGTCACTCGCCGTGCTTTCGACAGCTCGTCTGGCTCCCTCGCTTGGGGGTTGGGCTGCAGGATACTCGCCGTGACTTCGGCAGCTCGTTTCGCTCCCCATGCTCGCGGGCTAGGCGCGTGAAGAGATTTTCCGGAACATGATTTGATTTGAGCGGTATTCAAGGGTTTTTTGAGGAAGTTATTTGAATTAGCCATCTTTTCAGGGATAGGCTTCCGAAAAGAGGGGCTATTCGAATTCCAAAACTAATTACCCTGAAAAAACCATCAAATTGATTCTAAAAAACACAACCCATGCCACGACTCTTTAGATCCTTTTTTCCAAAACTAAGGAATTTGGATTAAAGGCTCGGGGCTGCGGGGTACGTGTCATCGATGGCTTATTTTTCAAAAATTCTTGGAAGATACAGACCAAAGATTTTTGATTAATTTGACCCTCATCCTGATTCTTCGATTCAACCTAAGGCTCGAGGGCTACTCCATATGGAGTGCGAGTTCATCGCACCCCATATAAAAGAAGACTTGAAGACTACTCGGGGCTTGAGAATCTCACAGCCTCGATGCAGCCAAGGAAGTACTCAGAAGGCACCTTCTCAAGGGGACTCAGCAGGGACCTGAAGACACCTTCTAGAAGTACTCGGAAGCCTACAGTACTCGGCTGCGAAGAGCTCGGGGGCTTGTCAGACCCGGGGCAGCGGGACTGCTCACTTAGCGTACATATACATGTAGTATGGAATGGCACATGGGTCATATATTATCCTCATTGTAACTAGTCATGTAGCAATAGGACTAGTCGGACGTAAGGAAACTGCCCGAGCCGTACTCGGGTAGGACTCCTCAGGCCGTCCCGACTAGGACTTCCATGTAACCCTGTCCTCCAGACTATATAAGGGCAGGCAGGGACCCCTCCAAAGAATAACCAACAACCTTATAACCTCTAAGGCAATACAAACCACACAGGACATAGGGTATTACGCTCTCAGCGGTCCGAACCTGTCTAAACTTTGTGTTCCTTGCACCATCGAGTTTATGATCTCGACATGACACCCTACCTACGACTTACCACCTCGGGGGTATCCCTTAGTGGGCTTGACGGTAAAACACCGACAGCTCCTTTATAGCCAAGTTTGTCGATCAATAAAGTGTGTCTGCAATTTATAACATATCGAAAGCTTTTATTACAGCAAACTTCCCTGTCCATGTATTGGCCATAGATATGCATCTTTGTGTCGGTAACTGAGGACAAGGAATGAATGGTTCGCTTTCATTAATTTCTCATGCCTCTCATTTTTATTTGAATTGTAAATGCCCAAACTAGTAGGTTCATGATCGACAATCAGAAGGGCTTGATGTAGACACCGATGGCCGTGACGTAGGCCTTGTTGCGGTGGGCAAAGAAGCCGACGATGCTGCCGTTGTCAATAGGGATGTAAGTTATATTTATTTTGGGTTATTGGGTCGACAAAAAGTTGATAAAATGAACTAGGATGATATAGTGTGTAATTAATTTAGGAGGAGAAATGAACTAGAATGGCAAGCTATCGTAATTATTTGGTTGACCCATAAAACACCATTGAGTACCCATTTGCATCCCTAGTTGTTCATGACGGGGATGTCGAAGGACTTTGGTTCCTTGATGGAGTCAGGAACTCCGAACGGTCCGTAGGTCCGGAGGTTGGTGACGATGGTGAAGCCGGCGACGCCGTCGCTCCCGTATGTAGCCGTAGAAGCCGTAGAGCCCGTGAACTCCAGTCACAAACTCGGCAGGGCCAAGGGTAATCTGCACATGGTGCATGACAGAGAGATCTCGCACATCGATCACCGAACTCTGAAGGACAGATTGATGATGCTAGCAAATTAAGAATAATTAGGACTAGCTTAATTACAGTGGTAGAGTTGCCGCCGTCGCCGCCCCATTGGCCTGTGGTGTGCTCCAGGCCGTGGCAGTCCTTGTAGGTGAAGGCGAGGGCGTCGAGCACCTTCCCATGGCGGATGGTGATACTCTCCAGGCGCAGCGGCGCTACGGTGATGTCGCGGTTGCCCTCGGCCTCGATCTTCACCACCGAGTTCTGCAAACAGGTAAAAGCTAGTTGTATGAGTAATCGATCGAGGAAACATTAATTCAGTACTACTAGCGCCGCCTGCATTGGGACGGCGTGGTCCAGTGTCTACCATGCCAAGTAATAATATCTTGAATGAAGGGAATGAATTTAATTATGTGGCCTAGAAGAGACACACAAAAGCGCGTGGCGCAGCCAACCTCTCTGAACGGATCACTATGCGGCTACACCGGATATATCCGGTGGGTCGAGCCCTTGAACACCGCTCTCACGGCTCACGGTGAACTTAGGTTGGCCGAGCTTCACTGCAAGGCACATGTCGATCTAATTTTCTATAATTAATTGATGATCACAATATACTCACCCTTTTCTTTTGGTACACAATATACTCACCCTAACTCAGAAAAATATAAAACTGGAGCCATATATAGTTCATCTGAATATCAAGCTCTACCCAATAAAGTAGGGTTCAGACTTACTTGGATATCCCTTGCTTCTTACTTCAAATCGGTTGCACTTAATTTAGACACTGAGTATTTAAAGCAATTAGGTCTTTAGGAACCCAAAAGAGCAACATGCACGACCTAAAAGACCCAGTCATCCGCGTTCATGAGAAAGAAGACACTCTAGTTTCTTGCCCGCTACTACTACAAAAGCCATTTGTAAGATCGTTTATGTAGCACCACGGAACAGGGTGTAAGGCACGGGCAGAGTAATAACTAGTTGCTTCCAAACTGGGCCTAATTGGCCTTAGTTTCATAAGCTAACCAACTTTCACAAGGAGTGGAGACGCGACGGTCGGTGCAGGCTCGGCTCCGCGGCATCCGGAACCATAGAAGAGGAGAAAGCCAAGGCTCGCTTTCTGTCCTGACGCCTCACATTTCTATTTTACAGTGAAAGAATTCACAGCCATCATGGAAACTATTGTCCATGTTATATGCACAAATCACTGTCACTCCGTCATCTTCTTGGCATACAAACTCCTCGTTTTATATATATCAGTGTTGCATCATTTTATAGGCAGTGGTTGATTTCCAGGGTTGTCAGTAATTTAATCGATCACTTCAATACTTGAAAAGTAAATATATATACTCCTACAAACTCTTAGCTCTTTAGGACAAGGTTTTGAGCCTCGCATGTGTACTATTACGCCATTTCATGTCTACTGAACGTTATGTATGGAATATATAATAATGCTGAGACTAAAGTCTTCAGTGTTTTGTTGGATCTTTCCCTATAAACCTGAGCAGATATTTCATAGCTTCGGTAGTATTACTATGTTAATCAGAGAAAAATAAACTATCCCAGTAAAAGAACATATAATTGCTTCTTATTACACAGTAGTGGATAAGCTTATGGCACCTTGAATGCATTTCAGAGTCCAAATATTCTGTATACCCCATTTGTGGAAACTGAGACCAATTGGTGCCAAAGGATGGTGCTGAGTGATGATTGGCGCTCCGGTATTTGATAGGCAAAGCGGCAGCTTTTAGACCAATCCGATTTGGGTGAAGAGCTTAACAGAGGTGGGCGTCCTGGTGCTACATTGGTTGTTGCCGGCCTCACCAGCTTTCATGACTAGACAGCGCTAGAGGAAACTCAATAGCCGCAACTTCTCGTTTAGAGGTTAAGATCGTGCTCCATTCATTCTTGACACCTCCCAGCCCCATGAAACCAACGATATCATGGACACTCGGAGCACCTAATGAAATCTGGCTTCAGAGATCTCTCCACCAATTCCGTAACGGAGACAACAGCTAGACGAGCTAGGCCTTCCTTTTGTTTATTTTTGTGTGAATGGCACAGTCCTCACAGGTCATAGTTTTCATTGATGAAAAGTGAACATACTGAAGCTTTAAAAGCCAGGGATATTGCATAATAATGCTGCAATCACTAGGCGGAGTCTTGCATGATTCTCAATAAGATAACACAAGATTTATGCTGAATTATATTTTCAACCCAGACCAGTTGTTTCCTCTTCTGTTTCATGATTATTAAGAATTTAATTAGGTGAAGCTAGCTGGCAATTATGGAACACCATAATGAGTTGGTGACTGTCATGCCGCGCGTATCCTCTAACGGGAACATCATTGTGATGTGGTCAGTGAAACTGGTAAAAGCCAACCTAATTTTTGCAGTGATTAAAAAGAACAAAGCCGCAATCATACAAGAAGGAATTCCACTGCTCACAGATTGTCATCCTGAGGATAGCCACCGCTGTGGCCGCACTATCAATCATACAAGCTACTCATTGAAGAAAACCTAATCCTGCAGCAGCAACAGGCATGAATGGCCACCGTACCAGGCAGATATGCAGGAGGCCTCGGCACCTGATGCTGTGGAAGAAAAGCCGGTGGCAAGCGGGGGAGCCCACGGCACTTGCGGGAGTGGATGAGCAGCCGGTGGCGGAGAGTTCAATTCATTCTCAGGGAATTCGTCCTCCTTAATATCCGGCATGCCGTGAATTACAGTTGGAACAGACGTGTGATGACCTGAGATGCCGATAAATCATTGCGTCTTGCCACCACTAATTTATCTGAAAAAAATTAGAATTGCAGTTATCTTCTACTAGGATCATTTGCCACATGGCTACGTTTGTGTCCAGACAAATGTAGCTCGGGAAACTAATCTTCTTTCTCTAGATAATGCGTGGTTGTGGCTTTACCATTGCCCATGAGTGGCACGTACGTGTTATCATTTGCGATGAGCATGATATCACAACATAGCCGGTAGAGTGTAAACAGACGTGAACCTTATATTGTTCATGGAGGTAAGCCTGACTCGTGATTCCATATGAATTAACTCTCGGCTCCAACAAAGAAAACTCCCATGGCCTACCATCCCTAACAGGGACCCGTGAAGTTGCATCTACATAGAGGTTCAACTAGGTCTCCTGGATATCACTTGCTCATGCCAACGATGGAAACCTGCTCTATTTGCTTTTGAAGCGAACGAATAAATTTATATAGTGCCAACCTGTGCTACAAATGAAGTCATAGAGCATTATTTGCACATGGCAACGATGGATACCTGCAGCCGCATATGGATCAATACACAGATCTAGCAAAATTAATGCACTCTAGATTGTTTAGGCATAAGAGTAACCACCCCAACCTTCTAAAATTTGATTTCTAGTGGGGTAGTTCATGGTTGGGTCCATCCTGGAAATGGGGGTGATTTTCCAGGGGAGGTTCACAATATGGATCACCCCTGAAAATCGATTTTCTCCAACAGGCACTACCGGAAACAGCAAATTCGCCGAGTGCTTTATTTCGGGCACTCGGCAAATAGCCTATTTGCCGAGTGTAGTCAACCAGGCACTCGGCAAAAATAATACACTCGGCAATAGGGACGTTTGCCGAGTGCCATAAATACGACACTCGGCAAACCGCTCAAAAACACTCGGCAAAGGTCCGACACTCGGTAAATCAACGGCGCGTGCATCGCACGTGCACCGTCCGTCACCGGACTGGGCCGGCCGTTAGTCCTTTGCCGAGTGTTGGCCTCCGACACTCGGCAAAGAGGCAGTTCGCCGAGTGCCACCCGTCCACACTCGGCAATTCAAGAAGGTCGCCGAGTGCCTCACCCTGGACACTCGGTAAACAAAAAAAAATTTCGTCCCCTAGCCTCCACACTTTTTCTACTCCCCACGTAGGAGATTTTGTAATCCATAATAAAAGTTGGTATATTTTGTGGTCTGTTTGCTATTTTGAATGAAATGATTGCATTAATAGGAATTTTTTTATTCATGTCAAATTTTAACTGCAGGTACATGAAATGGTGGATTATAATCAGTGGAAAAATTATATCCATATTATGGAGTCCAGATTGAGGTCTCAACCAGGAAATGAAAAGAAATTTTGAACATTGTTTTTAAAAAACACGACCACGAACGTGTGGTTGAATGGTTGTTAAATTCTAAAAAAAGCAAACGAAATCTGAAAATCACAAGATTTGTCAAGATGTCATGATATTATGTGTGGAGGCTGTGGTAAAAAATTGAGAAGGTTTCGCCCAATTTCTGACATATGATACTTAGAAACCGACTCATCTCCTGGAAGGATTCTTAGAAGTTAGAGAGGACACAATAAGATTTGGAGTCCAAGTGACACTTGAATTAAGGTTTGGCTTCAAATCTTTTTGTATAGGCAACATACAACACAGATTGGTTCGTGTCAAAATTTGAAAATTTTTCGGATGCGTTTACTATTTTTTATTGATTAAATGCAATTATAGATTTTTAGTAGATATAAATGCAATTTGCGCTATAACTGCATGAAATAATAGAACATTATCAGTAGAAAAATAATTTATCCATTGTTGAGTGATGTTGACACGATTTTGCCTAAGTATATTAGAAAAAGTTAAGAAGGTGCATGAAATATTAGTGTATTTTTCCGAGTGTATATAAAAAACACTCGGCAAAAGTACCTTTTGCCGAGTGTTTTCCGCAGACACTCGGCAAAGAAGGCACGGGGGCCCACTAGCAGTATTCTCCTCCTCATTTAAAAAAATAAAAACGTGGCTTTGCCGAGTGCCTTGGATCTGGCACTCGGCAAAGAGTGAAGATTTGCCGAGTGCCAGATATCAGGCACTCGGCAATGTACCTGGCAGGTCGAATTTCGTGCGCCAACAGATTTAAAAAAATTGAATCTTCACTTTGCCGAGTGCCAGATCGCGGGCACTCGGCAAAGAACCGGCCCGGCCTCTATCCAAAACCCCGCCACGCCGTGCCGCCCCGCCGCCCAGGCGCCCCGCCCCGCCCCCGCGCCGCCCCGCCCCGCCGCCGCGCCGCCCCGCCGCCCCGCCCCGCCCCGCCGCCCCGCCGCCGCGCCGCCCTGCCGCCCCGACGCGCCGCCCCGCCCCGCCGCCCCGCCCCGCCGCTTTGTGCTAAGGCGCCGCCACGCCGCCCGTCGCCCCGGGTCAGTTCGTTGCTTCAATTCCAATTTGTTGGCCACTTTTTCCTAATGTAATTTCGACATGAATGTAGATCATCTTTGTATGCTTAAAGGTTTCACAATTTTTATTGCTGATTATAAAACTTGTGCATCATGCTCGTTGCACCTTCATTTGTCTTGGAAGTTCCAAAGCTTCAGCTATGTACAGGTCCATCATATGTACTGGTGCATCATGCTCGTTGCATGTTAGGGCTAATTTGTGCTGAGCAAAATTAATTGTGCATCCTTATGTACTTCACTTATTACTTGATTTGTGCATATTGATGTATTTCTTAACATATCCTAGTGTTTAATTGACAAAAGACCAATAGAAGCCTGAAACTGTTTTATGGAAACACATGAGTTTTTATTCTTTTTTTTTGCAGCTAGCCGTTGCTTATTCCATATAACATTGAGCGATTCTCTACATCACAGATCTTGAGAACTTTTTTCGTAGTTAGGCATGATGGAATGATCACTTAGATTCTATTGTGATACACAAACATTTGTGCATGCCCTTAGTTGTACTCCTAAATGAAAATTAGAATACTACTACTATCAATGCTATGCCCTCCTAATTGGTGCGTCAATCACACATATGCAATTACGTGTTTCTGATGGCAGAATGTTTCCCTTCCATATCTTGTTCTTATTAATTAGAGATTCCTTTTCGAGCCACCATGCCACTAGAAAATAGATAAATCCTACAAATCATCATTAAAATTAGAAACATCTTGTCATACATTCAGACGGTAAACATACTATTTTCCATTTCATGGCAAACATACTATTTTGGTTTACTCTTGGCAAATGCAGGTGACTCAACAATGGTGGGCGGTACGAGGAAGATTGCAGCGGTTTACGAAAAATTAAAAGCTGCAGCTTCAGGGTCAGACGCATCGAGAGGTCGAGGGAGGCGTTGAGGGAGGGGTGGAGGTAGGGGTGATGCACAGGTCGAGGAAACGGAGGGGGCACAGGTCCTTGCTAGAGGCAGGGGTCGGGGCAGGGGTCGAGGAAAGGGTAAAGGGGTGAGGCCCCCCTCGCCTGCGCCTTCGTCGGAGGAGGAGGAGGAGGTACCTTCCGCGCACGCCTCTAGTGACGAGGCGGAGGTACAGGAGGACCAGGACCAGGAGCAGGAGCAGGACCAGGAGCAGGAGCAGGAGCAGGAGAGGGAGAGGGAGGAAGGGGAGGAGGCAGGGGATTCGCAGTCCAAGATCTGGTTGCGAGGTCCCTCGTCCCTCCCGAGGCGACCGATACCTCTTCATTTACGCCCACTGATTCAACCCACTGGGGGAAAGTAAGTTCCTTTACATATTCTCAGTACTTTTGATATGTTGAAAGTTACAATAGAAACTAATAATCTATATTAATCACTTATGCGGGAGTTGGACTAAGCTCAGTGGGGGTGCCCACAACCGCAAGGTCAACGGCATCATTGGTCTTTTGTGTAGGCTACACTTCCCCGGTCTAGTGGTCTTCGCCGGACAGGAGGAGCCGGCCTACACGTGGGACCACTACGTCGCCGCCGCCGACGTCGGTGATCGTGACCACAGGCAATTTGCGAACAAGGCGGAGCGGGTGAAGGCCGAGCTGTGGGTAAGTATTCGAAGCACTAGATTGCTTAATACACCAGCTTCGCTAGACATTCTTGACAAAATATTTGTTTGCAATGTGTCTATACGCAGGACTTTTATAGATGCCAGGAGGGATTCGAGGCTAGGGCGGCCTCCGTCATTGAACAAGCCGCCAAGAAGCTCGTTAAGGACATGCACTACGAGGCGCGGGTTCAGGCCATCATCGACTTCTATGCTGAATACAGAAGGATGAGGGTCAAAAAAGAAGAGGCCAGGACAATGAACCTGACCAAGGAAGAATTCATGATGGTACGTACAGAAAGTTAATATTTACTATTTCTGAGATTAATTACGCTTCACTTCTTTTGTTACATGTCACACACTTGATGATGTAGGTGCCTCCGTGGTGGTGCCGATCCTTTACCCGGTGCTGGGACAAATGGTGGACGTGTGGTTGCAGCCCGGGTGGTTGGAGAACCACGTTGCTTGCCGGGAGCGGCGTCTGCAGATGCCATATGCAGCGCACCATCAAGGCAGCCTGAGCCTTGATGAATACAAGGAAAAATGGGTACGTGAATTCGTTTCTTTATTCTCACACATAATACACATAATACTGCATATTTTGTAATCCTTTTGTATTTTTGCCGCAGACGTCATCACATGAAGGCCAGGAGTGCTCCCGGTTCAAGGCATGGGTTATGTCCAAAAAGGGCAAGGCCACGGCAGACATCGACTTCAACCTGGAGGACCCGCCCGAGGCATACAGCCATCCCAGCATCCACAGCCGCGTCACCGCGTACACAGCAATGGCGAGGGAGGTTCATGGGCCAGAGTTCGATCCGAGCTCTCAGGATATTGATCCTGAAATTGTGATGAGGGTGGGAGGAGGGAAGAAGCATGGCAGGTATTGGATTGGAGATAGCGTGATCGACACTGCCAGTACTCCCACCCTCTCCCAGATCCGAGCAAGGAGCACGGACTCGAGCCCCGCGATACGGGCACGGCCTACCGCTGCACAGTTACAGATGCAGGCTCTGCAGGTTATTTCTGTTTCTTTAATTTTTTATTTATTTTGTACATATCTTTTGCTTGGCAATAAGACATTGGGATGAAATATTGTAGGCCCAGGTGGAGGTAGAACGGAAGCGCCGGGAGGAACTAGAGGCGAGGATCGAGGTGAGGATCGAGGTGGAACGGCAGCTAGAAAGGCAGAGGACGGAGCAGATGTTGCAATACATGCAGAGTGTCTTTCACACTTTAGGTCAGACTCCACCACCTATGCCACCGATCCTATTCCCGTCACCTCGACCACCTCCTGCAGCTACTCCTGTGAGTCACTCTCAACCTTACAATCAACCTAGAGTTAAACTAGAAACTACAGGCACTACAGACTTACACTAAAAAAGTGACTAATGCAATCTCTATAACTTTGTGCAGAATCAATCGGCGGCGTCCAATGCAGATTCTTCTTGGGGGCAGTGGCCACCTGCACATCCTCCTCAACCTCCTCATCCTCCTCAGTGACTTGTGAACTAGATATGTTTCTGATGCAAAACCTGTGAATTACTTGTTTGTGAATTACATGTTTCGACGAGAACTTGTGAATGTTATTTGTGTGCTTGTGATGCTTGTGGTGCAATTTATATGCCTGTGGTGTAATTTATATGCCTGTGCTTCTGTGGTTGTTTTTTGAGAGGGTCCTTTATACGTAAAATTTCTGTTTGTCAGTAGGGGGAAAGATACTTTGCCGAGTGTTAACACTCGGCAAAGAGGCCATTTTCTGTTAGTTTGACGTCTTTGCTGAGTGCATTGCCAAAACACTCGGCAAAGACGTCATAAAAGTTTTGCGAGATTGGCCTCTTTGCCGAGTGCCACGTGGTAGGCACTCGGCAAACCGTGTACCTTCACCGAGTGCCGTATGTGAATACACTCGGCAACGATTTTCTTTTTGCCGAGTGTCGGCCGTCTGACACTCGGCAAAGCAGCCGTTACCGTCACAGACCGTTATCGCCTTTGTGCCGAGTGTTATATTTTGCCGAGTGTTTTCTGGCACTCGGTAAAGGATTTGCCGAGTGCCCGACGATCGACACTCGGCAAACCCACTGTTTGCCGAGGGAAAGTTTGCCGAGTATGGTTCGCCGAGTGTATTTGGGCCTTCGCCGAGTGCCTGGGGCACTCGGCAAACTTACTGATTCCGGTAGTGAGGCCCACTGCTGGGAATTGGGACGATTGAATATATTTTTCGTCCGCTTCTAAGAAAGATGACGCTCTTATAATTTATAATTTATTTCTGTAGTACAAGGTTGGCTTGTACTCCCTCCGTTCTAAATTATTAGTCATTTTGACTTTTCTAGTTACATAGTTTTTGCTATGCATCTAGATATATATCATGTCTAGAAAAGTTAAAACGACTAGTAATTTGGGACGGAGGAAGTATACATCTACGCTTAGCCTTTGAAACAAAATAGAGAGTGTGTTTGGGATGGAAGGCTTAGCTGTGAGTATATGTGTTGCAGAAATCATTATTTATATTCAGTGAACGGGAAATATCGATTAGACTTGTCTCCGTGAGTACACGACCCACTGTTATTCATGTCCATTGTCCATTACTATACTGATTGTAGTATATTTTACCATATATAGAAATTGTCTCCTTCGGCACTCATAGCCATTGTGTAATTGCTCCACAAGAATTCAAATGCCGAGGAATCCTATCATTAACGGAATAATTTTCTCAACTACAAAATTAAGGACAATCATATCTGTTTCAATGAAAATTGCTCAAGGACCTGCCTGATCGCTGCAACGTAAAGCAACATTGCCCTTGTAATGAAGCTGCTGAAACCTAAACTTGCCACCAATGAAATCTAAGAATTTCAATGGTTCCACGAAAAGGAAAACCATGAACCCCTTGCCAAATGGTAGCTGAAGAGCTAGATATTATTTCTGGGCAATGTATGGCTGAAGAGTTCTGACTATTATGTTAATGTAGATGGAAAATTTGAAAGAGTTATATTTTCTATATTTTATTTCACAATAAAATTCCTGTTACGAAAACATGGTAGTGCAACTTGTATTCTTTATTTTACCAATTCGTTTAGACTACAGCAGTGTTCAACAGTATGGAACTATAGTCTTAGCCAGCTTACTTTTGTTATTTGCGTGAATAAGTTTGACGTGCGAGAGTAAGTAATAAGATTTATCTTTGAATACACTTTACAATCCAAAAAAAATCAATGAACTTCCCATGGTGAGGAAGAGAGACTCCAATGCAATATTAATTGGATTGTTAGTTCCTTTTCTGTTTGACTTATTATATATCAATCTTCTAGCACAATTGGCACCCTTCTATTACAAAATTGTTTCGTGCTCTCTGTGCCTCTACATTCCCCGGTAGTTGCCACTCGATCAAAGTTCGCAACATTATTCCTCATTTCTGGACCAAGCCTTATACCTCCCATTTCTATTTTACATGCAAAGTTTCGCATATAGATATACGGTGTATGTAGGGCTGGATAAGGAGCCAGCTCGGCTCTGCTTGGTTCGGCTCGCTAAGATAACGAGCTGGCTCGGCTCGGCTCGTTATCCTAACGAGCACAAAAGCCTACTCGGCTCGGCTCGGTCCAGATCGCGAGCTGGCTCGGGTAGCTCGCAAGCCGAACACTGACACACTCTTCTAGATGATATACATTCATACAGATCAAGCAAAAAAATATTAGGATAACATATGATTTCATTTCTATACTTTTAGCACCATACATAATTCCACAAGTGATAATTTTATGATTTATCAACCATACATGTTCCATCAATAACATATGCCTATAAGCTAATGTATCATAAGCAAAGAGGTTACAACGTATGCGTAGCTCGTTAGGCTCGCGAGCAGCTCACGAGCTGGCTCGAACTCGCTCGTTATACTAACGAGCACAAAGTCCTGCTCGGCTCGTTAGGAATTGGACCGAGCCGAGCCGAGCCGAGCCGAGCGAGCTAACGAGCCACGAGCAATTTGTCCAGCCCTAGGTGTATGTCTTGTGTTTAGTAAGATATGTGCTCATGCCACACAATCAATTAATGTCTTGCTGCATGCTCCTCCAATTTTATACACACTTTCAAAAGGGAAAGAAATCATCAAGCGAAGGTGCTGGGTACTCAGGCATTACAGATAGGGCGGCATCTGAAGAACTGTCCGGTGTAGCGGTGCATGTGCATGTTTGTGAAATGGAATAGAGGTGGACGAGTTGTGCTGCATCATCCTGTTCGTCTGCATCGGTGGTGCCGTGATGGACAGGGGGAGTCGGGGAGACACATTGCCATTAGCTCCGTTAGTTAGCTACAGAGCCTGGATCTACAAGCTGCAATCCTCCTAAATCTTGAAGCTAAAACAAACAGAGCGTAAGAATATTTACAAAAACACTCCTTGCCTCTACCATGCCTAGTCGGAATTGTCAGATGATTTTTGTTTTTCTTATAGTTTACTATTTTATTTATATACATTTGGAATTTCAATTGACCAATTTTATTGCTGGTAGGTACAAAATTCCAATGGACCCCGATAAATGATCTCATCGTTGATGTTAACCTCTCAAATTATTCCTACCAAATGGTGGGTTCCCTATAGTTCCAGTTTTTTGGGCGCAAAATATCTTGGACATGTACTAGCAAATATATTGAAAAAATATTTCCAGTGGTAGGTCAAGCCAATTATTGGATCGTCAACTAATGTTGCTAGTGGAATGTTAATTAGCTCAAGAGATAAAGAAACGTGGAAGCATCTCGATGAATGTTAATCAGCTTCATGCAAGAGCTGATGGTAATAGCTGGCAAGCAGCCTAGGCCTTCTTGGTACAGATTGGTGCAAAGATCTGGCGAACCCTAGGCCAAATAATGCTCCACGATGGATCATGCACCGTGCTTACTGGTGTAAGTATGATTCCTCATGCCTCCAATTTCTATTCGATCAATGGAAAGCTTTATGGTAAGATTGTTGCTTGTTGCTGTGCTTCTATCCAGAGAGCAGCGCACCCACACATATATTCTTCCAATACATTTCTTCAGTTTCATCACAAGTGTACGTTCTCTCTAAGGAGCTGTTTTATAGCCAAGTCTCTCAATCAATTAACTGCGTCTGCAATTTACAACATATAGAAAGCTTTTATTACAGCAATTAAACTACCCTGTCCATGTATTGGCTATATGCATGTCTTTGTGTCGGTATGTAACTGAAGACAAGGAGTGAATGATTCGCATTCTTTTCTCATGCCTCTCATTTCTATTTTATAGTATGAGAATAGAGACAACAACAAAACTGTTGGCATAGTCCCTGAGCGTAGCATCATCAGATTTCTATTTAATCTTTCAGATTATAGAAAGATTATTGTTACAACGGCAGCAATTAGATCTTATCCTATTTTTGCTTCTTTTTAAATGCTGCGCTGTGAAGAGAGTTAGTGGCTAGTGTGTAACATGCTTTTTGTACACATTTTAACCGACCACAAAGTTTTATTTTCAAACGATTATATATAGTGCTTTAAAATAAAGTGTTTATTCAAACATAGAAACAACGCTCACGCTCCTACAGATGAAGATGCAGGCACACATGACAAATAGTGGGGCTGACACATGACAGATCCCAATTTATTTTTACACGCACACACTGACACGACCACACATAAAATCCGAACGACCAAATTAACCAGTTGGTTCATGATCGATTTCGCCAAGCACGGAACAATCGGAAGGGCTTGACGTAGACACCGATAGCCGTGACATAGACCTTGTTGCGGTGGGCAAAGAAACCAACGACGCTGCCGTTGTTCATGACTGGGATGTGGAAGGACTAGGCCTCCTTGATGGAGTCACGAACTCCAAACGCCCCGTAGGCACGGAGGTTGGTGACGATGGTGAGGTCGGTGACGCCGTTGCCCCCGTAACTGTAGGAGCCGTACAGCCCCTGAACACCAGTCACGAACTCGTCAGGGCCAAGGGTGATCTGTACATGGTGCAGGACAGAGAGATTTCTCGCACATCACCAAATCTGAAGCCTTGGAGGACATGGATGGATGTGCACAAAGAATTAGAGGTTAATTAGGGCTAGCTTACCGTGGTAGAGTTACCACCATCGCCGCCCCATTGGCCTGTGGTGTGCTGCAGGCCATGGCAATCCTTGTAGGTGAAGGCGAGGGCGTCGACTATCAGCCCATGGCGGATGGTGATGCTCTCCAGGCGCAGCGGCGCTACGGTGATGTCGCAGTTGCCCTCGGCCTCGGACGTGCTGCCAAATGGCCCGATCTTCACCAACGAGTTCTGCCAGCAGTTAAAATCAAGCTATGTAAATAATCGAGAAAACATTCAGAAGAACTACTATGTCGTTTATATCAGTGTTCATCACGAGAGGGGAAGAGAGCAGGAGACCATTTCGTTGCAGTTCTGCAAATGCTACAGACGAGACAGCTGCTAGCTAGTATAGATATTGTGGATGGACGCTTAGCCTGATGGATCCATGATATCGAATGGACATCTCTATTTATAGTAGAGGGTTTAGTCAGTGAATTTCTGAAATGACTGGCCACCAACTGAACCATCTATATCTGTATCACGTGGAATCTGTCGAAAGAGTAGAGGGAACCATTGGAGTTCAAAATTGTATGAAAAATAATGTTGAAAAAATTATAACAATTTTTTAACCCAGACTTTAGCTATATTTGAATGGAGTAAATTGAATTTTTTTCAAAAAACAAAAAAAAATGAGCCACTAACCATGTGAGCTGGCATGTGGAAATTAGAATGTATGCATAATCCTCAAAATTAGAATGGAGATGCGATCGAGCAGCTGCAAGTAAATGGCCCCAACGGATCGGATGATTAATGGATGAACGAAGCCAACTATTCTCTACCAGCGCAGCATGCCGTGGCGCCGGATTTTGTATGTGGACTTGAAACCCGGCCGGCGCCTGCAGGTCTGAAAGTTTAGTGGCATTGATACTGCACATCTACAACATCGCGGCATGTTGAGAAATCGGCGTTCCTAACCTTGACACCGATTTCCGAGAAGCGATAGCAAAGTAGTGTGATACCACTTTTCCGTGGACCCTATACCCACACTATAACGATGAGATCTTCACCTGGACACCAATATGGGAGACCAACTCTCTACAAGGAACTCAACTTCTCTATTCACAACCCAACAACCCTTACACTTTTTATGTGGCTACCCTACCACACTCTACTCATGCCATCCAATGACATGTCACTCAATTATCCATGGTGGCTACCTATGCCATCTTCAAATGGCTTCTACTTGATATGGCTTAGGGAAGGGGAGTGATCCCCATATATACAGGACTTCATGGCTCATATGGTGTTGCCATGTGTCCACCTTCTACACTCTTCTACAATTCTAGATTTTTCTCCATCTTTATCTTATCATACAAATATCTATTCTCTAGAATATTCCACACTTCACCGTGAAGCATGACAACTATGAATCATACATATCCTCCACTCTTACAGAACCTTCTTACCTTGTCATGATCTTATTCTTATCCTTATCTAACTATGCAAAATATCTAATCCTAGAGAATTCTACTCTTACCATGAAGTATGGTAACTCCTCACTCTTATTATTTCTAAATTCTTTTAGAACCTTCTCTAGTATGCATTGCTTATTTTCAGCACGGCAATATGGCATGAACCCAAAAGAACAACATGACCTATCTACAAGCAGGTTACAGTAACACCACCTGACTTCCCCGTGTCCAGCTAGGTGATGCTGCGGTTCGGAGTTCAAGATCTGTCACGGGTTGGTCTGGCAGGCACGTCAGACGTGGAGTGCAGAAGCGACAATCAATGTGGGTTCGGCTCCGTAGCATCCGGAACCCCAGTAGAGGAGAAAACGAAGGCTTGCTTCCTATCCTGACGCCTCGCATTTCTATTGTACAGTAAAAGAACTCACAGCCACCATGGAATTACTAGCGCCGCTTGCATTGGATGGTTGGCATGCATTTAAGGGAATAGATTTCTGTAGCCTCGAAGAGAGACCCCACACAAACACATGGCACAACAAGCCGGATCACTTTGCGGCAAAACGGGATGCGTTGTGCAGAGCCCATGAACACCACCCTGATGGCCCGCGGTGAACTTGGTTTGCAAAGCTTTCCGTGCCGCACGTATCGACCTGATTTTCTGTAACTAATTAAAAATCATAGTACGTTCATCTTAACTCAGAAAAACATCAAGCTTGTTCTTTCTCGTACTGATGAACAAATGGAAAAAAGTAGGAATATGCGTGGCTTGCATGGACCCCTCTACTGATTGAAAAATACTGAAGCTGTGCCATGGTTCAGAGAATGTTAATTGGTAGAATGATGCTGCACGTCTGTTTCCACGAGAAACAAAAGAGAATGGAAAATTCCATATTTGCTAATCGCGAGCACCTCAAAAAAATTTCTTCCATCAGCAAATCCTGAACTGGATTCCTGATTCCTGGGACTTTCTCGTAGCTTGCACGTGTCCAGCTGCCATTGCCACAAGCACTATTCATATCAGCTCTTCCTAGCCACAAATGTGCTAAATTTGGAAGTATTGTGTCCAATATTATTAGGGGTTCACTAAATGACTAAAGCGTGGTACTAATGGACCGGAACACCGTCCTCTGATGGTAGGAAAATTTCCCATGCAGTGGTTATTATTATCGTCATGGCATAATGAGTCACTAAACCCAGCTAACAACAATCCAGTGATTCAGTACCATGGCCTTCATCTTCTACACTTGAGCGCACCCAAAACTGTAACAATTGTTTTTTTCCGACAAGGTAAACGCCCAGCTTTATATTGAAAGCGTAACGAAACGTTTACAAGCTGAAACCAATTGTTCCTCCTATTCGTGTAAACAGCTTGCCCTCTTACAAAATTATTCTGTGATCCGGGCATTTCTCCATTCCACGACACATTAGCACGACTCAGCACTCCAAGTAACCCAAGACATATCTCCGGACAGTTGATCGCGTGACCAACTTCCCTGGTGATTCGGCACTGCAAAGCAACCCACAGTTTTTTTTTGTCTTACTACTTTGGGCGCAGCCACCGCTGTCGTAGTTTCACTCTACCGGTGGTTTTGGGAAAGAGAACAGTCAGAGGGTGATCTCGATAGGTACGTCAGGCACGGAGTGGAGAGACAGAGCTGAGATCCTTGCCTGCATGGCGGCGTCGGGAACTCCAGCTCAGGATAAACATGATTTCCTTTCTATCCTGATGCCTCTCATTCCTACTTTTTCACAGTCAAAAAATTCACTGCCACCAAACTGTGCGCATGGTTACTGCAAGAAGCATTGGACTCTTTGGCTATTTCTGTTTAAACTCTTGAGCTTCACTATTCTTGCTCGGACTGAACTGAAAATTTATAGCCTAGTTATTCCATCAGGAGACTTGCTGGACTCATATCACGAGGGTTAAATAATTTCCCATCCACTTAATTATGCATTTGGGTTGAACTGTTTGACACATGCAGCTTAATTTGATATCAGGATGAAAGGTCTCGAGTTCGAATCTTATCGAGGGGTAGAGTGTCCAGAGATCTTATGGAACCTGCAGGTGTGGTAAGTGTGGTGCATTCAACACACACTAAATTTAAATATTTAGAATTACAATTTAAATTATCCTTTTCTTGCTTGTAAAAAGAATTGGAGAGAAGCGTTAAGCGTGTTGGAGAGGCAAAATGCGAGTCCCAAACCATGGAAGACTAAGGATCCACGGCCGTTTTGCAGACATACATGCCATCAACTTGCAACTCCGTTGTGAAGGACATTGGAGTTGGATTTATGCATTGAAAAAATCTTTGAGCAGAGAGGTTTGACTTGCTATATTGGTGCTACTTCGATTCTCGAAGCCTCACATCCATCTCCTACGAAAAGCTGCGTGGTCTCTGTAGCAACCATCACTCCCCTTCATCATATAATTAAGTTAATAGATCATGTGCTAACCATACATACAAAATATATATAACACCGTTTAGTACATTATATAGGGCTGGGTTGGTTCCTCGTACGTGGCTCCATCTGTAAATTGAAATAGTATTTATACCATAGTGACGTAGTGCAATATTTTGCTGACATCATTAGAACAAAAACCATCGAGTATTATTCCAACTAATATAGCATTGGTGTCTCCCTTCATCTTCACGGTGGCGACGGCACCAACTCTCCAAATTAGACGAAATATTCCAACTAACAGCTCGCCCTGACTGGAATTGATATAGAGAGAGAGAGAGACCCAGTTTTTGATATATAGAGAGAGATCCAGTTTTTGTTCACAATAAAATTGATTTATCTGATACTATAATTTAGTTCTTCTAAAAGTAAAATTGTATTCAACGGTAGCAAGGAGGCTACTCAGTGGCCCAATGGATTGTTGTCAGCCTCCACATCTATAGGTGTCAGGAAAATGTTACATAGATGGCTTGAATATAATATTTTACTTTATCCACAAAAGGAACAATTGTTCTGTGCTGAATTTGAGGACTCCGAACTTATAGCCATAGATGTCGGACGACAGTGCTCAAAGATGCAGGTTGCTGAGGCGGCATGTTGCGTGGAACAAAGATGAACATGTTGTGTTGCATCATCCTTTTTGTCTGCATCAGCGGTGGAGATACCTTCTCATTTGCTCTCTTAGGTGGCCGCATGAAACACAAGAGAATGAAAAAGAACATGAGAGGATGCCCGGGACTTGTATGTTCTCTTTTGATTCTCGATACCTCCCAGCCCTATAACAGCATCAATATTCTACACATTCCCTACGCCACTCTCTCTCTCTCTCTCTCTCTCTCTCTCTCTCTCTCTCTCTGTTCCAATTTTACAACTCGATAATCTCACCACATTTCACAATGCTGGTCCATTTATAGGAGTTGCACTAATTTTATTTCATGAAAAATGTTTAATATTGTAGCATTTACAGCATTTGATTGCCCTACCAACTTCAATATAGTGAAAGTGACCGGATTATTATTTACTCATAGGATGTAGTCCCTTACAGCACCAAATATTTGGTCATTCTTAACTATAGTTACATCTGATGCATTACTTGTTTTTGTTTGGAAAGTATGTTCCAAGAAAATTCTAGTTAAATGACTTTTAACTTTCACATGGCTATGTTGTATTCAAACAAATAATGTAGCTCAGAAATAGCGAAGCAAGGTCCTGCCCAATCATGTTGGTTGTCATTTTTTTTGGTGTGAAAAATTAAAGTAACGAACCACAAATGTCTTAAATTTCAGTATTTCATATAGAGTGAATTTACAGAAGCTTCAAAGCTATGGATATTACTGTCAGGATCGATCATGCAGGATCTTACATGTTTTTCATAAAGATAACAGATATAATTCATCCTAAATTCTGTACCGAAGAAGAATCCTCTTTCTCTAGATAATGCGTGGCTTCATCTGTTGTGAGCATGATCACGACAAGGCTGCTAGAGTTCAAACAGATGTGAACCGTATTGTTCATGGAGGTAAGTCTGACCCCTGATTGCATATGAATTAACTCTCGGCTTTAGCAAAGAAACTCCCAAAACTTACCAACCCCTAACCGTCTCCAGCGATTCCCCATTAAACATCTTCCAATAAGATAGTATTGGGATCGGATGTCCTAAGACCATCTTCATAGATTATTTGAGAAATGCTTTTACAGTTTTCCGATAACCTTATTGTAAGTAAACGGGGACGCTATGATAGCTACCGCGTTCAACAAAGATCTCATGCAAGCGGATGATCATGGATCGTTACCACTATACGCGCAGGTGCAACGGAAGATGCGTTGGAGTAGACTTGATCCAACGTAGATGCGCATCGGTGATGAGGAAGCAGATCGCAGCTCCGAGCTCCTGCTTGTCCCGCCGATCAGCACCACAACGCTACGGCATCTCCTCGAAGTCCACACGTACGGGGCGGGAACGCCGGTCGCCGGTGTGCTAGCACCGCGCACTCGGCTAGGGTTTGGCGGAGAAGGAGAGGCGACGGCAGCTAGGGTTTTGTGGCGCGAGAGAGAGCTCCTCCCATAGTCCCGCCCCTCATTATATAGACCCCACTAATGGGTTGTCACGCCGGAGGCCCATTAGGGTTCTATTCCTTCTTGGATCATATCCGGCCAAAGCATGATTGCCTCTTGGGTATATTACCAACAATCTCCCACTTGCACTAGAGACAATCACATAGGCAAGTTTTCGTTCCAACCCGTTAAGTGTGTGACCCGTAAGGTTCATGTGTGAGTGGTTGTGCTCCAAGAACCATTCTTGCATTACTAATCAGCAAAGGCACCTAGTAGGGCGTACTGACTCCCATGCACACATAAAGATCATATCGGCAAAACCTTTGGATATACTCATACACTAATCCCTTTGCCTCAGGATACCAGCCAAGCTCAAGGCAAGTTTCGTGCCACCCTTGTGATAGCTCGACCACTTAACTCGATCTTGCAGTGGATTACAATTTATGACTAACTCTTTAGTCACTTTGGCACGGCCATGCACTTTCTTAATCCAACCGCATCGAGGGGCCCAGAGATATCTCTCCTGTTATTTAGGAGGGGCAAATTCCATCTTGATCCGCACACATCCCATTCCATGTTTCATGATGCATCCAAGACTACCTTTATAGCCACCCAGTTACGGAGTAGTGTTTGGCAGCCCCAAAGTGCACCACTACGCATGGTGAGAAACAATGGCGATCTCAGGTCTAAGGATCTAGCAGGTATACCACTCGAGACCAATTGATGGCACATTTAAGACAACTACATCGGCAGTGTCTCGAAGTGGGTCAATCCAACACCATGTTCTCTAACATGTGTCCACATTATCGATTTAATATCTTCATATCTATGATCTGTGAAATATGATCATCAATCAATACATGTGCTAGTTTACAAGCCATTGTTGTTCCTCACAATGGTAAAAACTAGGGATCATTTGAACAACAATATAATAAAATAAGAGAGTTTCACAAACAAGTCACGTACTTGCTAATCAATATAAATAATTGTCATTCAGGGAAGAAATAACACTTTATTGAATAAAACACAAACTTAGACATGATTACAATAATCTCCAACTCACTCTAGAGTCAACCATGCAAGTATCTAATACCCATGGAACTCATATGCGCTTATAATAAAATAAGAGAGTTTCACAAACAAGTCACGTACTTGCTAATCAATATAAATAATTATCATTCAGGGAACAAATAATACTTTATTGAATAAAACACAAACTTAGACATGATTACAATAATCTCCAACTCACTCTAGAGTCAACCATGCAAGTACCTAATACCCATGGAACTCATATGCGCTTCATGCTTCTGTTGTGAGAGGGCCTTCGTCAACAGATCAGCAATGTTTAAATCCGTGCGCACCTTGCATATCTTCACATCACCTATATCAATGATCTCACGGATAAGGTGATATCGCCACAACACATGTTTGGACTTTTGGTGTGATCTAGGCACCTTTGCTTGTGCAATGGCACCACTATTATCACAATAAAGGTCCACTGGACTGGACGCACCAGGAACAACTTCCAACTCAGAAACAAACTTTCTGATCCAAACAGCTTCCTTCGCAACTTCCGAAGCTGCTATGTACTCGACCTCCATCGTGGAATCTGCTACCGTTTCTTGCTTGGAACTTTTCCAGCTCACTGCCCCTCCATTGAGGCAGAACACAAAACCAGACTGCGATCTAAAATCTTCTTTATCAGTTTGGAAGCTAGCATCGGTGTAACCATTTACAACGAGCTCCTCCTCGCCTCCATAGACTAGGAACTTATCCTTAGTTCTTCTAAAGTACTTTAGGATATTCTTGGCCGCGACCCGGTGAGCCTCTCCTGGGTTTGACCGGTATCTACTTGCAACACTTAGAGCATACGCTATATCAGGGCGGGTACAAAGCATGGCATACATGATGGACCCAATGGCCGAAGCATATGGTATCGCAGTCATCTTCTCTTGCTCATCAGGTGTCAAGGGATACTGACCCTTGCAGAGACTGACACCATGTGACATTGGCAGGAAACCTTTCTTTGAATCATGCATATTGAACCTTTTCAATACCTTGTCAATATATGTATCTTGGCTTAATCCAATTAGCCTTTTCGATCTATCTCTATACATCTTAATGCCCAAAATATATGCAGCCCCACCTAAATCCTTCATTGAGAAACTTTTTCCTAGTGAAGATTTAGTGGCTTCCAACATTGGAATGTAATTTCCGATCAGCAATATGTCATCCACATAAAGGACCAGAAATACAACTGCGCTCCCACTAGCCTTTTTGTAAACACAAGGCTCTTCTTCATTCTTTATGAAGCCAAACCCTTTGACTACTTCATCAAAATGAATATTCCAACTCCGAGATGCTTTTTTTAACCCATAAATGGACTTCTAAAGCTTGCATATTTTTCCAACATTTTTAGGATCGACAAAACCTTCAGGCTGTATCATATACACATCCTCACTAAGGTTTCCGTTTAGGAAAGCCGTTTTGACATCCATTTGCCATATCTCATAGTCATAAAATGCGGCAATAGCTAGAAGAATCCAAATAGACTTTAGCATTGCGACGGGCGAAAATGTTTCATCATAGTCAACACCTTGAATTTGTTTAAACCCTTTCACCACCAATCGCGCTTTATGGATATGAACATTTCCATCTATGTCTATTCTTTTTCTTAAAAATCCACTTGCACTCCACCGGTCTCACACCGTCGATAGGATCAACCAAGTTCCAAACTTGATTTCCGTGCATGGATTCTATTTCGGATTTCATGGCTCCAAGCCATTTCTCAGTGTTAGGTCCCATTATTGCTTCCATATAGGTCTTAGGCTCATCATTATCCAATAACAATACGTCACGCTGCCCCGTGGTTAGGAGCGTGAACTTTTCAGGTGCGCGACGTGCCCTTACAGACCTTCGTGGGGCTGGTTCTTCCACAACGGGTTCTACAACTCCTTGTTCATCCCGTGAAGGTTCAGTGGGGGCTGAAACCATTTCAGGCACTTCCCGAATTTCTTCAAGTTGCACCTTGCTCCCACTAACTTCTTTTGAGAGAAACTCTTTCTCTAAGAAGACACCATTGCGGGCAACAAACACTTTGCCTTCCGCTTGATTATAAAATTAATATCCTTTGGTTTCCCTCGGATACCCCACAAAGAAACACTTGTCTGACTTTGGTGTGAGCTTATCTGACATCAAACGTTTGACATAAGCCTCACATCCCCAGAAAGAGGGGCTATTAGATAAGTTGCTTTCAAACCCTGCTCTTTTTTAACACTGCATAAGGCATCAAATCAGCATGCTTCTGAAAAATGACATGATTTATTAACTTCAATTTTTCTGAAAAACTATCAATAAAATGGAGCCCAAATTGGCAGAAGTGTTGGAGAAGCATATATAATTGTATAAGGGCTACAGTTGCTGTTTGTTTACTCGCTACGAACAGATTCGTATCGTCAGATCTTTCTGATGTGGCTGACTATCCCTGCCTGTAAACTACAATCACTGGAGCATAATTTCATACGAAAGCGACGAAAGCGTCGCTTCAGCCTGATTATCTATTCATTCTCTTAGAAATCATTATATATGTAGAGGTCGGCTAAATAGCTCATATGCCAGTGTGAGAATAATATCAGCTACAATGATTCTTGATACCTACCATGCCTATTGTACGGTTTGTTAAAGTTCATGAGTTCGATGATGTTCAATGTCGTGTGAGGACTGAATGAAAATTGGGATCGCAACCAGGATAGTTACATATAAGCCATGGCCCATGAACAGCAAACTTTAACACATTTAATGGCCATATAGGCAAATATATTTTGGACACGTAAATTGTTACATACGTTGAGCCTATATATTGTAGACATTTACCGATCATACCAAAGGATATATATACATAAACCATCGCCCTCAAAAGCAAACTTGCATCACCTGGTTATTTTCTACATGAATTTCAGTTACTTGGCCAAAGAGACAAATAGATGTTGCACAAGTACATTGATCCCTACATAGTGCAGGATCATTATGTGTTCAAGTTTCCCACATGCTTCCCTGTGATAGATTGAATTGCATGCTCCACGAATCTGGTTGCGTCTGACTAATTGATTTTTTTCTGAACACGTATACAATTAATTTGTTGATTTTGTTCCGACTTCACCCTACCTAACTTGGTTCCACACCAACTGAAAATACGTTTGGAAACTTCCTCAGCATTCTTTGATAGAACGTGCTCACATTTGGTTCGAGTCCCAGACTCATTGCGGGTGCTCACACTTTCTTTGATTAATTCCAAGTGGAATAGTACATGCACGCCTGGGTATGTTCAGGGTCAGAGCCTGTATCAATGCTACATAGGTCTTGGTACACCTGTGCTATGACCAACCTACGTGAGTTAGTGGTGGTGCGCGCCCGTCCCTAAACTTAAAAAAGGACTAACTAGAATCGCTTCATCACAAGTTTGCTGCTTTCATTAGGACTTTCTCACAAAAAAAATTGGCTTACATAGTCTCATATTCAGATTTTTCAAAAGAGACTTATGTTTGCAAAAAGACTTATTAGGTAAATTGAGAACTTCAAATGGCAATAGCCACCTATTGAGTTTTATTTGGGTTTCAGACTCTTGAAGTTTCGTTAGAGAATGATTCTGAAAACAGAAATTTGGCAGCTTCATTCAACTTTATCTAAGTCCTTGTCAGTAACCGAATGCATGTGATTGAGAATCTGCGTAGCTCAATTGCCAAACTCTTCAAGGGATCCCTCTGAATATGTATAGATTGGAGAGGATTATCCTCCATCCAAACAACGTCTAAGCTGGGGCGGAGCCAGGTGGCTGGGATTCAACCCTAGTTCCCTCAAGACTCCAATGAACGCTACAGAGGCTTGCCCCTGTTTCTATTAAACAAAATGGAAGCCATGCGGTGACAAAATTTCAGCTGATTGTATTCCTCATGCCTGCCATGCCTAAGTGTGCCCTGTAAAAGGTTATGAATTTGAGGATGTTAAATTGTTAATTATGTGAGAGGCAGCAATACAAGTGAAACAATGTTGAAAAGAGAGCTCTTATAATTTCAAGTGTAGATAGATGCCATATCTATAGATAAGTCATCATCTTGAACTTTATATTTCAAAAGCACTTGCTCGTTTGTGTTCGTTAAGATTTAATTGGACTGAGACCATTAGTACTAGAACTATTTAAATTTGAGATCTATACAATCAATAAGCATTCAGTTTACCACGTGGCTCTCTGAACTCAGAGTGAATTGCTGCAACTATCATTGTACATTGTCGGCACGTCTGGTATTACTGATTCATATTTGTTTTTAGTTTGTTCGTGGATACTTTTTGTACCAACTCCTGCATTGCTTGATTCTGCAATATATGTACAAGCATAACTAAAAAAACATGTAGCATGTTAATTTGATTGACAAATTTTGTCCAAATGAACTAAGCCGTGGAAAAATAGGAGCTACCTAGAGAAAAGGTAGTGACATGTCCTGAATAGGTGAGATCAGTACCGAAAATTGGGACCAGTTGGTACTAAAGGATTTTCCCAACCGGAACTAATAGCAGGTTTTCAGTGCAGCCTCGGTTCATAGATGTGCATCTCTGCACCCTCATAATCAATTTCCTTCAAATTCTTTGTGTAGAACACTAGAACTACGCCAAATACTTTGCAAGTGAAATTGTTATGGGTAAGGAAAGGACGGAGGGAGGATAATCTCCGCTACTATGATTCTTGATACCTACCATCCTATTGTACGCCTTGTTAAAGGTGATGAGTTCAAGGATGTTCGATGTTGTGTCTGGAAACAGTTGGGACTAAATGAAAATTGGGATTACAAACAAGACTTTTCCAGCTCTTTTCAAGGACATATATTATAAGCCATTAGGCTTGAACAGCAAGTTTACATCATTAGGTCGTTGTTTCAGCTTTAGCTCGATTTAATTGTTCTTTCCAGCTATTATTGATATCTAGACAATTGTATCACGGCGACACAACCATCTTGAGACTACTCCCGCCATTGGATAACAACAATACACCCAACTCACAAGAGTAGCATAAGTTTTAAGGTGGACATGGGGGAAAAGCTAATGATAATCAATCCGTTGACTAGAAAACCACCCATTTGCCTTGGTAAAACAGTCCTTGACCACATGCTTCAAACGGTAACATGCCGCTGGAACCAAAGTCTGTGAAATAGCGTTCCGAAGAATAACCCAAGTACGGAGTTAGTGGACAGCTAAGTAGAACTGAATTGTTTGTTTCTTAGTCTATATAGAATAATTTATTGATTTTTCCATTACTGCTTCTGCCCCACTCGCTTTTACATTATCTGTTGAAGAAAGTTAGCTCAATCAGAGAAACTTGTATAGTCCAATACCGAGGAGCAAGGACTAAATAGAACCCTTGCCTTGTCTCACAAAAGTTCTCTGTTATTTTCCTTATTGGCTTCCTCACGCAAGTTTGAGAAACACAGTCACTTAAAATTTCATTGAACAGCATCATTTCACCCGAATCATTCAGTTTGAGCGAATTCACTACCTAGAGCTTATGTCATTGTCCATCAGGAAAGTCCTGAGGGAGGATCATCTGTGCTGCTTCTATTCTTGATACCTACCATGCCTAAAGTACACCATGCGAAGATGATGATGAGTTTTGAGCCTTGAGGAGCTTCAATATCACGTTCAGAAGAGCATCATGCATGAGTGAATGATAATTTGGAAGTTTGGAACAGGACCACGACCTATATACCGCTGTTTCCAACTATATGTATATATAAGCATTTGTCCTTAAAACAACAGATATATGTTATCTGGTTGGCCAATTAAATGGAATTAAAGCAGAAACAACGCCACTCGGTTGTAGCACCAATTCTGCCTTCAGTTTGCTTACATGTTTCTCTGCAACGCAGTGAATTGCCTGACTTCTGCCTAAGAGCAGGGTTCTACGAAAATATCTGAAAGACACAGTTTGGGTAATTAAAAGCCAGCAAGTTAGCTGGCTCAGGGCAACCTGTATATACTATATAGTAAGATAAACAAAAGTTCTTGTTTTCAACGGGATGGGTGTTCTCAAAAGGATCTGTCAGTTGTGAATACTCCGCCATGAAAGGAAGCAAAATGAAATCGGAATTCAGAGCTATGTAATGTCAATGATGCCCTTTGCAATCAAATACATAGATTTCTATCGGCAATTTGGAATGTTGGAAATGCATGCAATTTTTGTTCATGAGTATCATGAATTAGTCACACAAAAAAGCACATACACACACGAAGTTTTAACTTAAATTACTGTTTGTGTCCAAAACTGGGTACCAAAATTTAGCATGTCATGACACATTGACTCCAGTCGTTAGCTGATCGAAAACCAGCAGTCAATACTCAATATGCGTGAATTCAATCAAATTTGAATGAGGTTTAAATTCAAACTACAATCTAAGAACATTATATGAGCACGCAAAATCCAGAAAAATCATCACACAATTTGTTAACTCCAAATCCTCTCAAAAATCATCACACAATATTGTCCACCAGAGGGACACAAAATGAGAGGCACAAGAAGCAGTGCCAGGAGTTAACCTTGGGGCTTATCATCCTCATTACTATGAGGCTTCTTCTTTTTGGCCACTCCAGGCTTCTTTGCCTTAGGCTTCGGAGCATAGAGAACCACCACCTCAATTTTGCTGGCCTTCTTCATGGTTGTTTTCTTCTTCTTCTAGTCTTTACCCACAACTTTCTTGGTGGCCCTTTTCTTGACAGTCAAGACAGAATCATCTATCTGCTGTGCTTCTAACTCACAGAAGGAAACACCCAAATTTCTGATCACATTTGCAGGCAAAGTAGGTCGATCCATAGCACAAGCTAAGCAATTTTTTTCAGGACAACTGTTCTTTTTGATGCCCCTATTGCTATGCTGGCCTTGACTCTCAGGCTTCTCCTGGTGATCTTCTCATGAACTATTTTAACAGCTGCTGCTATTCTTGATACCTACCATGCCTAAAGTACACCCTGTTAAGATGATGATGAGTTTTGAGTCTTGAGGAGCTTCAATATCACGTTAAGATAAGCATTATGCATGAGTGAGTGGTAATTTGGAACACGACAATGACCTATACTGCTGTTTCTAATGATATGTATATATAAGCAACTGTCCTCAAAACAACAGATATATGTTACCTGGTTGGCCAATTAAATGGAATTAAAGCAGAAACAACGTCACTCGGTTGTAGCACCAATTATGCATTAAGTTTGCATTGCTTACATGTTTCTCTGCAACGCCGTGAATTGCCTGACTTCTGCCTAATAACAGGGTTCTACAATAATATCTGAAAGACACAGTTTGGGAAAAGGCAGCAAGTTAGCTGGCTCAGGGCAACCTGTATATATACTATTACAATCAGATAAACAAAAGTTCTTGTTTTCAAAGGGATGGGTGTTCTCAAAAAGATCTATCAGTTGTGAATATTCCGCCATGAAAAGAAGCAAAATGAAATCGGAATTCAGAGCTATATAATGTCAATGACGCCCTTTGCCATCAAATACATAGAGTTCTATCGGCAATTTAGAACATTGGCAATGCATGCAATTTTTGTTCATGAGTATCATGAATTAGTCGCACAAAAAATCCGCCCGCACAAACACACACAAAGTTCTTTAACTTAAATTACTGTTTGTCTGTCCAAAACTGGGTACCGAAATATAGCATGTCATGACACATTGACTCCAGTCGTTAGCCGATCGAAAACCAGCGGTCAATACTCAATACGCATGAATTCAATCAAATTTGAACGAGGCTTAAATTCAAACTACAATATATGAACAATATATGAGCACGCACAATCCAGAAAAATCATCACACAATTTGTTAACTCCAAATCCTCTCAAAAATCATCATACAATATTGTCCACTAGAGGGATAAAAAATGAGAGGCACAGGAAGCAGCGCCAGGAGTTAACCTTGGGGCTTATCATCGTCATTACTATGAGGCTTCTTCTTTTTGGCCACTCCGGGCTTCTTTGCCTTAGGCTTCGGAGCATAGGGAACCACCACCTCAATTTTGCTGGCCTTCTTCAAGGTTGTTTTCGTCTCCTTCTTGTCTTTACCCATAGCTTTCTTGGTGGCCCTTTTCTTGACAGTCAACACAGAATCATCTATCTGCTGTGCTTCTAAGTCACAGAAGGAAACACCCAAATTTCTGATCACATTTGCAGGCAAAGTAGGTGGATCCACAGCACAAGCTATGCAATTTTTGTCAGCACAACTGTTCTTTTTGAAGCCCCTATTGCTGGCCTTGACTCTCAGGCTTCTCCTGGTGGTCTCCTCATGAACTATTCTAACAGCTGCTGCTATTCTTGATACCTACCATGCCTAAACTACACCATGTTAAGATGATGATGAGTTTTGAGCCTTGAGGAGCTTCAATATCACGTTCAGAAAAGCATTATGCTTGAGTGAATGATAAATGGGAACATGACCACGACCTATACCGCTGTTTCCAACGATATGTATATATATAAGCAATTGTCCTTGAAACAACAGATATATGTTACCTGGTTGGGAACATGACCACGACCTATACCGTTGTTTCCAACGATATGTATATATATAAGCAATTGTCCTTGAAACAACAGATATATGTTACCTGGTTGGCCAATTAAATGGAATTAAAGTAGAAACAACGTCTCCCGGCTGTAGCGCCAATTATGCATTCAGTTTGCTTACATGTTTCTCTGCAACGCAGTGAATTGCCTGACTTCTGCCTAATAACAGGGTTCGTCAATAATATCTGGAAGACACAGTTTGGGAAAGGCAGCAAGTTAGCTGGCTCAGGGCAACCTGTATATATACTATATATTCAGATAAACAAAAGTTCTTGTTTTCAAAGGGATGGGTGTTCTCAAAAAGATCTATCAGTTGTGAATATTCCGCCATGAAAGGAAACAAGATGAAATTGGAATTCAGAGCTATATAATGCCAATGACACCCTTTGCAATCAAATACATAGAGTTCTATCGGAAATTTGGAACGTTGAAATGCATGCAATTGTTCATGAGTATCATGAATTAGTCACAAAAAACATACAAAGATCTTTAACTTAAATTACTGCGTGTCTCTGTCCAAAACTTGGTACCTAAATTTAGCATGTCATGAGACATTGACTCCAGTTGTTAGCTGATCGAAAACCAGCAGTCAATATTCAATACGCATGAATTCAATCAAATTTGAACAGGGCTTAAATTCAAACTACAATCTAAGATAGTGTTTGGTTCAAACACTGGTAACACAATGGAAATGAAATCAGGTTACGGGAGTATCATAAGTGGGATCAGTGATTACTGTCTTTGTTTGGTTGCCAAATGCAACGGTAATACCTAGAAGAGTGTTTGAGCGAGCCATCACATGAGTGCGAGGCGGCCAGCCGGCAACAATCGCTAGGCATCGGTCTTCCCAAGCAGCAGCGAATGGGGCACCACTTCACCCTGAAACTAGCAAGCTCCGCCATCCGTAGCTGTAACAGTCAGTCAGTGGCGGATCCAGCTCACAGCCATAGAGGGGCTGAATCCTTCTTCCTCCTCTTCTCTCACCTCCTTTCTCTTCTTCTTCTCCTCCCTTCACTTTCTCCTCCTTTAGATCCCTTTGTTCTAATGGAGGTGGCAGCCAGTAGGGATGTTGCAGCCCCCTGGATCCGCCACTGGTAGCGGTCAGAACCACCAAGGCACTGACTACGAAGCACAATGTCGTCGTTTGAGAAGCAGCATGCGCCGAGTATAAGAAATCACATTTGGAAGGAGAAGATCGCATCTGGGAGGGAGAGGGAAGAGGCGATTTGTGATGCTCTTGCCGGAGAAAAGGAGATTATAATGCCTTTGCCAGAGGTGTCAGGGTGCTGGTCACCGGTGGAGCTCCTCCCATAGGGGAATGCGAAGGGGGATGGAGTTGCTCGCGCAGGGAGCGTTCACGAGAAGAGCTGCTCGCCCGGGACAAGGATGTGTAGAATCGGAGGTAGCGGTGTATGATGATCACCCTAAAAAGGAGCAGCCCTGATCACCGACGAACTCCTAGCATTGGGGAACAAGGAAGGGGCGGGAGAAAGACGACGGGGCAATAGAATAGGCAGCGCTCGATTATTCAGCGGCGGCGATACGGGAAGCGATAACAGCCATGGATGGGGGGAATAGCCGGGTATTGGATTACACGGTATCTGATTACTGGTCGTATCGAATCAAAAAGATTTAACGGGATCTATTAGCTTCCGCAATTTGATTACATTACAAATTTCCCGACCAAACCCTCACGCGCAATCTAGAAAAATCCATTTTTTAAAAAAAGAACAGGTTGCAGGAGCATTGCTATGTCATTTAAGAGAGGAGAAACATCAACGTTTGAAAAATCATCGCACAATTTCTTAACTCCAAATCCTCTCATAAAAAATCACCTCTGAACTGTGCATGCTAAATTTAGCATGTCACATGACACACTGGTGACACCTCACCAGAGCGAGGAACAACACCGAGGCACAGTTGGTGCCATAGGCCCGCAACGGTCAAAGCAGCTGTCCACGTGTCCCTCCTCTCCCGCCAAAAAACACCAACCACCAGACCGCAACGGCCAGCTCCGGGAGGCGCGCGCCGCCGCTCGGCCGTGTCCCCTCGTCGCCGTCGGCCTATATCTTCCCCCCCTCCATATAGGTTCCACCGCAAGGGGTGGCCTCCCGCACTGCCCCTTCCCCCGCCACCAACCATGGAGGCCGCCTGCCGCCGCTGCCGGAGCAGCATCCGCCTCGCGCTCGTCACCCTCGCCGCCGCTGCCCTGCTCATGGCGGCGGCCGCGGTGGCCGCGCTCTCGGACGCGGAGGCCTCCGACATCGCGCGGCGGCAGATGCTGTCCCTGCGCGAGCGCAACGGCGAGCTCCCCAACGACTTCGAGTTCGACATCCACGTCGACGTCACCTTCGCCAACGAGCACCTCCGCCGCGCGTACGCCGCGCTCCAGGCCTGGCGCCGCGCCATCTACTCCGACCCAAAGAACTTCACCGGCGGCTGGGTCGGAGCCGACGTGTGCTCCTACTTCGGCGTCACGTGCACACAGGCCCTCGACGACCCCAAAATCACCGTCGTCGCGGGCGTCGACCTCAACGGCGGCGACATCGCGGGGTACCTCCCCGCCGAGCTCGGCCTCATGAGCGACCTCGCCTTCTTCCACATCAACTCCAATCGCTTCTGCGGCATCATCCCCAAGAGCTTCAACCGCCTCGCCCTCCTCCACGAGCTCGACGTCAGCAACAACCGCTTCGTCGGCGCCTTCCCTGACGTCGTGCTGCAAATCCCCGTGCTCAAGTACCTCGACATCCGGTTCAACGACTTCGACGGCGCCCTCCCGCCACAGCTCTTCGAGAAAGACCTCGACGCCATCTTCGTCAACAGCAACCGCTTCGTCGGCTCCATCCCGGATAACTTCGGCAACTCCACGGCCACGGTGGTGGTGCTCGCCAACAACGCCTTCATCGGGTGCATCCCTCGCAGCATCGGCCGCATGGCCGACACGCTCGACGAACTCGTCCTGCTCAACAACCGCCTCGACGGCTGTATCCCGCCGGAGATCACCGACCTCGGCAACACCACGGTGGTGGACGTCAGTGGGAACGCGCTCGCCGGCACGTTGCCCGAGGGGCTGGTCAACATGACCAAGCTGGAGCAGCTCGACGTGTCAAGGAACCAGCTCGCCGGCGCTGTGCTGGAGCGTGTCTGCAAGCTCCCGACGCTCGTCAACTTCAGCTTCGCCCACAACTTCTTCAGCGTCGAGCCGGCGGCGTGCGTGCCGTCGGAGGACAAGCCCGTGGTGCTCGACGACAGCGGCAACTGCCTCGGCAGCGGACGCCCGGAGCAGAAGCCATCGCCGGTGTGCGCGCCCGTGCTTGCACACCCAGTCGACTGCCGCACCAACGTCTGCTCGGCGGGCCCCAACCCGCCGAGGCCAACTTACACACCGTCGCCGAAGAGGCAGATGCCATCGCCGCCCAAGACGATGCATGTGCCGAAGCCAGAAACGCGGCCACCACCAATGAAATCCCCACCACCGCCACCGCCGGTGAAATCTCCTCCGCCGCCGGCTCCGGTGAGTTCGCCACCACCACCAGTGAAGTCACCTCCTTCTCCAGCACCAGTTAGCTCGCCACCCCCACAAATGAAATCACCTCCACCACCGGCTCCGGTGAGTTCACCGCCCCCACCAGTGAAGTCACCTCCACCACCGGCTCCGATGAGCTCGCCACCCCCACCAGTGAAGTCACCTCCACCACCGGCTCCGGTGAGCTCGCCACCGCCACCAATCAAATCTCCACCACCTCCAGCACCAGTGAGCTCACCTCCACCACCAGTGAAATCGCCGCCTCCTCCAGCTCCAGTGAGCTCTCCACCACCACCTGTAAAATCACCTTCCCCACCGGCTCCAGTGAGCTCACCACCCCCACCGGTGAAATCCCCTCCACCACCTGCTCCAGTGAGCTCACCGCCCCCACCTGTAAAATCCCCTCCACCACCAGCTCCGCTAAGTTCTCCACCACCACCACCACCGGTACAATCACTGCCACCACCAGCACCAGTGAGTTCTCCACCTCCACCAATCAAATCACCACCCCCACTATCTCCGGTAAGCTCTCCACCACCACCACCACTAGTTCATTCCCCACCTCCACCGGCTCCCGTGAGCTCACCACCTCCCCCGGTAAAATCTCCTCCTCCACCGGCACCAATCAGCTCCCCACCCCCGCCGGTAAAATCTCCACCGCCGCCAGCCCCAGTGAGCTCACCGCCTCCACCGGTACTCCCACCGCCACCGCCACCGCCGTCACCAGATGTCATCCTACCACCGATCATGTCGCAGAAGTATGCTTCGCCGCCGCCGCCTCAATTCCAAGGATACTAAGTGCTCGACTGACTGATACTGAGAGATGACCATGACGACGAGGCGGAAATGATCGATCGGCTGATCACAGCATGCTCTGCTGACGTGGAAGCTCTGGTGCGTGAACGGGTACCTGCGTGCGTGTATATGTGTATATGAGTATAGGTAATGTACGTATGTACCCACACGTGTGTGCACTTGTAACTTGACCGGAGAGAAGAGGAGGGAACTATGGTCACACCACTATGCAATTGTAAGAAGTTTTTGGGATTCTGATGCAGAATGGAAGAGACGGGTGTTTTTCTATGGTCAATGATACAGAAATCAGCTAATATTCTTTCCATGGATAACATTGGTGAACTAAATAGTACAGCAGCACTAGTAAGAGTTATCTTGCAAGTCCTTAAAAATTGCCTGACGGTAACTGCATTTCCCAGTCAGTAAACCAGCCGCAGCGAAAATATTTTCAGTCAGGTTTGAATTCGTTTTCCCTGTCACGTAAACCTGATAGAAATAACCTGATTACGGCCAGAAGAAAAAATATTCCTCTGTCAGGTTACAACTGCCAGGAAATTTTCCTTTTGCTCTGTCATGTTCATTTACAGATAGGGAAACATATATCACCAACAAAAAATATAACAGTTAAATAAAAGATCTAGCCACAAATTCCCTGCTACATCTTATGTTTACCCACAGGGTATTTCCATTCTCCCGTGTGCTATGCAAATTTTCCCTGTGTGTAATTTTATCAAAAACACAGGGGAACATATAATTTCTCATGTGTTATCAGACTTCCCTGGGTGTTTTGTCAGACTTCCCTGTGTGTGTTTTAGGAGAATTTCCTATCTCCCTCGAGAACTTCAAAACTCGATCTGGTGTGTATTTCTTGGACATACATCTGTTCATCCGGCGCGTCAAGTTCATCCAAGTTAACGGGCCCAGTTACTTATGATCCACACAACCCATCTAATTACGGGCCACGGGCCAGTTAACTATGGGTCACGGCCCAGTTAACTATGGTCCACGGCCCAGTTAACTATGGGCCACGGCCCAGTTAACTATGGGCCACGGCCCAGTTAACTATGGGCCACGGCCTTACATCAACCCTACGTACGTGGACCAGGCCCAGCCCAGGTCCACTAACCTCTAGAAGCATCCTCGTCCGCTCCTCGCTACTACTAGCAGCCAGCGTTCATCAGAGTACTTGAATACCCCTGCTCTTTTTCTGAAGGAAAATAATTAAATACTCCTGCTCCACGGACAAGCAAACAGAGGCCATTTATTCCCTCGATATAACAACCAGCAAATCCACATGGCGCGCCGAATGATGAAGATGCCGCGCCACCACACCACCGCGTAGAACACGGCACTTATTCCTCCCACCCAACGCCCAGATGGATCCACCTGGTAGTCCCAAAATGTTTCTCAAACAAATTTAAACAAAGCTGAACATTGTTAAAAAAAAACTGGTGATGCTCTCAAACAAATATGAAGATTGCATATGTATTCTGGAAGCTGGTGATGTTTTGCTCCCAACAGATTTCACAAAGCTCTCAAGTTTGAGTCGCAACTAACAACCATGGCAATGCTTATGAAGTTGTGATCTCTGCAATGTGGATTTGGATTTAAAAAGTGCTAAACTACTACTAATAATACCTGCAGGTCATGGCGGACTGCCTGAATACACATACAATCTGAACGTTGTTTATGTGGTCAAACAAATGCAACGGCTTCAATCAGGAGATGAGACCAGCGGCACCAATCAATCAGGTGGTACTAACAAACAAGCAGGGCAACGTGGCGATCACTAACCCCTGCTCCAAGAGCCAGTGTTAAACAAAGAGCTTCAGCACATGGTGGTGCCGTACATGTTTGCAGCGCACAGATTAAAAAAGCCAGAAATCGATGGAGAACAAAGACGCATGTTTTTCCATGTTTCAAGGTGGTGAGCCGAGGCATCATGGAACCACACAACCACCACCAGTTCCTGCAAGCAAGCAATGCAGGTGCCGGATGGATGAAACCAAGAGCAGGGACGCCCAGATCTGCTGAAGAACGGTAGAACTCCATGCTGTTCTTCAGCTGTTGAACAGAATGAAGCATGGCAGCAGGTTACAAGATTGCTGCTCTAGATCTGAATGAAAGGGACCCCAACCAAAACCACGGCTTTTCATCCCCATTTGGATGCTACAACCAATCACCAGCAAAGCAAACTCTGAAATTTATTTTAGCAATCCAAGAACTGGAATACTGGATATATAGCAGGCAGAGACCAGCCGAGCAATCAATCGAAAGAATAAGAGTGTATGTTCATATTTAAGCAGCCATAGGGGCACGAATCAATCGATGTCTTACTTTACAACAGCACGAAGAACACAAATCCATACAGCAGCAACCAACAAATCCATAGCTCTAGTACTTGTAAACGGTAGCAGCAGCAGAAAAAAAAAGAACTTATTTTTTAGGACTCGGGGGAGACGGCGGGGGAGGAGGAGCGGCGAAAGATCCGACCTTTCCCCGCTCCCGTCGGCGGATCCGGCGGCGGAGGGCACCTGACGAGGGAGGCCGGAGGGAGGGGGGCGGCCGGCCCGGCAGCGACGGCCGCGGCAGCTCAGCCGCGGCAGCGGGTGATGCGGGAGCAGCCGCGGTGGTAGGGGTTGGCCTGCGCGCCGGGGCGGCAGTTGTAGTAGCTGGCCCCGCGGCGGGAGCACGGCACGTTGTCCCGGCGCAGCGCGCCGTAGCTGATGTAGCCGCGGCCGGCGAGCGCGCGGCGGTGCGACTCGGCGGAGGCGGAGCCCAGCTCGGCCTCCTCGTCCTCGGCCAGGCACTCGGCCACCGTTCCGCGGCACTCCCTCCGGCCCCCGGCGCCGCCCGAGGAGAGGAAGCCCAGGTCCAGGTCGATGGACGCCGCGGCCGACGCCGTGGCAGCCACGGCCAGGAGCAGCAGCAGCGCCAGCGCGAGCTTCGCCATGGCCGCCGGGCGGAGGTGCTCGACGGAATGCAGGCGGCGGCGCCGGCGAGAGGAGGAAAGGGGAAAGCGCGTTGGAGATGCCTGAGCTGTCTTGTGGTGGTGATGCGAGGCCTGGTGTGCGTGCTCGTGAGGAGTGGAGAGAGAGAGAGAGAGTCTGCTGGGAGGAGAGAGACTAGAGAGAGAGGGAGATAAAGGGCAGGGCCGAGAGGGGGATAAGCGTGTGGAGGTGGCGAGCGCAACGGGACGCGGGTCGGCGGCGAGCGGAGGCGGGCGGTGCGCGGCGCGGACAGCGGCGCGCGGCACAACTGGGCACAGCTCAGCAGCCAGGCTGACGAGCGGGGGCCACGAGGGGCATGGTGGTCAAAAGGGACAGCGACATGTGCCGTGGATCCGGGCCGAGGGTGATGGCGGTGGCGGCCGGTGAGCCCTGAACGTATAGATGGTTAAATGGCGGTTACGGCACTGCACTGCACTGACATGTTAGGCACTATACTATGTTTAATCGTGTCGTGTCGTGTCGGGTCATCGTATCGAGTTTCCAGCCCAGACACTATACTGTCGTACCGGCATTAAGCCTAACGCCCATCGCTCGTGCCGCTCTAGCACTATTCATCAACTCATTCAACTCAAAAGTCTATTAATTTCATCACAAATTCATATAGGTACATCAATTCATCATTTTCTCATAAACTCATATATAGATAAATCAATTTTATCATAAATTTATCAAACAGTTTAATATACATCTATTTTATAGACCATATATCAGGGTAATCGTGTCACATAGTGTCTGACCAAGAATGATGTCGTGCCCGTGCCGGCACTGCGTGCAGGAGTTTCAGCCCATGCACGATACTATGATCGTGTCATGCTGGCACTGGCAAACCTATCGTGTCAGGTTATTTTCGGATCGTGTTTTTAGTGTCATGCCCGTGCAGCCCATCTGATACGCCCGTTTGGCCATCTATACCTAAACCTAACCGCGGGGGTCAGATCAGGACAGGGCTGCTAATCATCCAGGTGGCGAGCATGATTGACGGTGATTGGCCGGCGATTAGGTCTCATGCTCTTCTTCATCAGCGGCGAGAACAAGAACATGCGGGTTCGTGGAGCACACGCCGGGCTGTCAGCCGGAGTCTGATACTCTGATGGTGGAGGACAGAAACACCTGCTGGCTTTGTGTTTGGAATAGTAGATTCTTGGAGGATTTGATGAAGCTGGTTGAGTTGAGTCTTGAAACCCCACTGACCAACACCTTTCATTAGAATCCCTGTGTAAAAGTGAAAGACCTGACTGCTATGTTTAGCCTTCTTGAGCCAAGAAATGCACTTCAAACAAACCTTACCACCAGCTCTGTTTTTTGGTTTGATATTTTGCATGAAATTGGGGTTCCCTGAGAGAGAGTATGATGACAGGGGAACACGTGAAGTTGGAATGACTTCCATTGACCCATTGCAGCTTTGAGTCCCTTGCATGGCACGTTCTCATTGTACACTCAACATTTATTTTTATTTTCATTTTTATTTTTTTGCCCCCACAAGAGACTGTAACTTTCCCTTGTAGTAAAACCTCAATCACTCGATGGATACATACCAGCTGTGGATAAAAAGTTACTTTGCAAATTTACTATCAATCTTTCTTACCAACTGTTGTCATAATGCGATGATAAAAAAAAAAAACTGCTGTCATAATGCGCAATTTTTCACGCAAGCCTCACTATTTTACGTTTTCGTTCACAGATTCAAAAATTAGATCCGAATTCAACGAGTAGCCTAAGGCAAAGCATCTTTTACGTAACATTATTCCTTCAGGCGGTACAGGCGGTGCCTTTTTTTTCAGTGACAGATTGCATAGCTTAGGTGGTCACAAGGGAATAATTGTCTTCTCTTCTCTCCTGTCCTCACATGGGGCCTGTTCATACTTTTGATTACCAACCTTAAATCTATCAATTATATCTTTTTTTCAAAATAAAACCTTTAATATATATATATATAGCTGCCTGAAAAAACTCCATGTAGTCCTCTCCAGACGAATCATTTTCCTGCATTATTCTTGGCAACTCTATCTTTGACATCAAAATCATACAAATAAATACTTAAAACCGATACAAACAACCTCAGGCAACCTGGTCAAAGCTTAGATGGAACGCGAAAACTGCAACTCTACAAGGGCCACAAAAACAGCCCAATATTAATTTCCGGCCACGCAAATTAGTTGGAAATGGAAGACACGAGTGGCATAGGATTTATATGTCCTAGATATAACCTTTCTAAAAACATCCCAACAATACTAATATGGACTAAATAGTCTTTTTCATGAAGATATGCCTAAGATCGATAGTAGAAAAAAGTAGAACCCAAGTTTGGGCTATGGAGATTGGAGATGGTTGTTCTTTCTAAGCTACATAATTTTCTGCTCCTGGCCCGTTCTCCTTCTGCACCTTAATGGGCCATGGGCTAAAGCCCAAACGAAGATGCATGGGCTTCTTCTGGATCGAGCGTAGGGGTCCGACCCAGCAATCGGGGGAGAAGAGACCTCGGGTCCGGGAGAATGGTCGGTCGCCGGGATCATCGCGAGGCCGCGCCGGAGGAGGCGAGTGCCGGATGGGTCGTGGGATGGCTGCAGCGGTCGCGTCACGTCGGCGGCGCCGGTAAGGATATTGCCGGCGAAGCCACGCGGAGGGAAACGAGGAGCCGAGCGGCGGCGGCCGCCGCCGCGGCCTTGGATGCCATAGCAATTGAAAGAAGAGAAAGAACAAGAATTTCCGTCGAAAAAAAAAGGACAGGCTGAGCTTTCCACCATCAGTCGACACAATAGCCACGCACAAGTTTCGACACAGTAGCAACGGACGTTTGAACAACAAATAAGTTCAGTGCATTATTATGTCACATCTGCCCAGCAACAAAACCGTAAAAAAACACGTCGAAAATAGACATCATGATGTATTATTTCAGATCGAGGAGACATCGTGATGCGTGTATAGCGCACATACATGCATCACAAAGCACACAAAATTGAAAAATCCAATTAGAGCAGCATCACAATGCAAGCATCACTGTGCAACCGTCGCTGCTGGCACCATCGCCGGCGCGAGCAGCTGGCGGGCTCGGCGGTTGGTCCGGCCTAGGCCCGGAGGGCGGGGGCTTGACCCGCGTCACGACCTGCTCGTCGTCCACACGCGCCGGCGGCGGCGGCAGAATAGCAGGATGCTGCAGCCGCCCGGACGCAGGACGCCCCGCCGCCGCCGCCGCCGTCGAGAGGAGCGTCGTCGTCCCCGCCAGCAGCAGCAGCAACGCGGCGATGGCCTGCGTCGTTCTGCCGCCGCGCGCCATGGTTAACCTACTGGAGAATTAAACGCGATCGAAACGCGCGCGATGCTCCATTGATGCGCCCGGGATCGATCGGCTTATATAAGTTCTGCACGGATACTAGAATCGAAACGTAAAAGGAAGTAGTACATGTTCGATCGGTTTTAGATGGAAGCCGAGAGATTGCGCTGTGGTCGTTGCCATAATGCCATATATACACGCGACGAGCTTAGAGGACTGCAAAAGTATCTCCAAATCTCACTCTCTAAATCATCATTTAGAGAGTTATTTGTGTAAAAATCGTCTTCTATATATTTCTATTTTCCAACAACATTTCTATATCTTGTACTACGCACTCTGAAAAGCTAATCTTTTTTGTACATTTGGCTAGCGAGAAATCCAAAATAGAGAGTGGTTATGTTTGAATAACCAAATAGAAGGTATCTTTTAGTTAAAATTTTTAAAACTAGCAATTAAGAAAAATTTAGAGATAGTCTCATGGAGTAGCTCCTACCCAAGTACTAATCATTTTTGAAATGAGCAATCGATACAAACTAGCCATAGGCTGGAACGGCATCATGCAAACATCGCTAGCATCCACCCGCCCATGGCGCCGGCGCCGGCGCTGGCAAAGGAGCTACGATGTTGGTCGTGCCGCTGGGCGCGGAGGGCGGGGGCTTCCTCCGCACCAGGACCCCTTGCTCATCCACGACGACGGCACGCGCCGGCGACGGGGCCGGCGACGGGGACGTTCCCGTGCCGGCGACGGCGAGGGCCCGGCGGTAGTAGGACGAGGCGAGCTTGGTCACCGCCGATGACCACCGGCCAAGTGTGCCGGCGGCGAATGGCCCCTTGTACGGCAGCGGCGGATGCGGCTGCGGCTGCGAACCTTGTTCGGGGACAGGAAGCGCCGCCACCGTCGAGAGCAATAATGCCATGGCTACCACCGCCAGCAGCAGCAGCAGCAACGCGGCGATGGCCGGCGTCCTGACGGTGCTTGCTGTCTTGCTGCTGCTGGCCATGTCTGCAGCTTTACACGGGAATAAGGGATGTATATATGTATATATGTAGAGGCAATAACATAGCTACATCTCATCATCTCCCTTTATAAATGGATGCAGTTAATTACTGCAATGGAAGCTAAATGCCTTCTTAGTGAATATAAACAGTGCTGCTTTGGCCCTGCTGACAATGTTTAGTAGCACTAGACGAGATCACCACCAAAATATAGGGAAGATCAACAGTGTATTTATTTATTGCTGCTAAATAGACCTAGCTCGCTACAGGAAACTTACATTCGCAAAAATGGTTTCCCTCATTTTCAGGGCAAAATAGGATTTCCTAAAGTGCAATTCAGAAATTATGTTATGTAATCATTTTTTAATCGTATTCTGTTATACAATCTTTGTAGCTTATTATCTGACATATAAGTGAATTTCTCTGGATATGCTGCGGTCTATTCTCCTCTACCACGTGACAATCAGTGGGCTAAAACCAAAAAGAAAAAAAAACATGATGGGCCTTCCTGCAGAATGCCACCCGCTAATTCACTTGGACAATAGATTGGATTAGATTCTTAAAATGTTTCTACAGCCCACAACAGGGCCCAGCCCAAATTTTGTGGGTTTTTTTCCCTACCATCAAAATTGTTGAGTCTTTGTTATTTGTTTTTGAAGGAAAAAAAAGAACTATTGGGTTCTGAACTTCTGATGCAGATTTAAGCAAAAAAAATCTTTTGTTACTCGAGTTAGTGTGTTAGGTTGTTCCGTTTTTATTTTAATTATAGGTCACCAAAAGGTTAAACTGAAAAATTGTGATGACATATATAGAAGCTTTACGAGGCAAAGCTAACATCTTCATGTGTTTTAGGTGCCAGAGCTTTCAGAGCATGACACCATGTATTTGGGGACAAAATATATTTTGGGCTGGACCCAGTAGTATGATAACAAAAAAAAAAGTATCGTGTTCTGATACAATTGTCAGAAACATGTAATATTTATCTAATGCTGATGTGATATTTACCTAATGCTACGTCATAAGTCGTGATAGGAACAGTGTGCATTACCTACACCTGGCATTGATACCGCAATCAGATGGTGAACCGGTGCTGTTTGTTAAACCAAAACATGGTACTTTCCTTTCATAAACAACCTTGAAGATCCATCATAGATAAGCATAGTGGGTCCAAACTTAGAAATGTGTCTCTGCCACAAGTACATCAGGTAATCAGGATGATGTGGCAACAGGGAAGTCAAACTTGTGGGTGACTAGGTGTCCAAGATGTGAGTGATAATCAAATATTTGAGTTGAGCTGCCACAAAATATTGGTGACTTTTGGAAGAAGACTCTATTGGTGACTTTGGAAGAAGACACTTTACCAAGGAGATTGGAAAATGCCCTTTTGTGGGTCTCAATGTAATTGGATATTTTTTTCAGATGTCTTCTAGTAATTTAGGATAGAATATCCATTTTTTCGAGCTGGTTACACGAGAAAGCAGTTCCCAGGTTACTCCAACTCAAGCAACTTACAAGTAGCTGTTTTAGAATATATGATGTTTAGAATAAACTAATTTTCAGTCCAAAGTCATATATTTGAAAATAAAAGGAGTACATGATAATCGCCTAAGTTAAACTCAATAAATATTTTTGGTGGTTGAAAACCTAATATTTCTTGCAACAACTTGGGCAAGCAAGCTTATAAACACTGCTGGAAGTCAATGACAGCATGGCACTCTTGCTGCTTTTCACATTTTCAAAACCTGTGACAACGACTCAGTGCACGAGGCCAGGACTTGAAACATTCAGCTTCTGCTTGTGAATGAAAACTGTACAGGATAGACATGGAGAATAAAGCAGCTGGAGGCTTGAGGTTTCATAGTTGACGTACAACTACTATGGAATCTATTTTTCATGTTTGACTTCCATTTGTCCTTGTGCTTACATGCGAGGAAAATTCTTAGTTCATCAAAGAAAAGAAAATGTCTTGACAATTCAGGCACCACGACTTATCAAACCATGTGGATGGACTTTTTTCCCCTTAAAAGTTTAGTTGTGAAAATTTTGAGTGACGTATATCGAATTAGGCCAGACCAATTTTTTCATGCATGTGACGCCTAAAATTAGAGAGAAAATAGGAAAACTGGAATGAGAATGTTGCAACTCAAAATTCACTGGGAGTCTTCACATCGAATGCCATCCACTCGTCCAAAGATGCAATCATGCATGCATGGCAATGAATACCCAAAAGTCCAAAACACTGGGAGGTCGCGCGAGCAAGAAATAAAATATAGAGGACCATTACATTATTCAAACGTAGCTCAGGGACCTTGGTTCAACTTTACCCAGACAGCCCAGCATGGCAAGCAAACCCGGCGATTCAGAATGGGGCTACTGTGCTAACAGCGGTGGCCACCACTGCAAAGAGTGTAAAGGAAAAGTTTGGACGGCGCAAAACGGCAGGAACACGTTGGACTGACGTGGTTTCGTCCCAGCTCGTCGTGCTCATCAGTTGTCACTCTTTCTTTCACCCCGGAGCAAGGCAGGTCATCACATTTTCACCGTGGTTATGGTTTTCATTCTCAATTGAACTCGTTTCTATATATAGGCTTTAGTTTTGGTAAAAGAAAAGAACATCAGATTCTTTGGCCACCGGGTCAGATTTTTTGGCCCTAGCTCGACCCGACATGTGGCCGGGTCATATCAGGTTAAACATGATATTTTATGCTCAATTTTTAGGTCGGGTTAGGTTATTTGGATTTCGAGTAAAAAAACCAGTCCATGCTCGATCCATTTTTGCTGCGGGTTACAAATTTCAGCCCCTGTCTAGCCCATATTGGTTGGGTCGGATCGGATTTTTTTCAGGTGGAGCAGGTCAGGTTCGTCGGGTTGATGAACAACTCATGATCAGGTATAATCCAAACACCAACCCGGCCAGATTAGAGATATGTGCCACTGCCAAAACCTCAAGTTCTCTAGATGATACATTTCAGAAGCGGATCAAATCTTTTAGCACGTTTAATACAAGTTGAATTAGACATATCTTGTTGGAATGTTGATAGTGATACCAGGAAATTCTTGGATAAGAAGAATATCAACTAGATCAACACCAGGAGTAACATGAATCTTGACTTTATTTGATCTAAAACTTTAACAATGGAATCGACGACAAACATGCGTGAAATCATTTGATCGCTAGGATCTTATGAATGAGCTCCTCACTCCTTTACACCAATGAGCCACCGTGTGGGGGAATCTTTCGAAAAACAACCGTCATATAGAGAGGAACAAGAAGGTTTAGGCTAGTGAAACTCTAGAGGAGATTTTGCTTGTTTTTTATAGTTGTGCAACAAACTTATCCAACATATTTTTTAAAGAAATGAATTTACATTCTAGCCATCTAACGAGAATCCAAAGATCGTAGCACCATCTTAGAATTCTTACTTTTCTGTTCATCACACAACTCTCTCAACTTACCCTTCTTCGCAGCTTTTACCACCAAATTCTTCACCGCAACCATCACTATCAGCCTCTCGTTCCCATCATCAACATCCTTCGTCTTCCCTCCTATCCAATCTGTCACTAGGGCTATAGCCCTAGACGTGGACCAAATTTTTACACTGTGAATATTGTAGCACAAAGAAAACTCAGAGAACTTAACTTATTCAGCCCACGGAGTGGCCGCAGGCGCTGGACCAGCTCAGGTCCGGTCCTGAATGTCACCACAACTTTGGTAAGATTCTTCCTCCAACTTATTCCATGTACGTCTCGAAACCTAATATACTCTTAAGGTTTCATCTAGCCAAATATCAACAAACTATAGACAAGCCACTAATAAACCCTGAAATACCTCCATATACTCCTCAAATACACCGGGTATATACGGGTTGCAGGTATTTACTTTATCCAACACCATTAAGAAGAGTACGGCCGTCCCATCCGACCCCAATTCCAAGAGCACACCAAATCTCGAAAGATTCCCAAAGCTGACCCTCGAGAAAACCAAGAAATCTCACTCCTCCTGCCCCTCCCCCCCCCCCCCCCCCCCCCCCCACCCTCCTCCGCCATGGCCGGCCGCCTCCTGCCCCTCCTCCTGCTGCTGGCGCTGCTCCCCTCGCCGGCGCCGGCTGCTGCATCTGCACGGGATAAGGCGCTGGTGGAGCCGGGTTTGGGGCGGTGTCCGGGCCTGGAAGGCGGGCTGCCGCCGTTCGCCGCCGCGCTCCGGGCAAGCTGCCCCGTCTCGGCGGAGGGGTGCCCGGCCGAGGAGGTGCGTGTGTGTCTCCCAGCTCTATCCTATGGCCGTTTGGCTGTTCGGTTGACCACAAAATCTGTGCTTTCGGGAGGGCGAATCCAGCCGCACGGCGTACGGGTTCTTGGCGGATCTCTCTCTTGCTCGCGCTCCGATGCTGATGTTGAGAAATCTCGTTGCGGTTCATACTTCTTGATGCCGTTTCCATCTCGAAGAATTAGTTCCTCTTGGTTTCTTCACTGATTAGGGTGGATTCTCCTGGGGAGCCATGGGTAAATAATGTTGCGTTTTCAAAGTTTCGCATAGACAGTTGGAGGCGTCGGAACCAAACTGTGCTTAGTGGATTGGTGTTCATTACTTTCGTTTTAGAATCGCTTTCGTGATTCCCTTCCCGTCGTGTTGACGGAATTTACCTGTTCTTTATTTTATTTTTAAAGTAAGATAGCTAAACTAGTCAACGCAGAGTATCAAGAACAGTGTGATACGTAGCCTATGTTCTTGGTCCTTCGTTTTATCATTCTATTAGGATCTGCCAAATCTGTCTTTGAGCCTATACACCCCTGAACTCCTGGTTCAAAATTATTGCCTCTCAAGAATTTCTCGCTTGTGATTTGCTTCGCGTTTTTTATTGGTTGAGGTGGCAACTTTCCAACAAGTGAACTATTTTTCTTGTATTATTTGTATCTTCCTCCGTTGTCTAAGCGTATGATGCACATGGTCCTAGTTGGAATGACTCGAAAGTTCATTTGATAATTGATACTGAGTGGCTGTAGCACTAATGGGAAAGCTTGGTACTAATGTAGAGTCATGAAGTAGTGCTGCTGGGTATAAGATCAGGGGCTGGTAGAGATGTACATGGTGCTTCAATGGAAATTAATCGGCTACAAGTTAAACTGACGAATGCCGTATGATGCTTTGTTCTTTAATTCGGGTAAGAGGCATAAATGTGACAGTGGAGTATGATACAGTGGATAGCCCATAATAACTTCTTTTCTTTTTGTCGAAGTCCATAATAATTTTGTATAGCCAATATCTCATAGGGATTAGATTATTTGCAAAGGAGAATGCAAAACCATATGATGACTTTTGCTTGGTTGGCTTAGAGTTCTATTGTGTAATGTGTAGTGTAATGTCTGTTGGGTCACTTTGGATCTGATGTGTCTAATATGAAACTCACTTCAAACATTTTGGCAGGTCAACGGGGAGGAACTTGTGGGGGTGTTAGATGGCAACAAAGAGTACACAGCTGTTCTTTTCTACACATCGTGGTGCCCTTTCTCACAACGAATGAGACCACTCTTTGATGATCTGAGCTCAATGTTTCCGCGGATTAAGCACTTGGCTGTCGAAGAGTCCAACGTCATGCCTGCGTAAGACCCAAATGTGCTCTTGTGTAGTTATTACCTTTCATTGGCATTAATATAGCCAACGCCCATAGCTATAACCTCTCTCCTTTTATCGTTTGCAGCATATTTTCAAGATATGCTGTCCGTACACTGCCTTCCATAATAATAGCTCATGGATCATACACATTCTGGCCTCTTGGTTCTAAAGATCTTGACTCTATGACCAACTTTTACACTGCTGTAACAGGTATGTTTCTTTATTTTTAATTATGTATTAAAATCTGCCGTTCGAATCTTGCAAATTTATTATGCAATAAGCCAAAGTCAATATATGCTGTTATACCAAACACTAGTTACATCATGCAATTATTCAATGGCGCTTTTGGGGTGCGCGCGCGCGCATGCGTGTGTGTCTGCGCGCTCACGCATGCATGTGTATGTGTCCATGCGTGTATGTGTGTTTGTGTGTTTGTGTGTATGTTGTGTATTCGTTTTTCAGCGCGCGTGAGTGTGTACTCACTGTTCCTTCTTTAATGAAATGATATGAATTATGCCTAATGTATTGTTGCAGCTACCATTATATCACATTATAAACGTTACATGCTGCACTAATATTAGTTATAACTTATAAAAAAATTTGAAAATTTTGAATATTATTGTTGGAAAAGAAGAAACCAATTTATGTTACTTTACTCAAGGAAGAGTTGGTTTCATGCAGGCCAGGAACCAGTCGCATATATTGGTCCTCGGAAATGGAGCACAGCACAGAGCACACATTATGCTAAGCTTTGGAACAGCTCTATTAGTGAAGCAGTGAAGCGAGAACCCTACCTAGCATTCAGTATCCTATTTATTTGCCTAAGGATATTCTTGTTCTTCTTCCCAAAGTTCTTCGCTCTCATCAAAGGCTTCTGGACCCAGTACTTTCAGCAAATCAACATTGGAATCCTTGCCAAATTGAACCAGCTGCTGGAATGTGTGCCCCATGCTGTGGATGTGAGGAAGGTGTGGAGCAAGTTGAGGCTCGTGGCTGGAGCTAAGAATGCTAGGGTCTGGGCGTCGTCTCTAGCTTCGGTGTCGCTTGGTGGGCAATCTTCTCCCCGAGCTGCTGTTGGATTGATGGGCTCGACCTTGTAACTGTGACAAGTGTGCTGATTCGTTGAGTTGCGCTGGATGAAGTAGCTCCTGTAACTCAGATGAGCATGTAGAGACAGATAAGATCTCTGCTCAGAAAGATACATCTTGTTTGTAGCATGTAAATCGTAGGGATACTGTTGAGCCTTTGTAAATCATACTGTAACATTAGCCCTGAGCGTCCATCAGGCTGTGTCTAGCCTTTAGCAACAGAAGACGCAGCATAAGTTCGTTCTTTCCCTACTCTGAATACTTTGTCAGGACATCTTCTAGCTTCATTTTCTGATGTCTTCCATTTTCAATGTAGAAGTCCCTCATTTGCTTGTAATATCTGTTAGCATCAATCTTACATTTTTTATTGATGCTAATGGATTGGGTAAGAACTTTGAAACAAACCACTGAAAAAAAGATTTAATTTGCCGTAATGTTGTAATGCTTTGATGGACATATTGATCTCTCTTGTAATCTACAGAGGAGTGCTAAGAAGTTTTCTTTTGAACAAGAGTAGTAACGGGTGATACAAAATTACAGATGGAACTGAGTACAAACTAACAACAGCTATGCACCTTCTCGAATCAAAATGTGCCCAACTTCCCCTGTCAAGACCGTAACTGAGGTCACCGTTTTATCAATCAATCCTCGCCAAGGGTGTACCGGATAAACCTCCGCACCTTGATGTTCTCCCCGAGGGAGGCAATCATCTCCTTCACAAGATCCTTCACCGTTTTGCTGTCATCCTTGATATAGGGCTGCTCCAGGAGGGCCATCACCCCGAGCCTCTTTGCTATCCGCCCTTCTACAATCTTCTCCCTGATGTTCTCAGGTTTGGACTGCAGGTCCTCCCTCTGCATCTCAATATCCTTCTCCTTGCTGATGATGCTCTCTGGGATGTCCTCCACTGAGACATAGTCAACCTGTGGGCAGGCCACCACTTGCATTGCGAGGTCATTCACAAGCTCCTTGAACTTCTCGTTGCGAGCCACAAAATCAGTCTCGGAGTTGACCTCAATCATGCATCCGATGCGGTTGTCATGGATGTAGGAGCCAATAAGGCCTTCAGCAGCTAGGCGAGATGATTTCTTGTCTGCAGATGAGAGACCCTTCTTCCTCAGGAACTCCTGAGCCATCTGAAGGTCACCACCGGTCTCAGCCAGAGCTTTCTTGCAGTCCATCATACCAGCACCAGTTTCATCGCGGAGTTGCTTTACCAATGCAGCTGAAACTGCAATAGCTGGCTTCCTGGAAACATGCAGGTCAAATGTGAGCCGTGTTACCTCTAAAAAGCATAACAGCATAATTCAGTCAGAAATGCCTAAAACACAATGGTACACATGTTGTGCACACACTCACAAACATAAGCACACTTGGGCATGAGGAGGGAGATTACTTTTCAGCAGATTCTGCCGTTTCAGCAGGCTTCTCCTCCTTTGGAGGAGCAGACGGTGGTGGCTTCGCTACTGTCTGGGCTGCAACTTCAGCAGCAAAATCCTGGCTTTTCTTCTCTAACCCTTCACCGAGGTTGTACCGGGCAAATCTCTTGACCTTCATGTTCTCTCCAGTTGTAGCTATGGTTTGCTTCACCCATTCACTTATTGTGACCTTGTCATTCTTTATGAATGGCTGTTCGAACAATGCAAATTCTCCAAGCCTCTTCTTTACACGTCCTTCAACAATCTTAGCCCGGATCTGCTCTGGCTTTGACAAGAGGTCCTCCCTCTGCATCTCCAGGTCTGTCTCCTTCTTCACAACCTCCTCAGGGACGTCATCAATAGAGATGTACTGCACTTGAGGGCAAGCAGCAACTTGCATGGCAAGATCATCAACTAACTCTTTGAAGATGTCACCACGGGATACAAAGTCGGTCTCACAATTCACTTCAATAAGGACCCCGATCCTGCTGTCATGTATGTAAGAACCGATTCTTCCCTCAGCAGTTGCTCTGCCGGCCCTCTTGTCAGCAGCTGCCAACCCCTTCTTTCGTAGGAATTCTTGTGCTTTCTCAATGTCACCCCCTGTTTCTGCAAGAGCCTTTTTGCAGTCCATCATGCCTGCTCCAGTTGCTTCACGCAATTGCTTCACAAGGGAAGGAGAAATAGTGGCTGCTCAAGTGCAGAAAAGACTGTCAAAATCTTTCTTGTGCGTCCTAGCAATAGTTTGTCAACAAATTGCAATGCGCAGTGAACTTTTGCCAAGGAAAATGCAGGGTACAGCATGTCCACAGAGAATGAAGTGATTAAAGGGAATAACAATTCAAATACAAGACTTCAGTATCATTCTTAATTTGCACTAAAATTTTTGAGAATTATGTTCGACAATCACATTGTAGAAGAAACGTTGGCGGAAATAAAAATTTGGACAAAGCAGTTACTTATTTCAAGAAACATAGTAATTAGCCAAGTTACAGGACTTTATTTATATACCATCAGGAGGTCGGCCTTGTTTATGTTTAAAGCATCAGTAGACAAGTAACATATTTTTATCATATACAATAGTTTGAGCAAAGCATGCAGTAGACATGTCACAGAAAACACAACTAAAAAAATATTTACAAATGTGGAGAAATGCTTGATCTAAAGAATACAGCACAAAGGTGAGGTGAAATCGAATTGTTTATGATCTTGTACAGCAAAAGCATAACAACCAGGTCAACCCTTTTGGCTATCAGGGGTAGAACTCAAGGATTGATAGGTGCTGAACCTTGAAGTTTACTGGTGTATGAAACAACAATGGGACAAATAAATTAACATGAGATATCTGCAACAGTAATAGGAAAAAAAAAGTAGCTTGAAGAGGTTTGTCGCAATCTATTCTAGCATCCCCTAATCTAATTACTAATTAGGCAGGGTTGCTCCTTCAAGAGGCTTTTGCAGATAGGCATGGCTTATCAGATTATTGCATGTCAAAGCCTTTATAGGGGATAACATCACTGACTCGCTCATAAGATTACTACAGACCTGTAGTTGTGCTTGTTTGTTCGACTCCAGCAGCAGCAACCTCGGCACCAGTTTTCTCACTCGCCTCAGCTGGTGTAGCTGGCTCCACTGACCCGCTACTTGCAGTTACAGGAACCTCTTCTACTGCTGAAGATTCTTCAGGCTGGGAAGGTTTATCCTCAGTTTCTGAAACTGAAGACACACCAGTACTATCTGGGACCCCATTGGAGGAGAGCTCAACACCAATTGTAGGTGCGCTTCCAGATTCTACAATTTGGTCATCAGCAGCTTCTGCCACAGAAGTAGAATCCTCAATTCCCTCCTGAGAAGAGGCCTCAGATACAGGGGCAGGAATATCAGTTGCTACTTCTCCCACAGAGCTCAATTCTTCACCACTTTCCTCATCCACCGGAGAAGCTTCCTCGATACTAGTGGTGGCAGCTTCTACGGAAGAGCTAACCTCCTCTTTTCCTTCAGTTTCTGTAGCAGAAGCTGAACTATCAGCTTCAACAACTGGTACTCCAGCAGCTGCTTGTACTTCCGGCACTTTTGTCTTTTCCCTCTGATCCAAGAATGCAGAGATCTCCTTGTTCCTACGGAAAGCCAACTCAAACGCATTAGTTCCTCTGGACCAGTCCCGCTTAAGCTCCATGTTCAGAGTTTGCAAATCATCTTCATCATCTTCCACGTCTTTCATTGTCAAAGTGGCCTGACCTTGTGCTACATTCAATACTTTAACCCTTATTTGTTTACCAACTTCCATTGCAGATTGCCCAATAAGGGTAAACAATGCCACTGCTTCCTCTTCTCTGGGAAGGAACCCTTCACTCCCATCAGGTAGTGTCACAAATGTCCCAGCTCTTGTTGTACTTTTCACAGTGCCATTCAGAGATTGCCCTGGTGCGTATTTTGACTCGCTTGTTGCCTTGGCTTCCTGTCTTTCCTTTGTTTGCCTAGGTGAGCTTCTGGGAGTCGCAGTGGCACTCCGCCCACCAGTTGCAGCCTTAGGTGCTTCCTTTTTTGGCTTGATGTAGTCATCACCTTCCCGCATGGTAAGAGAGATGCGCCCTGTTTCCTTATTTGCTTCAAGCAATCTGACCGACACCTCTTGTCCAACAGTGAAGAGGGAAGATATATCTTTTACAAACCCATCACTTACTCGGGAGATATGGACAAGGCCTTCCGTGAATGCTCCAATGTCAACAAAAACTCCAAATGGTTTAATAGACCTCACCTTCCCAGTAAAAGATGCACCAGGAACTAGATCCCCATCAGTCAGTGGAGGCATCTCACTCTTCCGTATGTTGCGTCCTAATTTACGGGCAGAAGAAGCTTGGTCCGTGCTAGCCTCAGCCTGCTCACTTGCCTCACCAGCATCAGGTGCCGCCTCAGAGTTTTCATTGGAAGTTTCTACTGAGGGGGATGGATTCTGATCCTCCTCCACCGTGACATCAGTTCCAACAGTTGCAGCAGATAAGGTTCTTTGCCTCTGGGCTGAGGACCAGCTTCTTCTTTTGTAAATACTGATCAAGTGAAATGCTGTTTGTGGCTGCAACAGTTTTCGAGGTGATGGTGATGCTACCCTCGAACACCTAGCTGAGCCCTGGAATCTTCTTATCTGGATTTCTCGGCTGGTCCTGATACTTCCAATGTGAAAGAGGCTAATATTGCCGACGGAACAATGAATCACTGGCGTCATTTTTGAATCAAGGGAATTAAGAATCCAGCAACTATATCAGACTCTTGATTCCTTCAGAACCTGTGCAGCAGAGATAGCTCTTTAGGCAAAAAGCAATGAGATCTTAATGCCAGCAAAATAGATGAACCAAAAAAAATTTACTGTAGGACATACAGACAGCTAGGGCATGCCAAGTAACTACAGCATTTGCCAAAAGGAAATACAAAATCAGAACTAAAAGTTGCAGGAGTATCTGTTGCAAACTTTAAGCATCATGCATCACACTTCTATTGCAAAAGCGTACCATTTTCAGGGAAAGCATGTTCAATCGTTCCCAAAAAAGAAGTCCATAGGTCTATTTTCATGATTAGATAAAACTAAATCGTATTTATCTGGGCAAGTCAAAACTGGAGCCGCTCTACATCACCTAATGAAATAAAATAACCCACAGCCAAAAGAGCAACGTGGATAAATTGCAGTGTTAGACCAAGCACTTCTGAAGCTTGGATCGTGAATAAGGTCATCTACGCGATGTCTTGCAAGCTATAAACGAATCTCCGGTCAGTTGAGCAGGAGCAGATATTTCTGCTCCAATCTGAATGCCGAACAGGTCGGAATCCAGAAGCCTACATTCCTGCGGAATGGGATTGGCAGATGATAAATTTGCACCCAAAAGTCGAAATTGAACTGCCTCGGTCATCATTGAACTTGGATATTGACCTCCGGCGGCCGTAAAGTTGTTACGCCTTAAATTTCAACTCGAACGCAGATTTTTCTTTTTTAAGCCCGTTAGACAAATTGGCAGCTTCGTCAGCGGAGATGGGGTAACTGGAGCAGGTCAGCGGTGCGCTAGCACTCGAGACCATCCGAGGCAGCAGGTGGAGAAGAGTAAAGACTAGATATGCACGGAGAGCGCATGGTAAATTAGCGGGGTTGCGGAGAGGCCACCAATGCCGCCGCCGCCGCCGCCGCTGCCGTGGGAGTGACACGGAAGCAAGAGCCGGCGCCTCCCTGCTCGGTGCCTGGCTGCCCTCGCACGAGCGCCGCTACTAGTACCGACGGAACCAGCCTCCCGCGGGAGCGGAGCCGGGGCCGCGGCCCGCCCGCCGGCGCACAAGCAGGAGAACGCGCAGGGCAGGCATATCCGCGAACACATTGCGCGCGCGGCGAAGGTGGGCGGGCAAGGGGACGGGAACCTGACGTCACCTGGATACACGCACCGCGCCGCCGGCCGGTGCGGTGGTGGCGGGGCTGCGCCTCCTCGTCGCCGAGGAGAGGGGAAGCGGAGGGGAGGGGAGGGAGAGGGCGGGAGAGGATTAGCTCGCGGGATTTATAGCCTTATCCGGAAGGAGCTCAGGCTCGGGGTCCGGAGAATGGAGCGAGGCCATCAGGAGGATGTGGCTCGCGGGCCAACCCGTGTCCCGACGCCGGCTTGGTGAAAATCGCGCGAGAGAGAGAACGACCGACGGCGCGGCGACCTCCAACCGGCGGCGGCGGGTTTACCGCCTAGTATACCATGCTGGCATGATGGCCGGAATTCGATGGCGACGCAGCCACGGGTGTTTTTGTTACGTAGCCCAGCCATGATCCCACCCTACCGCCTTCTAGCAAAATCCGATTTTATTTAAAAAGCAAATCTACATATCTAAATCCAAAACGATCTGCAATTTGGAAGTTGGAACGAATGGGAGTAATAGATTAGAGCCAAAATGCTAGGGTAAAAATATTTTCCAAGATTTTTTTCGGGGATTATGCCAAGGCTGTGTTTGGTTCTCTTGCCCAGCGAGGTTTGAGAACGCAAACTTAGCATAATTTGGACAAGGATTGTCTAGCTTTGGAGAGAACCAATGCCTTGCCAAATGCCAACCAAAGGCTAGTCAAGAAACAAAACACACTGCTAGTTTTCTTTTCTGTTGCAAAAATCAAATCTAAATAAAAACAGCCTTCCAGTGCTAACGTCTTGCTATATCACCATACAAGCGTCAGGCCAGGTCAACTGGCTAAAGCACATCAAGAGTGTGATATTGTGTGTGGTCAAATTCGAAGCGCCAGAATTCCACTGGACAGGAATACCCTTAAAAATTGACGTCATTCTCCATCCAAAATCCATATCACGTTCCAAGTAAGCCCTGGCCTGTCAATTATCGACATTGCAAAGTTGCCATCGAGAACCAGCTCAAATGCAAATGAAACACAGTCAGGGACGCAGATGCTACTGATACGGCGATACCAGCTGATTACTTGCGATTGGTTAAACAACTGTCACTGCAATCCCAGAGGTGTGGACACTTGAGCCTCAGCAGGTCACAACACCATCATAACACTAGGCTACACGACCAAGCGAGCCATCACGAAGCATTGGCTCGTTTTCTTATATAAGAACCTACAGTATCACTGTTCTTAAAGTTCCTACGGCTGAGCCATGGGAGAAGCAGCTCCACTTCCGTTTCACTTTACATTCCTTAATCTATTCATCACTTGGGGTCCCCTCCTTGATGCCCTTGTCAGCAGCACCATCTTCAGCAGGGGTTTCCTGCAGCCATCACAAAGGAAAAGGTCAAGCAGAACAATATGAAACTGTCCACTAAGAAACAGTACTTCACTGCAGGCTGCAGGAAATTAAGCCGTCGTGAAAGCATGTAGAGCTATATCATAACATGTTCATTGATTGCAGAAAGAACAAGATATTCGTCATTTGTTTCTAAGGTTCATCCAGACAAGGAAGATCCCCAACCCTAGATAAAGTTTATCATCATGGATGAAGATGGAAAGACACAAGTATTCATCGCTTCCTTTTTTCCCGGTCTACTCTTTTGACTAACAGTGCAGTCCCTGCATTTCTCAAATAACATTTTATTTCTGTTATGTGACACCTAATGGAATCCAAGGGTTCTATCCATCACAGAAAAGAAAATGATGGATCCTTGTATTGAAGATAATCCAAGGTAGCGGTGGTTAGATAGACATTCATGGATGGGAGGTGGCCATCCCTGCTTCTGTAGTGTTTGGTTGGGTGACAGGGTGGATGGGGTGGCCGTGAAGATGGAATGTACCCTCTAGGTACTGGATGGAGTGAGTCAGGTTTTGTTGCTGGATGACCGGCTGATCTCAATCATTAGTAAAGTGGTTAGAAATAATTAGCATGTATTGGTAATTAGTATTTAGTATATGAGGTCGTCGTTAGTAAGTGTGCAATTGGAGTGCCAATTAGATAATCAGTGTACTTTGGTGTTAATTAGCAATCACTGTGACAATGTATTGGTGCGCAGTAATGAGTCTATGATTAACTATAATTTAAGACATAATTAATAAATCATTCTCATCCCATCCAACCAAACAAAAAATTGGCTCATCTCATCTGACCAAACAAGCAACTTGGATGGCCATTTCCAATAAAACATGGATAGCCATATCCCATCCAACCTTGCCCTTAAACCAAACACATGACACCCTCATGTTTTACCCTCAAAACATTTGGTGAATGTTTGGTCCATCAAACATTTCATGCTATACCCTCAAAACTATGCTTATCTTAAATTTAAAAATATCACATACATAGATCATGCAAGAATTTGGTGACGAATAAAATACCATTCTGAATTTCAGAAATGATTGCGCACACTCAATTTTCATGGAACTGGGAAAATACTCACTACCCAACTTTTGAAGGCTATAACAGACAAAAGAAGAGTGATTGTTGCTACATTGTTCTAGTCATCCATGTAACAGGTAATTACTTACAGTCTTGTCATCCTCAGCATCTCTGCTTTCATCATGATTTTCAGAAGCATCATTCAACTGGAAAGGAAGGTAATAAGGGTTAAAGAATCACTTATTAGTAACAAAAGTCCCCTATCATATGTGGGCAAATTCCTACGCGGCTAAGCTATCCATTCTTCAAGTAAAATTATGGAGACCTACTTACTTTCAAGCTCCCTAAATTAGCTGACAAATCCTCATTTGTATTCTCCTCTCCACTTCCTTTGCTCACATCATTTTCAGTAGCATCTTGAAGCTGAGATGAACAGATTTAAGCATATTGCGAAGAGAAAGTTCCCATAAAACAGAAATTACAAAACATGAACGCAGAAAGGCAATTACCCCCAAATTCATTAAGCTAAGTGAAACATCTTCCTGCTGTTTCTTAAGGGTTGTCCTCAGCTCTTGGAAATCCTGGAAAGGGACATGAGAGGAAAGATTTTCAAAAAGAACTAAATCCAGAGATGAAGCAGAAAATCTTGGAATGCAAGCGAGATCCTTACTGAACGAAGCTGTTCTATTTCATTATTGAGTGCACTTTTGATATCAGAGAGTTCCTGCAAGACAGATAAAATGATAAATGATGTGCTAATATATAAACTGCCATGCAACCTGCAACTGCAAGAACTCTGCTGCTAGCATAAGATTAGCATGGCTTTGCTAAAGGTAGGCAATACTTTTAGCTTTACACTATATAAACACTGAACTAAAAGGAATTATCAAAAGCACACGGCAGGCATTTACAATCCTAAAGATCTCTAGTTAAGTTTTCATTGAATATTTAGCAAAGTAAATATTTACAAAACCAAGCCAGAAACTAAACAAAAAAGGTAAGCTTACACTCTAATCTTTAAAAAGAACTACTATTATAAAAGGCAGGTGTGGATAATCATAATGCAAAAACAGACTTGAATACAGCTAAATGGCATTAATGTGAAGTGCAAAGATACTCACAACTTTGTACTTTGTCACTTGGGTGTCTAAATTGCTCCTCCAATTCTGCAGATCCTGCAACAGCAGAAGATAAGAATTTATATTAATGGTTCTGAGGAGAACTCCACAAAATTTGAAGTAAAATTCTATTAACAGTGTAAAGGAAACATATCAAGCATGTCACCATTCAAAGAAAGAAAAGAGCAAAGAAGATGCATCACTTCTACATATGGAAGCAATTGTCCAGAAGGGAAATAGCATATTTTATGCAAAATTCCAAAATTAAGGCACTAGAAACAAACACACCAATGACAAAATCTGGTTCTTCTATTTCTAATGAAGCCAATCTCCTAATAGCTAAATTTCCAAATGGAATGAGCAAAGAAAACATGCAAATGCATCCAAGGTTATTCATATGCTCATGTGGATTCAATGATAATTTATTACCCAAAGCACCTAAACTCATGAAGATTGAGATTGAACAACAACTGATTCCCAGAAACACATGATTCATAAGGTAATAAAGAAAAAATAGAGTGAATGCACCAAGTTAATAAAATTACAACACACCTCCTTAAGTCCTCGGAGTCTTCCTAAAAGCTCTGATTGTGATTCATTCAATTCCTGCTCAAAAAAACACATAGAAGTTAGTTTCATTTAATGTTTACTATGGAGATCTAAATGTTACTTCCAAAAGAAACTGCTGAAAATAGCAAACTCTGAGCAGAGAACTATTCCATACAATAACAAAAAAAAGGAGAAGATCAAAAACGAAATTGTTGTCAGTATACATGTTGAATATAGCTTCATAGCTAGTACACATGCTAGGGCGTGATATTCTGATTAAGTAGGAAGATAAAAATATTACTTAACACCTCTACTCAGAATGCGAGCACTGTGCATCAGTGCCATCTCTGTCATAGAATAATATGTGACCAGATGAAACTCGCATTGGTATGAGTTAGTGCAAGTGGCATAAGTTACATCAACAGATCCATTGCTTGTTTAATGCTCATAGATAGAAACGGCACATCTTCCCGTTGAGATCAGTCCTACAACTAGAATTCGTTTATATATACTGAAACCCAACCTCTGATCTTCTTCACCTGTACCTTTGATTTCATGATCATTGTATCAGTTCAATCCCATAACCAAAGTAGTGACCATGCACAGTGAAGTGGTTGGTTATCTAGAGGATAGTCTCAACAAAAGAAAAAAAACTTCCCAAGCATTTGGAGAACTTCCCGAACAGAGATTCTATTTCTTGTCTAGAAGAGAGATGCTGGAGCCTGATCGGAAGTATGTTCCAGCAGAATTCGGGAGCTCCTTGTACCTAGTGCGATCACTGTGACACCAAATAACAGCCTCCCTTTCCTCAAAAAAAAAAAAATAACAGACCCGCGGGACATAGCAACGCGCTCCCCCAACCCACACACGCATAATTTCCGCCCACACGTCGCCACGCCTAAGCAAATCGAGGGAAAAAAAAAAGCGGGAGAAACAGTAGAGTAAACCCTAGGGCCAGAGCTGACGGATCCTCACCGAAATCTTCTCCCCCACGGGCAGCAACTCCTCCTTCCTCTGCGAATCCTGGCACATAACCAACACCCGCAAAAGGAAAACGAGATTCAGCACCGCGGGAATCGAAGGAGAGGGGAGGGGAGGGGAGGGGGGGCGCCGTGCTAACCGCCGGGGACGGGGCGCTCTCGGCCGACGCCGCGGGAGCCGCGGCGGGCGAAGCGGGCTGCTCCGCCGGGGACGCTTCGGAGCCCGACATCCGGAGGGAGCGGCGGCGTCGACTGCGGCGGCTAGGGTAGGGTTAGGGTTCCGCGGGGCGCAGAGGAGCGGGGGAGCGGCCGGCGGTGTGCGCGAGGGAGAGGAGAGGGGAGGGGAGATTTGAAATTGAAATGGGAGAAGGGGAAAGGGGGGGGGGGGGGGGGGGGGGGGGGAGAGGAAGGCCAGATGGGAAACCGGGGAAGCGGATCCGATGATCTGGGCCGTCCGATCCTCCAGACATCCATCTCACGCGGCGTGCAGTGTTCTCGTGTGTTTGGTTCGTGACACTGGGTAACCCCACCCAAATTTTGATTATGGCCACACTGAGACAATGACAGGACCGGGACGAGCAAATGAGATTTTGTTTGTGGCCAAACCAAAATTTCGCCAATAATAAGTGGAGAGACTAGCTATCGCTTGTGCTACGTATCTCCGAACCATCATCTAGAGAGAAGATTGCTTGGGACATCCAATTTCAATTCAGCATAATAGTCTGTTTCGGTCCAAAATTAATTTTTCCTTCCACGCGCAGATAACAGCTCACACATTAGTTTTGTGATGCACGCAAGCTGACTTATTATGCAAGCACGCATGCTGCAGAGCATTAATTATTATTACACATGCACATATGTTGCATGGCATTGATTCTGTAGATAGGTGTTAGCTTACACGCATACGGCCTATATTTAGGTGGGAAGTAGTTTTGTCTTCTTCTTTTTCCTTTATTCCTTTTACTCGTTTCCTTCAATTTTTTCTTTTCTTTTTCTATTTTATATTTTTCTTATAAGCATATATATACAAAATCTTTTTTCTTTCTCTTTAAATTAATATTTTGATAATTATTTTTCTTTTGTCTTCTTATCTTGATTGTTTTATTTTCATATTTTAAACTAGTTTTTTTAATTTTTTTCAAAGTTTATGTTATCTGTATTTGTTTTATGATTGCTTTTTCATTATTCCCTATCCAATGATTATTTTTCTTTAATTCTTTTATTTATCGTTGCATCGTGGACCGCCAGATTGAATAATATTTTTATGTGATATATACTGATTTATTTACATTGAGAACTAAATTCACTATCTAATGTTGCTTCGTTTATAAAATATCCAATGTACATGTTTACTATACGCTGGCAAGCTGCAGTCTAGTCACGTTGTCCACGCATGATACATGCATGCAAAGTTTTATCTTTTTCTCTTTTCTTTATTCTTTTTCCACTTTATATTTTATTTTATTTTTCCACTTTTTCTTCCTTCTTTATTTTATTTCTTTACTCATTCATTTGCTTTTCCATTGTAGATCTTATGCATTTGCATTGTCGTTTGTAATGGAACCTCGAGCTCCGCTCGGTGATGTGACCAACACAACAAGATCATGTTCGACCACGATTAACAAGAGATAGAGATCTGGTCATCTGGTGTTCAGAACATAGGCACGAGTAATGACTACAATCTTCTTGCTTATTTTAATCATACATAGTTTCTTTAAAATACTTGTTGCAATTAAAATTTAGTGTAAGTATTTTTTCATAATATTATTCTTCAAACACGTGCGTGCAGCACATGCACCCTACTAGTAAAACAATATGACACAGTATATATGGTTGTTGGCCGCGAGGCGTTGCCACGGTTAGCTTGCTTGCCTCCATTCATATACACTAGTTTCATTTTTATTGTTGTTGATGCATTTGTCCTTCATAAAAAAACATTTGTCTATCTGTAAGTAATTTGTTCGCAAATTAAATTATTTGTTCGCTTTGTAGATTAAATTGTTCAGCTATGTTGATTCATTTGTTCGCGATATTTATTTTTTATTGTTTAGTTTATACAATCAATATTCGTGATGTTTAATATTTTGTTCGTTGTACATTATTATTTGTTCATCATGTTTAAATTTTTTTTCATTAAAATAGTTATTTATTCATATTTTTAAAATATTTATTTACGGTATCCGAAATAAATTATTTAGTTTTAAAAAATAATTTTAGAAAATATTGTGCAAATATAGGCAAGTGTGGTCCTGTTTTGAAGATTTTATCATAAGAAAGATAGCTTTTTTAGTTTTAAAATTTCATGCATGTGGATGACGTCATAGTTGTTGTTATTTTCTGCATGCACCTGAATTCTCATCGTCGATGCTCAAGAAATAAATACCTTGACACCTGGCACCGATGCTCATAATCCCACAGGTACACAGCGTGTGCATCGATGCTCAGTTGGAGATGGCGCCCAAAATCACCCACTTGCGTCAGAACTAGAGGAGAGGGAGGAGAGCAATGGCTGACTGCAAAATTATTTTTTTTACTGAACCAGCATCGGCTCAACAACATGTCTCGCAAGCAATGCTTTTTGTTTCAGCATCGGTACGTGCAGTGGGACGCCTCGATGCTCGGAGAAGGGAGAGAAGATTTTAGCATCAGTTTTGACCACCGCTGTGGACAGTCTAACGGGTCTCGGCCCACGGAAAACAATCGGGCAATAGGGAAATTAATTTCACTTCAGATGATAGTTTATTAAATTATCACCATAAGTGATTGTTAACCGCATCCTCCCAGCCCCACTGTGCCACGCGTGTCTTTAAGAAACCTATGCAAATAAGGGAGCACTCTTCCTCATCTGTTTCACGGAATCTAATAAATTCCTCAATCCCAAACCGTGATGCTCAAAACACAAACATACAACAATATGGTTTCCATCTCCATCTTCCTATAATTTTTCCACCACATTGATATGATCTCGGGTTCTTTCCACCTCACTACTGCCCATCACAAAAATTCGCCCCTAATCAACGGACATATGGCTTTCGCATTAGGATTTTTCTAAAGAAGGTTATTTCAATGGATTTGATATGACATCTAAATGTTTTTTACTGCCGTTGGAAGGAATCTGGTGGTAACACTGGTGACATTACATAATACCTTTCTAGCTTAAGTTTGTGTTACCTCCTAAGTCCCAAAGTCCCAGGGCTATAAAATCAGCCATTTAGATATCTTTTATAGTGGCAAAGAAAAAATAATTTAGTGGTAAATATGTTCCGGATAAAAGTTAAAAGAAAGTCTAATAAAATTAAATATGTTTCCCAATCTTTTTTTTAAAGGGAGCAACGCAAAACATCAAAGAAAATGAGCAAGCAATGAGTGGTGCCATATGCCTGTCCATTTCGGAAGGGGAAACGAAAAAGGCCGCTTAAACACATACCACACTCATTGATTTTGTGTTGATAAGTAAGGGCACACACATGGAAGAATGAGCAAAAACATGCGTTTAGGTTATCACGTGGGCCTATATTGCATTTTTGTACAAGATGACGTCGTCAACAAAAAATTGTGCAAATTGAGCAGCATAAATAAACAAGCAGAAGGTCACAAAAAGTGCAGTGCTATATATAAATGTCCTAATATCCATTTCCAAAAGAAAAACAAAAGGCACCATATATGTTTGTATGTGAGTAGTACTGTCCTATACCAATAATACATCAAGGAAAAAAAACTAAAAAACACACTACCAATCCAACTTATACACGATTCTGTGTTGTGTTGTTGCGCATCAGCAGTTGCTGTTGATTTTGTTTCTAGAAGTTCTCCTTGTGGAAGACGAACTTTGTTGTTGTCTTGTGCGAGAAGTCCTGCGACAGGCGGCGGAGCTCCGGCGTGACCTTCTGGTCGCCGCAGTAGAACACCCCCACGCGCTGCCCCTGGTGGCCGCACGCCACCCGCTTGAAGACGTCCCGCCAGTTGGGCCGCGCGAAGTGGGTGCGCACCCGCGTCCCGGACACGACGTCGACGCCGCTCTTGGCGTGGTGCAGCGCCTGCAGCATCACCAGCAGCGCCGACCGGGCGTCGCCCTCCTCGTACACGCTGGTGCAGTGGTTGTGGAGCTCCACCACGTCGCCCCGGGCGTCGCGCTCCGCCACCTCGTTCACCACGCCGCGGAACCACTCGAAGGACCCTTCCTCCCGCGTGCACAAGTAGAAGTACACCCGCCGCGTCATGAACAACCGCTCGTCGCCGCCGCCGCCGCCGGCGGAGATGTTGTTGAGCACGTCCTTGACGATGCTGATCAGCGGGGTGGCGCCGATGCCGAGCCCGATGAGGAGGAGCACGTCGTACTTGCGGTAGTCCTGCGCGGGGGCGCCGTAGGGCCCGTCAATCAGCAGCTTCGGGAGCTTGCCGCCGGCGGTCGCCGCCACCGCCGCGGGCGAGGTCAGGTCGGCACGGAGGAGGCCGCTCTGCCCGGCGGCCGGGGGCCGGCACACCTGCGAGAAGAGCGCGCGGAAGCTGGTCGTCCAGTCGCCGCGGCACCGGATGTGCATGCTCAGGTAGTCGTCGCCGGGCGCCGAGGTGATGGTGAACGGGTGCCTGCAGCGAATTGAACACAAGAAATTAACCATCCATCCGGACCATCCGTCCATGGCGCAATCCGAGAGGTCGGTCGGCCGGCCGGCCGGCCGGCTTGCTTACCACTCGAACGGCGAGACCTCGCCGCAGTTCACGTAGATGTACTGCCCGCTCTTGTAGCTGAACCCGTGCGGCTTGCTCATGTGGATGGCGATGACGTTCCCCGGGTACACGGCGACCTTCTCGATCCTCACCGTGGTGAGGCCGTGGGACCTCAGTGCCCGGAGGAGCCGCTCGCCGGCGTACAACAGGAGGGGGATGGCGAGGTACATCCATGTCTGAATTTTCACATTTCAAGAGAAATCTTGTCAGAACAAAAACAGTTCTCCAATCTGATTGCGCCTTGTGCTAGCTACTGATGATGAACTTGGTGAGAAAGGAATTCTCGAAGAATTTCTTTACCGTCTGCTTGTACCAGGTCCGGTTGATGTAGAGGCAAACGCCGTGGACGGCGAACGCGATGTAGACGATGACGAAGAGGTGGTGGGAGTACCAGAACATGTTGAACCCGCTGAGCCGCCGCAGCGGGTTGCCCTCGCTGAGCTTCCCCCGGCGGAACCACGGGTGCGCCTGCGTGTAGGCGACGGCCATGAGCACCACCATGATCACCCCGGTGACGCCCTCCACGCCCCTGACGAACCACCAACAGTTGGGGATCCGCCGCCGGCCGAAGTAGGCCTTCATCGGCTCGTACGCGGCGGCGCTGGCGTGCAGCAGCCGCGGGAAGTCGCACGTCAGGTGCGTGACCGCGTGCAGCGCCACGCCCACGGCCACGCCGCCGGCGACCACCTTGTGGAAGTTGATGTTGTCGTTGAAGGGGACGGCGGCGCCGAGCCGGGCCCGGGACCGGAGCCAGGTGATGGTGTTCCGGTACACGGGGAGGAGGATGAGGGCCATGTTGAACTTGGTGGTCTCGGCGCCGCCCTTGGCGACGCACACGCAGTACCCCATGACGGCGAACGTCGGGTGGCGCCGGTACGCGGCGAACTTCCAGGCGAAGAGGCCGGCGTTGATGGCCATCCACAGCGCCATCACCCAGACGCGCTTCCAGTTGTCCTCCAGGAAGTAGAGCAGGCTCCTGGCGGCGCGCCGGAGCGGGTTGCGGTCGGGCGCCGGCGCCAGCTTCTGGCTGATCAGCTGGCTGATGTTGGAGCTGTGCGTCACCAGGCGGGACTGCGCCTGCGACGGCGGCTGCAGCAGCAGCGACTCCAGGTTTGCAATCTGTTTTTTTTTTCAGAACAAAATTTGAGATGAACAATGTCAGTGCACGGAACCATGTCGAACTGATGCATTACTACAGTGCAAATGGAAGGGAATTTATGAACCTCAATGTAGCTCCTCCATGATCAGGGCGGTGTACTCGTCGACGCGCTCCAGGATCTTGGACAGCTTGTTTGCGGAGGCCGTCAGAGTGAGGACCTGATGGTGCAAGAAATTCAGAATGTTCAGAGTTCAGATTCTTTTTTTTTGATGGAATAGAGTTCAGATTCTTGACTGAATCAAGCTAATCAATTAAAGAGATGTTTGTTTCCATCGATCCATTTTCATTAGTTCATTACCTCTTTGAGCTCCTCTTCAGTGATCTTGTCAACCCTGCAACAAGTTCAGACATCAACATACTTTGGACTTTTGGGCATCAACATACTAGTACAAAATTTGTCACTCGAGTTAAACTGAACTCATACATGTCAAAGAAGGTACGAAGCTTGGCATCGAATCCTGGGTCAGAGAGCTGCTCCCAGAACTCCCGGAGCTGATCCTTGGTGAGCACCTGCGTTGTGATCCCTCTCCGCCGCGCAAGGGAGTCGAAGATCTGCACGGCGAATTCCTCGGATCCAACCATCCCTGCAGCATTAGATGGGCAAGAACATTTCAGCATACAGCTGTAGCATGAACTGAGAGAAACTGAAGAGTGGCAAGGCGTGCAGCTCACCGATGCACTGGCCGAAGCGCGAGCGGAGGAGGAAGCCGTCGACGGCGAGGCGGTGGAAGCGCTTCTCGACCTCGGGCCAGCCCTCGGTGACGGCGGCCTGGTTGAGGAACTGGAGCCCCCTGAGCGCGCTGGCGGCGCCGGTGACGCTCTGGTCGAGCATGGCGGGCCGGTCCCGGTCCCCGCGGAGCAGCGCCGCTAGCGGCACCGCGGCGCGCTTGGTGGTCCCCGACGCGACGCGCCGGAGGGCCTTGAGCTTGGACGAGAGCCCGCCGGGGCCGGGCGCAGCCGCCGGAGCCGCTGGGCGGTCCAGGACCGCCGCCTCCTGCGCGTCGTCCGGGGCGGCGACGCTCTTGACGCCGCGGAAGGGGACGGCGCCGCCGCCGCCGCCGCCCCGGACGTCGAGCGTGACCTCGACGTACTCGTCCTCGTCCTTGAACCGCGTGCTCCGGCGCTTGCCGTCCGCGGACGGGCTCCTGAACGCCGACGCCGGCGGCGGCCCCGCGCCGCCGCCGGCGCCGCTCCCGGCCTGGCCCGACATGCCCACTCGAACGAAGCTCCGGTCCTGCAATGGCGCCGCGGCGGCGAGGAAGAGGAACATCAGCACCGGCGGCCATGAGCATTATACAAATGGACTGTAAATCGCATTATATAAATGGACTGTAAATCGCGAGACGAATCTAATAAATCTGACTAGATTCTAATTAGATAGACGGTAATTAAACTGCTCATTAACCTAACTAGATCGTAATTAGATAGGCGGTAATTAAACTGCTCATTGCATTCGTCTCGCACGCGATCGGACGATTACCTCGCTCGCTGCTGCAGCAGACTAGCAGCTAGCAGTCCACCAGCGAAGGAGACGGCGACATGCATGCATCGGCTGGTCTCGGTCGTCAGACGAATTTCTTATCTTTAGTTGGTGATGCGCAGCAGGAAGGGCGCCGATACAGGGGGCGCCCCCAAGGTTGGCGACGGAATCCGGGGGATGGGCGGGCGGGGATCGGAAACCGGTGAAGCGCTCTGCCGGTTTTCAGCATCCCGGGGTGGTGCACATGAGCTGTGCTTTAGACTTACATTCTTCCCTCCGATGCTTGCAGGCATAAATAATTGGGGTATTTTCAGTACGAACGAACCACTGAATCCTTGTGCGCGTCGTGCCGGGAACATCAGAGCTTTTGGTTTTTTTTTATTTTCATTTCCTTTTTTCCTAACGAGCACGATCCTTTATGATCTCAATCTACAGCTTGGATTGCGAGCCGTACATTGTGCCATTTAAAGTTTTGTAAGCGCAACACATTTCATTGTGTCAACGTTCTCTTGGCACCAGCGGGGAGAGGGAGCGTGTGTTGCGAGTTCCATCATTTGCTAGTGTAGTTCATCAAATCAGTGAATGATGAATAAGCAGCAGGAGAACATCAAATCCCGGGGGCGGGCGTTGCCTTTCGGAAACCAGTGAAGCTATCCGTGCCATCTTTAGGATCCGGCCGGGGTTATCTCGTTCGGTAGATGGCGAGATTAGCTAGATAGATACTTGTAGCATATGATGATAAGGTGTACTGTACTGCTCCCTCCGTCCTGAAATATAAGATATTTTGATTTGTCCTAAGTCAAAGTAGTTCAAGTTTGACCAACTTTATAGAAAAAATTAGTAATATTTTAAAATTTAAATGAGAATAAGTAGATATATTATGAAATATATTTTTATAATTTATTTATTTGATATGTTAGATGTTAACCATTTTCTCTATAAATTTGATCAAAGTTAGACTATTTTGAATTAGAATAAAGTAAAATGTCTTGCATTTCAGGACGGAGGGAGCAGTATAATAATTAATCTTTCTTCCGGTAGCTTACTTGAGAACACCGGTACACACTACTTTGTATTTTTTTTTATTTCCTTCGCTTAATTATGACCCCGATTGCATGCGACTTATTAGCCACACGATCTTTTAGCTATTTCGATGTTAGGAATAATCCAATTCCAATGCAAGGACATGATGAGCTAATTCAAAAACCACGCGACATTTTATCGAGGCTACTCTCTTTCCATATCTGGACGGCACGTGTGTCTCCCGTCACCACCGTGGTTGCTGTTGGCCATGCATCGATCGTGTCCTGGTCAACCACTTTGCTTGACACGCACGTGAGAGCAGTGCGTGCGTGCGTGCATGCCACTAGCTAGCTAGCAGCCACCAGCAGGGAAACATCAAATCCCGGGTGCGCTGCCACGGAAACTAGCGTGAAGTGAAGCTCCATGCCGGATTTCAGGATCCGGGCATGCGTATGGTTCGGCAGTGGATCGGATGATGAGCGAGATTAGACAAACGAATTAGGCTGTGGTTGGATCCTTACCTAAAAATTTTACACCCCGTCGCATCAAAAGGAATCTTGCTATTTAGGAGTATTAAATAAAATCTGTTTACAAAATCTTTTGCACAGATGAGTTGTAAATCGCGAGACGAATCTAATGAGCCTACTTAATCCATGATTTGCAACTGCGATGCTACAGTAATCATCCGCTAATTATAGATTAATATACCTCATTAAATTCGTCTCGCGATTTACAACTCATACGTGCAAAAGATTTTATAAACAGATTTTATTTAATACTCCTAAATGGTGAGTTCTCTTTCAAAAAAATTTGAGAGGGGAACTAAACACAACCTTAGCACATGAGATGTACTGTACTGCATTCTTTCTTTCGAAGATTTTATCGAACATTATTATTGTAAGTAAGCAACTTCAGCAGATCATCTAAACAGTCTTCTACCTCAAGTTTAGAAGATTAAGCCAGAAAGATGCACTTCAGCAGACAGCAAATTTTGAGGCCTTTAAAAAATTAGAGGTAACCTAATTTAGAATTTACTCGCATGAGCCTACATCTATACATCAAAAAAATCGTTGTTTAGCTAGGAGAGAAACGTGACTGGTTGACGCGCTAGACTTCCTCCTCCTTTTACATCTAACGAACAGACTCTTGCCACGACGCAACGAATGTTCTCGATCTCGTCACCGCCGCCGACGTTGTCGCCCTTTGACTCCTCCTTTTTACAATCTTCTTGTATGTTATTACCCTCCCTCCCTATATGCATGCATGTTAGCTAAGTCTAGCAAAGGAGGTAATAAAAGGCGATGGATAGAGGGCAGAAAGGCTGGATCACTGGCCTAGGCTCGTCTCGTACGCTAGCCAGTAGCAGTAGCACCGTAGCAGGTTGCGTTCCCCGTACACTGCTAAAAAATCACATTGGACCGCGGTCTTTAATACCAGCTGTCTTTCAGCTGGTACTAAGCGACTCATTCAGTACCGGATCAGGATTACAGTGCTCCTGAGAGCCCTTTAGTAACGGCTGGAGGCTCCTCCCGATGGCACTTTAGCACCGGCTGGATCCTCCAGCCAGTACTAAATGGAGCCGAGGAGGTTTAGTACCGGCTGGTGGCTCCAGCCGGTACTAAATGATGAGAGCTAGTACCGACTGGAGCCTCCGGCCGGTACTAACTTGGCACCTCAGTATATCAGACAACTTTTTTCCTCCCCGAGCCCGAGGCATTCATTTCACCCGAGCTCGGGCTCTCTTCTTCCTCATAGCGTTCTAGAGATTTGCTGCCCATTTTAGTCAAGTTTTAGGGGATTTCACTCATCCAGATTCTCAAAAGGTTAGCAACTTCATCCTCTCTTCTTTGGTGGTCTTTATGCTTCGTTTCATGCTTTATACTTAGAGAAATATGTGTTGATTTCAAGTGATATATATGTATATATATATATCTTCATAGCAATATTATTTTCATTTAATATTATATAATTATTATTCTTATGATTTGAAGCTAGTGATTGTGAAATAGCAAATTTTTTGAATTGAAAAATGTATACACTTGGTATTTATTTTGTATTAATAAGGAATTATTTTGACACTCTAATGATGTATTTATTCAGGTTCCCATTGAAACCATCGCAAAGTTAAAAAAATCTTTGTTTCGGATATGTATATGTCGTCAGCCTTGATCCTGCGGTGTTAATATTGAACTCGGGGCCAATATCGATGTCCGCGATACCGTGCGGTGCAGGGACGTGATGAAGGGGTATGGTCTTGGTCCAAATGTAGAAATCCTCACCTTTCAGCGAGGTGAGGATGGCACCATTAGGACCAAGGCCGTACTCTTTCATCACGTCCTTGTACCACACGGTATCGCGGATATTTATGTTGGCCCCGAATGATAGTGGCACCACCACAGGATCAAGGTTGACGGCATACATATATCCTAAACAAAGATTTTTTTTCTTTTCGATGGTTTTTACATAAGGAGCCTAAATAAATGTTCTGAACTATGATTGCATCCCACATATGGTGTTGTATTACGAGTGTTCGTAAACTGAATAGTGTCAAAATAATTAGGGTTTAAAAATAAGGATTTTCTTGATATTTTTAATTTTTTGAGATATATAGCTAGAAGCGATGACTAAAAGTAATTTTTTATGCTATGAAGCTTGTGAAATTTATAATTAGTGAATGTGAATCCAAAGACTTTATTATGTTATTTTTTTTTGTTTCATCCGTAGAAATGACTTTGCAACAGGATGTATTGGTGCGTCGTGCTTTTGCTCGGGCATTGGAACGCAACCATTTGAGCTGCACAGGCCATTCACTTGAGTTCCGCCCTGAAGAACGTCTTGGACTTGTTAGCGTTCGTATTCGTCGTTGCGTAATGGATGATCTGTACTAATAATGTAGACCTTTTTAATTAGTCATGGTGTCATGCTGTGTAATGGATAATGTAATGATAAGTAGATCTCTTAATTTTTCTTAATTATTCATATTATTTGTGTTTATTTAATTTGAATGTAATTTAATTTGAATGTCATTTAATTATGTACTTTAATTTGAATGTATTTGTAATACGATTTTGTCATATTAATAAAGATGTGCGACCTTTATTATAAATAATTATTAAAGAATTGTGAAGCCCTTTCACATTAACATAAATCGTGAATTAACCTAAATCTTGAATCTATAGTGTCCCTAAATGAAAAAAATATTATTGCAGATGGAGAGACAATGGATGTACGGCGATCGGTGCACCATAGCGTGGATTAATGGTCTAAAGTCTTTTCTCGATGCGGCTGAGACTCACAGATTCTCGAAAGGTTTTATGTGTTGTCCATGCCGCTTTTGCAGAAATAACAAGGAATTTTCTAAAATAAACACTCTACACGCCCATGTTTACGAAAGGGGTTTCATGGATAACTATACTCTTTGGACCAAGCACGGTGAACCTGGAATTCTGGTGGAAGACGATGAAGATAATGATGATGATAACAACATTCTGGACCTGGCTCACTTATATGAAGCGGGTGCCTTTAATGATGAACCAATGGACGAGGCTGAAGAGAATGCCGCAGAAGAGGTACCACATGACGATCTAGGTCAGATTTTGCTAGATGCACAGAAAGATAGTGAAACCGTGAAGGAGTCAAAGAAGTTTGAGAAGATGTTAGAGGATCACAAAAAGTTATTGTATCCAGGTTGCAAACAAGGGCACAAGAAGTTGGGTAGCACGCTGGAATTGCTGCAGTGGAAGGCAACAAATGGTGTTACCGATAAAGGTTTTAAGGAGCTCCTGAAAATCGTAAAGAACATGCTTCCCGAGGGCAACGAATTGCCCTCGTCAACATACGAAGCAAAAAAGGTTGTTTTCCCTCTTGGATTGGATGTACAGAAGATTCACGCATGTCCAAACGACTGTCTCCTCTATCGCGGTGAATATGAGAATCTGGATGCTTGTCCTATTTGCGACGCAAAGCGGTATAAGATCAGGGAAAATGATACTGATGATGGCAGTAAAAAAATTCCCGCTAAACTTATGTTGTATTTTCCTATAATACCACGTTTGGAGCGCTTGTTCAGAAACAAGTCACACGCTAGAGTTGATGCGGTGGTACCAAGAAGACCGTAAGCAGGATCAGATGCTGAGACACCCGTAGATGCATTCTAGTGGAGAAATGTGAACAGAGAATTCCTAGAGTTTAACAAGGACACAAGGAATATAAAGTTTGGTTTGAGTACGGATGGAATGAATCCATTCGGCGAGTGGGGAGCAGTCACAGTACATGGCCTGTGACTCTATGTATGTACAACCTTCCTTCTTGGTTATGCATGATGTGGAAGTACATCATGATGTTTGTGCTTATCTAAGTTCCAAAACAATCCGGCAACGATATTGATGTGTACCTTCGACCGTTGATTGATGAGTTACTACTGTTGTGGAAGGAAGAAGGTGTACGTGTCCGTGATGAGTATAAACAGGAAACTTTCAACTTCTGAGCATTGCTTTTCGTAACCATCAATGATTGATGAGTTATTCTGACATCACCAGCCGCTCAAAGGGCCCCAACATGGATCTCCCATCACCATACACTCAAATGGGCCCCGGCATGGATCCGCCGTCATTACTAGCTGCTCAAATGGACCACGGCATGGATCCGCCGTCACCAGCCAGTTAAAGGGAACCTAGCATGAGTCCGTCACTTCCTAAGGTCAGGAAGAATGCAAAAAAGGCCTGGGTCCCGCCACCGCCACCTCCTAGAAAGAAGAGGACCCAAGTTAAGAAGAAAGAGAAGCCTCCACCCGAGAAGTTCCCATACATACGATATGACACAAGAAGAATTGGACGCTAGCGTGAAAAAACACGTTAAAGAACAACTCGCGCCAAAGAAGTCTGAGATGAAACAACCGGTCGATCCAGCCGGGAAAAAGCACTTCATAGCCATGTGCCAACCATGGCAGGAAGAAAGACTATTAGACTACGAATGCTCGATCACAAAGTCTTATGAGAAGAAGAGCAATCGTCGCTACAACCAAGTTCCCCAGCTTGGAGAACAGCCGAACCAATCAATACATCCACTTATAGTTTTTTCAAAGGAGAATGAAGCTACGATTGAGTTTGTGGTGGAATCGAATCTCACGAAAGCCCAACTCCTAGGGCAGGCTGATATTCCAAAGCACCAAGGATCAGAAAGAAAAAAATTTTGAAATGGGTGAACCTCTTATGTGGCCGGAGTTGATCGAGATGCTACCAACGAAGATGCAGGAGTTGCATAGATGGCACATGAAGGAATCTAGAGATGGAACCATAATGTTCGCAGCTCGAATTAAAAATAACGATTTCGATCAGGGGCCCGATGACATATGGATCGAGTTTGAGAGTTTTTGGTTTCTATACCATCAGGACGCTCTAGACAAGTCCCTCCTCAGTGTATTTTGTATGTAAGTATATCTCCTCTCATTTCTATATTGTAGCTCAACTGGTTCTGGGCTTTCTCATTCCCTCTTTTATTTTGTATCATGTATAGGGTCGAAGGTGCAAGAATGCCGGAGAAGGGGTTACTGCAACGTCGGTTTCATGGACCCAGATGTTATAAACGAGAGTAGCATACGCAAATGGCCAAATAGTACCATGAAAATATATTCATGGCCTTGGATGGGCAGAATACTTGTGAATTTATTCTGTTGCCGTACAACTTCGAGTAAGCACTTCAACTATATATCTTTTTCATGCCTTCCATTTGATAATATGTATATCGGACATTTGATATGTATATCTGTCTCAACAGCTTTCACTGGATCTTGCTATGTATCAAGATTGATAAATGTCGGGTGGTGGTGTTTGACTCTAAGAAAACATCGACAGCTAAATATCAAGACCTCATAAATCTCCTCCAAATAGCATGGGCTCACTTCCTTAAAAAGTACATAGGAATATCAGATAACCCGGGTGAACTTTCTTTCAAAACAGACTTTCCGGTATGAATACAATTCTCGCACATCTAGTTCCATTTCTTTAATCACCATTAATATTTAATAACTCTTTGTGTATATATAAATAGTGTATGAGATAGGATCCCGGAAATAACTTATGTGTGTAATATGTTTGTGAGTTCATCCGCAACTTTTGCGGCCCGAAGAAAATAACGCGAAGAGCATATAAAGTAAGTAAAAAAATTAAGAAGGATTCCTTTCTTTTAATTTCGTACAAGTATTGATTTGAATAAATAATATTTGTTCTAGTTCCATTTCTTTAATCACCATTAATATTTAATAACCCTTTGTGTATATATAAATAGTGTATGAGATAAGTGCCCGGAAATAACTTATGCAGGTACTACGTTCGTGAGTTCATCCGTAACTTTTGCTGCCCGAAGAAAATGACGCGAAAATCATTTGAAGTAAGTAAAAAATTAAGAAGGATTTCTTTCTTATAATTTCGTACAAGTTTTGATTTAAATAAATAATATTTGTGCGTAACAGATCTTCAGAATGAAAGAGGACCTCATCGAACCGGAAAGAGTTAGGCGGTTCAAGAAGAAATATGTGGATTCTTACTTGATGAGGTCATAAATTCTAAAGGAGAATTTTATGCAGATCATAGGATAAGCGTGGCTAGATTAGATCCAAACAGAGAAGAAGACGATAGATATGGTTGAATTGTACGGAAAAACTTGTGTGCATATTCTTGTATTATGAAATTGTATATCGATTATGTGTGTATATATATGTTATATAGATATATACGTCTTTATGAGATATATGCTATATAGATACGAATATATATATAAATACGAATGGTAGCTAAACACAAACGGGATATAGATACGAATACGAATTCGAATTAAAACAAAAAAATTCAAAAGTAAACAAATAAAAAAAGAAGTTAGTATAGGCTGGTATTACCAACCGGTACTAAACTGCCGCACACGGCGCCTGATGTGGCAAGCAGGTTAGTTACCAGCCGGTATTTAGTATCGGACACAGCGTCCGGTACTAAAATGCTGACGGATGACGGATTAGTACCGCCAGTGCTGTAGCGGACAGAACCGGTACCAAGAGGATGTTCCAACCCGGTTGCCGTCCGTCACCAGTCACCACGCCCGGGGAATCGCGCCGTGCCGGCGACGCCACAGTTGTCGTCGGGCTAGCCGGCCGCTAGCTCCCTGGTTTCGCACCGCATGGACGCCGCGTGACGTGGAGGCTGGAGCCTGGAGAGCATGCAGAGCAGCCCAGGGAGCGAGAGACCCTGTTCCGTCCCGTGTCGTCCTGCATGCGTTCGTCGTCGCCTGTATCTGCGTATCACGTGAGAGTTAGGCAAGGTTCATCACGTGTCCTTGTCTCTTACATGCATGCTTGTAGGTCTACTAATGGGTCTAAACCCACCCTTTATTCACCCCGCCTAATTATTTATAAAAATCAAATGGCAACCCGCTTCAACCCAAAAACTCAACTAAATAATCCACCCCGGCCTGCTTCATTTTATGCTTAAACTCATGGTATGGCTAGACCTACCAATCAAACCCACCTCAATCAATAACCCATATTTAACTATATATATTTATATTTAGTAGCTCCGCTCTTGACGTGGGGTGCACGTACAGGTCTAGCCACACCGCTTTGTATAGAATAGTTGTCAATCATACAGAGTCATCTCCAACAAATTTCAGTCAATTCAAACTAGCTGTCAGTTATAATGAGTCATCTCCAACAAATTTAATCAATTTTCATAAAATTTTATAGTGTGAACGCGATGTTTTATTTTCAGGGTCCGGCTCTTGATACAGGGTCCACGTGTAGTTCTAGCTACACTGCTTTGCCCAGAGTAGCTGTCAGTCATACTGAGTTATCTCCAACGAATTTCAGTCCATTTCGATAAAATTTTATATGTGAACGCGATGTTTTATTTCCAGGGTCCGACTTTTGACGTGGGGTCCACGTGCAGATCTAGCCATACTGCTTTTTAGAGAGTAGCTGCCAGTCATAGTAAGGCCTTGTTTGGAGAAATAGCCAAGGGTTATTTTGTAGGCTAAAATTTATTCAAAAAAATAGCCCTTCAATGAAATAGCTCTTGAGATGTTTGGATCCAGGAGCTATTTAGCTTAGCTCCTAAAGTACTTTTCCAATCATTTTGTTGCTACTTTAACAAAAGAGAGAAAGACAGAGTCAGTGGCCCCACCCGAAATAGCCTTTCTTGGAGGGGATAGTTTTTTGGGTGGGCTATTTGCAAATAGCCCAGAAATAACTCTCATGTTTGGCTCCTCTAGGGCTATTTGGGCTATTTGAGCGGAGGTAAAAAATAGCATAGGGATCCAAACAGGGTCTAAGTCAAAATTGATTAAAATATATTCATTCCAACCCGCATTTACATAGAATCCGCTCCGTCCCATCCCATTACCTTATACAACTCATTTTAACCCGTCTAAATACACTCCATGTAAAAACTCACCCCGTAAAACCCATTTCTGCCGCGGCTGGCCGGTGGTGGGACCTAGAGTTCAGAGGGCTCTCGTATCTCCGTGGACACGTTTGTGCCCGTGCGTTGCGTTATGTGTGCAGATAGCTTTATACAGGAGTAGCCTTTGTGTACAAATTGAGGTCGGTGTCTGTACCCTGACCCTGTATCAGATTGTGCTCCACCCCGTCGGAGATCTTGGAACCTTGTGTAGTAGTAGTAGTACGTGTGAATTGAACATCTATTTTCAACCTTCTTTTGGCGAGAGAGAGAGAGGGAGAGAGGTCATCATTAGTAGCATTAGAATTATATTAGCGTTAGGTAAGCTACCTCGCTGCAGTACACCTCTCTTTGCCCAAAATCCTGCCTTGGATTGGCCAAGGGACTGGATTATCTAAGGTTAGTTGTTAGGCGTCATGGTCAACCAGTTTTGAGAAATAAAGCTCATCATGTCGTGTGTGCATGCCTGCGACACCGTTGTCGTCGTCCCAGATGAAGCCAGGAACACATCAAAACCCGGAGGCGCTCCACCTCTCTCTCTGTGTGTGTGTGTGTGTGTGTGTGTGTGTGTGTGTGTGTTTCTCTCCTACAGTAGTAATTACGGAAAATCTAAATGGCGATATATAAACTACTCCACTCCATATATAGGCGCAGTCATCGAACTTGAACCAGATTCTAACAGGACTTATCCTTTGTTGAACACACACGGACCAATCATGGGCCGGGGTAGCCAGCAGACAGATACGGCCCAGCGCCAGTACGAGAGGGATTTGGGCCTGCCTTGGGTTATTGGGCTCATTAACAGCACTTTAGGACCACCACCCGATTGCTGTCCAAGAATTCCTCCTGCTTAGATAAGAGTAAATTTTCTAAAAAAAAAGAGTAAATTGGTTCCTCGCCCTAGAAAAAGTTAAGCTTAGTTTCTTAACCTTTTTAATTGAACTTGATTATCTGGCCTCAAAATAAAATTTATTTGGATTTTTGGCCCTTCCGTTACTTTAACAGGGTGACGGTGTTAATTGCAACGTGAAATGACTCCTTTACCCCTGTCGCTAAATGAAACGCTGACCATTTGAATTGCATATAAATCCACAATTGCAATCGAAGTGCACACCTACACAATGATTTGAAATCAATGGTTGAAATAAAATTATTGTTTTCATATATATTTGGATTTGATCTTGCATCGTTGCGTGTACATGTCAAGCGAGTAGAGTACCCTAGTACTACTGCATTATTATTACGTCATGTTCCTCTGTTTCATTCTATTATTGTCACCTGACATTTCCTCACCGCTGTCTCGTTCTCGTGCATAGCAATTAGCCACTAAACTAAACCCACGCTGAATACAGGAAGCGGTGCTCGCTGCGCTCGAGCGCGTCAGCGATCGCGCTCACCTGCGGCGCGGGGAAGCTACCGCCCATGCTCTCGGGAGGGGAGGTTGACTTTGACTAAAAAAGGGAACAAAAAGATTATGGGATCAGGAAAATTAGTAAGTAATGTGATTGAGGAAACCATGTACGTTCATCATTATTAGATGCAATGACAACAAGACATTTCGTGCATCCCATATGCAACGGGTACAGCTATTTCAACTACAGGGTATGTACAGCCTACCTCTACTTTGATTACATTGACACGTACGAATGCGACATACAAGTACTTGATCGAAACGTTGTTTGGTATGCTCAGCCATACAAGTGCGCCCCGGTATCCCAGGGGCGCTACAGAAAATGTGGAGGAGGAGAGAAGAAACGGGAGCAAGGGGATCGGAGGGTACATCAGGGAGGCATGTCAGACGCAGCTCGAAGGGATACAAATATACAATAGAAACTCTTGTGCATATGCGCGTCCGTGCGTGCCCGATACAAGCAGCTAAAAGCCTGCCGGCCGGGGAAATTAACTAAAAGACGAACGACACGATAATAGACGAAACATCCCCCATCTGTCGACGGCTTGCAGCGAGCTGGTCGTCCCGGCCGCCGGCGTGGGAGAAGCTTGGACGACGACGCACACGGCACGCCGCCGCAGCTGGAGGTGAGTGCGATCGAGGCACCGCCATGGATCCGTTCCTCTCGGGGTCGTAGCACGGGAACCGCGGGCTGCAGGGAGTCGCCCCCAGCTTATGGACGCCGCCGCTGACCGGCGGCAACGAAGAGGTTGCAGCTCCCAGCAGGCAGCAGCAGCGCCACCATGATGATCACCCTTGCTCGCCGCCCGGGCCCACGTATCGGTTAACAATACAAAAAATGGTAAAAAAACAACAGCAACGAAAAACGATTGCGCATCCGGGGAATCGAACCCCGGTCAGTACCGTGGGAGGGTACTATGATACCACTACACCAGATGCGCTGGCTGATTGGGAGCATGCGTAAGGCAAATTTGTAAACTCGACCGATTCCCACGGCTCCGTCTCAGCTAGCACCGGCGCCCACGAAATCCAGGACGGCCTTCAGCCATGTATGTCCAAATGGGCCAGACCCAGTGAGCGGCACTAGATCCAACACGGAAAAAAACACGACCGATTAGGAATGAAAGGCGCCCAATTTGCTCCCTCGAAGGATAACTAAACTATAACTTGGTTCAATGCCATTTAGTTCATTTTACCCCATAACACAATTTGTCTTTTTTGTTTCTCCATACACAAGTTGAATTTTAATTTCAAATTTTGTACGGTAGTAGTGGACATCACAATGCATATTAAGAAAAATTTTATAATTTTTTCATCGTTATTTTTCATATAATTTTGAACTTCAATAATTAATTTATTATTAAATATCCTAACCTATCAAAATAATGATAAAAACTATGATGTATTTTTTTATAACATGTTATGATGTGTTCTATCATCTTGTAAAATTTTAACTTAAAACTCCATCTATGCATGAAGAAATAAAAAAGAAAAATTATATTAGAGGTTAATTTAAACCAAAGGACATAGTTTGGGGGATAAAATGAACCAACCGATAGTTTAGGAGGTTATCCGGACTTTGACTATAGTTGAGGGGAGTAATTTAGACTTTTTTCCATTAGAAATAGTGTCGCGCCGGCCCGACCTGATACATAGTGCTGTGTCTAGGCCGCAACCTCGGCACGTAGTGCCTGGTTCAGACACGGCACGACTAAAGGCTTGGCACGATTGGGCCAATGTAAGAGCCCATCCGTCACCTTCTTCCTCTGTCTCCTCTCTCTCTCTGCTCCCTTCCCCTCGCCCAGTCTCTCCCTACCGCCCTGATGGAGAAGTGGCGGAGACTGGCGGCCGGCGTGCGAGCGGCGGGGGACGTTCGCAACGCGCGAGCAGCAGGGGACGTCCGCGACGCACGAGCGGCAAGGGACGGCCGCCGACGCGCGAGCCTGTGGCGTGCGAGCGGTGAGAGAGGACCGGGGCACGCAGCTAAGGTGCGTGCTCGATGGGTTAGACCGGCCGGCTCGGCACGGTCAAGCGACCTTCATGCCGTGCCGGGCCGCCGGCTTAACCCATGAACCGGCACAGTACGATACGGTTAGCTTAGCGTGCCTAAACTGGGTGTTGAGCTGGGCCGCCAATTTAGCCATCTATACCTTCAGCCATGCACAAGTGCATCATTCATCCTTCTCCGGGGCAGTACATTCAGCAAGCTTTCGCCCTGTTGTTATCTTTGTTGGTTGGAACTGGCAGTATTGTTGATCAGTCACTTATTATCTTTGTTTTCTCTTCTCCCTTTTCTCACGCGGAAGTGTCCTGTTTTCTCCTCTCTCTCTCTCTCTCTCTCTTTTTTTTTTGCTCCTTTGCCCTCTTGCTAACGTTCATCCAAACAGACAAAAAACACTGCGGCTACAGTCAACACTGTCTTATTTTCTGGAGTCAATGAAAGGGTTTACACAGCCATCTGCAATTTCAAAAGGAGTTGTACGATGGTAGCTAAGCCTTACTATACTCCATTGGTCCACTCACAAAGCTCAGGCCTCACGAACCAAACTGCAGAGGGGGAGGTGCAGTAGAGTCTCATGTTGCAGTTGCAGGTTGCAGCAACCAAATGAGCATCTCCCAAACGTCATAAAAAAACTTCATGCGTAAAATTGGTGAAGTGCCTTCGTCTCCCTCTCGCGACCCAAGCTGAGTCGGCGCAGCCATCTAATCCAAGTCCTCCTCCATCTCTGCATAGAACAATAAGCAGTTCAAAAATTTAAGTAACATTCTGGCGACAGAATGAAAATGCATCAACCGACGTATAGAGTATGCTCTTGAAGCAAGCGAGGAAGACAGTCTGCACAATCTGTTATGGTTACTGTCACTCTGCAAACAACATTTCCTGATCCATTCAACATTACCCATATGACCAAAACAGGCAATTTTATTGAGACAAACATCAAAACTGTTTTCCAATTGTTCCTCTACTGTTAGCAGAATATATTTGGGCACATTCGTAATATTTTCAAGGAAGCTGCCAGTATTTGGTCCGGCAACTGCTTCCAGGGCAGTCAGGGGAGTGCGCAGAGCCGCAGATGCAATTGATTTGACACTTGTAATCAATCCTAATTTACTGTTGTTGAAAAGAAAAAAAAAGAAGAATTTGTGGGTCATGGGCTCATGGTTGCATGATCCTTTTATGAGATGGTACATTCAGCATGGTGAGGCCTTGAAGATCTTCAGATATGAGTATTCTGAAGTGGTTCATCATTTATTTGGCAGCATTGTTACTCAGTTACTGTCTCAATGTTGCTCGTGTTTACTTCTTGCTAATGTTTGTCTAAACTGACAATAAAACAAACTTATTCATTTGGTTGCATATGTTGCAAGAGTATGGACAATTCCACATTTCTCTAAATGATGAGTAATTCCCTCGATAACTTGACGCTTTACTGTTTCTCTCAAAGGAAAAAAAAGGCTGCAACCAATTACAGAAAATGAAATGACCTGCTGTTATTGATGAACATAACATTGCCGTAATACCTATAGAATGACGAGCAATTCAGCAGCTCCACAATGGCATCTCAAGAGTCCGCCTTCGCCATGGCCTCCACCCTCCCAGCAAGGAGCTTCTCGACGTATTTCCCCAGTATATCTGCTTCCAGGTTCACCTTGTCGCCGACCTTCTTGGTCGGCAGCACGATGTTGTCCTGCGTGTACCGCACGAGCATGAAGTCGAACCACCCGCCCTCATCGTCGACGCTGACGACGGTGAGGCTGGTCCCGTCGACGGCGACGAAGCCCTTGGGCACGAGCAGCCTGAGGATCTCCGGCGGCGCGCGCACGGTGACCCAGAGCGAGTCGCCGTCGGGCCGGAACGAGGCGATCTCGCCGGTCCCGTCGACGTGACCCTGCACGAAGTGGCCCCCCATCCGGGACGACGGCGTGAGCGCGCGCTCGAGGTTGACGCCGTCGCCCGGGGCGCGCTCGCCCAGCGACGTCCGGCGGAGCGTCTCCGGCGCGACGCCGAAGGTGAGCGTGGACGCGGCCGGGTCGATCGCCGCCACGGTGAGGCAGGTGCCGTCGACCGCGACGCTGTCCCCGAGCTGCGTCCCGGCGAGGAGGCTCTTCGTCTCGACCTCCAGGTCGAGGCCGGGAGCCTCGCCGCCGCCGCCGCCGGACGGCGCGAGCGGCGGGCCGAGGCGGCGCACGCGGCCAACCTCCTCGACGATGCCGGTGAAGAGGGACCGTACGGAGACGTGGGAGGCGGCGGAGAGGCTCTTCGGGACGGGCGAGAGCGAGAACCGCGGCGGCGGGAGGCGGAGGCGCCGCGCGGCCGCGCCCCGCGAGGCGAAGGGGAGCGTGGCCGCAGGGCATGGCGGCGAGGGGAGGAGGCCCCCTCCGCGGCGGAGGAGCAGGTGAGGGCGTACGGCTGCGGCCGCCGCGGCGGTAGCGGTGGCGGGCGGCGGCGCCATGGCGAGAGAGATTCCTCCGGCGGCGGCGGCTCGGCGTCAGGATGCGGTTAGTTGGTGAGTTGGTGGTCTGCTCGCCCACTAGAAAGCGTAAACCCCACTCAAATACGTATTCGCGCCACCGTTGGTGTATTCTGCTGTGACGTGGGAAGCGGCTTTCTGACCGGGCTGGAGTCGTTTTCTTTTATGAGTAAGACCGGGTTGGACTCGGGCGGCAGCTCCGTCTCCATAAAATCCGAGACCCTTCTTCGCTCCTGCGGGACCCGCACGTCAGCGACACACGAGGCAGTGACCACCAGCGGCGTGGAGCTCGCCTGCCCGCGGCCGGCTCCGAGCTCCTTGTACTCTTTCTTCTTCCTCGAGCAGTGCCCGAGCTCGAGCAACCTCTGTTGCCGGCCAAAATTCGTCGGCCACGCCTCGTCTCCTTTCGATTCCTCGCGTCCTGAGCCTCCTCGCCACCCCCTCCACCTTCCCCGTCCCTCACCCGAGCTTCTTCCCGGCTGAATCGGCTCCCTCCCGCCGGCAGCCATTGTAGCACCACCGACCCGTTTCCGGCCCTCCTCCGCTCAAATCAACCCGCCGTGGCCAACCCGCCGCTGCCGCTGTGCTCGTCATGGGGCGCGGGCTCACCGTGCAGCTCGCGGGCGGCCACGCCGCCGCGGCATCGTCGCTCCTTAATGCAACGCGCTCCGGCGGCAGGGCGCACGCGCGCTGCAAGGGCCTGGCCGTCTCGGTGCACGTCGACACGAGGAACGTCGGCGACCGCGACGGCGCGCATGCGGTGCTCGTGTACCACGCCACCCCGCGGTCCGCTATCCCCGGCGCGCCGGCGCGGCCGCTGGTGGCGTTCGAGAAGGTGCACGTGCCGGCGGGCGGCGTGGCACGCGTGGAGATGGCCGTCGACGTGTGCGAGGGGCTCAGCGCCGCGGACCGCGACGGAGTGCGGCGCATCCCCGTCGATGAGCACAGACTCATGATCGGCGAGCTGACGCACTCGGTCACGCTCGGCGTCGAGCAGCTCGTGGTATAGAACGAGCAGCGCTGAAGCGTAGGAGGGTTCAATCAGAGGTTGTCTGAATAATCTATATTGTTTTAGGAGGGGGGTGTTGGATTGCAATTGCGGGCCTGTTTGGTAGCTTCAAAAACAGCTCCGGAGCTGGAGCTGTTTTGGAAAATGTTTGACAAAACAGTTTCATCCTGTTTCTATGAATGGATTGAAGAAGTGAAATGTCTAGTATGCCCTTAGCTATTTGAGATATTTGCGTGCTGACTTTTATGTTTGCACTGAGTTTAAAATTTTAAATTATATGAAAATAAATAAATAAATAAATGAATAGAAATATTGGTTAGTTAATAATAATTGTCTTCTCATAATAGTAAATTTAGGGAGTCAATCCTCACATAAACAATATAACCATGGATACATGCTTATGTGCGGGACTGAAGGGAAGAGGGGGGTGGTAAAATCGTTGCAGTTACAACAAAGTTGAAAACCATATAGAGGCGACTGGACGTCGGAGCCGTGTGGAGCCACGACACCTCTTCAGTGGAAACTGCAAGAGACTCCAAATACGGCTCCACACCCGAAGCTGCTCTATTTTTAGCCATTTGGGGCTCATGCTGGAATTGGCTTTGGAGCTGCTGCAGAAGCCCTACCAGGGAGCTTCCATCTACGCAAAGGAGGAGATGGAAATCTATCAGGTTAGAAAAGGCACCGGATTACTAAGAATTATTAAAATGATTACGAAGGATTAAACTGGAAGGAACACAGAAGAATGCAGAGGAGTTTTCCCGCGCCCGTTCATATACTCTACATGCATCCTCTATCTGGAGGCAAGCTAGCAATCGATTTCCGACAGGTGCTACTTTCCCTTTTTAGCAACCGGGTACATTCCCGTGGTTCAACGCCTCCCTCCGTGCCAATTTTCTTTCCGCGCGCCAACACTGCTTTCTCTTTTGACGCGCTAAACATTTGGGACCAATGGAAATAGAGGGAATAAATTTGGGTGGGAGCTAACGATAAAAGCTAGTTTCAACGCTCGTACGGAAAAATACTTATGTCACTCACGGAGCATACATGTAACAAAATTGTATGTATATCTAAGCTGTCTTATATAACCTCTGTCCTCCGTTTCTTTAATACAAAACTGATGCTAATTTTGGTAAAACGATAGTAAAACATGATCTGAAACAACATGGGGGCAATGTTCTGTTTTGCGCATAGCCTGTCATTTTCATACTTGCCCTGAGGAAAAATAAAAAATATAAGTAAAATTCAGTGAGTTTGCATGTTGCATTTTTTTATACAAAGGTATATAAGTCATCATATATAGCAACAATGCAAAAATATTATGTCCCCTAACTTATTGGCACATAAGCACATAAGTTCCATAATATATGCAAAAGAAACATGAAAACAATCTTTCAGCCTAACTTAGTGACATGACACTAATTTATCTACATAAATTATACATAAAAAGTATATGCAATTGTTGACGCCAGATTTTGACACGTGTTGAATCGGCGTCAGGAGGAGAAGATTGGCCGATGCAGCAGATCTGAAAGCTACAGTAAGGAATCGGCCGATTGAGGTAACAGTTGAAAATCGGCCGATTGGTGGCGCAGCCTATACCAACAGGATGAGATTATTCCAGAAGATCCTAGTCAAAAGCTGGTCAACAGGGCACGCCAAGTCGGTCAAGGGGCAATTGAAGGGAATCCTGATTGGGTCAGAGAACGGCGGTGGAAGATTCTGCGGGAGTCCGTTTCCTTTAAAAAGTTCTTATAGATATAGTAGTTTTCCTATTTTTTAAATAAGGTTATAACAAGTCGTGATCGACCAGGAGTCCTAGCTTTAGGGTATAAATAGGAGTCGTCAGGGCTTACATCAAAAAAATATACATCAATCAACAACAATACTTCTACTTTTCCAGCACTTTACTTTCAAGTCGGCGACTTCGCCAATACCTTTTCTTCTTTCACGAGTTCGTACGGATTGGCAGGGCCGCATCAACTTGATCTCCGGCCAATTGGTAGGTTCCGCTTACCGAGTAATATCCGAGCTTTAACTACGGGCGCATCGTTGTGGTTTCGTTTGGATTTATTCACCAGTTATCGATATTTACTAGAATTGCAAGTTTTACCAGTTATTCTAGTATTATCACCAGTTATCCAGCTTGAGATTAGAGTAATCGGCTTCGTCATTGTTCTCCTTCGATTTATCATCGTACAGCCGATTAGATCTATTTCAAGTGTTGCTTCTATAGTAATCGTATAGATCGCTCCAGCAGTTTTCTTTACGATTACTATATGATCATCGGCTGACCCATAGCCGATCATCTCTACAGCAAATCGGCCGATTCGCCGCCGACGCGCTCCTCAGGACAGATCGGAACCCCAGCCGATCGACGCGCCTGGAATTTAATACTCTATTTCCTTGTCAATCAACAGGTCAGATTGACTGGCACGCCGCGCGAACCGCACCAGGGCGATAACCCGAACAGGAGCTAAGCAGATTCTCCCGGGTCGTGTGTCCGACGCTGAAGACCCATCGGCCGATTCCTATCCGGCCGATTTTAGCGCCAACACACTTTTGGCACGCTTGGTGGGACCATCCAAGATCTGATATGTCGAGCAACGCAGAAATCTCTGACAGCAACATCATCGAGGTCACAGAAGCTGATCTCAAGGACGACCAGAGGGAAGAATTGGCCAAACATCTAGAAGATTACAAGAAGATGTACCTTCAGTCGTTCAGTCGTACCAGAAGCGGGGAGGCAGTCAAGAAGGCTCCTATTCTAGCACCTCGCCACATCACCATTGCTGAAGACTCGGGCAAGATGTCAGAGATGATTCAACAGTCCGTGTATCAAGCATTCATCGACCAATCCTCGGTGATGAGCAACACGGTGTACAACGCCGTCGTCAACTCTCTGGCCAGCGGAACCGTCCAAGGCTATCAGGGACCAACATATGCCCCTCCAACTACTCTGCCGGCCAGAAGCCTACCATATACATCCCAATCGGCTTCTCAGCCAATATTGATGCAACGCGAAGGGTACAGCTCTCCACCACTTCCGGCGTCTCCAAGATACAGCGGTGCACCATGTCTCCCATCGCGAGCGCCGTTTCAACCCGTTCAGATGGCTTCTTTGCAAACACTACCTACAAGTTCAGCGCCTTGGGGGACGTCAGCCACAACGTATTTTCCCGAACCAGCGAACGGGCCTGGCACTTATCCGGTTCAGGTGCCATACCAATCGGCCGCCCGGCCGACGGTCTCCCAGTATCAGCCGATTTTACCAGAAATCGGCAGGGGGGCAAACACTGTGGAAGCATTCCGAGGCACGGCGCCAGTAGTGGCGTACGAAGGAGGTGCGGACTCGTTTCGCCATCAACTATCGGCCGCTCAGCAAAATTCGCCGATTCATCACCCGGCCGCACCAGCCCTTCAACACATGCCCGCGCCGCGAACAGCTGTTCATCAGCAGCAGGTGGACTGGACAGCAAGAATAGCAGAAGTAATCCAGGATCAGTTTGGGCTGAAGCCGAAAGTTCAGACTTATACCTACAAGACGCCGTATCCATCGGCCTATGACTCGCTGCCGTTCCCACACCGCTACAAAGTTCCTGATTTCACCAAATTCTCAGGGACGGACGACACATCCACCGTGGAGCATATCAACCGATTCATCATCCAGTGCGGAGAAGCTGCCACGCAAGATGCTCTGAGGGTGCGTTTATTTTCATCATCTCTGTCTGGATCGGCCTTCCAGTGGTTTACCACTTTACCGCCAAATTCTATCGTCACGTGGGCCGATCTGGAGAAACAATTCCACAAGTACTTCTATGCGGGGGTACACGAGATGAAGATTTCGGATCTGACCAGCCTCAGACAGAGGAGCGATGAACCAGTGACAAGGTATATACAGAGGTTCAGAGAAATCAGGAACAAATGCTACAGCCTGGCTCTGACCGATGCACAGTTGGCCGATATCGATTTCCAAGGTCTCTTGCCACAAATCAGAGAGAGATATGCCGCCCAAGAATTTGAGAGCCTGAGCCAGATCGTCCACCAATTATCAGGGCAAGAGGTCCGACCGTTTGAACAGCGGAGGAGCTTCCAAAAGAAGGTGGCATACTTGGAGGGATCTGAATCCGATACGGAAGAAGAAATCGGCCTGGCAGAATGGGTAAAAGGAAAAAAACCAATATCTTGCCCCTTTGGCAAGAAGGAGCCAGAGACATTCGGTTTTGACACGTCGAAGGCCGATAAAATTTTTGATCTACTGCTTCAGGAAGGGCAAATTAAGTTGTCTCAACACCACACCATCCCCACGGCCGATCAACTCAAGAAGATGAAATACTGCAAGTGGCACAACGCTACTTCGCATGACACAAATGAATGCAAAGTCTTCCGCCAGCACATACAATCGGCCATTGAACAGGGGCGGCTTAAATTTGAAACACCAACCAAATCGGCAATGCTGATGAAGATAGATCAGCATTCCTTCCCGGCCAACACGGTTAACGCTGGAGGAGATTCAAGTCAAACCAAGGTGCTGACGTCAGAATCGGCGAGAAGAGGCGGCGCTGTCGGCCCCAGGAGGCAGATCACAACGGAAGAAATCAGAAGGGACAGGCGGGGGCCAGAACGATCACGCAGGTCTGTCACCTCCCAATTTTTACTAAGTAAATATCGGCATCAGCAAGAACATGCAAAATACCAGGAAAAGATGATACGCCGGTATGAAGACCACTGGCAATGTCCGTTCTTCATCCACTGCTGGGAGAACGATATCAGGTTGCCATCTGCCGATAACTGTCCGGAGTGTAACGGATTGAGCTGCAACGATCGCCCGAGGCCACACTCTAGGGACAGAGGATCAGAGCCGATCAACAGAAATCGGCGCGAAGAACGGCGCGTTTCGGTGCATGATCGGCTGGGGGGCAGAGTTGACCAGTACAGCAGGTCAAAAAGCAAGATCGGCCAGCAAGATGGACTGGGGGGCAGAATCAGCGCACACGATCGGCTGGAAGAGATGGCCGATGACAGGATATCAGACGAAGATCCCCTAGGGAGGGAACCAGATTGGGAACACGCCAGATCATCGGCCAAACCAGTGAATCCCAGGTGGTGCCCCGATGGCCTATCCAGATCCCAGAAGCGAAGGATCCAACGCCTACGCCAGTGGGAAAATCAAGAAGAAGAACAGAGACATGTGCCAGAGAGAAGGAATGTTAAATCTCGAGTTTGGCGCCCAAAGAAAAACGATCAGGAAACGAACAACCAAGAATCGACAGCCGAAATTGATATGGTATTCATACTGTCGATGGAGTTCATGGCGCCCAATGATCGAGATAAAGTAACAAGAACAGAGGAGGAACAAATGACACAACTGGTATTAGAGCCGATGACGGCTACGTTTGAGAAACCAGAGGAAGAAAAATGGCAGCATCTCAAAGCGCTGTTTCTCAAGGGCTATGTCAACGGAAGACCCGTCACCAGATTACTGGTAGATGGAGGCGCGGCAGTCAACATCATGCCGTATGCCATGTTCCGCAAGCTGAGCAAGGGCGATGGTGACCTCACCAAGACGGACATGATGCTGAAAGATTTCGAAGCCAACGTGTCGCCTGCCCGTGGAGCGCTCTGCGTCGACCTCACCATCGGCAGTAAGACCCTCCCTACCACTTTCTTCGTTATTAATGGCAAAGGGTCCTATAATATGCTGCTTGGTCGCGACTGGATACACGCGAACTGCTGTGTCCCATCTACAATGCATCAATGCCTTGTGCAATGGGTCGGCGACAGTACAGAGATAGTCGCTGCCGATTCCGCCTACAGCGTTGCAGCGGCCGACACGCAACAGTGGAGCTGCGAGCACGTCAAGTGTATATCTGGCAGGACTTGGGACACTGACTTCCTGAAAGTGTCCGATTTCGGTCTACAACCGATCCAAGCAGTCGGCTCTGAAGATTCAGAATAAATGGATCAGCTCGTCCGAGAAGATGGGAAGCTTGGACATGGGTTTACGTCGGCCGATTTATTAGAGATGGTAGATTTGGGAGATAGCAGCAAATCAAGGCCGACGTACATTAGTGCCAATTTGGATTCTGAGTACAAGTGTAAATTGATAAGTTTATTGAAAGAGTTCAGGGATTGCTTTGCTTGGGAATACCACGAGATGCCAGGACTAGACCGGTCTATTGTTGAACACCGGTTACCTATAAAATCAGGATATCGGCCGTATCAGCAACCTGCACGACGGTGTAACCCCAAGATTCTACCTGACATAAAGGCCGAGATTACAAAGTTGATTGAGGCAGGATTTATTCGGCAGTGCCGCTACGCCGAATGGATTTCTAACATTGTGCCTGTATACAAAAAGAATGGAAAATTGCGTGTGTGCATCGATTTCAGGAACTTAAATCAGGCTACGCCGATGGATGGATATCCGATGCCAACGGCCGATATCTTGGTGGATGCTGCCGTAGGCCACAAAGTCATAAGCTTCATGGATGGGAATGCCGGGTACAATCAGATATTAATGGCCGAGGAAGATATTTCGAAAACGGCTTTTAGGTGCCCAGGCCATCTTGGTTTATTTGAATGGGTGGTTATGACTTTCGGCTTGAAGAACGCCGGCGCTACATATCAACGGGCCATGAACTACATATTCCACAAGCTCATTGGTTCATCGGTGAAAATTTATATAGATGACGTCGTGGTCAAGTCAAAAGGTCACCAAGATCATCTGGCCGATTTACAGGAAGTGCTGGAGTGCACAAGAAAACATGGGCTGAAGATGAACCCAAACAAGTGTGCATTTGGCGTATCGGCCGGACAATTCTTAGGATTTATGGTCCATGAGCGTGGGATAGAAGTCAACCGCAAGACCATAGACGCCATCAACAAAGTGGTGGCTCCACAAAATAAAACTGAACTGCAGTCCCTCATCGGCAAGGTCAATTTCATCAGAAGATTCATATCCAATCTATCAGGGCGTATTCAGGCTTTTACCCCTCTGTTGAAATTAAAGCCCGACCAGGAATTCACATGGGGAGAAGAACAGCGCAAGGCACTGGAGAATATCAAGCAGTACCTGGTTTCACCTCCGGTGTTAGCCCCGCCACAGCCTGGTAAGCCGTTCAAGTTATATTTATCGGCTGACGAACAGGCTATTGGATCGGCGTTGGTACAGGAGTTTGAAGGGAAAGAACGAGTGGTATACTACGTTAGCAGAAGACTGTTAGACGCCGAAACAAGATATTCCTCGGTGGAGCGATTATGCTTGTGCTTGTACTTTTCTTGTACCAAGCTCAGGCACTATTTGCTATCGGCAGAATGCATAGTCGTGTGCAAGGATGATGTGGTGAAGTATATGCTATCATTGCCGATTTTGAAGGGACGGATTGGAAAATGGATCTTGGCTTTGTCAGAATTCGATCTAAGGTACGAATCGGCCAAAGCCGTCAAAGGTCAAGTGATGGCCGATTTCGTAGTTCAACATTGTGGACCCGAAATTGCCACCGTCGAACCAGTTCCATGGACTCTATATTTTGATGGTTCTTCGTGTGGGGTCGGATCAGGAATCGGCATTGTTCTTGTGTCGCCTCGGGGGGCAACTTATGATTTCTCTCTGCCGATAGAAGTCTCTGCAACTAATAACCAGGTGGAATATCGAACTGTTCTGAAAGGCATCCAATTATTAAGGGAAGTCAGAGCTGATGCAGTCGAAATCTTTGGGGACTCCATGCTCATTGTGGATCAGTTAACAGGACGATCTGAATGCAAGGATGACATCTTGAGGATTTATTATGAGGATTGTTTTCAACTTTTGAAAGAATTCAAATCTGCAATAATTGAGCATATCCCCAGGAACTATAATGAAGAAGCCAACAGACTGGCTCAACATGCTTCTGGGTATCGGCCGATTCAGGGAGCGATGACGCTAGAACTCGCGGCCGATGACTGGCGAAAGGAGATCGCCGATTACTTGAAAAATCCATCCCAAAAGGTGGATCGGCGAATACGTTTTCAGGCTACAAAGTATGTGTTGCTTGAGGATGATTTATTTTATCGGGCGATTGATGGAGTTCTTCTCAAATGCCTGGGAACAGAAGAAGCAAAGGTTCTGATGGGTGAAATCCATGAAGGCGTGTGTGGAGCTCATCAATCGGCTCACAAAATGAAATGGATGATCAGGAACAATGGATATTACTGGCCGACCATCCTTGAAGATTGTTTCAAGTACTACAAATGATGCCAAGACTGTCAGAGGTTTGGCAATGTGCAGCGAGCACCAGCATCGGCTATGAATCCAATAATTAAGCCGTGGCCGTTCAGAGGGTGGGGAAGAGATCTCATCGGACAGATTCATACTCCATCTAGCAAAGGGCATAAGTTCATATTGGTGGCTACAGATTATTTTACTAAGTGGGTGGAGGCAGTTCCTTTAAGGAACGTGACATCGGCCGATATGGTTGAATTTGTTAAAAGCCACATTATATATCGATTTGGCGTTCCTCAAACCATCACAACCGATCAAGGGACGATGTTCACTTCTGGAGAATTCGGAGAGTTCGCCGCCGATATGGGAATTAAATTATTAAATTCTTCTCCATACTATGCTCAAGCCAATGGCCAAGCAGAATCGTCTAACAAGGGGATAATCAAGCTAAGCAAGAGGAAGATAGAAGAGCAACCTAGGAAGTGGCATATGTCTTTGGCTGAATCTTTATGGGCATACCGCATGGCTTGTCATGGGGCCACTAAAATATCCCCTTATCATTTGGTTTATGGTCATGAAGCGGTCTTACCATGGGAGATAAGGACAGGGTCAAGACGCATATCGCTACAGGATCAGTTAACGACCGATGACTATTCCTTTCTCATGAAAGATGAACTTGACGATTCGGCGGGTTTGCGGTTAAGAGCCCTGATCAGTATAGAAGAAAACAAGAAAAGGGTGGCCAGGTGGTATGATAAAAAGGTCAAGGTTAAACAGTTCTCTCAAGGAGATTTGGTATGGAAGTTGGTGCTGCCGATAGGGTCTAAAGATCCCAAATTCGGTAAATGGTCATCCACTTGGGAAGGGCCGTATAGAATCGGCCGATGTGCCCCTGGAAATGCATATATTCTGGAGACAATAGAAGGGGAGGAATTTCCAAGAGCTTTAAATGGACGATATCTGAAGAGGTACTATCCAAGCATTTGGGTAGACGCATAACTTACAGCAAAGTATGTCAAGGTAACATGGCCGATTTCTCATCGGTTTTCTGGCTACACATCTGGTGAAGGAAACATTGGGATTCATTATTGAATGGAAGTTACAGATTACATGGCCGACATGGTATAAGTCGCCCTTAGAATAAAAAATACTGCTGTGTCTACTGATTACGCCTACGCTGGATTTCTCTTTCGATGCGACCTAGTTTTATCATGAGGGTGAGCCTTTTCTCTTTCAAGTCCTCTGCAGTGGCTCTAGTTTCAGCTTGGTTGCAGAGTTCTTTCAGCAGGCGGGCCTTCTCCTCTTCCAGATCTTTCATGGCGACTTCAGTTTTAGCTTCAGCAAGTCGAGGTGAAAATGAGGAATTCTCGTCAGAGGTTGGCATTTGTTCAAAGCAGGCAAGATCCATATAATCCAAGATTGGTCGGATATTGGCAGGAGCATGATTTTTGAGTTCTTCAGAATGAGCTTTTATCAGATCTATATCAGCTTGCGATAATGGTTTGTCTGAATGTACGATTTCGATCGCTCTTTCCAAACTAGGGTTAAGATGGTTTGGCTGAAAGAAAGAACAGACAAACATGTCGGAACAAAGTAAGATATCTCAGGAAGGGATAGAGGGAAAATTAATACCTGGTTAACAGAAGAAGAAGATCGAGAAGACATTTTAATGTCTGACCGAAGAAGGCGAAGGTCGGAATTCAGAAGGAAAAGAAGACGAACGAGGTGAGTATTTTTGGAAATAGTACGAAGAATCGTATTTATAGAAAGGAAGAGACAAAGGGTTGGCAAGATTTGTACTGTCGGAGTAAAGGCATCAGTAAATATAAAGCTGCCAGGAGAGATGCCACGCTTGCAGAAAGAACATTAATGAAATGAAGGCGTTGATAAATGTAAAGCTGCCAGGGGAGATGGTCAAAGTTTGAGTCTGCACGCCAACATGATGTTTATCCTGTTACCGGATTTCATGTCATTGAGCCGATTCTAGAGAGAGGATCAGATGCAGAGGGAAAAGTAGCGCAATTGACTTTGAGGTTTACTCCTGTCACAATTGGAAGCTTAAAGAGAAGGATTAAAGAAAGAGTTTCGAAGGAAAAGTTATATTTTACTCCGAAACTGGGGGGCATGTGTTGACGCCAGATTTTGACACGTGTTGAATCGGCGTCAGGAGGAGAAGATTGGCCGATACAGCAGATCTGAAAGCTACAGTAAGGAATCGGCCAATTGAGGTAAAAGTTGAAAATCGGCCGATTGGTGGCGCAGCCTATACCAACAGGATGGGATTATTCCAAAAGATCCTAGTCAAAAGCTGATCAACAGGGCACGCCAAGTCGGTCAAGGGGCAATTGAAGGGAATCCTGATTGGGTCAGGGAACGGCGGCGGAAGATTTTGCGGGAGTCCGTTTCCTTTAAAAAGTTCTTATAGATATAGTAGTTTTCCTGTTTTTTAAATAAGGTTATAACAAGTCGTGATCGACCAGGAGTCCTAGCTTTAGGGTATAAATAGGAGTCGTCAGGGCTTACATCAAAAAAATATACATCAATCAACAACAATACTTCTACTTTTCCAGCAATTTACTTTCAAGTCGGCGACTTCGCCAATACCTTTTCTTCTTTCACGAGTTCGTACGGATTGGCAGGGCTGCATCAACTTGATCTCCGGCCAATTGGTAGGTTCCGCTTACCGAGTAATATCCGAGCTTTAACTACGAGCGCATCTTTGTGGTTTCGTTTGGATTTATTCACCAGTTATCGATATTTACTAGAATTGCAAGTTTTACCAGTTATTCTAGTATTATCACCAGTTATCCAGCTTGAGATTAGAGTAATCGGCTTCGTCATTGTTCTCCTTCGATTTATCATCGTACAACCGATTAGATCTATTTCAAGTGTTGCTTCTATAGTAATCGTATAGATCGCTCCAGCAGTTTTCTTTACGATTACTATATGATCATCGGCTGATCCATAGCCGATCATCTCTACAGCAAATCGGCCGATTCGCCGCCGACGCGCTCCTCAGGACAGATCGGAACCCCAGCCGATCGACGCGCCTGGAATTTAATACTCTATTTCCTTGTCAATCAATAGGTCAGATTGACTGGCACGTCGCGCGAACCGCACCAGGGCGATAACCCGAACAGGAGCTAAGCAGATTCTCCCGGGTCGTGTGTCCGACGCTGATGACCCATCGGCCGATTCCTATCCGGCCGATTTTAGCGCCAACAGCAATATTTGTCAGCCTATCTTATTGACATGGCACAAATTTATCTACATACCTTATGCACAAAAAAGTATATGCAATATGCAATTGTTTAAGACAAAGAACTTTGAGGCCATAACTTGTTACATAAGCTGCTAAGAACTTGTAACTCATTTGTGCATTGCCTCAATGCTAAAGAATAAGTAAACACAAGAAACAAATTGCTGTGCAGACACATAAAAAAGGAGAAAAGACATAATTGTCTTATAACTCATAATTTTGTGCATGATTTATAACGTTGTATCATAACTTGTGATATATAAACTGTGTGCCTAACTTATATTTTTTGTGTATAAGATTATACTGTGCATAAGTTATAATTCTATGGGTAACCTATGTCCTATAATTTATACCATACAAAACTTGTGAAGGAAAAAAGCCATGTCTTAAAAAATATATGTAACTTCTTTGTTTAGCTCATAATTGATATATAACTTCTATGTCTAACTTATGTGCATGACTTGTACTGTACAAACTTTTAATGGGAAAAATTTATCTTGAACGTCGCTATCCCCTAGGAACACGAAACACCTAAGGGAGTGGGAACGGCCTGCATAGGTAGAAATACACTGACACCTTATTTAGATGCAAAAATTTTATATCTAAAAAAATGTTTGCACGTATTAAATGTAGTTGAAAAAAATTACATTACACAGATGGTCCGTAAATTACGAGACGAATCTAGTGAGCCTAATTAAGGTCGTGATTAGATAATAAATTGCTACAGTAATGCTACAGTAAACATGTGCTAATAACGGATTAATTAGGCTCATGAGGCTCGTCTTACGATTTACGGATGAAATCTGTAATTAGTTTTTTAATTAATCTATATTTAATATTTTAAATATGAAAAGATTTTATTTCAAAAAATTTACACAATACATTAAACAACCGCTGAATAGGCCTGGCAACACAACATTTTACGACGTGAAAGGGAGAGAAGCACACGCTGTCGAGTCGATTGTTAGATAAATAGAAAACTAGCGACCGACCGATTGTAGAATTGGATTTTCGGCCCGGCCCAGCTGCCCGAGGTTTAACTGTTTCCTCCCAATCCCCCTCGCGCCGCCGGCAAGGGTTAGAGATCTGCTGCTGCGTGCAGCCATGGCGGCGGCGGAGCAAGGGCCGGACGCTGTGAAGGAGGAGGAGCAGGTGGTGAACCCGTGGGAGGTGTCGGCGGGGAAGGGCGGCATCGACTACGACAAGCTCGTGGACCAGTTCGGCTGCCAGCGCCTCGACGCCGCGCTCGTCGACCGCGTCGCGCGTCTCACCGGCCGCCCGCCGCACGTCTTCCTCCACCGGGGCCTCTTCTTCGCCCACCGGTAATTGACACACCAGCAAAATACCTTCTTTTTCCAATTTTTCTTCATCGGTGAGGAGCAGGTGCTGACGAATTTCGGTGTGCTTTTGTTTTTTTTCGTTATCAGGGATTTTAGCGACATACTGGATCTGTATGAGAAGGGGGAGAAGTTCTACCTGTACAGGGGGAGGGGGCCCTCGTCCGAGGCGCTGCACCTCGGCCACCTCATCCCCTTCATGTTCACCAAGTAAGCATCGTCCTCAGCCCCAAACTCTAGCCATTAGCTCCAATGTTTTGTTCTTGATTAGCAAGGAGTACTGTGTGATGTTTCCTCACTAGAAGATACCGTTTGGGATCCATTAATGACGCCCGAAAACTTTTCTTCATTAGCGAACAGACAAACCTAGCAAAAACGAGCTTGCGTTATCCTTGTAATTGAGAAAAATATGAGCTGTTCTGGAATTTGCGGCGTTCCTTGCGGTACCCTGATAATTCAACTGATGGATAGGATAGGAAGGCAGATGTGTCGCTAAGTTTGTACCATGAAAGATGTCCAGGAATAAATCATTTTAACATATTCCTTCAAGGAAATGAAATTGCGGGTTTTTAAACATTCTTTAAAATCTCAAGTAGATTTGTTTGGCCTTATATTCCACAGCAACAGTAACACTTATTCCTGCACTCAATAATGTTGCTATCCACGTAGATGTACGCACTACATTAGTGATAAATCTACATCAGTCTCGGTTCTGATTTTGTACATAACCATCGGTGTTGTTGATTAACCATCATGATCTTTTTCACAGATATCTGCAGGAGGCTTTCAAGGTGCCCTTAGTTATACAGCTAACTGACGATTAGAAGTTCTATTGGAAGAACTTGACTGTTGAGGAAAGTAAAAGGCTTGCCCGTGAAAATGCTAAAGACATTATAGCATGTGGTTTTGATGTTGAGAGAACTTTCATTTTCGCAGATTTCGGTTATGTCGGAGGGTAAGATTACTCTTCTTGATGCAAACTAATATTTAAAGGTTTGACTGTTTCTTTTGTTCACTCTGTAACTAAACTACAAGTGAAGAGCATGCTGTTTGCCTTAGATTAGTTTAATCTATGGAAAAGTAATAAGTAATAACCCTCTGTACTTTTCTTGCAGCGCCTTTTATGAAAATATGGCTAAAGTTGCCAGATGTGTGACATGCAATAAGGTAAGAGCTGTTCAATTAAGAACAATATTTTGAAAACTCCAGAGCTTGATTACTTAATTTAACGCATCATCCTTAACTAAATATTTTTATGCTTGAACAACAGGCTGTAGGAACATTTGGATTCTCACCTGAGGATCACATAGGAAAGTATAGCTTTCCTCCAGTGCAGGCAGTTCCATCCTTTCCTTCTTCATTTCCTCATCTCTTTGCTGGCAAAGACCAACTGCGCTGCCTTATCCCATGTGCCATTGACCAGGTACAAACATATCTTTATATGATGATTCTGACTAACAAAATTGGGTTTGTATCGACTTGATTGCATACTTACAATATGTCTGGCAGCACAAAATTCAGAACTAGTGCCTTTAACTTTTGGACTCTTTTTAAAGAACTAAATTTCAATTCAGCCCCACTGATATATGGAAAGTATTAATATCTTTTGACAATTTGAACTGGTCCTTGTTGAGTTCTTGGTTATTTCCAGCGCTAACTTTGAATTGTGCCACTCCGACATATGCAAATCATGGGTAAATCTTTCAGAAATTATGAAACTGTATCAAATTATTTTAATTTAAAAATACCAAAATATCGGTACATGTTTATGTTTTTCTTCTGAAAGTTTGACTCATTTTGTGGGTTTTTTTCGCAGGATCCTTATTTTAGGATGACTCGTGATGTTGCTCCCAGGATTCATTATCAGAAACCATCACTGATTGAATCAAGATTTTTCCCTGCTCTTCAGGTTCGCTGTCTTTGGCATTGCTAATTTAACTTAGCTAGGGATTTTGTTTAGTTTTTACTACAAGTGGCCAGAATTATAATTTTTTGATCTTTATGTGGGTTGTTTTATTTTCTTTTCTTCGTTAGGGGGAGAACACAAAAATGTCAGCCAGCGACGCGAATTCTGCGATATATGTTACAGATAGTGCTAAAGAAATAAAGACAAAGGATTATCCTGAACTTTTACTTTTTAACTGGAAAAAATATTTACCAAGCAATTACATGTTTTTGTTAGCCCATTTAAATTTTGGTGGAAATGTAGATCTGAGTGAAATACTACCCTTTTGGTATGTTCTTTTGTTCCACTGGCTTATAAAATATACCTCCAATGATTTTCCAGGTGAATAAATATGTCTTCTCAGGTGGACAGGATTCGGTAGAGCTACACAGAAAACTTGGAGCTAACCTTGATGTAAGCCCTTCCCCTGTTATTTATTTTTGAATGCTAATGCATACCAAGTGTGCCTGAATTATGCACCATATACTTACTTTTGCTTGGAACTTAAAAGTTAAACTCCAGAAGTAAAATGAATAAATCACTGGAAGGTACCAATTATTGAATGGCCTTTTGTTTCTAACATTCTCAAAAATTGCAAGATGTTTTCATTTCTGCAATCTTCCTGCAATAGTTCCAGTTTTCACTTAATTATTGTACTTTTCATAAGTGACACTGAATTAACTGGTGAATTCTCATTGTGATGTTCAGGTGGATGTTCCAATCAAGTACCTGAACTTCTTCCTTGAAGATGATGACGAGCTTGAGCACATAAAGAAGGTAATTTAGATTAAGATTCATAAAAATAATTTGCATAATGCCTCCCCTGTTTTTTTTCTATACTAAGTTGCTCTACACCAGGAGTACAAGGAAGGAAGGATGGATGTTGACTGGTGAAGTGAAGCAACGACTCATCGCAATTCTGTCTGAGCTGGTTGCTAGGCATCAAAGAGCTAGAGCTCAAGTGACCAATGAGGTACATAATTATGGATCTGGTTGTGTCGCACAATTGCACCTTGGTTAACTACTGCTTCTGTGCCCACACATGCACCACATCTGTTGCATGGCATAGTATTTGCATATTGATGCACCCAAGCACATATCTGACACATGTTCCTGATGTCCCTTAGGCGAATATTCTGACCACGTGCTGAACAGGATGTTTAAATCGTCGCATGTCGATTGCACTAACAATTTTTGGTTTGTGCAGATGGTTGATGCATTCATGGCAGTGAGGCCTCTTCCCAAAATGTTTAGCTGATGACAAGCTGGGAAGAACATTTTTGTTCTTAGGGAGAATTTAAGGGATTTGTAGAACTCTGTGACTACTATAAGTGTGTCCCCTTATTAGTTATTATACCCATTCTGGATCTATGTGAACCTGGCCAACCGTCCCGTTCAAGCAGGTTTTTTATTATTAAATCAATACATGATATTGTTATTTAAGTTTGTATTTCAAGCATGGTCCATCAGTGGAGCTTGAGTGCGCTTTATGTGAATCAGAAGAGATTGAAGATGAAAACACTTGATAAAAGAATAGAAAACGAGTTGAACTGCTTTCGGTTGGTATACTCTCAAGTCACAACTGTTCAAACCTTTGAAATTCTTTACTATGAATAGCTTTGAAAATATTTAATTTCGAAACAAGAAAAATCTAATGTATTGTCTTAAAAAGTAATTTGATGACAAATTTGTTGGATATTGAAAATATGTTCCAATAGAAAACGGTGGTCAAAGATGCACGTCAAAGATCATGTCATGTTCCGAACATATTTTTTCTTTACCAGAGAGAATGCTCAAGAGGCCTAAAATGACAATGTGAACACAATATGCTTCTAGTTCAGCACGTGTGCCATTATGTAATCACGGTGGATGCCATGATGAGGCCAGAAACGGAATGAGAAATGTTGACAAGCACTGCCCAGAAATACTGGCGACACATGAAATGGCATTCAACGGTTTGCACAGCTGATGGGACTGAGATTTGCTTACAGTCCGTTCTTTGCCTGTAAAACCATATATATGCTTCCGATCTATCGTCCAAGAATTCATATCGTATTTTCCATCAAAATTTTGAGAAATGACAATTAAATGAATGCACTCCAGAAGTATCTTCTCTCCGACGCTCCAGCTTACGGAGTCATCCATTCCACCTCCAGAATCCCCCACCACGGGGCGCTTGGTCGGTACTTGCAGCTGCTGTGTCAGACCCAGAGTCTATTTCACCACGAAGCAATTTAAACTCCTTTTCTAGGACATGCATCTTCTGTAGCCGTTCTTGAATCTCTGAAACCTCATTCTGTCAATTGGGCAAACGGGGTTCATGTTATTGTTATCTCAATACAGCAGGTCAGAGTTAAGGGGCACTAACAGATAACTAAGCCCCACCTGATTACTGTGAGGGCCACTTCGTTATTTTGTTTAAAATAGCCAAGTGTTTTTTTTTCTTTTTTTCTTTTTTGTGAAAAAGGACAAAGTTATAATGGTTATATTCTTTTACACCAGTTATATAAGCAAGGTGGCAAGGAACACAATTCAGTGACAAATAATCGAATTTGTTTGTTCCTGATTACACTGACTTGGTCTAATTAACCTATCCTATCCCTGCTTTATTTCTAGACAGCAATGCGAGTTCAGGGAAAAGGTAAATTCCAAAGCAACCCTATGTTGTCTAAAACCATTCATAGTGTGGCGTAAGGTACTAAGATGACCAAGCGCTACAGCATGAGCTCAGATCCTGCCCAACATGTTTCTTTACCTCAAGTTTGGAAGCCCTCTCTTGTTCGGCAGAAAGTTGATCTCGAACCAAATGGAGTTCCTGCATAACAGAAAGCAGAGCACAGAAATGTAAATTGATCACTGAACTGAAAAGCATGTTTCCTCAGAGGTGTCATACACAATCGGTGGATGCTGTATATCAAGCGTTGCAATTTCTCTTGTATGTGTATATGTATTTCGTGATTTGACTTTTAAGAGCTCAATTCAAGTATCAAGCATTTGACAAAATTCACAGCAATAGCAACCTATAACTTCACTGAATTGCATCGACTTAAAATATACTTTATATAATACTTAGCTGAGCCTTATATTGTGACTTTTAAATGAGCAGTCACAAGAAATTTCTACAGAGATCATGGACCAAGAGATCAACATGAGCATCACTTTAGCATTAGCGGTAGCACTGCAAGGAAACAATATTGACAAATTGACATTTTCTGCGCAATTTGGTAAGTGTGATATAGCTTGCCTCAGTAAGTTCGGTATTTCTTCTCTCCACATCAGCTAGTTCCTGCTTCAGGCGAAGACTCTGCAGCTGCTCTTGGTTAAGTTTGTCCTCTATTTGGTTTCTTTCACCCTTAACTACTTGTGCTGCGGTTTTGCTGGTATCTGCCTTATTGCCAGGCTGAAAAGTTGGGGAAAAAAAATGCATATGCTATTAATGAACAGGCCAAGAAAACCATCCAGCAATTGTGTTCGGGCACACAAATTATTAAGAGGAAAAAATAGAAAGAATAGAAAACATATTTATGAATCCGAACATTACCTTAACTTGATGTTCCTCAATTTCAAATATGACTTTCCTGCTAGAATTCGCTGCTTCAGATATGGGGGATACTGAGGCAGTGCCATCTGTCCCAGCTTCGTTTATTTGTTGGAACGGGACACTTGATTTTAGACTTGCCTTGAGGGCATAAACCTAAAAAAAAAAAGAATTGCTCAGCTAAATATAAGGAAATATGAAACAGTAGAGTGCTCATGGAGAAGCATGCCTGATTACTATAACGCCCACTGTATCCTCCAAATGACACCAGAAAATTTTCTCCATTAAACGTGTGCATTACTAAACTTGAGCCCTGTGATAAAGAAGCCCCATAACATTAGTAACAGTAAGAGTCCTTAACTAAAGTAGTGCGATTAATGAAATTTGCTCCAGATGAGCTTCACCGTCATGAGATCCTTAAATCCATATATGGTGGCATTGATTCATTTGCAATTTCAACTTTGCAACCCAAGAAAGTTTTTTCCTCAAGTGGATAGAGTACTCAGGAAATAAATGAGCTCACCTCACTTGTAGGGGGTGCACGGGCCTCAAGACCAGTGATAACTGACCATTCATAAGTAGACATGTTAAGTACAAGAGTATCTGAGACACCTGCAGTGGTTAGGAGCACGTGAGATGGAACTTTTTTTATGATACTTTATAGAAAGCCAAATGATATTATCCAAAGAGCAGCTCCAAGAGAAAAGATGATTTGGCACACAAAAGATAGACAAGTAGGCAGCTACATTCATCAGAAAATGCCTGATGTCTAAACCAAGAAAATGGACGATGTACAGAGGAAGGTACATTTGTTTCATAAATAATGCAATAAACATGTAAGATATCTTGATCTTACCTTTCCTACTATTTCCCCCACCAGTAATAAACCAATATTCTCCAATAGTTACACCTGCATGCCCTGCTCTTGGTTCTGGAGTAACACCTTGTTGCTCTGGTCTTGACCATTCCATCTGTAACAAAGTGAATGATTTGGACTCCCAAAATGATTACCAGCTTTAGAGAAAAGAATCGATTCTCACTGTCTGGGTATCGAGGATGTGTAGGTCACTGAAACATGTAGAATGAGATCCCCCACCAAATATCAGAAGATACCGCTCTGCAAAGCAAGCAGCAGCATGCTCTGACCTTGGAGAAGGTGGAGTGCCTCTGGAGAGCAACAGCATAGTTTTACAAAGTCAGATATTTGTCCTGCACCTCAAAGCAAGTATAATACAAGTTTCATTGCATGTCCTAGACCAAGTGTAATTACCAACTGCAAGCTAATTATGCAGTAGCATTGTCGTGTCACTTTCAAGTTTGGGTCTCCACAGTTTTATAAGAAACCAGTTCAACATGTACAGGAAGGCTGAGCATTCCTATCCAGTAGGGACCAGGAACATAAAGATGAAATTATTTCAAAAACATTTTACCAATGTTGTTAACCAACTGACAACATATTTTCTTCATAGAACTTACGTGGTCGCAAATTCATCCCAAGTCATGGTCTCCAGATCGAGAATGTGAAGATCATTCAGAAGAGATCTCCCGTGACCTTCACCGCCAAACACAACTAATGTATCGCCAACAAGAGTCACCGATTGACCACCACGTGAGCTCTAAAGTAAATAGAAAAATACCAGCACAGATTAGGAAAATACATGAAGCAAGTTTCAGGTAAGGTAATATGTGCAAATACTTTAGAAGCTTTCCAACGATAAAATACAGATAGAGCAATCATACCGGTGAGCTTCCATAAGTACGCAAGGTTGACCAAGTGCATGTTTGTGGATCAAACTCTTTAACTGACAAAAATACATCGTATAAGAAATACTGAAAGTATAACGAATACGCTGAGAAATGAATGGGGGAAAAAGAGAGAAATATTAGCCTAACCACTGAGACTTTCTGTAGGTTCCCTGGTATGTCCTGCAAGGCATAGGATCTTATTTCCCCATGGAATCTGGAAGATATTAAAGCCATATGCGAATACACTATACAGTTATAAGCTAACCAATTGGGAAAATTTGACCAATTTCACTTGATTCACGTGTGCAGAGCATTTGGTGGTTACCAGTGAATGACCAGCACATGCAGCAAATGAAACTGCTTCAGCTGATTCTGAAGGTCCTGATTGTGATTTAGCTTCCAGCTTTGACCATGACAGACTTTTGAAATCCAGAACCTAGCAATGCCATTGTAAGTAAGATTGGAACCATTGAGGTGAACCTAACAATGCCATTGTAAGTAAGATTGAAACCATTGAGGTGATGACTCAGACTCTATAACATCTCAATTCAAGTTGTTCACGAGAATTCGTACTGTAAACACAACTACCAACAATACAACACCTAAAGGCACAATCTGCTGTAAGACAAGCAAGACGTCCAACCTACCTGAACGTCGCCAAGGTAACAGCCATTGTGATTGCCGCCAAAGACATACATCTTCTCCTGAACCACAGCAGCTCCATGCTGCAACAATCACAAACAAACAAATGCATCAGAATCAACAAGGTGCAACAGCTTGCAGGATGCGGAGAAGTGAAATCAGGCAGTCAACAAAGCCAAAGAGGACCTTGTAGCGGGGTCTCGGAAGCTGTCCCGAGACAGAGAGCGGCGTCCACTGATCATAAGCACTTATGGAGCAGAGGCCTTCCGTGCTGACTTCCTTGTCCTGAACATCAACCGTCTTCCCGTTCTCTGCCACGACGACTTTAGGCTCCTCAGAGGCAATGCCGTTGTGGCTAGCAGTTCCAACGGGCACTGGGCCTTGCACAGTCTTTCACAAGATGAAAAAAAAAACAAGATCACGCAGTAAGCGATTACGTCACGCTACAAAGAAGTTATGATCACACATCGAAGCAGTCCTGATAGTCAGCAGTTCCATTCACCGAATTGTCAGAGCCTACCATAATCATGGGACAGACTGGAATGGGAAAAAACCACCCCCCGCAAGATGCCACGATGTAATAAAGAGCTTAAAACATTTAGTTTGTCTGTGCACGGGCACCGACAACGGCTCCCGAATGGTGGTGCTCCTAGGTCGCTAAAGCTTGGGCGGCCGCCGCAGCGGCAGCTCAGGCAGCTGAGGACCACGCGGAAAGCTGCTAATCCCCCCACGAGGGGTTCACTCACCGCCATCTGGCCGCCGGCGCCGCGCTCGCCAAGGGCTGTCGAGATCCGGGCGGAGGGGATGAGGAGGACGGCGCGTAGGTTTCTGGATCCGGCAGAGCCTGCGGGGTGGCCGGGGCGGAGGATTCTACAAGGCCCCTAGATCTGGAGGGGGAAGCGGAGCGGGGAGCTCGCTCGTGCGGCGCGCCGGCGACCCGCGAAATGGGAGGCGACTTCGAGCAGATCGGCGAGCGTCGAGATTCGTGCGGGCACGGATCAGGAACTTTAAAGCCTGCCAAACTTACGTGCACCGTGTTGCCGACCAAATAACGGCACCAGAGCCAATCAGCTTGTGTTCTACCGTTGCCTTGCCATGTCCATAGATGGGTTGATCCACCGGTAGAACAGCTGCATGAAAAGCTGAAAGCAACCATCTCACATCTCACAAGGGGTGTAAAAGGGGGCAACATTATTACCGTCCCAGATTATTAAGTCGTTTTAGTGTTTCTAGATTCATAGATTTTATTATTCACCTAGACATAATATATACGGAGATACATAGTAAAAACTATAAATCTAGAAAAGACAAAACAGCTAATAATTTGGAAACGGAGGGAGTATCTAAGTGACAGTACAATTGTACGCTTTTGACCGTTGCCACTGAGCTCCAGAACATACATAGTTCATAGTGCTTTTAAAAGACCACGCTTTTGACCGTTGCCACTGAGCTCCAGAACATACATAGTTCTTAGTGCTTTTAAAAGACCAAGTATAGACCAACTTCATATCCATGACAACTTGACAAGAATGACGAGCCCGTCGGGTAAAAAACGCAGGCTGTCATCTTTATTCAGGTAAGGAAACACGCACATTTCGATTTCCGTCATCTCATCTCAGCAGGAGGTGCAACAACAACAAACAAAAACCTAAAAGGCACTATGAAACTTGGGGACAAGAATGGAAAAGGCTTAGCGTCAGCTGCAGGGCCAGCCGGACTCTCAGAACTCCTCTTTCTTCTTGGCGGTTTCGTCCTGGGGCAACGAGACAAACTGCACGATGTTCCGGATGATGGAGGCTTCGACCCTGAACTTCGAGGCGATGTCGTCCACGCTCATGGGACCGTGGTGGGCGCTGGACTTGCCCTGGTACAGCTGGATGATCTCCTGGATGTGCTGGACGTTCAGGGCTCCTGATGGCAGCTGCCTGCTCCCGCTTTGCCCGGGGTCAGCCTTCGATGTTCTGACCTTTGGGAGAGGCCTGTCGTACCGCTGTACGACGGAAGCCTGCAACATAGCAACCTCTGTTACAATGTTTTCACTGAAATGAGTGTTTGGAGTAAGTGGACAGCAAGCTAATGGAATTCATACGACTACAGTATTGTTCAATTCGAACATTTGTTGGCCAATGTTTTCTCCCGTATAAAGGTCGCCAAGAAGAGCACATACTTACTATATCAGTATCTGAGAAGGAATAATAGAGTTTTCATGACTCTGACATATGATGGTTGCGAGCATTCCTTCCTTTATTCTTATTAACAAAGGGAGAGCATTTTGGAAATACAAGACTTACGTCACCCATTTCTGGTTTTCCTCCAGGCTTAGTAGTGATTCTCCCAACCATGTGCTTAAGCATCTCCTCGTAACTTGGATCACGTTCCTCAAGTACACCATGGGCATTTTTTGTTGACGCTGTGACATCTGCATTACACTTCAAAAAATTACAGACTGGTGAAGAAAAAAACTAGACCACAACAATCTGACTTATGAAACCAGTAAACAATAAAAGGTTGTGTTGAAGATTTTATTTGCAGTTAACAGCATCAAAGCATGTCATGCCACAAACTCAAAAAGAAATTGACATATAAAGGCTTTGTTTAGCTAATAAAATAAAGCTTATACAAAGATAACCCAAATGGGATTAGTTTAAACTCATACCCAATCACCCAAACAAATATTTCACTGCGGTAGAGTTTGATCCTAAAAACCAATGACCTTATTCTTCAAAGCATCAAGCCATCGACACACAGAAATCAAATGCCATGCAACTGTTGTGGGCCTATCCCCTCCAATACAACACAGAGGGACTGTCGTGTTGGAAGGATAGGCTCACTTTTACAGTAGGCATGGATATGGAACCTTGTAATCAAGGATGTGTGGGGCTCACACCTTAAAAAATCAAATAAGAAAGGATTTACATATTTGTGGAGCTTTAACTACCAGGGTTGGAATCAGTAGACCCTAGTTGATTGGAGGTTTTCAAAGCGACAGTTCACAGAGAGCTGCAGTGTTGTTTACAGAGGAATGTGTAACTGGGGGAAGAGCTCAACTTTTGGAACGAGAATTTCATATGTAGGACTCACAGACTACCAAATTAAACAGTTACTTCTTGAAAGCCTTTGTGCATTGCAGGTAGCATCATAATTGAATAGAACCCAATGTTCAAAGATCATGGTTCAGATAGAGGTGCTGTGCCCCTTGCAGATCAATGGTTAACTCAAAGATGGCTATTACTATCCTAGAAGATAGCTAGATCGACAGAAGCCATCAAACAGATAAACCTATTAGATTCATAAATCAATGAGGTTGTGATTTATGAATAAACAGTTGCATTGAGTACCGATGCAACACTAGACCATACAGCATCTTGCTAAGCTAAAGACTAGATGAACTGTAGAAACTATGCTGTATCCATTAAAAAAAATCGTACAACGACGTGTGATACTTCTCCGTCTTTTAAAATACTAGTGTGATGTGATAACTCTGTGCCAAAGATCAATTTTGAAAGCTATCTGTACCCATTACCCAGTAGGAATTCGCAGTTGTAAATTCAATACAACTCAACTTAATAGTCACACTAGGTTCAGTGAAGTGTTTATACTACCTACGTAAACATATCAAGTTCCGATTGAACAGTAAGCGGTACAAATATCATCACCATGGACCAAGATACCGGTGTCTAGTTCTAACCATCGGCATACATTTGCCCCCATCTGATTAAAGGCCTTGACACAAGACAAAAAGGGTCAAGGATCAAGAGCTAGCTCCCTAAGCAACCAAAATTGTCGTAGCATCCCACTATCGGCCCTCAATTTGTTAAGTAGACTTCAATCCACAACAACATCATACTTCAAAGACTGACTAACCTAAGGAAATGCAGGCACCACTGGACCAGGAACCTATACACAATCGGAGGTCCAGTAGCAAGGCACCGCACCGCCACACGATCTAGCAACACAGCAAGCAATCTAGAGCCTAGAGGAGAGAAAGCAGTAGAAGCGGAAGCTGCCTTACCGCCATTGGAGGGCGCGCCGCCAGCGGCCGCCGGCGATGCCCGTGGCGGCGGCGGAGGAGGAGGCCTCGCAGGGGGCGAGGGCGCAGGAGGAGGGGGCCTCACGCGGCGCAGAGCCTGGCCCATGCGCCTTCGGGCCTCCGGCCGCCGCCGCCGGCGGCGAGCGGGAGGGGGAAGAAGGGAGGGAGGACACGGCGTGTTCGCGAGGGGGCACCGCGTGAGCGTCGGCGTTCGGGCGCGACGTGTTGGGTTTTCGGCCCGTAGCGTAGGGGGGATTTTGCTGTTTTCTTGGTGGCTCCATCGTTTTCGTTCCATTCAATTTTATTTAAATTTCATTCATGATTTAGAAGACTCCGACATATCAATATTATGGCTCGCGTTTTTGTTAAGATTTGCTATGATGGTAACTATATTGTGCAGGAAAAAACTGAAATGTTTTATAGCGTGCCAACTTAGGAATTCTTTTATTATCTTGTTACGGCTAATTTATATTGAAACTAAATTTAATTTACATGTAAATGTTTTAGTAAAAGTTGTGTAATAAAAACTAGGTGCAGGAACCTCCCATGATGTCTGATTTTTTTAGAACCAATTTATATCTAATCTGAGCGATAGATTAATGCTACATGGTTAAAAGTTGTTAGGAAGCCTTAAAACGCTCAGGTGTTACATAACCACTCCCTTTTATCGAAGGAGTTTTCATGGTTCATGTGATCATGTAATTTCACCATAGATTTATGGATAGAAAAACTATGAAGTGATGAAAAAAAATACTAAGCAATGGATATATAACTATTTTTTATCACAACATACCTGCATTCAAGTTAAGAAAGACGTACACAGACCAGTACAACTACAGGTACGCCGTACAAGGATACAGAGGACAACTATCCCACCAAACTAACGCAAAGGGCCCCAAGAAAAAGAAAATTACAAATAGATCCCCGGACCCTTTGCTGGCCGAAAATAATAGGTGAGATGCCATCTTAGCACCTTTATATGTTTCATCATCGAAAACTCAGTGAGCTATTCACTTGAACTTAAAGGTATTATAATCACATGTTAAGTGAGATAATCCCTCCATCCACAAAAAGCTATCCACATGTTAAGTGAGATAATTCCCCCATCCAAAAAAAGCTATCCACATCTTAGCATCTTCATAAATTTGGTCAAACCTGAACTAGTTTGACCGATCCCATAATTGCATTGTTTTTAAATGGAGAGATTATCTCACTTAACACGTGATATAACATAGCGGAGAGGATTAATAAAATCGTTATTAAATCCCAATTGAAATTGGATGTAGGTCTCTTACATTAGAATTTGCTTCTTCTTTTTTCCGATGGGCATTAGAATTTTAGAATTTTCTTCCGAAACCATTTAGAAAATAAAAATTTGTTTGCCAACCGTCCAGCACGGAACCGGTGAGACGGCACCAGCGAGAAGGCTCATTGACATGTAGACCCAACCGCTCTCGGACCTACAAGTCAGAGAGGCAGACTGATCCCAGGGCAGGGGAACCCGATGGGGAGGAGGCAAACGTAACGGCTGCCCTTGTTGCTTCCTTCCCCTGTAAGCCAGCAATCGATCGTCACCTCCGTCTCCCTCTCCCTAGCCAATTGTCACCTCCGCGGCTCCGCCTCGCGCCCTCGCCCCCCTCCCCCTCCCTCTCCCTCGAGCCGATTGCCTCGCTCGTGCCGGGGCGGGAGCCAGCAGAGCCGGACCTAGGGAGGCGGGACCGCGGGACGGTGGGAGGCTGCAGCGGCGCCGGTGCGCGCGGCTGGGGGTATCAGGGTTTCCGGGATCGCGTGGGGAGTACGGGTGAGGCCGGCCGGCGCGGTGCACCCGTTCGCCACTCCATCCACTTCGTCTTCCTCCTGCCGCTTCAAGGTTCGTCGGTGGGCGCTTGCTAGCCTTGCTGGGGGTGGGGTGATGGGGCGGGGTTCTACTGGCTCTGATTTCTCCGTTGTTTCCAGTTGTGAATCGTCTCACGGTTGTTGGAATTTGGAACAGATGGGTTTTTTTCTTCCAAGATTGCTTCTACCGGAGTTCGATTAGCTCTTTCGCCAGCCGTGCAGCGTACCGTGACTCCCGCTTCCTCGTCAAACATCAATCGTCGAGTCCTCTCGCGAATGCTGAGTTCAGGTATCTATCGGTACCTCCATCGAAGGTTTCGTGGGGGTGGGTAGAGGACACTATTGAGGAATTGAATGGGGATGTGTGAATCAACACGGGAATAATCTGTGCAGTTATGCCGTCAGTCATCGTTGGATTAAGAATGCACTGCAGTTCATCTGATTGGGTTATTATTGTGAAAGAGAAGGAAGTCCTACCTGCAACTCATGGTTGCTGGTGGGTTATTGTTGTGAAAGAGGAGGCGGCCCTGATAGTATCGATAGAAATCATATTATTTGTGCATAAGTCTGAGAATAATTTTTCAAGTTATGCTGTCGGTCATGGTTAAAGTTTAGTGGACGATTGTATTAAGAACACAATTTCTTCGAACCATGATTGGATTAAGATCGAACTGAGGTACAGCTTCTTGGTAATTGTATCAACTGATCATGATTGGCACTTATGTGAAGATATATGGACTTGGTCAATTTTTTTTTTCTGGCAGACGGATTATTTGTTTCTTCTGTTTTACGCTCATCGGCTTATTGATGCAAGTCATATATTGTGATTGGTTTAAGAATGAAGCTTCTAGCAACTGCAGCAGTATTATTATGAAAAGGAAGGACCTCTTGATATTCGGCTGAATCTTGAGTTTTTGGCTTACTTGGGACAATGAGACTCAACTGTATTTATCGGCTATACTGACACTTATTCTGTGACATGCTAGTTCCTGATGACAACTATGAGAGTTTCCTTGACAGCCGAATTGAAGGCTTCATGTATAAAGACCATGTTCCACCCAAGTCAGTTGACTGGGTTAAGAAGAGAGTGGTAACTCCACCACATGTGCAGCGTGGACAAGGTACTGCTTCTACGTGGTGCCTTATGAAATAAATGCATCTGTGATATTGTTTTTCATTTGATATGTGCCTCTTCGCCTCTAGATTGCTGGGCCCACGTGGCAGTTGGAGCAGTTGAAGGAATAAATGCTATAAGAACAGGGAAATTGATCAAATTATCAGAACAACAGGTTCTTGACTGTAACAATCTCAGCAATGGAACCTACGGGTATGGTTATGGATATCCACACCTTGCCTTTGACTACATATTTAGAAATGGCGGATTAGCACCTGAAGCTTTGTATCCATATGTTGGCAAGAGAGGCCCATGCCGAAAGATTCATGTATGCCTACTCTTAAAAAGTCTAATACTTAAATCATAGTTATGCTTTCTAACTTACTTTTTTTTCCCTTTCTATGCAGTCAGAAATGGTAACTATCGACGGCTACCAATTTGTGCCAAAAAAATGTGAATTTTCTCTAAGACAGGCTGTGGCTAACCAGCCAATTTCTGCAGACATAGCTTTCGATGAGCGTCTGGAGTGTAATACAAGAGTAAGTGATTAAACCTACATATTACAAGACAATAAATGTTTAATATCAAAACTTCCTTTAGATTATGCTTCTCATTCCCCTAGACAAAATTTAATCCCGATATTAATGTTTTTTCATATTTTGGTAGTATCTTTTTAACTCAAAATAGATTATTAGTTTATCAACAGCAAAATGTATTTTTGAAATCTGAAATGGAGGTATTTCACATTAGGGAATCATTGATGATATGGGTAGCTGTGGGAAGCTAAACCATTCAGTGCTAGTGGTCGCATATGGAGCAACATCGAAGGGGAGAAAGTTCTGGATCATAAAAGATTCAGCTACAGAAAAATTAATTTACATGGCTCGCAATGTTGGTAGCAAAGGAGGGGCATTTGGAATAGCAAGAAGTGCTTGCTTTCCGGTGAAGATTGTTGGGAATAAGCAACTCAAGATCTATTGCCATGCCCAATGGGCTGATAACAATATGTACAATATGCAGGGAGCACCCTATACTATTGACTAAGTAAATAAGATGCATATCCATCTAACACCCCCCCTCAAACTCATGGTGGGTCTGCAACACTGAGTTTGGAAAGGAAGTAATCATGCTGCGCCCTTGTTTGAGCCTTCGTGAAGAAATCTGCCAATTGGAACTCCGAGGGGACATATCGAAGGGCGACAACCGCATCATGACCTGCGATCTCATGTAGGAAGCATCAACCCCGATGTGCTTGGTGAGTTCATGCTTGACCGGATCACGAGCAATACTGATCGCACCAGTGCTGTCAGAAGATAGAGGAGTTGGTGTGGAAACCGTCACACCGAAATCCTCAAGAAGCCATCGGAGCCAGGTGATCTCAGCTGTCACAGCTGCCATAGCCCTCAACTCAGCCTCTGCACTCGAATGGGAAACTGCTGTCTGCTTCTTGGTTTTCCAAGCAATCAAGGAGGATCCAAGGAAGACACAATAAGCAGAGAGAGAACAACGATCAGAGTGGTCACTAGCCCAGGTCGCATCAGAGTACGCCTGAAGGTGGAGAGGGCTAGAGCGAGGAAAGAATAACCGTCGAGAAATGGTGCCACGAAGATACCGAAGAACATGAAGAAGGTGGGTATAGTGGAGCTGAGTGGGAGCAGAGACAAACTGACTCAGTATATGGACAACATGAGAGATGTCAGGACGAGTGACCCCAAGATAGACAAGGCTACCAACAAGATGACGATAGCGAGTCGGATCGGATCAGCGAGAGGTTCGCCATCCGTGGGGCGTAGGTGGACACCAAGCTCCATGGGTGTATCAACAGTGCGCTGATCTGTGAGAGCGGCACGAGAGAGAAGATCCTGAACATACTTCTCCTGGGAGAGGTAGATGCCATCAGAAGTGGAAGAGACCTCAAGACCAAGAAAGTAATGGAGAGGACCAAGATCAGATATCAAGAACTTATCACTGAGGCACTTCTTCACAAAGTCAATGAACTGAGAGTCATCATCGGTGATAATCATGTCATACATAGAGAAGAAGAAGCGTGCGGCCATGAGGAGAAGTGTGGACAAAGAGAGCAGGATCGTGGTCACTTGGCTTGAAGCCAGCATCAGTGACAACAGAGGAGAAGTGCTCAAACCAGGCCCGAGGAGCCTGCTTGAGGCCGTAAAGAGATCGACGCAGCCGACAAACCATGCCATCCGGGATAGAATAACCCGGGGGTGGCTGCATATAGGCCTCCTCTTGCAGTTCTCCATTAAGAAAAGCATTCTTAACATCAAGCTGGGAGATGGACCATTGACGCACAGAGGCAACAACAAGGAGAGTCCGGACAGTGGTCATGTGAGCAATAGGAGCAAAAGTCTCATCATAATCACGACCATGTTCCTGTTGGAAACCACGCGCCACAACGCGAGCCTTGTAGCGCTCAAGAGAGCCATCAGATCGAGTCTTAATCTTATAGACCCACTTGCAAGTAATGGGAGTGGCGTGAGGAGGCAAGGGGACAAGATCCCAAGTACCGGTGCGCTCTAAGGCAGCAATCTCCTCAGACATAGCATGCTGCCAGTCAAGATGGATAGCAGCCTCACGGTAAGTGGTCGGCTCGACAAGAGAAGCAACAGTGAAGCCATAGCGCTTTGGAGGGCATAGAGCACCACGATCACGAAGAGCATACCGAGATGACGGCTCTGGAGTAGGTCCAAGGAGCGAGGGAGAAGACTCGGACTGTGGCTCTGGAGGTGGAGGTCTGGGGCGACGAGTGTAGACGTGAGTGATCTCACGAGAAGGAAACTCAGCGGGATAAGGCCCAAGGAGTGACAAAGAAGAATCCAAAGGGGGCTCACAAGAAGGCGCATCTGGTGGAGGTGTGGAAACAATAGAAGAAGCGGAAGGTGGTGGGAGAATGGGTGGTGGAAAAGAGTGGGAAGGAGATAGCGGAAGAGTCAGGAATGAGAGGGACTCAGCAGCAGTGGAAGTAGAGCTAGAAGAGGAATGGGGATAGTAAGAACGAGATTCATCAAAAGTGACGTCCCGAGATATCCTCATCCGACGAGCCACAGGTTCGTAGCAACGATAACCCTTGTGCTCTGTGCTGTAGCCAAGAAAGACGCACTCAACTGACTGAGCAGTCAGTTTAGTGCGCTCTCGAGGAGGAAGAAGGACAAAACAGACACACCCAAAACACCGGAGGTGACTGTAACGGGGAGCATGACCAAAAAGGTGTTCATATGGAGTACACCCATGTAGAACAGAGGGGGCTGCCCGTTAATGAGAAAGACAGCTGTAGAGGCAGCCTCAGCCTAGAAGTGAGGTGGAAGCTTAGAAGAAAGGAGTAAAGCACGAGAAGTCTCAAGAATGTGGCGATGCTTATGCTCGGCAACACCATTTTGAGCATGAGCACCAGGGCAGGAGAACTGAGCAAGAGTACCCTGATCAGCAAGGAAACACCGATGTGCATCAAAGATGTACTCGCCAGCAGAGTCAGCGCGAAAAGCATGAATGGGAGAATCAAACTGTCTGCGAATCATAGTGGCAAACTGCTGGTAAATGGACATAAATTGACCATGTGATGACATAAGATAGATCCAGGTAAATCTCGAATAATCATCAATAAATATGACATAGTAGGAATGACCCCCCTTTTGAGACAAAAGGAGCACGCCCCTATACATCAGAGTGAATGAGATCAAAAGGACGCTGCGAGACAGAGTCAGTAGAAGGATGGGGGAGTTGTAGCTGTTTGCCAAGCTTACAACCCGTACAATGAAGAGCAACATCACCAGAAACAGGACCTAAGACACCACTACCAACAAGGGTGGAGACTCTTGAACTGGAGAGATGTCCAAGACGAAGATGCCACTGGGCAAAAGTAGTGGTAGTGGAAGCAACATATGTAGAAGCAGGAGAGCTGGATGAGCAACTCGCTAGAGTGGCTGAAGGAAGTCGTAGCCAGCCAAGCTCCCATAAGCGCTGAGAGTCATGACGCCTAGGCCCAGTCCCCACCAAAAGCCCCGTATGGAGATCCTGAACACAACAAGAATCAGACTCAAGAATGATATGACATCCATGATCAGTGATCTGACCAGCAGACATCAACTGCATGGTGAGCTGAGGAACGTGAGAAACAGTAGGAACATGAAATGAAGATGTAGAAAGAACACCCCGTGCAGCAATTGGAAGAGAGGTGCCATCAGCTGTCTGAACAATAGGTGGTGGATCAACCCGAGACAAAGAGGATAGCCGACTGGAATCTGGAGTCATATGAAAAGATGCACCGGAATCAAAAAAACACTTGGATGATATACCTGAGGGAGGTGGTGGTGTTGAAGAACTAGAGGCCTGAGCAGTGGTGCCAGAGGGAGTAACAACATTGAGACGACGGAACAGTGTGAGGACCTCCTGCTCCAAAGCAGAAACCGAACGAGCAACATTGGAGCTACTGGAGTGGCCCCAACGAGCTTTCTTGTCGCGCTGCTTCTTGCGACAAACATCCTCAGTATGACGATCTCTGCCACAGTAGTTGCACCGAACAACAGAGTCGGTACGCTTCATCGAGGACGGCGGCTGAGAAGGAGCGGTGGGTAGGAGTGGTACTCGGGCAGCCAGGACAGAGGAGGACTGCGGTGCTGCACACATACCCCCCGCCCGTAGACGAGTCTCCTCAGCACGTAGCTCCAGCATCGCCTCGTCGAGAGACGGGCGAGGTCGACGGGTCAGGAGCTGGGACCTGACAACCTCAAACTCAGGACAAAGACGGGAGAGAAACTCGGGAAGACGAAGAGTCCCCCGCTGTCCCCGGTGACGATCACAACACTTGCAAGCACCAGAAGCATAGAACTCTGCACCCAAGGTGTCAAGATGATGCCATACAGCTGACATCTGATGATGGAACTCCTCCACAGTAGAGTCATGCTGCCGAAGTGACTGGGCTTCCTCAACCACCGCGAGGTACAAGGCCTCATTGCGAATCTCGTAGCTCCGGCGGAGGTGAGCCCACATCAAGTGAGAAGTGGAGAGACCACGAAGGGACAATGAGATGTCGACCTCCATGCTCACAAGGAGGATTGCCTTGGCACATGCCTCCTCACGCAGCCAGATCGCCTGAGCATCAAGATTGGACTGGTAGGTGTCCATCTCGGCCTCAAATGCCTCCAGGAGAGGCTTCTTTACCTCATCAGTGGCATCAGTAGGAAGACGGGGAGTAGGCGGGCAATGCCGCTCACCCGTGAGATAGCACCATAGTTGCTGCCCGCCCATGTGCACCTCCATGTGGAATGCAAACTCGCTCCAATTTGTGCCATTGAACAGAACAGGACACCAAGGAATGGGTATAGCACCCGGGCGACCAAGGGAGGCCATGACAGCAGCACACTCTGTCTCTATTTTTTTATTTTTATGGAGAGATAGAGCAGAGCAGAGCAGAGCAGAGGAGCCACGCAGGGGCGTAGGAGGCCGCTGCAGACGCCGGCGACCGCGGGCCGGCGCGAACCGGCGATAGCGCTGAGGCCGCAGGCCGGCGGAGGCGTGTGAGGCCGCGGGCCGGCGGGGCAGGGCAGAGGCGCTGAGGCTGCGGGCCGGCGGGGTCGCGGGAGGCCGCGGGCCGGCGGAGGCGGCGCTGCGCCGCGGGCCCGCGCAGGTGCGGCCCGGCGGTGCAGGGCCGGGTCGCGGCTAATCCGGCGGCATGGGGCCGCAGGAGGCGCGGGCCGGCGGTGGAAGGCGCGGTCGGCGGCGCACGTGAGCCGCAGAGGCACGGGCAGGCGTGGGTAGAGGAAGGGAGTGGAGGGAGGGAGAAGAAGAGATGGAGCTACCTTCGCCGACCGGCGGTGGTGGCTCACCGGCGTCTTGCCGGAGGCTTGCCGGCGACGGGAGGTCCAAGGACCCTAACCCTAGGCTGTGGTACCATGTCGGGAATAAGCAACTCAAGATCTATTGCCACCCAATGGGGCTGATAACAACATGTACAATATGCAGGGAGCACCCTATACTATTGACTAAGTACATAAGATGCATATACATCAAACAAAGATATCAGATAGTTGTGATGGCTCTATTGAAGATGATATTTCGATTTATGCCAAGATGTATGGTAAGTTATATTTCTTAGTATATCTTTAATTCCGCTGAAACCATGCAAGTGCTTCTAATTACACTAATCTAAGCTATCAATTAAGTTTAACACAATGGCATTCATGAGTTATTGTGGATAAAGGGCTTTGTGGAAATGAAGTTTCTTCTAGTTATAACAATTTGAAGTGTCAGATGATAGTCAATGCATTGTCACCCGATTGAAGATTTTTCTGGTTGTCACATCATATATTGATATAATAGAACTTCCAGCAGGGGCAGGGCACATGATATCTTTGCTGCTCTCATTTCATCTATTGAATTAAGTCATGATCTGTAGTAACTTAAAATGCTAATAAAGTAGACTAATATATGTATATTTTTTTTTCTTTTGGAAATTCATAAGTTGACTGTTTGATGCTTACTAATGTGATCGAAGGTTACAAAAGCTGTATTTTCTATATTGGTGCCTATCACATTCATTTCAACATAGAGATGATAGCAGTGTTTCTACTTGTTGGTTTGATAATTTAGCTTAGGTCTTCTATGGATAAGCTCGAGACTTAGTACATAGGGTCAAGTCAGAGTGCATCATTTTTTGGTTAATGGTCTTCCAAATTGAGCCCAAAGTGATACCTACAGTAGTCATAGATACCATGAACTAAAATGCATTGTCCTATGGTTCAGCCTGCTATGGACATAGCCAAGCATAGTAGAAAGCTGTAACATTAACGAAAAGTTTAACACAACGCCATTGATGAGTTTAGGGGTGCAAATGGATCACCCTTAGGTGCACCTCCAACCCTCTTTAGTACAAATATTTGTACTACTTTTCTAAAATGAGATCTCATTTTGGAAAAGTAGTACAAATATTTGTACTAAAGAAGATCTCATTTTGGAAAAGTAATACAAATATTTGTACTAAAGAGGGTTGGAAGTGCACCTAAGGGTGATCCATTTGCACCCCTAGATGAGTTATTGTGGAAAAAAGGGCTTGCGGTATTATAAGTGGCTGGACATTATGCTACATTCTAGTTGGGATGAAATTAGTGTGCTAGATGATACAATATAATATGTGATATTCAATCCTCTTTGATAGTGTCTTCCAGGCATAACAATTTGAAGTGCCAGATTGTTCGAGAAAAAATAAAGTGTCAGATGATACTCAATGCTTTGCTACCCAATTGAAGATTTTCTGGTTGTCAACGTCATACATTGATATAATAGAACCTCCACAGGGGCAGGGCACACGATATCTTTGTTGCTCTCTTTGCATTGGTTGAATGAAATCCTTATCTGTAGTAACTTAAAATACTGATAAATTAAACTAATATAGTTTTTTCATTTTGTCCTGATTATACTAAACAGGGATAGCTGCACCATGAAAGGTGGATAACGACTGAAGATTGATTCGAGTTCAAGCATTGAAAATTCATAAGTTGACTGTTTCATGTTTACAGATGTGATGGAAGGTTAGCATTTTTCTTACAAAATCTGTATTTTCTACGTCGGTGCCTATCACGTTCATTTCAACACAACGCCGATAATTTAGGTCAAGTCTTCTATGGATACATTAGAAACTTAAGAGTATCTAGGGTCATGTCCGAGTGCACGATTTCTTGGTTAAAAATCTTCCTGATTGAGCGAGTTACACCTGCAGTACTAATGGATGCCATGAACTAATATGCATTGTCCAATGGTTCAGCCTCCTACGGAAATGAGCCGAGCATACTATAAAGCTGTGACACAAATGAACTTTGTCACCCTAATTTTCATTCACTGTGTTACTCAAAGTCATGTTTAAAAAGTTTGTTCCACGATGATATCTGATTTCTTTCTCTTTTTAAGCAATAATTTGGTGGCATTTAGTGCCCATATTATGCAATTCTACAATGCAACCTGATGGGTGATGATGCATTTGCCAGGTTGAAGCCATCCCCTCCCAAGAAAAGTGGATTGCTGGAGCGACTGTTAGAAAGTTCGAAACATCACAATCTGTGTTGAATAGGTGACGATGCATTCGCCAGGTTGAAGCGTCCCCTCCAAAGAAAAGGCTGGATTGCTGGAGCGACTGTTGGAAAGTTCGAAACATCACAATCTGTGTTGAATAAACAAAGTTACACTTTACTAGTTTATGGCTATATTTCTCGTATAGCATGAATCCAGGATAGCAGTTTTGCATTTCTAACATGGCTCTGGAAGTCAAATATACAGCGCTTCCTTACGTGATAGTAGGTTTTGCTGTCACTTCGATCGTTACAAACAGTGCAAAGGTTCTACACTCTTTCATTTGCCTTGTATTCTCTGTGGCATTATGTAACACAGAAATATTGTTGCTGGCATACCGTTGACACAATCTTTCAAATCTAAATTTGCATGTTTAGAGGGTTAAATTCAAGTTTTGTTCTGCCTCTTAAATGAAGGAAAAAAAAAAAGTGGTTCTCTGGACCAATGGAAAATTGTTAGGTTTTCTTATGTGCGAAAATGTGACAAAATCTCAAAACACGAAAGCGCGTCCGTCCTCGGCCCATTCCCTGGCACCAGAGGGTGCCACGTCACGACCTCGCCTCGGCTTCATGCGCTTCCCGGTCATTTTGCAAAACAGCCCTCAAACTTTATTGAAATCAACCCGCAGTCCGGCCTCCTCTCTCACGTAATTTTGTGAGAAAATCCACAACTTTTGTCGAAATCAACCCGTAGTCCAACACTCACGGCTAAGGGAATTTTGCAAAGAAAACCTTAAATTTTCATAAAATCAACCCGCCGTCCTGGTCCTCTCTCAGGATTTTTTTGGGAAACCCTTGGATTTCAATTAAATCGAACCACAACCCATTCCATCCATTACTTCTACACAAGCAACATTGTATGTACAGTTCGAACACCAAAACACGTCGGAACCAAAAGTTGTTCAATACAAAATTTGATTAAAAAATTTAAAAACTACAACTTCATTGTAGTTCAAATTATAAATATTTACGTACGATCCATTCTACCTACGATTCGGACACTGAAAACATCTTTACGTTAAAAAGTTTTCAATACAAAAATTGCTCAAAATTTCAAAACCTAAAGCTCTGCTACACAACAAACTTTTATAACAGATGATAACCAAAAATACTATAACCAAAAAACACTAAATACAACAAAAAAAGGTAGTTCCATTTCCATACCAAAAAGAATATCGTACTCAAATAGTAGCGTCACGACAATAAAGAGTCCAAAATATATACCAAGTATAACAACGGGCTGCAGACCATGACACCTACATATATAATAATTACTACTCTGTGCACGAACTAAAGTCCGTATCAACTACAATCCGACGACACAAAATACGGGCACTGCGTGGTAGAGGCAATGACGGGGATGCACGGAGGCCAACGGAGGGCAGACCCAGGCAATGCGGCCACCGCGGGCACCGCCGCCTGCATCTTCTCCTCCTCCCACTACTACAATAACCATTAACCGAGGCAGGCAAAAACAATTAACCGAGGCATTTTGCGCAACCGCCTCGGATCAAAGGTCATGGTAAATGACGTAATTTCCGAGGCGGTTTGCTGCCCGCCTCGGTAAATCAAATAAAAAAAACAAAAAAATGAAAAAGCCCATCGACAAGCCCGGCGAGCCCATCCATGGGCCCGCCAAGCTCATCACCGCGTCCCGCCACCCGCCGTTCCGCGCAGCCATCGGATCCGGCCTCCTCCGCCGCGCCGCTGCCGGATCCAGCCTCCTACCGCACGCCGCCGCGCCCGCGGCGTGTCCTGCCAAGTGCGCGCTCGCTGCCGACCCCGAGGAGGCGCTTGACCTTCCACACGAAGGCCGGGGTGATGAAGCATGCCAGCGAGAGCTCCGTGGCGCGCTTGAACGTTGGTCTAGAGGACGTGCTCGACGTTGGCGGGCACAGAGGTGATGACGCCCGAGGTGCCGCCGCCCCAAATCCCACCGTCCAGGTGCGCGAAGAGCGCAGGTATGACGCCGAACATTGGCCACATCATCGGCGCGCCGGGCTTGGCGAAGAGGCGGCTCCGGACCGCGCTGCAGGCGAACAGTGCCATCGCCGCCACGGTCAGATCCGACGTCCGCACGTACTCTCACATGAAGCGTGCTGCCATGACCATGAGGAGCAGTGCGGGGACGGCTGGTGGTGGCCGCCGCCTGCTTGCTTCAGGGAGGAGTGGGGTGGGGGGGGGGGGGAAGAGAGGATAGAGTTAGGTTTTCTAGGAAGGGAGTACTTATATATGTGTGCTCACAACTAGGCCTTTTGGGCTAGCGGGCTGGGCCTGATTTACCGAGGCATTTGAGTTACAATGTTCGTCTCAGTTAACTATTAACCAAGGCGGTTACATTAGGATGATCGACTCGGTTAATATATTTTAACCGTGGCGGGCATTTTAACAATGCCCGCCTCGATTAATATATTTTTGCAAGGCAGTTGTCGTAAGCATCTCAGTTAATAAAAAATGACCGCCTCAGTTAATGCGAGACGGTTGAAATTTCTGCCCGCCTTGGAGGTGTTGAAAAAAGGTCGTGGTAAATTATTTTTTGTAGTAGTGTCCCTAGACAACTCCTCTGCCGGCGCTGCCTCTACCTCGGTCTCAACATCGCCGTCGTTCGAGCCCACGCCTAGGCCTATCACACCACCTGGTCCGGCGCGACCAAACGGACTACTCCGTTCAAATAAAGTTTGTAATGTACTAAATTTAAAATAATCTTTCAAAAGGTTCAGAACTAAAAAAATATTCAACTATGTGAATCCACCTGTTTCATAACAACTCTTATGTAGAATATATAAATATATAAACTACAAATAGTTATATGCAACAATTACTCTTCTTAACATTCAATCTTACATTATCTACTGACCTAGGGTTTCCCACGAGTGGTGCCGACGCTCTGCATGGCAGCCTGTTCGGGGTGAAGGGAAAACGAGACCAAATGGAGGCGGTGGAGGGAATGCTGAAGCACATGTAGTTGTCGGAGGCGGAGAAGAAGGGCAATAAGATTGGCAGCGGCGGCCCGGCTAGGGCAGAACCCCCTGGCCCCAGGGCGATCGGGAAGGTCCTAGCATAGAAGTCTGTGAGCGCCGAGGGCCTAGCAATGGCGCTAGGCAAGATCTGGTGCCCGCTTAGGGGGGTCACCTGCAAAGATCTCGGCGACAACCACTTCCTGTTCACATTCCTGCAATCTTCGGGGAAGCGTCGTGCTCTAAACGACGGACCGTGGATGTTCGGTAAGGATCTTGTGGTCATGGCTGAGTTTGATGAGATGAAAGTGCTGGAGGATCTGGAGTTCGTTTTCATCCCAATCTGGGTCCGGGCTATGAAAATGCCATTGGGGGAGATGAACAAGGCGACGAGTATAGCGATTGGTATGGAGATCGGGGAGTTCCTGGAGATGGATGCTGATGAGGATGGATCGTCCGTGGGACAATTTCTGAGAATCAAGGTACGCCTGGACATTCAAAAGCCGCTAATTAGAGGGGTGACTCTGTGTGTTGGAGAAGAAGAGAAACCGCTGTGGTGCCCGCTGGTGTATGAGTTCCTGCTTGATTTTTGTTATACGTGTGGGATCATTGGACACACAGATAGGGTTTGTGAAATCAAGCTGAAGAAGGATGAGGTCCAGTAGTACAGTAAAGCACTGAGGTTTATCCCCGATAGGAGAAGGGGTGAGGATGGTGGTGGTCATTGTTTTGCTAGGGGGAGACCAGTGGCGTCGTGGCGTGCCGGGGGGAGTGGTAGCCGTGGAAGCTGGGGAGGTGGCAGTGGGAGAAGATCGGGGAGTGACGCCCCATCTTGGCGCAAATCGAAGGATGCTCGGGGGACGAAGCAACTGAAGAAAGGAGGAGAGGAGGAGGAAGTTACCAGCCCCATCAAATTGGTTTCGGCCGAAAAGAGTGGTGATATGGCTAAACGCGCTCTGTTTCAGGGAAAGGAGATCACTGGGAAGGAGGGGGTCGTGGAAATTGGGATGGCAGGAAAGGAGGATCAGGTGACGGAGATGGTTGGCGTGGTGGGGGACACCGAGAAGGGAGGCACTGAGGGGAAGAAAAAGAAGGTGGGAACCTACAAAAAAGTGGTTCGAGCGAGTGCTGGAGCTGCAGCGGCACCTGCTAAGTCGGCTGGAAGAAAGAGGGGTGCTGAGGAGGGAGGAGAACACGCCCAAAAGGAGGGAAAGAGACAAAAGGAGGATGAGGAGATGACGGTGGCTATTGCGAAGGAAACTGAGATAGCGCTGGCGAACCAGTCCAGCAAGAACCAATGAAGATTGCTGTGTGGAACTGCCGGGCTCTGGGCAACCGCTCAGCAGTTCGGGGGCTTCTAGGGTTCCAGAAGGCCGAGGGAGCTGATGTTCTGTTTTTGTCGGAAACAAAACTCGATGAACGCAGGATGCAACGTTTTCGGTGGATGCTTGGACTTCCAAATTTGCTGGTCCAGGAGGGGGAAGGTCGGGGGGGGGGGGGGGGGGGGGAATTGCTGTGTTGTGGAGGAGAGGAATTGATGTGTCGCTTCGTAATATGTCGAAGTACCATATTGACATAGACATTAGTGAGGCGAATGGTGTTTGCTGGCGGTTTACAGGAATGTATGGGGAGGCGCGGCATGATATGAAGTTTAAAACATGGAACACGATGAGAACACTTATAAGCCAACCATCTGTACCTTGGCTAATGGCGGGTGACTTTAATGAAATAATTTTTGCTCATGAGAAAGAGGGTGGACGGCCAAGAAGTCAGAGGGACATGGACAATTTCAGGATGGCTTTGGAGGATTGTGAGCTCCATGATCTGGGGTTTGTAGGGGATGTGTTCACGTGGCGAAATAATTGCCATGAAGCTGCAGGCTACATCAGGGAGAGGCTGGACCGGGGGGTGGCAAATAAGGAGTGGCAGGACCTGTTCCCGGATGCAAGGGTCGTCAATGGCGATCCCCGCCACTCTGACCATAGACCGGTGATCGTGACCACAGATGCCCGTGGAGGCAGGCGAGGGGGGGGGGGGGGGGGTGACAGCCAGAAGATGTTTCGCTTTGAAGTGGCCTAGCTGGAAGAGGAGAAGTGTCCGGAGGTGGTGGAAACGGCTTGGAAGGAGGCAATGGAATGGGGTGATACGGCAGTACATGATGCACTGAGAGTGGTGGCAGGCGGATTGGGGCATTGGAGTCGGAATATTTTGGGTGACCTAGAGAAAAGAATAAAATTCCTGAAAAAGGAGTTGGAGGCGTGCCGGAGAAGTGCGATTAGCCCGGAGAAAGTTGCAAGGGAAGGGGTGTTGAGATTCAAACTTGAGAGGGTGGAGGAGCAGGTTGATTTGTATTGGAGGCAACGGGCGCATGTGAATTGGTTGGAGAAAGGAGATAGAAATACCTCATTCTTCCATGCCGCTTGTTCTGAGAGGAGGAGACGCAACATTATTGGGAGGTTGAGGAGAGATGATGGTAGCTGGGTGGAGGCGGAGGAGAAAAAATCTTTTATAACTAACCAATTTGTGCAGCTTTTCAGGTCACAAGGTAGCCATGATACTAATCGGCTACTTAGCAAGGTGGATGCAAAAGTCTCTGAATCCATGAATGCTCTGCTTACCAAGGAGTATACCGTGGAGGAAGTGAAAGCTGCACTAGATGGTATTGGTGATCTGAAGGCCCCTGGTCCGGATGGTATGCCGGCGATTTTCTACAAGAGGTTTTGGGAGATTGTGGGTGAAAGAACTCAAGAAGAGGTGCTGCATGTGTTGAGAGGAGGACCAATGCCACCCGGATGGAACGAAACGACGATCGTGTTGATCCCGAAAGTACCACAACCAGAACAGGTCAAAGATCTTCGTCCCATCAGCTTATGTAATGTGCTTTATAAGATTGTTTCAAAAGTGCTGTCGAATAGGCTAAAACAGGTCCTGCCGGAGGTGATTTCCCCCTCGCAGAGCGCTCTCGTTCCTGGCAGGCTAATCTCCGATAATATTCTGATTGCATATGAGATGACCTACTACATGCAAAGGAAAAAGAGGGGGAAGAGGGTTATGCTGCAATTAAACTCGATATGAGTAAAGCGTATGATCGGGTTGAGTGGTCCTTTTTACAGGAGATGATGCTGAAACTGGGGTTTAACCATGAGTGGGTGCAGCTGATTATGAAGTGTGTGTCCTCGGTGTCGTACAAAATCCGTGTAAACGGGCAGCTGCCAGACTCTTTCCGGCCGGAGAGGGGGTTGAGGCAGGGTGATCCATTGTCGCCCTATCTATTTTTGCTGTGTGCAGAAGGGTTCTCAGCGATGTTAGAAAAGGCTGAGTTGGAGGGGGAGATGAAGGGAATTAAAATTTGCCACGGTGCTCCAAGCGTTTCTCATCTACTGTTTGCCGATGATTCTTTGATACTATGTCGTGCAGATGGAGGTGATGCGTAGCGGCTACAGAGTATTCTGCAAATCTATGAGTGCTCCGGGCAAATGATTAACAAAGAGAAATCGGCAGTGATGTTCAGTCCTAATACCCCACAAGAGAAGAGAGGAGAGGTTATGCAGGCCCTTGATATTTAGTGAGAAACAATGAATGAAAAAAGGTACTTGGGTCTTCCGGTGTTCGTCGGTAGATCTAAGGTGCACGTGTTTGGGTACCTTAAGGAGAGAATTTGGAAACGTATTCAAGGCTGGAAAGAAAGGATGTTGTCATGGGCTGGAAAGGAAGTGACGATCAAAGCGGTGGCACAAGCGATTCCAACCTTCGCTATGGGGTGCTTTGACCTTACGAAGCAGATGTGTGATCAGATCAGCACCATGATCGGGCGATATTGGTGGAGCCATCAAGAGAAGGAGAACAAAATACATTGGATTAGCTGGGAGAGACTTACTCTACCAAAGAGCAAGGGAGGATTGGGCTTCAGGGATATCCATGCCTTTAATCTGGCAATGTTGGCAAAGCAAGGCTGGAGATTAATTCAGAGTCTGGAGTCGTTGTGTGCAAGGATACTGCGGACCAAATACTTTCCGCCTGGAGATATTATGAAGGCTAAAAAGTATGGCCCGGTGTCTTACACATGGAGAAGCATCATGAAAGGGGTGCAGGTGTTGAAGGAGGGAACAATTTGGCGTGTGGGCAACGGTGACAGGATTAACATCTGGTCTGATCCGTGGATCCCTAGAAGAATGACCAGGAGGGTGATCACACCAAGGGGACAGAATGTGCTGAGCCGTGTCTGTGATCTGATCGATCTATATACAGGGAGTTGGGACAATGAGTTGCTGGAACAAACTTTCTGGGAAGAAGATGTGGAGGTGATCAAGTCAATCCCGGTCCATCAGGACATGGACGGTGTCTTGGCATGGCATTTTGATGCTAGGGGACTCTTCTCGGTGAAGTCGGCATACAAGATACATAGAGAGAATATCTGGAGCGAAAAGGGCAGAGGTGCTACCTCAAGCACAAGTGCAGAAGAGGCAGACGAGCTGGTCTGGAAGAATCTATGGAAACAAACTTGTCCGGGCAAGATTAAACACTTCTTGTGGCATTTGGGGCACAACAGTTTGGCCGTGAGAACAAATCTTCTTCGGCGTGGAATGAAGCTGGATACACGATGTGTGGTTTGTAACAGGCTTGACAAGGATGGGGGACATCTATTTTGCAAGTGCAAGTTTGTGAAACGTTTATGGCAGGAGCTAAATCTTGAGCATGTGCGAGCTCGCTTGGCTAACCTGCTGTCAGCAAAGGACTTGCTGAGGGCGATATGGGAGCTAGTGATGATGCTGCTTTGGCATTGGTGGTTGGAAAGAAACCGGATCAGGGAGGGGGAAAAGAGAAGAGATCCAGCCCGGTCTCGCTTTCATCATTCGGTTCCAGGCTGAAGAGTTTATGAAGATAGCTGCAACGGAACACCCCAAACAGATTGTGCCCCGGAAGATGTGGGAGCGACCGTCAGGAGAAGGGCTGAAGATAAATTCAGACGGTGCTTTTAATCCGGTGACCAAGGCTGGCGGCTGGGGTTATGTTATCCGAGACTCCGAGGGAGTGGTGATCCATGCAGGCGCGGGTGTTGTTCAAAATGCCATGGACGCCCTCCATGTCGAAGTGCTGGGCTGCCTGGCTGGAGTGCGTGCAGCAGGCGATCGGGGGATGATGCAGGTGACAGCTGAAACAGATTCTATGATCCTGAAAATGGCGTTAGGAGGAGGTGACTCCCTTGCACCAACAGGTGGCCTAGTGCATGAGATCAGGGCGATAGCAGCGGCATGTTTTAATACGTTTTCTGTAAAGCTATTGTCCCCGTCTTTGTAATAGTGTGTATTTTCATCACAAACACGAGGTCTGCCCTTCCCGTCAAGTTTTTTTGTTAGGGGTAAACACGTACTAATAGGAAATATTTGATTACAACATCATGCATGATATAAGTATATAACATACTGAATAACCTAGTATATTTTCTGTAGCTGAGAAGACCATGTCAAAAGGTCCTTTATGTTTCCTAAGTAACTGAAATCTTTATTTTGGATTAAAAATTAATAATCATGAAATTGAAAATATAAACAAAATTGCATTTTATTTTATGGGAATGCACAAGAGGTGATTACTTATTCACTTGCAAGTTGGAACTTCTGAAGTAATTCGACAAATAGGAAGCTTTTTTGAGTAATAATGGGAAAATTGTCTTTTAACTGCTTGATATACGAGATCAACATGCATCCCCATTCTTCTGGACCCACTCAGCTGCAGGCATAACTGTAGTCTGTAGTTCTGGATTTGTCTGACTAAATCTATCAGTTGCTATATCTTATAACAGCATCAAGATTAATGATGATAATAGCAAATTGTGAGTTGATCATTACGAGAGAACTCAATATTTATATCCTTGTTCCATCCTCTCCATTTTCCTAGATATCTAACGTGCCAGAAATACTAGTGTAATGCCCGTGCTAACGCTGCGGCGACATATAAGTACGAATAATGTGTAAATTTCTAGTGTTCATGGTTATTGAGGATTCCAAGTGCCTCTTCATCCACGCGGAGCCAGCCTCGGCGGCCGGCCCCGAAACATCTCCAACGTCCTCCGACTCGCTCCAAATGGAGGAGTTGGAGGAATAGTCCAAAATCCCCGCCGCCGGCTGTGCAAGCCCGGTGGGAGGATCGATCGCCTTGCCCTACTGTCGGTGTTTTACCGGCAAGCCTACCTAGGGATACCTAAGGTAGTAGACTTGTGGTAAGGGTGTCGCTAAGATCAGGAACTTGAAGGTGCAAGCAACAGAGGGTTTAGATAGGTTCGGGCCGCGATGTGCGTAACACCCTACATCCTGTTTGGTTGTCGTATTGCCTTAGAGGTTGACTAGGTCCATACCCGTGCGTTGCAACGGGTAAAATAAATCATTTCTATGAGCATCGATTTCCATGTTAAAAAATATATGTATATGCCCTAGAATATTGTTGACGCCAGATTTTGACACGTGTTGAATCGGCGTCAGGAGGAGAGGTTGGCCGATGCGGCAGATCTAAAGGCTACAGTAAAGAATCGGCCGATTGGGGTAACAGTTGGAAATCGGCCGATTGGTAATACAGCTTGTGCCAACAGATTGGAGCCACAACAGAGGATCCCGGTCAAAAGTGGCCTGATGTTGGTCAACGGAGCGATGCTGATTCGGTCAAGAAGCAATGAAAAAAGTCCTGATTGGATTAGAAGACGGCGGCGGAAGATTCTGCGGGAGTCCGTTTCCTTTTTAAAGATATTATAGATATAGTAGTTTTCCTGTTTGAAATAAGGTTGTAACAAGTCGTAATCGACCAGAAGTCCTGGTTTTAGGGTATAAATAGGAGTCGCCAGGGCTTTGCATGATATCAACACATCAATCAACAAAATATTTTTACTTTTTCCTAGCACTTTACTTTCAAGTCGGCGACTTCGCCAATATTTTTTCTTCTTCCACGAGTTCGTACGGATTGGCAGGGCTGCATCAACTTGATCTCCGGCCAATTGGTAGGTTCCGCTTATCGAGTAACATCTGAGCTTTAACCACGGGCGCATCGCTATGGTTTCGTTTGGATTTATTCACCAGTTATCGATATTTACTAGAATTGCAAGTTTTACCTGTTGTTCTAGTATTATCACCAGTTATCCAGCTTGAGATTGGAATTATCGGCTTTATCATCGCGCTTCCTCATTCATCATCATCTAGCCGATTAGATCTATTCTCAAGCGTTGCATCTGTAATAATTGTTTAGATCGCTCCAGCCAGTTTTTTCTTTGCAATTATTACGTGATTATCGGCTGAATCCATAGCCGGTCATCTTCATAGCAAATCGGCCGATTCGCCGACGCGCTCTTCGGGACAGATCGGAACTCCAGCCGATCGAGACACCCGGAATTTAATACTTTTATTTCCTTGTCAATCAACAGGTCAGATTGACTGGCACGCCGCGTGAACCGCACCAGGGCAATAACCCGAACAGGAGCTAAGCAGATTCTCCCTGGTTGTGTGTCGACGCTGAAGACCATTGGCCGATTCCTTGGCCGATTTTAGCGCCAACACACTTTTGACACGCCCGGTGGGACCAACTTCAATATCCGACATGTCGAAGAACGCAGAAGTTTCCGAAAGCAACATCATCGAGGTCACAGAAGCGGATCTCAAAGACGACCAGAGGGAAGAATTGGCTAAACATCTGGAAGATTACAAAAAGATGTATCTGCAGTCGTTCAATCGTTCCAGAAGCGGGGAGGCAGTCAAGAAAGCTCCTCTTCCAATTCCCTGCCATATCACCATCGCTGAAGATTCGGGCAAGATGTACGATATGATACAACAGTCCGTCTACCAGGCGTTCATCGACCAATCCTCGGTGATGACCAATACGGTGTATAACACCGTCATCAGCTCTCTGGCCAGCGGAGCAGTTCAAGGATATCAGGGGCCAGCGTATACCCCGCCGATTGCACTTCCAGCCAGAAGCTCACCAGGCACGTCCCAATTGGCTCCTCAGCCGATATCGATGCAACGCGAAGGCTACAACATTGCGTTGCCTCCAGTGTCTCCAAGGTATAATGGTGCACCATGTTTCCCATCGCAAGCACCGCTTCAGCCTGTCCAGATTGCTTCTATGCAATCGTTGCCTACAAGCTCAGTGCCCTGGGGGGCATCGGCAATGACGGCTTTTCCCGATCTATCAACCGGACATGGGAGCTATCCGATTCAGGCATCGTTCCACTCAACCGTCCGGCCGACAATCCCTCAGTATCAACCAGTCCCGTCAGAAATCGGCAGGGGGGCAGGCGCTGTAGAGATACTCCGAAGCACGGCACCGATGACGATGTACGACGGGGCGGCGGATTCACTTCGCCACCAACTGTCAGCTACTCAGACGGCCATGACGCAACAGAATTCGCCAATCCATCACCCGGCCGTACCACAACCAAGCCTCCAACATATGCCGGCACCTCGAACGGCTGTTCATCAAGAGCAGGTGGATTGGACAGCAAGAATAGCAGAAGTAATTCAGGATCAATTCGGCTTGAAGCCGAAAGTGCAGACCTATACATACAAGACGCCATATCCGTCTGCCTACGACCTGCTGCCGTTTCCTCACCGGTACAAGGTTCCTGATTTCACCAAGTTTTCGGGGCTGGACGACACATCCACCATGGAGCACATCAACAGATTCATCATCCAGTGCGGGGAAGCCACCACGCAAGATGCTCTAAGGGTGCGTCTATTTTCATCATCTCTATCTGGATCGGCCTTCCAGTGGTTCACCACTTTGCCACCAAATTCTATTATTACTTGGGCCGATCTGGAGAAGCAGTTCCATAAGTACTTCTACGCAGGAGTACTTGAGATGAAGCTCTCAGATTTGACCAGCCTCAGGCAGAGGAGCGATGAACCAGTGACTGGATATATACAGAGGTTCAGAGAAGTCAGGAACAAATGCTACAGTATGGCTCTGACCGATGCACAGTTGGCCGATATCGCTTTCCAAGGACTCCTGCCACAAATCAAGGAAAGGTATGCTTCGCAAGAATTTTAAAGCTTAAGCCAGATCGTTCATCAATTGGCAGGTCAAGAAGTCCGTCCGTTTGAGCAACGGAGGAACTTCCAGAAGAAGGTGGCATACCTAGAAGGGTCTGAATCTGATGGGGAGGAGGAAATCGGCCTAGCAGAGTGGGTGAAAGGCAAAAAGCCAATATCGTGCCCTTTCGGAAAGAAAGAACCGGAGACATTCAGCTTTGACACATCAAAAGCCGATAAAATTTTTGACTTGTTAGTCCAGGAAGGGCAGATCAAGCTATCTCAGTACCATACCATCCCTTCGGCCGATCAGCTCAAGAAGATGAAGTACTGCAAGTGGCACAACGCCACGTCTCATGACACGAATGAGTGCAAGATCTTTCGTCAGCAGATACAATCGGCCATCGAGCAGGGGAGGCTCAAGTTTGAAACCCCGGCAAAGCCGGCGAAGCCGATGAAGATTGACCAGCATCCTTTCCCAGCCAACATGGTTGACACAGGAAAAGATCCACTTCAAATCAAGGTGCTGACGTCGGAATCGGCAAGAAGGAGCGGCGCCGTAGATCCCAGGAAGCAGGTCACGGCGGATAAGGTCAAAGGGAAAAGGCGGGCTGAACACAAGGGGGAAGGATCAGAACGATCGCGCAGACCCGTCACTTCCTAGTTCTTGCTCAGCAAATATCGACAGCAGCAGGAATGGTCAAGATATCACGACGAAATGATACGCCGGCACGAGGATCACTGGCAATGTCCGTTCTTCATCCATTGCTGAGAGAACGACATCCGATTGCCGTCAGCCGATAACTGTCCTGAGTGCAACGGGTTATGCTGCAACGATCGCCTGTTCAAAAGGTCACGCTCCAGATACAGAGAATCAGAGCCGATCAGCAGAAATCGGCGCGAACAAGAAGCACAACGCCTTTCGGTGCATGATCGGCTGGGGGGCAGAGTTGACCGGTATCACCGGTCGAAAGGCGAAATCAACCAACAGGATCGGCTGGGGGGCAGAATCAGCATACACGATCGGTTGGAAGAGATGGCTGATGACAGGGTGTCAGATGAAAACCCCCTAGGAAGGGAACCAGATTGGGAGTACGCCAGATCATGGGCCAAACCAGTAAACCCCAGGTGGTGCCCTGATGGTCTATCCAAATCCCAAAAACGGAGGATCCAACGCCTGCGCTAGTGGGAGCAACAGGAAGAAGAGCAGAGGCAGGTGCCGGAAAAGAGAAACGTTAAGTCTCGGGTCTGGTGCACCAAGAAAAACAACAGCAAGGAAGCAGACAATCAAGAATCGGCAGCCCACATCAACATGGTGTTCATATTGCCGATGGAGTTCATGGCACCTGCCGATCGAGACAAAGCGACAAGGGTGGAAGAGCAGATGGTGCAGCTAGTATTAGAGCCGATGACAGCCACCTTTGAGAAGCCAGAAGACGAAAAGCGGCAACATCTCAAGGCATTATTTCTCAAAGGGTACGATAACGGGCGACCCGCTACCAGGCTGCTAGTGGATGAAGGCGCCGCAGTCAACATCATGCCGTATGCCATATTCCGCAAGTTGGGCAAAAATGATGAAGACCTGACCAAGATGGACATGATGCTCAAGGACTTCGAAGGCAACATGTCCCCCGCCCGTGGAGCACTCTGCGTCGACCTCACCATCGGCAGTAATACCCTTCCTACTACCTTTTTTGTTATTAATGGTAAGGGGTCCTACAACATGCTGCTCTGTCGCGACTGGATACATGCGAATTGCTGTGTCCCATCTACAATGCACCAATGCCTCGTGCAATGGATCGGCGACAGCACAGAGATAGTCACCGCCGATTCCGCCTACAACGTCGCAGCGGCCGACACGCAACAATGGAGCTGTGAACACATCAGGTGTATATCTGGCAGGACTTGGGACACTGATTTCCTGAAGGTGTCCAATTTCGGTCTACAGCCGATCCAAGCAGTCGACTCTGAAAATTCAGAATAGATGGATCAGTTCATCCGAGAAGATGGAAAGCTTGGGCATGGATTTACGTCAGACGATTCATTAGAGATGGTGGATTTGGGAGATGGTAGCAAGCCAAGGCCGACGTATATTAGTGCTAGCTTGGATCCTGAATACAAGTGTAAATTGATAAGTTTATTAAAAGAATTCAAGGATTGCTTTGCTTGGGAATACCATGAGATGCCTGGTCTAGACCGGTCCATTGTTGAACACCGGTTACCTATAAAATTAGGATATCGGCCATATCAACAGCCTGCACGACGATGCAATCGCAAAATTCTACCTGATATAAAGGCCGAGATCACAAGATTGATTGAAGCAGGATTTATTCGGTAGTGCCGCTACGCCGAATGGATTTCTAATATTGTGCCCATGTATAAGAAAAATGGAAAACTGCGCGTGAGCATCGACTTCAGGAACCTAAATCAGGCCACACCAATGGACAGATATCCAATGCCGACGGCCGATGTCTTGATAGATGCTGCCGCAGGACACAAAGTCATCAATTTCATGGATGGTAATGCCGGATACAATCAGATATTAATGGCTGAAGAAGATATCTCAAAAACGGCTTTCAGATGTCCAGGTCACCTTGGTTTATTCGAATGGGTTGTAATGACCTTTGGGTTAAAGAACGTCGGTGCTACATATCAGCGGGCCATGAACTATATCTTTCACAAGCTCATTGGTGCATCGGTGGAGATTTACATCGATGATGTGGTGGTCAAGTCAAAAGGTCATCAGGAACATCTAGCCAATTTACAAGAAGTATTGGAATGCACAAGGAAGCATAGGTTAAAAATGAACCCAAATAAGTGTGCATTCGGTGTATCGGCCGGGCAATTCTTAGGATTCATGGTCCATGAGCGCGGGATAGAGGTCAACCGGAAGACCATAGACGCCATCAACAAAGTTGTGGCCCCACAGAATAAGACTGAGCTGCAGTCCCTCATCGGCAAAGTCAATTTTATCAGAAGATTCATATCCAACCTGTCAGGGCGTATCCAAGCTTTAACTCCTTTGTTGAAATTAAAGCCCGATCAAGGATTTGTATGGGGAGAAGAACAACGCAGAGCGTTGGAAGATATCAAGCAATATCTGATTTCACCTCCAGTGTTAGTCCCGCCACAGCCTGGTAAGCCGTGCAAATTATATTTATCGGCTGATGAACAGGCTATTGGATCGGCGTTGGTACAGGAGTTCGAAGGGAAAGAACGGGTGGTATATTACGTCAGCAGAAGACTCCTGGACGCCGAAACAAGATATTCCCCGGTGGAGCGGCTGTGCTTGTGTTTATACTTCTCGTGTACCAAGCTCAGGCACTATTTGTTATCGGCAGAATGCATAGTTGTATGCAAAGATGATGTGGTGAAATATATGCTATCATTGCCGATTTTGAAAGGGCGGATTGGAAAATGGATCCTGGCTCTGTCAGAATTCGACTTAAGGTACGAATCGGCCAAAGCTGTCAAGGGTCAAGTCATGGCCGATTTCGTAGCTCAATATTGTGGACCAGAAATTGCTGTCGTCGAACCGGTTCCATGGACTCTATACTTCGATGGTTCTTCGTGTGGGGCCGGATCAGGAATCGGCATCGTTCTTGTATCGCCTCGGGGGGCAAGTTATGATTTCTCTCTGCCGATAGAAGCACCCGCAACCAATAACCAGGCGGAATATCGAGCCGTTCTAAAAGGTATCCAATTATTAAGCGAAGTCAAAGCTGATGCAGTCGAGATTCTTGGAGATTCCATGCTCATCGTAGATCAGTTAACGGGGCGATCTGAGTGCAAAGATGATATCTGGAGGATTTATTATGAAAATTGCCTCTGGCTGCTAAAGGAATTCAAGTCTGCAACAATTGAGCACATCCCTAGAAATTATAATGAAGAGGCCAACAGGCTGGCCCAACACGCGTCCGGATATTGGCCGATTCAGGGGGCTATGATTTTGGAGCTCGCGGCCGATGACTGGCGAAAGGAGATCGCCGATTACTTGAAGGACCCCTCCCAGAATGTGGATCGGCAAGTGCGTTTTCAAGCCACAAAATATGTGTTACTTGAAGATGATTTGTTTTACCGGACGATTGATGGAGTTCTTCTCAAATGCCTGGGAACAGAGGAAGCAAAGGTCCTGATGGGGGAAATCCATGAAGGCATATGTGGAGCCCATCAATCGGCTCACAAGATGAAATGGATGATCAGAAACAATGGGTATTATTGGCCAGCGATTCTTGAGGATTGTTTCAAATATTATAAAGGATGCCAAGACTGTCAGAAGTTTTGCAATGTACAGCGCGCGCCAGCATCGGCTATGAATCCAGTAATCAAGCCGTGGCCGTTCAGAGGTTGGGGAATAGATCTCATCGGACAGATTCACCCTCCATTGAGTAAAGGGCATAAGTTTATATTGGTGGCCACCGATTATTTTACTAAATGGGTGGAGGCAGTTCCTTTAAGGAATGTGACATCGGCCGATATGATTGAATTCATTAAGAACCATATTGTCTATTGATTCGGTATTCCTCAGACTATCACAACTGATCAGGGAACAATGTTCACCTCTGGAAAATTCGGAGAATTCGCCGCCGATATGGGGATTAAATTATTAAATTCTTCTCCATACTATGCTCAAGCCAATGGCCAGGCCGAATCGTCCAATAAGGGGATAATCAAGTTGATCGAGAGGAAGATAGAGGAACAACCCAAAAAGTGGCACATGTCTTTGGTTGAATCTCTATGGGCTTATAGGATGGCTTGCCACGGAGCCACTAAGATATCTCCTTATCAGCTGGTTTATGGTCATGAAGCAGTCCTGCCTTGGGAATTCAGGATGGGGTCAAGGCGTATATCGCTTCAAGATCAGTTGATGGCCAATGACTATTCCTTCCTCATGAAGGATGAGCTCGATGACTCGGCGGGTCAGCGATTGAGGGCCCTGATTAGCATAGAAGAAAACAAGAAAAGGGTGGCCCGATGGTATGACAAAAAGATCAAAGTTAAACAATTCTCCCAGGGAGATTTGGTATGAAAGTTGGTGCTGCCGATAGGGTCTAAGGATCCCAAATTCGGTAAATGGTCACCCGCTTGGGAAGGGCTGTACAGAATCGGCCGATGTGCCCCTGGAAATGCATATATTCTGGAAACTATTGAAGGGGAAGAATTCCCAAGAGCTTTAAATGGACGATATCTGAAGAGGTACTATCCAAACATTTGGGTAGATGCATAACTTGCAGTAAGATATATCTAGACAACATGGCCGACCCCTATCGGCGGTTGTCCACACAGCCGATGTGGAAATGACATCGCCTTAAGAAAGAAACATTGTGATTCGGATTGACCAGCTCATTATTTGATGAAAACAACAGAATACATGGCTGACATGGTACAAGCTGCCCTTAGAATAAAAACACTGATGTATCTATTGTTTACGCTTGCTCTGGATTTCTCTCTCAATCCGACCCAGTTCTATCAGAAGGAGGGTCCTATTCTCCTTCGAATTCTCCATGGTAGCTCCAGTCTCAACTTGATGGCATAGTTCTATCAGGAGGCGGGTCTTCTTCTCCTCCAGATTCTCCATGGCTGCTTCAGTCTCGACTTGATGAGGGAATAGAGGACTCTTTTTAGATGGTAATCGCTTGCGGACCAGGCAGTGAGTGTCTATAAGGTCCCAATACTTCTGGACAACAGCAGGAATATGATCTTTAAGTTCTTCAGAATGAGCTCTTATCAAATCTATGTCTGCTTGCGACAGTGGTTCGTCTGAATGCATAACTTCGATCGCTCGTTCCACACTGAGGCTGAGACGTTTTGACTAAACAGAGATGAAAAGCTACCCAGCATCAGAGCGATTGATATGTCATGGGGAAAAATAGAGGAAGGTTCGTACCTGGTTGACAGAGGACGAAGAAGAAGAAGACATCTTGATGTTCAGTTTGGGAGAATGGAGATCCAGTTTTTGGAAGGAGAGAAGATGGGTAATGCATATGCTTCTGGAGACGGTGTGGGATCTCGTACTTATAAAGAAAAAGACGTAAAAAGATAGTGGGACACATCCTATCGGGGTAAAAGCATTCATAAATGCAAATCTGCCAAAGGAAGTGGTCCAAGATCAAGTCAGCGCAGTAACATTAAAGGAGAATTAAATGTTTACAACATTCTTTACAACCCAAGGAAAGCATCTATGGCCGCGATAGCTCGTTGCCTAATCTGATCGGCCGAGTCTAGTACTCTTTGGTCGTCGTCGGCCGATCCGGGAACTTCTGTTATATGGAGACGAAGTGTTATCGCTTCACAGGCCAAGTTCTGCCTTTCTTGCTTCAGCCCAGCGATGACGGATGGGAGCTCTTGAAGCCTCTTTTCTTCGGCAGCTATGTCTTTGGTTACTTGCTCCATCTCTTTAGCTAGCTCTGCTCTCCTCCGTTTGAGGCGATCTATCATGCCGACGATATCCGGGCGAGAGCTCTCGAGGAAATTGATCCGTTGATGTACCTCTTGGGCTCGGTGCTTGTACGAGTCGGCTTCCTCCCTGGTCTTTGCTAGTTGGGCACGATCGGCCATATGGCGCAGGGCCGTGAAAACTGGGGTTTGCATATATTCTATATATGCAGCAGGTTCCAAGCTTTCTGTTGTTTCTTCCGGGATTCGACCCTTGATGTCACTAAAAAGCCGCCGGATCGGCGAAGCATCTTCTACTAATCGGCCGATATCATTTTGGAGGAGAATCCGCATGCTCTCGAGCTTGGCGCGGATATCATCAGAAATAGAGCTCGACGGAACTTGGCGTGAAATGATTTCTTCATCATCAGGCAAAGAGACCGCGAAGGAGAAAACACTATTATTCGGGGTGTCTTGTTCCTGCGGGAGAATAAGGAAAAGGATTAGTAAGCAGTAAAGGGGAATCGGCCGATTCCGGTGATAAGTTTATTACCTCCTTGAAGCGGATCTCTCTTGCTTGCGCCGATGGGAGCGCCTCCCTCGTCTCAGGGACCGGTACAATCGGCTCGTCAGAGGAAGAGGACTCGACAACTATTAATGCTCTGCTTGGACCAGCTTCCTGAAAAGGTATGGAAAACAGATCCTATGAGTATACTACGGGTAATTGAAATAAGATGATATGAGATATTTGCCATACCTCTGTTGGTCTTCCGGCCGATGTTTGTTGTGGGGCTACAGTCGATGTACCCAAATCGGCCTGCATCAGGATCAGTTAAGTCCTCTGAGTGTCGAGAAATTGAGTTAAGAGATTATCTACCTCGATGAGAAGAGTTGCTGGAGTTCCGGCTTCTGCTTGGGATGTGGCCGATTGCTGTGGGGACTGCACTGGAGCGGCTTGTGCAGCCTGACAGAAAGAAAAAGTTAGTGTTAGTGGAGCACTTAAAGATATATGAAATAAGCAAGATTACCTGAACAGCTTCCACTAGCAGTGATGCCGCAGCTGCTCTGACTTCTGCGGTGACTTGAGGATCAGCCATCTCGGTAGTCGGCAAGGATAGAGGAGTTGGAGTTTCAGCCGATACTACCGCCGATTGGTCAGTCGGTCCGATGCGGGCACGCACTCGACGGCTTGTTATCTTCAAGGTTGTCCTTTTTGGTGTTCGTTTCAATCGGCCAGTAGCGATGTTCTTGATGGTTGGAGCATGAAAGCCGATGAGTGGATATGGCGTATATGGATGATCGCTCTCTATCGGCCTGCCGCTTTGGCTCCGTATCGGAGGGACTTGGCTTTTAGACTAAGAAGATAAATATAAGTTAATGGTAAGATGGTAGTATGGAAAGAGACAACATTGAAATCGGCTAGAAGAAAGGACATACCGCTGCACTTGGGTCGATGTTTTCTGGGTCTAGAATGTTGCAATATGTTGATGGGGATTCGCAGAAGAGGTATTGCTTCCATTCTGCCCACCATAGTTTGAATTGCTGAATGGCAAAAGAGGCCACTGTCCAATTGTTCAGGTCAATGGTGCTAGAATCTGGCACTAAGTTGCACAGCCGATTGTAGTCAAGACTCTTGGTCAGTTCATCTCTGAATTTTGCTTGACCGGTAAAGTAGACCCGAATCGGCAGTTGACCAAAGCCCAATTGCCTTGCTGCAGCCGATGGATTATAGAACTCATATGTGGGAGAGTCCTTTCCAGAGAAGAAGTTGGCCGGCAAAATCCCTGGCTTAATCAGGGTATCCATAAGTTCCCTATCAAAAGTATGAGTGGACGAGTCGTAGCTGATGGGAAGTTCGAAAATCGGCTCTACTATTCGATAGGGATACCAACTGACAGTCTCTTCACTGAAGCTGATGTAGAAGCATCTGAAGTATTCGGCCGTTCGGGCAGCAGTAAATTGACAGCCAGGGAAGGCCGATGCCGCTTCTCCAAAAGATCTGCAGCGTCGTCGGACAGTTGGGTTTTCCTCTGACTCAATGTTGGGGAAAGTTTTGGTCTCTATTCGTTCCTGAGAGACTTTCCTCATATATAGGTTGAGCCAGAGAGTGATGAACCACCAGGGACCGCCGGGGTTCCCAATCGGCTCCCCTTTTGACAGCCTAGTGCCGATTTGGTGCATCATGTGGTAGGCCGATCCCAACAGATGCTTTCCAAGGGGAATGGCTGATCCTAGTGACAGAGCTTCTGCCAGGGCTTGGGTGTTAGAAGAAGGGCCAACTGCTCTGCCACAGAAAAAAATGTTTCTCCAGCAACATCATCAGGAACGCAGTATGCTCTCTCTCTGAAACTGTCCCAGTCTTCATATTTCTGTTGATGTACCCCTTCCATCCGCCGATTCCTTTGGTTTCTAGCCGATGTGATGGCTTAATCAGATAGTCAAAAGGGGTATCAAAAGAGGAGATGTCAAGGCCGGTCAACAACAGGACATCGGCCAAAGTTGGAGTCATGGGTCCATGTCCAAAAAGGAACGCATTGAGTGCGTCGGACCAGAAATAAGAAGCTGCTATGACCAAGGGCTCGTTTTTCTCCATCTGGGACAGAGAGAGGTCTATGCATTGGCCGATTTTCAGTTCATCCCACTGAACTTTTCTAGACCTGGCTACTCTGTGGTACCATTCTTTCCAGCCAGGGGTTTCATTCGGCCAGGACCTAAAGGCACCTGCCCACTGATCTAAATCCATGGGCGATTGCTTGAACGGGACTCTGTGAGTCTCTAGGTTGATCAGATCAGTTGGATCGGGATTCCCCATGGGGCCTAAGCAGATAAGATCGGAGGATTCGGAAAGAGGAATGGTAATCTGGTGCCTAAATGCCTAAAAAAGGAGGAAAAAGGGGAAAAAACTGAGAATGGAACCAGGAAATACTTGAACAGTAGAAGAGCAAAAGGGGAAAATTTCGGATAGTTACCTCCGGGATGAAGCTCATCGTCGCCGATGGAGCTGTCAGTTGAGCCGCCAATGGGGCCACCGTCGCTGAGGGGGTTGCCGACAGAGCCTCCGTGGTTGGAGAAGTTGCTGATGGTGACGCCATTGGGAGGTTGGAGCAGGTCGCAAGCGAGATTGCCGGAGGGAGCGGTTGGAGATCGAAAGGGCTCGGGAAGAAGATGAACAGTGGTTCGCTGGAAGAAAATACTAGGCTCGTGGGGAAAAGTAGGCGGAGAATGCCAATACTTAAGGATAATCCGAGATAGAAAGGGTAAAGGCGGGATTTTCGCCGCGCCATCTACACGAATTCAAGGGGAGCAGTCGTCTCGCGTGCCCGGTCCGAGGAAATCGCAATCATTATGCAGAAGACCGCGAAACGGAAGGAGATTTTTACTGCGCCCGTTTCGGAGAAAAAGATTAAAGGAAAGAGTTTCGAAGTAAAAATTATGTTTTACTTCGAAACTGGGGGCATGTGTTGACGCCAGATTTTGACACGTGTTGAATCGGCGTCAGGAGGAGAGGTTGGCCGATGCGGCAGATCTAAAGGCTACAGTAAAGAATCGGCTGATTGGGGTAACAGTTGGAAATCGGCCGATTGGTAATACAGCTTGTGCCAACAGATTGGAGCCACAACAGAGGATCCCGGTCAAAAGTGGCCTGATGTTGGTCAACAGAGCGATGCTGATTCGGTCAAGAAGCAATGGAAAAAGTCCTAATTGGATTAGGAGACGGCGGCGGAAGATTCTGCGGGAGTCCGTTTCCTTTTTAAAGATATTATAGATATAGTAGTTTTCCTGTTTGAAATAAGGTTGTAACAAGTCGTAATCGACCAAAAGTCCTGGTTTTAGGGTATAAATAGGAATCGCCAGGGCTTTGCATGATATCAACACATCAATCAACAAAAACTTTTACTTTTTCCTAGCACTTTACTTTCAAGTCGGCGACTTTGCCAATATTTTTTCTTCTTCCACGAGTTCGTACGGATTGGCAGGGCTGCATCAACTTGATCTCTGGCCAATTGGTAGGTTCCGCTTATCGAGTAACATCTGAGCTTTAACCACGGGCGCATCGCTGTGGTTTCGTTTGGATTTATTCACCAGTTATCGATATTTACTAGAATTGCAAGTTTTACCTGTTGTTCTAGTATTATCACCAGTTATCCAGCTTGAGATTGGAATTATCGGCTTTATCATCGCGCTTCCTCATTCATCATCATCTAGCCGATTAGATCTATTCTCAAGCGTTGCATCTGTAATAATTGTTTAGATCGCTCCAGCCAGTTTTCTTTGCAATTATTACGTGATTATCGGCTGAATCCATAGCCGGTCATCTTCATAGCAAATCGGCCGATTCGCCGACGCGCTCTTCGGGACAGATCGGAACTTCAGCCGATCGAGACGCCCAGAATTTAATACTTTTATTTCCTTATCAATCAACAGGTCAGATTGATTGGCACGCCGTGCGAACCGCACCAAGGCAATAACCCGAATAGGAGCTAAGCAGATTCTCCCGGGTCGTGTGTCCGACGCTGAAGACCATCGGCCGATTCCTTGGCCGATTTTAGCGCCAACAAATATATTAGAATAAATACTCTAAATTCCAAACTAATATTCATGGAAAAAATAACTATCAACTAATAGATGTGTTCCAAACTCCAAATCGGTCTCAACTGTTAAGCATTTCATAGTGTCAAAACGATCTCGGTAATAGTCCCTGCATCAAGGTCTCCTCTCGAAGAAAAGAGAATCGACGAGAATGAGGCACCTGAAAACCACCACAAAGAGTCATCATCGCATTAAGTAACTGGTATGGCTCACTTGTTGAGATAACTGGTTCTACAATCTTCACTTCCCATTAAGTAAAATATTGAGCTGTTGTGATAATCTGAGGTATCTTTTCAAGTTATCTTGAACAATTTCAGAAGAACAGACTGAAAGGTTAAGTGCAAGGCTGATAACTCCAGTTACTACAGAGGACTGTGAATCCACTGCAAAATGTTCACAAGGCAACAAACAAAGGATATGCATATATATATCATCCTACTTATTCGACATACGGAACCAAGACAGAAGATGCACTTGATTAAAATTAGGCAAAAGACATATCATCAAATAGTTGGTGGATGAGGGCACCTGAGGCTAGAGCATCCTTGCACAGGGGCTGGGTTTAAGAAACCCGCTCCATGCCGTCCCTCACTTGCGGTGAGTGAGGCAAGCAGTGGCATGAAGACCATCCTATTGTTCACGAACTCATTGATGCTTAGATCCATAACCTCCATGATTTGCTATGTTATTTCCATTATTCTAGCATTCCTCAATCCTACCTGCATCAGAAATGAATCATTTTTTTAAAAATAGCCTCTCAACAAAAAACGAATGTACCAACCATCCTGCATATTAAATATTATAGCTTTTCTTTTATCTAAATGTATGGTGGGAACGTAGACACCATTTACTTGGCTAGCATTAAACTTTTTTCATCTAAAAACCTCTCATTTGGCACACAATAATAAAGTGGTTTCCCATTACCACTTGACACCGATAAGCATGAACATATTCACAACTCTATAGATCACATAAGAAATGCTAGCCATGCCACAAAGTAAACATTTTGAAATTCTATAAATAAAAAAAATGGATAATGGATCTTGGCATGTCCACTTTGTCATTTTTATTTACATGATGCAAGTGATAGCATTTTTACATTGATTTGCACATATTTTGCATTCACTAATAGTGATGATTTCAAATTGATTCCATACCCAACTGATTCCTTTATCATTGAATTTTCTTTCATACATAAAGTGTCATGTATTTACTATTACTGTTACATCTTGCATTAGTACAAAGAATGCATTATGGTTTCTACGCGAAATACACTACTGGAAATCAAGACATCCATGACGAATGATTTTCATCACTGTAAACACGAAATACGTCACAGAAGATTTTCCGTGACGAATTTGTGACGAATTTGCGTTCATCTTAGAAGCCGCGTCCTGTTAGGTCTACCGTGACGAACTTCCAAAAAATGTCACGGAACTGTTTTTTTTCTGTGATGAAGAAACATTCATCACAGAAGCATATTTTGCTTCTGTGATGAGTTGCGAAACGTCACGAAAAGCCGATTCCACGTGTTCCAGCCCACGCTGGCAGCTGACATGGCGCCGTCCACGTTGCCGGTTGACGTGTCATCCATGCTGGCAGCTGACATGGCAATGTCCACGTTGGCTGTTGACGCGTCCTCCACGCTGTCAAGTGACGTGTCAGGCGTCAAGTGTCGCAAAAGGGGACCGACACGTGACGACCTTGCACGACGCCACGTGTCACTATTTGATCAGCCCATGTGTCACTATATGGTCCGCCCAGGTGTAATTATTTGGGCATCCCACGTGTCCTCGCCTCAGGTCGACAGGTGTCACTATTCGGGCAGCCCACGTGTCACTATTTGGTCCGCTCATGTGTGTTGACGCTCGATACAGACCAATTTTGAGCGTCAATTTGATCAGAAAATTGGGATGACTAGCATACTTAACTTGCATATTTATCTAGAATAATGTCGTTTCCATATTCCTCTTGGAGAATTCGCAATGCAGAGAAATTGAGCAGAAATCAAGTGTAAACAAGCACTTCAATCCAAGGCAAATGGCGTCGACCAATCAGAGCGCGGCATTCAGCCTCCCATGGATCAAAGGGCCCACAAACTGGTGCAATCGCCTTAGGACAACACCCACTCACGCTCAAGAGCGGTGTGGACCCACATGACAGCCACCAAGACGAACCTGGGCTCGAATTGGGCCAAGCCCAGTTCTGCCGACCCAGGTAGGTCGGCCGGCCCAGCCAGGAGGAACCGACTTACCTGCTTCGACGTGGCAGCTCCTCATTGGTCCCTTAGGTCGGTTTCAGCTGCTAGGGGGTGAAGGGGCGCCGTGAAGCTGCTGCACACCCCCCTCACTCACCTCTATAAATATGAGGGGGGGGCTACTAAGAGACACACCACAAGTTGATGGTCATTCTCAATTTCTCTCTTGCTTAGTCTTTAGTATAGTGGAGTCTATGTGAAGTAGCTCTTCTTCAGTTCCCAAGTGTTCCTAGGAGTATTCGGTATGGGTTTTACTCTTCCTCTCCTTTGTAATATTCGGAATTCTCTAGTAGAGTTATCTTCTAGTATAATGTACTCTTATAGTATATGTTCTGTTTATTCAGATGTGTATGCTATCCTTAGCTTACATCTAGGACCTGTGTCTTGCATGATTAGACGTGGTAGTACATCTAGGCTAAGGCATCGGCTCCAGTATTCGTACGTTTGCTCTAGTGTGATGTCTGTCCATCCAAAGGGTGGGGGCTCCGCGCGGGGCACTAGAGTATCACTCATTAGCGTAGACGTGGTGTCTGGGTTAATCAGTGTTGCTGCATGTGGCTCTATACCATGGTTAGTTGAGGTAGGCAACAGGTGGTGACAGCCCTATCTGTCCAGCGTAACCCTCACCATTCGTGTAGTAGCTGTAGGAGGTGCATAAAATAGCCGTGAGGGTCTAGTGGCCACCTTGCCATATCCTGTGCGGTCTCCTGGTGATGCCTAGAAGCCTAGAACCTGTTTGTATTCATGTGTATGTATGTGTGTTCCTAGTATAGACTGTATGCTTAGCCAAGAGTACATAAGTCCTTAGATTAGCTTTCTTCTTCCTTTCTCCCTTCCTGTAAGCTTTGCATAGAGTAGAACTTGAACAACTTGTGTGTCACACTACTTCTCTACCAATTATTATCTTACCCCTGTTTATTCAATGGAATATCCATACTAGAATCAATCAACACACTAAGCCATTCCAATAACCGCCGCCTTCCCTGCGGAAATATAAATACGACCCCGTACTCACGGGTAAAATACTACGATGGTATTCCGTGCGCTTGAGGATCCTTCTGTAACGTAAGAAATACCCCACAACATTTCTGGCGTCGTTGCTAGGAATCACCTATCCTAGTGATGATGCTATGAAATGCCAACAAGCATTTTTGGCGTCGTCGCTGGGGAAGGCACTGGTTAAAGGAATAGACCAAGTGGTTGATAAAATTCTAAAATGGTGTTCAATTGTCTAAACAGGCTAACTTGGCTTTGTCTTCTCTCTTTTTGTGTGAAGATAGGGTAGTGTATGACTAGTTTCGACCTACCGCAAAATTTCGTTCAGAATCCGGAGTCACTCCTGAGACGAGTTCAACCTCGAGTCATTCCTCCTCAGATTACTCTCTCGACAGGTGACACAATCACTATATCGCCGTCAACTTCCAGGATTATGGCTCAGAAGACTCTCCGTGATTACTCAGCTCCGTTGGCCGACAATGTCCTAATCGGGCCAAATGTCGGTGTTGAAGCTGAAAATTTCGAGATCAAGACGGGTCTAATCACGATGGTGCAGGCCAGCCCATTCTCTGGCAAGGCCAATGAGGATGCCAACGCACATCTCCAACAGTTCCTGGAACTGTGTAGCACTTTTGTCATCAAGGGAGTCACAAAGGATGCAATCCGACTCCGTCAGTTTCCATTTTCTCTTCTTGGGAAGGCGAAGCAGTGGTTCTACACCAGCAGAAGTGCAGTCACTACTTGGGATGAGTGTGCCCTGGCATTCCTCACGAAGTTCTTCCCATTGGGTAAAACCAACGCTCTTCGGGGAAGGATTTCCAGTTTTCAGCAGGCGTCAAATGAGTCAATAACTGAAGCTTGGGAGTGGCTTCAGGAGTACATCGTTGCGTGTCCTCACCATGGGATGGACGCTTGGCTCATTCTTCAGAACTTCTACAACGGGCTGACTCCAACAGCTCGTGATCACATCGACGCTGCTGCAGGTGGTGCTTTCTTCTCGCTAACCATTGACAGGGCCAAAATTTTGATCGAGAAGATGGTGTCCAACCAAGGGTGGAACGACGAACGTCTCCAACCTCGCCAGCGGGGCATGCACTCCGTCAAGGAGACCGACATGATCGCCGCTAAGCTCGACCTCCTCATCAAGTAGATTGATGAACGCCCCCAAGAAAAGGCTCAGAGTCAGGCACTCAAAGCCTTAGATTCTCGCATGACTTGCAAGGTCTGTGGGAACGTTGGACACTTGGGCAACGACTGCCCTGAAACCCATGAAGAGGTCATGTTCATGAACAACAACAATGGGTTTCGCCCACAAGGAGGTCAGGGGTGGAGCCAGTCGCGCCCCCACTATCAAGGAGGTAATGGGAATTCAAATTCGTTTAACCCTAACCAACCTTCCTTGAGGGATCTTGTCTTAAGCCAAGCAAAGACCAACGAAGCAATCCAGAAGAAGCTTGCTGGCAATGACAATACCTTGGAGACTATCCAAGCGAAGATGGATGGCATCTCCTCAACACTCAAGAACCAGCTGAGCTTCAACAAGATGTTTGAAACTCAACTAGCTCAGCTGGCCGCCGCTGTTCCTTCTGCAGAGACAGGGAAGATTCCGGGGCAACCCGAGGCTCCCCTGGAGAGCATTAATGCAATAACCGCAAAATAGGGTAAGCTATCGCGTGGTAAATTCTTTACTAACTATGCAGAAAGACTCGAACGCCCCGGAAGAGTTCTTGAGGCGATGTGGCGATGACTATAAAGGAGGATCCCGGAACCCCGATGATCAACTGCTCAATATACGACTGTTATTATGAGAATGCCCTCTGCGACCTTGGAGCAAGCGTCAACATCATGCCTGAGGTAACCTTCGAAGAACTAGCCTAACCTGCTCTTTCCCCTACTTGCATGTGTGTGCAGCTGGCCGACTCCACGATACGATATCCCGAGGCAATCGTGAAGAATCTCCTGGTGTGAGTCCAACATTCATTTATCCTCGCGGACTTCGTAGTCCTTGACATGGAGGGTGATTTGGGAATCTCGCTCATCCTTGGGTGACCGTTCCTAAGAGATGCCAAGGCCAGAATAGACGTAGGGACCGGAAGAATCAGTTTTCGGATTGGGAAGAGGACCATGAAGTTCAGGTTCCACAACAGATGCGAACAAGTATACCTGCTTCATGAGGATAGCAAAGAACAAGAGCTAGGGACAGAACCGGAATGGTTCGAAGACTGGGAAATACACAGTCTCACACCTGAGGATCCAACTCCCACACTGTCGGTGTTTTACCGGCAAGCCCACCGAGGGATACCCCCGAGGTGGTAGGTTGTAGGTAGGGTGTCGCCGAGATCAGGAACTCGATGGTGCAAGGAACACAAAGGTTTAGACAGGTTCGGGCCGCAGTGTGCGTAATACCCTACGTCCTGTAGGTTTGTATTGCCTTGGAGGTTATGAGATATGTTTTGGAGGGGTCCATGCCCGCCCTTATATATCCTGGGGGGTGGCAGGGTTACATGGAAATCCTAGTCTGGTACGAGCTTAGGAGTCCTAACCGAGTACTTTCGGGTAGTTTCCTTCAATGCCGACTAGTTGTACCCTCGTACGAGTACTTTACAGTATGGATAAGGTATGGGACATGCCCCACCCCTTACTCTAGAACGTTCTACGCCACACGTGCAGTCTCGTTACCCCGGGTCTGACAAGCCCCTGAGCTCTCCATAGACGAGTACTGCAGGCTTCGAGTACTTCTGGAAGTCATCCTTCAGTTTCTGCTGAAACTCCGTCTTGATGGTGTCTTTCGAGTACTTTCCTTGGCTGCTCGAGGCTGTGAGGTGCTATAGCCCCGAGTACTTTCAAGTATTCTTTCTATGGGGTGCGATGCAAATCGCACTCCATATGAAGTAGCCCCCAAGTCTTAGGTTGAATCGAAGAATCAGGCTGAGGGTCTCACTAGTCTTGAATCTTCATCTTATCTTCCAAACATTTTTGAAAAATTAGCCATCGATGACATGTGTCCCGCAGCCCTCAAGCCTTGAATCCAAATCCCAAGGTTTGGAAAAAAGGATCCAAAAGAACGTGGCATACTGAATAGTGTTACGTACAAAATCCCTATAAAAAATAATGTACATTAGTAATAGTGCGATTTGCCTTGATGATTTTCCCTGGAAATCAATTGGTTCAAAATTCCAAAAACCCCTTTTTTCGGGAGCCTATCCCTGAAAAAATGATTAATCAAATAAACTCTCCAAAACTCCTCCCAGGATAACCTCTCAAAAACAAATCGCACTTTTTTAGGGAGATAACTCTTCGGCTTCCAAACAGTAGTTCTGGGCCGCCCGCTGGCTATTTAACCGCGCAGTGACTCTAGGGTTTTTACCCCTTCAGTCTCTGCCTTAGCCATTACGTCTTCTTACCTTCCTACACCGCCAGCCATTTAGATCTAGGGTTAGCGTAGTTCTTCAAGATTGCCTTCCCCCCATAGCCAACTAGTCGGAGATCCCACCTTGCTCACCCCTCTCTCTGCGAGCCCCCGAGCGTATGCACGTGAAGTGTCTCGTGACTCATGAGATGGGGAATAAGAAGCAGGCGAGCTAGGGGAAGAAGGATGAAGCACCGACCGGCGACTGGGAAAGAAGTAAGTGCACCCGAGCCAATCTTCTGAATCATGTCGCTCAGGGCCTTCTTCAACCGGAGGAAATGGTCCAATGGAAGCCTTCTGACCGCCAATCTATCCCGCGGGAAGATGTAGATCAAACCGTCTTGTTTGAGCATTTTGATGAAAGGGGATTGGCCCTCCCCGCCTCCGATTTCTTTCGCGGCCTTCTTTACCACTGGGGTATTCAGGTCCATCACCTGAACCCTAATTCCATTGTCCACCTCTCAATTTTCCTCCATTTCTGCGAAGCTTTTCTGGGCATCGAGTCCCACTTTGATCGTTTCCGTTATTTCTTGCACCTCTGCTATCAGCCCTCTGAGGAGAGGCAGTATCTCGTCAGCGGAGCCGGCCTCCATCTCAAGCAAGGGAAGGGGAAGGAGTACATTGATTACTCCCTTCCCACAAACCACTCGGGTTGGAGAGCTCTTTGGTTTTACATTGGTAACCACGCACCCGCATTGCCTGAGAGAACTCCAGGGAAGGCGGTGTGGAGGCCCGAGTGGAACGAGAAGCTCAACGACAATGAGATGCTCCAAGTCACTGACCTGCTCAAGCTGATCAAGAAGCATAAGGCTAACGGTGTGACCGGGGCATGCGTCCTTGCCACTATGTACAAGAGGCGTATCATGCCGCTACAGAAGAGGGAACTATTTGGGTTCGAGTACTTAGGAAGTAACGACCCATCTCACTTGACTGCAGAGATCCTCCCCTCGCAGACGGCTCTTCTCCGTGTCCAGCGAGTACTTCTCGATGCTCACTCGGTAGACTATGCCCCGAAGCTGTTCAGCGCCATTAATCCGCCAAAGCTGGTGAGTAGTGTTGTCTTCGAGTACTTTCAATACTTGGTATATGGAGAATTCCTATCTGATTGTTTGTCTTGTGCTGTTCTATCTTGCAGAGACATGTAGACTTATATCGTTGTCCTGCCCCGAATCCTGACATCCCTCGCGCCGATCATCTCAGGCCGAGTGTGTTTGAGAAGCTCAAGATCAGCCGTTTAGACCGCGATCCAGTAACTGACGAAGATCTGACAGATTCTGATGATGATGTTCCTCTGGCAGACCTACTGAAGAAATCAGGAAAGGACTCGAGTGAGAGCCTGGAGATGCCAAGCCACCCGACTAAGCCATGAGGAGTGGTGTGGAAGCGCAAGGCGATCCTTGGTGGGGATTCAGACGAGAACCCTAGGTAAGTTGACATCTCGAGTACTTGCCTTGTCAATTTTTGGCGTTTTTTCGTTGAAATTCCTCTTATTTTCTCTTCAGTCCTCCTGCCTCCCCCCTGTCCAAACGTCACAAGGATGGGGGAAAGACCGGGCCTTCTGGAAATGATGCCGCACCAGTACCTAACATCCAGCATGGTGCAGCGGACCCTTCTGCTGTCGACGTGTCACCGAGCCTGAGTGGTTCTATCCCGGCGATCACCTCGCAGGTTCCACCAAAGGAACCTGCTGGCGGATCGGGGAAAGGAACTACTCGAGGGCCACGGCTGACGGGCCTCAAGAAACTGGTGACCAAGAGGTCCTCCACATAAGTCTCGAGTACCTTCACTTGTGTTTTGTACGATTCATCTAGTTGAGTAGTTGACTCATGTGTCTTCTTTTTCCAGCTCTTCCTCTGTTGTGGACTTGGGGGATCCCGAAGAAGTCCCAGCAGCCCAAGCCCCCGAGCAAGGGAAAGGCACGGATGTAGCAGCGTTGGGTGCAGGTGCACCCCCTCCTCCTCCTTCGTCTGCTCCGGCCACCAATGTTGAGGCAGAGAAAGAATCAGTGCTGGCTGGAGCGGATGCGGAGCGAGTGGAGATGGAGCTGCCGGCGTCTGACCTTCTTGAAGGTTAGCCCAACATGCCTCCCCGATCCTCCGGTACGGCTCTTCCAGAGGCGATGCTCGTGACCGTGGGCGTACTGGCACGCGAGCTGCCCAAGGAGTCAGGCGCACAAGGTGCAGAAGCTACGGGCCTTACAGACCCTGGCACCAGCATCGCCCAGACCACGGGCACAACAGGCCCTGGTGGTGGGGATGTCGCGGGTACATCGGGGCCCAGCGCAGATGCGGCGGACAACTTGATCGAGGACCCCTATCTCGCCAATGAGAAAAGGGATCACGTCCTTGATGTTTTCAAGGATCTGTACGAGTTCACCACAGTAAGTATCCATCTTCTTCGAGTAGTTCTGTTTTTCTCTGTTTTGGTCTGATGAATACTGACTGCTTCTGTATGTTGTGGAATCTGATGGACCGGTCCCAGGAGAAGTCAGACAAACTGAAGCTCCTCCAGGACGGCCAACTCCAGCTGCAAGAGAAGGACCGTAGGATCTCTGAACTGCAGAAGAGACTCGAGCGGCTGGAGGCTGATCGTGAGCGGGAAGCTTCTACCTTTAAGAACACTTTTGAAAATCTTAAGAAGGAGAAGACCCAGCTTGTTGAGAAGAACAAGAAGGCAACCAAAACGCACAAAGGTAACTTGCTACTCTATCTTGTTATCCCTTAGTTGATATATTGTTCGAGTAGTTTCTAAGAGATTTCCTCAAATACTTCTTCTTTCTCTTGCGCGCAGAACTGAAATCCACATTGCAAAAGAAAGATAATTTAATTATAGATCTAAAGAACCTTGTTTACCGTGGCATAGATGACGTCGAGCGCCTGCAGAAGATCCTTGTGGACACCGATGTCCAATACAAGGAAGCGCTAGAGCAAATCAAGAGTATGCATGCAGGCCAGCAACAGATGCAAAAAGAACTCGAGGACTTCAGGTTTGCTGCCCAGGCCGTCGTGGAGATGGTGGACTTCACCGCTGAAGATGAAGCTGGAGAACAATCCCTGCTGGAGAAACTTCGAGCGACTCCTCAGAAGGTTGTCGGCTACATCACGGAGGCCACCAGGACATACATCACGCAGGAGCTCGCACTGGTGAAATCATACTGGCCCAAGGCAAAATTAGAACCACTCGCAGAAGGCATGGCGTCCGACTGCTTGGTGGAGCAATTCATGAAGTTTCGTGAAGAGGTCGAGCCCATCGCCGACAAGATCGCCGAAAGCCTCGAGCAAGATGGTTAGTCGCAGCAGGAAACAATGTAAAAACATTGGTGCTGCTTGTTTGATATGTGTATAATGTTGCTTGTTTGATCTTTTCATCAGCTTTTATCTTTGTGTGATGTATGCTGTGATGATCATAGGACTTATAGTAGTTAGGAGACGTTTGGGTTAAAACTACTCCAAGAGCATCGACTTGGATGTAGTCAGTAACTTGATGTTCTATGAAAATGCTCGTAGAGCAAAGGACTTAGCTTGGATTTACCCGACCGAACGGTACGCCAAGCTAGTCTGTAGGCTAAAGAGCCTTGAACGGTCTGAGTTGTCGTCCTGCGAGTTAGCAAGGTATAACTTAGCCGTGTAGTGGGTTTGGTGACCCCTTCGGCGGTGCTTTAATGCTCTCTGTCAAGTAGTTGTAGCAGCAGTCGGAATAAAGGAGTACGTTAAGTACTCGAGCATGTTGCCTCTTGGGCGGTATTGGACGCAAATACTCAAGGCGGAGCCCTCGAGCGTAAGCGAGCTACGTACAAGTACTCGTGGCGGAGCCCCCGAGTATAAGTAGTCGTGAGAATGCTTGTACTCGTGGCGGAGCCCCCGAGTTTATCGTAGGCGAAAAATGTAAGAACTCGTGGCGAAGCCCCCGAGTTAAAACATGCACAAAAGTACTCGAATTACGGCGAAATCAACCCTTCATTGATAATAACGCTGACATGCAGCTGGCGAATTGTTTACAACTTCTACTAGGCGTAGAATTTTCAGAGATGCTCTATGTTCCAGGAGTTAGGAACTTCCTGGCCATCAGGGTACTACTGGCGATACGACCCTGGTCTTGTAACTGCGGAGATGATGAGGGGCCCCTCCCACCGGGAATTAAGCTTGTGTAAGCTAGTCTCATCCTGGATGCAGCGGAGGACCAAATCACCGACGTTGAACGACCGCTCGCGTACATTGCGATCGTGGTAGATAGCGGGCTGACTGCAGGATAGCGCTGCATCTGGCTTGGTCGAGTGAATCCAGTTCCAGCTGCCTAGCTTCATCCGCTTCTTCTTCGTCATACATCTCAACTCTGGGAGAGTGCCACATGATGTCTGCAGGGAGTATAGCTTCTGACCCGTATACGAGGAAGAACGGGGTATGTCCTGTGGCTTTCGAAGGCTGAGTTCGAAGCCGCCAGACGATATGAGGTAGTTCATGTATCCACTTGCCACCCTTCTTGCTATTCTCCTCGTAGAGTCTTTTCTTCAGGCCATCCAGAATCAAGCCGTTTGCTCTTTCGACTTGTCCATTGGCACTTGGATGCACAACTGACACATACTTCACCTCAATCACATTGTTGTCACAAAATTCCCAGAACTGATTTGCAGTGAAGTTGGTACCCAGATCTGTGATGATGGTGTTGGGGTAACCAAAGCGGTACATGATGTCCGAGATGAAGTCGACCGCCCTGTCTGGAGTGAGCTTGGTGATCGGCTTGTACTCGATCCACTTGGTAAACTTGTCGATAGCCACCAACACATGTGTGAAACTTCCCGGAGTGGTAGTCAGAGGTCCAATCATGTCGAGGCTCCAGCACGCAAAGGGCCAAGAGGGCGGTATGGTGATGAGATTGTGCGCCGGGACGTGTGACTGCTTGCCGAAGAACTGACACTTCTAGCACTTCCGTACAAGGTCCTCAGCGTCGGAAACTGCTGTTCGCCACCAGTAGCCTGCCCTGTAGGCCTTCCCGACTAGTGTCTTAGACGTTGAATGATTCCCGCAGGTACCTTCATGTATCTCGAGTAGTATGTTGCGGCCCCAGCCCCTCGGGACACACTTCATGAGTACTCCGGTGCTAGCTCCACACTTGTATAGTTTGTCTGCCACGATAACAAGCCCCTTGTTGCGCCTCATGATGCGGATTGCTTCTGGGCTCTTCTTGGTCACCCCGGGAGGTAGCTTCTTCTCCTTGATGAAGTTGATGAAAGGACTTGGCCAGTCGACCTCTGACATCATGACCTCCCGACTGGGATCTGGTGGTCCCGAGGCGGTGGTGCTCTGACTCGTGGCCTTGATAGACGGTTCTTTGAGTTCTTGAATGAATACTTCGGCTGGGACTTGGGCTCGAGTAGATCCAAGCTTGAAGAGTACATCTTCTCCAACATTGTTGTCCCGGACGATATGGTGAATCTCCAGGCCTGCAAATTTGTTCTCCAGCTTGCGCACTTCCATGACGTATGCGTCCATCTCCTCCTTCGTGCAGTCCCACTCCTTGTTGACTTGCTGCATGACTAGTAGAGAGTTTCGATACACGAGTAGTCGTTTGATGCCCAGGGAGACTGCTAGGCGGAGCCTGTGTAGTAGCGCTTCATACTCGGCCTCGTTGTTGGACACCTTCCAAAGGATTTGCAAGACATATTTGAGTTGCTCACCCTTCAGAGAGATGAAAAGTACTCCAGCCCCGCCACCCTCGAGCTTGAGTGACCCATCAAAGTACAACGTCCAATGCTCTGGTCGGCTGGCTGGTGTTGGCACTTGATTTTCTCGCCACTCGGCCATGAAATCGACCATTGCTTGGGATTTGATGGCTGTTCTTGGCTTGAAGTCGATGGAGAGGGCCCCCAGTTCTACTGCCCACTTGGATATGCGACCAGTGGCATCCCTGTTGTGGAGTATATCTGCCAACGGGAAATCAGTAACAACTGAGATCTTGTATTCGTCGAAGTAGTGACGGAGCTTCCTTGATGTAATGAGTATTGCGTAGAGTAGTTTCTGAACTAGAGGGTAGTGAACCTTCGATTCAGATAGTACCTCGCTGACGAAATAAACTGGCCTCTGCACTCCAAATGCATGGTCCTCCTCATTGCGCTCCACCACTATTGTTGTGCTGATGGCGTGAGTAGTTGCGGCGATGTACATCAGCAGGTTCTCTCCTGGACGTGGTGCCGTGAGGATGGGAGGTGACAGTAGGTGTTGCTTGAGGTCCTGCAGTGCCTGCTCGGCTTCCTCCGTCCAGTGGAACTTGTCTTTCTGCTTCAGGAGCTTGAAGAAGGGAAGGCCCGTTCTGCAAGTCTCGAGATGAATCTGTTCAGAGCCGCCATGCACCCTGTTAGCTTCTGGACATCTTTGATTGTCGCTGGAGCCTTCATATCGGTGATGGCGGTGATCTTCTCCAGGTTGGCTTCAATCCCTCTATGACTGATGATGAACTCGAGTAGTTTCCCGGACGACATGCCAAAGACGTACTTCGTCGGATTGAGCTTCCATTGGAACTTCCGGAGGCTGTTGAATGTTTCCTCCAGGTCCGCAATGAGGTCCTCGGGAACTCTGGTCTTGACGACCACGTCGTCCACATAAGCCTCGACATTGCGGTGTAGTTGGTCTGCGAAACACATTTGGATTGCCCGCTGGTACGTAGCCCCCGCGTTCTTCAGCCCAAAGGACATGGTCTTGTAGGCATAAGTCCCAAAGGGCGTGATGAAGACGGTCTTGATTTGATCTTCTTCGTTGAGGGCGATTTGATGGTAGCCCGAGTAGCAGTCAAGGAAGTAGAGCAGTACGCAGCCAGCGGTGGAGTCGATTACTTGATCGATGCGTGGTAGCCCAAAGTGATCCTTCGGGCAGTGCTTGTTGAGATCGGTATAATCAACACACATCCTCCATTCATAATTGTTCTTTTTCTTTACAAGGATAGGGTTGGCAACCCACTCTGCGTGGTACACCTCTTTGATGAAACCAGCCGCGAGTAGTTTGGCCAACTCCTTTTTGATAGCTTCCCTCTTATCCTGAGCGAATCTACGGAGACGCTGCTTCTTAGGGGTAGCATCGAGATCTACTTTCAGGCTATGCTCGATCAGTTCCTTGGGCACTCCTGGCATATCCGCTGGTTTCCACGCGAATATGTCTCGGTTAGCCCTAAGAAAACTGATGAGCGCGCTTTCCTATTTCGGGTCGAGTTGTGACCCGATTAGAGCTGTCTTGGACGAATCTCCCTCCTGGAGCTGGATGGTCTTCAGTACGAGTTCGCCAGCGGGTTGCACCTTCGAGTGGTTAGCCGTCTTCTGGGAACCTCCAGGTCCACTTCTGAGAGCTTCTGCGCGACCGCGAGTACTTCTCTCGAAGTATCTGGTACACGCGTAGTCGAGGCGTACTCGATGGCCTTCTGGTCGCAGTTGTATGATTTCTCGAGATCGCCGCAGAAAGAGGACACCGTTCTTTCCTTCCATCTTACGGAGTAAGTACACGTAGTGCGGAACGGCCATAAACTTGGCCATTGCCGGTCTGCCCAGTATGGCGTTGTACGAAGTTTCGAAGCTGGCCACTTCGAACTTGATGTACTCGGTACGGTAGTTTTCCCTCGTCCCAAAGGTGACGGGAAGCACCACCGTGCCAAGCGGCATCGCTGCGTTCCCCGGTACGATACCGTAGAAGGGAACTTTGCTGGGGGTGAGCTTGTTGAAGAAATTCGCCCCCATCTTCCTCGAAGTACTCCCGAAGATAATGTTGAGGCCACTGCCCCCGTCGATGAGTACCTTCGCGAGCCTGGCGTCCGTGACCACAGGGTCTTAGACTAGTGGGAGCTTGCCTCGCTCAGAAAAGTTCATCCACTGATCAGCCCTAGAGAACGAGATGGGGACCTCTGACCATCGGAGAGGTCGTGGTTCCCCAGCCTCGATGGACATGATCTCGCGGCGGTGTAGCTTCTGAGTTCTCTTTGAGACAAACCCCAATTCGCCACAAAAGATGACGTTGACCACCTTGGATACACTCGGAAAATCCCCGGCATCTGTCTTGTTCTCCGGGTCCTCGTCATCCTTGTCCTTCTTCTTCTTCTCGTCGCCCTTGTCCAAGGGCGAGGCGTTGAGGGACCTCCGGAGCTGGTAACACTCAAAAGCGGCGTGCTTTGAGTGTGGGTGCCATGGGCACTACTTCTGCAAGAGTTTGTCGAATTCCTCTTGCAGATTGGAGTTGTTATTATGCTTGCCTCGCGGGGCGCGATTGATAGCCGCGACGAGATCATCTGGTTTGCGCTTTCGGGAGGATCCCGAGTAGTCCCGCTGGCCACAGTTGTCGTTGCGGTGGTCGTTGCCGCGCTTCGAATAGTCGTTGCCGCGCTTCCAGAACCAGTCGCGCTCCTACTCCTCTTGGTCCGACCAGGTCTGCATCATGTCGCGGAGGGCAGCAACGGTCTTGGGATGGTTGCGACCAAAGTCGCGAAACAGAGTCTGGTCGGTGAGGCTATTGTGGAAGCAATCGAAGACGTCGCTGTCCGAAATGTTGGCGATCGTGGCTCGGATGTCGAAGAAATGGCGCATATACGAGCGTATGAGCTCGTTCCTCTCCTGCTTGCACTGGGACAGGTCACGTCGAGCACCTGCCCGTGCAATCGCCCCCTGGAAGTTGTCGATGAAGACGTCGCGCAGCTGCTCCCAGGAGTTGATGGAGTTCTTGTTGAGGCTCTCCAGCCATGTGAGTGGGGCGGTTTCCAAGACCATCGGGAAGTAGACGACCTTAGTGGTATTGCCGCCGCCTGCAACCTCAATGGCTGTCGAGTAGATGTGTACCCACTACTGAGGAGATTGCTTACCATCGTATTTGGTGATGCCGATTGGTTTGAATCCCCCCGGGTACTTGTAGTTGTCGAAACGGGAGGCGAACGCAGGGAAACGATCATTGTCGTCCCGCGCCACGTTCCCCCCGGACGCAGCACGCTCCTTCCTCCGGTTGTTGATGATGTCGCGGGCAACAATCCCGGCTTTGATCTTGTCGCTGAGGTCACCCGTTGGCAGGTTCTCGAGCTCTGAGCGTCGGTAGTTGCCAACGGACGCTTCTGGTCAGGGAGCTTGTGATGCTGGGCGGCTCCCTTGTGGGCGGTTCTGTGGGCCAGCTGGGCAGCTCCCCTGCGGGCCACGGCTTCCCTGCTGGTTGTTGGAGGGGGCAGCATGGCGCCTGGGGTGGCCTCCGGGTGTTCTGCTGACTTCGCTCTCCCCGCAGCCCTCGCGTCATTGTGAGACTGAGGGCTGTGGGTCTTGCTGGTTCATCTGGACGAGTGCCTTCTGAGCCAGGTGCAAGGCGGTCCGGACTTGCGGGTCGGGGTTGCCTGCCAGCACCGCCGTTATGGTGGCGATGTTGGCAACAGCAGTGGCAGAGCCAGCATCTTGAGCTGCCACAAACTCTACCTTGAGGTTGCGTTGGGCACGGTTGCGGTGTAAGTTGGCATCCCTTCTGCGCTTGGTACGCTTCCTGTTGCGTAGCCGGCGAGTGGCACGCTCTTCTTCGGTCTTGTTGGGATGATCCGTTGTGGCTTCGTTCTCCGAGATCTGCTCTAGCACTTTATTGCGGTGCCTATCGCTGTACTCGTCGGATTCCGCCATGAAGACACGACGGTGGATGGATGGATCTTCGGAACTATAGTCGATGATTACAGTCCCACCGGGGGTGCACACACTGAGTGGTCTGCCCTCTTGAAAAGGCTAGGAGTCAAGGTGAGCGACTAGTCGTTCGTCGTCTCCGAGTAGTTCTGAGGGTTTCATGCCCTTCCAGTACACGAAGCGACCCTCCGGGGTGGAGGTTATAACCAATCCCTGGTCACCCGAGTAGGGTTCGGCCTCGGGATCGGAGTCCGAGTCGTAGTCATCGAAGATAGGGGCCTCCCAACATGCGGTGGCGTTCTTATCCCCGAGCTCGAGTAGTTCATCCAAATCCTTCTCCAAAGCGGAGTAGAATTCGGACTTGGTGGCCTCTTGGTAAAATGTGGCCGAGTTGCCCAAACCGGAGGGGAATTGATCACGTTGTCCCCCAGATGGAGTCGAGTACGATCCGGGGAAACTTGGTGCAGCACGAATCGGAGTCGCGTCGAAGACGGACAGCTTCTCGATCTCCCTGACGAGGTCAGGGAGCAACATCCCGCCGATGTCGTCAAGATTGTCGACAAAGTCGTTGAGGGCGCTGCTGGAGGTTGCTGCATGCGCCTCCGGCTTGTTGTCGACGAGGTGCCGATGGAAGTCGCCTGTGCCATTAGAGACATAGACCCAGGAGCCGAAGATGAAAGTTGTGCCCGCAGGGGGCATGGCGCTGGTGAAGTTGAACGTCGCCATCAAATTCTCTAGAGGATCTTCGATGAACACCCCTACTTGGCGCGCCAGCTATCGGTGTTTTACCGGCAAGCCCACCGAGGGATACCCCCGAGGTGGTAGGTTGTAGGTAGGGTGTCGCCGAGATCAGGAACTCGATGGTGCAAGGAACACAAAGTTTTAGACAGGTTCGGGCCGTAGTGTGCGTAATACCCTACGTTCTGTGGGTTTATATTGCCTTGGAGGTTATGAGATATGTTTTGGAGGGGTCCTTGCCCGCCCTTATATATCCCGGGGGTGCAGGGTTACATGGAAATCCTAGTCTGGTACGAGCTTAGGAGTCCTAACTTTTGGGTAGTTTCCTTCTATACCGACTAGTTGTACCCGCGTACGAGTACTTTACAGTATGGATAAGGTATGGGACATACCCCACCCCTTACTCTAGAACGTTCTACGCCACGCGTGCAGTCCCGTTGCCCCGGGTCTGACACACACCACCAATAACACCAAAGAAGAAAACCAAGAAGGTGTGGAGAAAGGAAAATACGTCATCGTCCTCGACATCCTCTCCAGGTATGGACGATTCGACCTCGAGTTAAACATGTATGGAGAGGGTCCTGCTCATCAGACCTTAAACCAAGAGCTAGCTTGGGGGAGTCCTTCCACCAAGTAAACTGTATCCTTTACTTCTTTCAATAAAATTATAAAAAACTCTAAAAACCAAATAAATATTTCCTGCATTAATTTCCCTTATCCATATGCTTGCTAAGGATGTTCAGTCTTCCTAAGTTGAAAGGATGAATAATTGTTATGCTCTTGCTTGTCTATCTTGCTTAGTCCTAAAGCAGGATGTTTTCCTAAGTTTGAGTTTGTTGGCTGTCGGCTTTATCCAAGTCTAGGTTGTTGTGGGTTTAGATATGGAAGATGGAGCTTTATAATCTTGTCTTAAGTGAAGCATGATATCTGGAGTATTTTGTTTTCAAAATTTTAAAAAAGGGAAAGACAAGTTCCTCAATGATGTTCCAAGTCCTACCAAAGCCATATGTCATTTACATTGAAAAACCCTATACATATGTTGCTTGCTATTTCATTGAGCTGTGTCAAATTGTCGTGATCCTAGTGAGATGCTTTCCATATCCTCTTGATCAAGATCACGCACACGTTACACCCATTGCAATATTCCTACACTAGGAATTAGCAATTTCGTTCATCCACAAAATAAATGCTCCATGAAGTTTGTGGTCTCTCTTTATGATTACCCCTGAAAAAAAGATTAGGCTTGGTTATCCCCGAAAAAAAAAGAAAAGACGGCATGCCAAAGAAGCATGACCCAAAAAAAAAAGAAAGAATAAGAAAAGGGGATAGCCATGTCTAAAAGAAAAATACAAAAAAATAAAATAAAAGGGAGAGAGATCACAAGCCGAAAAGAGGAGTAATCGGACCTCTCATCCAGCCAGACACATGCACCTCTTAATCATGGGATATGACTTGTTTTCTCCATGGATCCACTCTTTGTCTTGGCACTACATGAAATGCAGGTGTGCTTCATCCATTCCGTACCTTGAGCTCCACAAAAAGCTTTTGTTATGAGAAAGGTGAAGTACCTTGGTGAGGATTCATACACCATTGAGCGATCCAAGTGAATCATTCGAGGAACTTAGTCTTATTTTAATATTTCCAAAAAGAAAACCACCAGATAGATTGCCGAACAAAGGTAAGGTAAGTACTGCTCTATCAACCGTTCTAACTTTCAACAGCTTAAGACGAGGAGAAGCTCATAAGCCCCATAGATGATGAAGGTAACAAGGGCCAGGTACTCATGCCAACATTACTCATCCTCAAGGAGATCATCTATGCCTTAGACTTGACACGACAGCAGGTAATGAGTCTAACAATTTTCTGATCAACATCCTGATTTGTCCTGATTTCCTCGGGACGAGCAAAGGACTGCTTGGGGGTTCTTGTTGACGCTCGATACGGACCAAGTTTGAGCGTCGATTTATCAGAAAATTGGGATGACTAGCATACTTAACTTGCATATTTATCTAGAATAATGTCATTTCCACATTCCCCTTGGAGAATTCGTAATGCAAGGAAATTGAGCAGAAATCAAGTGTAAACAGCATGGATAGCATATTTTGCTTCGTTGATGAGTTGCGAAACATCACGAAAAGCCGATTCCACGTGTTCCAGCCCACGCTGGCAGCTGACATGGCGCCGTCCACGTTGCCGGTTGAGGTGTCATCCATGCTGGCAGCTGACATGGCAATGTCCATGTTGGCTGCTGACGCGTCCTCCACGCTGTCAAGTGACGTGTCAGGCGTCAAGTGTCGCAAAAGGGGACCGACACGTGACGACCTTGCACGACGCCACGTGTCACTATTTGATCAGCCCATGTGTCACTATATGGTCCGCCCAGGTGTAATTATTTGGGCATCCCACGTGTCCTCGCCTCAGGTCGACAGGTGTCACTATTCGGGCAGCCCACGTGTCACTATTTGGTCCACTCATGTGTGTTGACGCTCGATACAGACCAATTTTGAGCGTCAATTTGATCAGAAAATTGGGATGACTAGCATACTTAACTTGCATATTTATCTAGAATAATGTCGTTTCCATATTCCTCTTGGAGAATTCGCAATGCAGAGAAATTGAGAAGAAATCAAGTGTAAACAAGCACTTCAAGCCAAGGCAAATGGCGTCAACCAATCAGAGCGCGCCATTCAGCCTTCCATGGATCAAAGGGCCCACAAACAGGTGCAACCGCCTTAGGATAGCACCCACTCACGCACAGGAGTGGTGTGGACCCACATGATAGCCACCTAGAAGAACCTTGGCTCGAACTGGGCCAAGCCCAGTTCAGCCGACCCAGGTAGGTCGGCCGGCCCAGCCAGAAGGAACCGACTTACCTGCTTCGACGTGGCAGCTCCTCATTGGTCCCTTAGGTCGGTTTCAGCTGCTAGGGGGTGAAGGGGCGTCGTGAAGCTGCTGCACACCCCATTCACTCACCTCTATAAATATGAGGGGGGGTGCTACTAAGAGACACACCACAAGTTGAAGCTCATTCTCAATTTCTCTCTTGCTTAGTCTTTAGGATAGTGGAGTCTAGGTGAAGTAGCTCTTCTTCGGTTCCCAAGTCTTCCTAGGAGTATTCGGTATGAGTTTTACTCTACCTCTCCTTTGTAATATTTGGAATTCTCTAGTAGAGTTGTCTTCTTGTATAATGTACTCTTATAGTATATGTTCTCTTTATTCAGATGTGTATGCTATGCTTAGCTTACATCTAGGACCTGTATCTTGCATGATTAGATGTGGTAGTACATCTAGGCTAAGGCATCGGCTCCAGTATTCATACGTTTGCTCTAGTGTGATGTCTGTCCATCCGAAGGGTGGGGGCTCCGCGCGGGGCACTAGAGTATTGCTCATTAGCGTAGACGTGGTGTCTGGGTTAATCAGTGTTGCTGGATGCGGCTTTATACCATGGTTAGTTGAGGTAGGCGGCAGCTGGTGACAGCCCTATCCGTCCAACGTAACCCTCCCCGTTCGTGTAGTAGCTGTAGGAGGTGCAAAAAATAGCCGTGAGGGTCTAGTGGCCACCTTGCCATATCCTGTGCGGTCTCCTGGTGATGCCTAGAAGCCTAGAACCCGTCGGTATTCATGTGTATGTATGTGTGTTCCTAGTATAGACTGTATGCTTAGCCAAGAATACATAGGTCCTTAGATTAGCTTTCTTCCTCCTTTCTCCCTTCCTGTAAGCTTTGCATAGAGTAGAACTTGAACAACTTGTGTGTCACACTACCTCTCTACCAATTATTATCTTACTCTTGTTTATTCAATGGAATATCCATGCGAGAATCAATCAACACACTAATACATTCCAATAACCACCGCTTTCCCTGCGGAAATATAAATACGACCCCGTACTCACGAGTAAAATGCTACGACGGTATTCCGTGCGCTTGCGGATCCTTCTGTAACATAACAAATACCCCCACAACATTTCTGGCGTTGTTGCTAGGAATCACCAATCCTGGTGATGACGCTATGAAATGCCAACAACGTGTCACTCTGCGGGCAGCCACATGTCCTCGCCTCAAGTCAACATGTGTCACTATTTTGCCAGCCCACGTGTCCTCGCCTAAGGTGGACACGTGCCGCCTTGCGACAACGGCACGTGCCATTCCAGGACGTTGCCACGTTTCATTACCAGACGGAGCCACATGTCCTCTTCTCATTTGTGCATGTGTCGACCTGCAGCTTGGCCACGTGGCCTTGACCGATTCATCCACGTGCCTCTTTCCTATGTGTGCACGTGTTGTTGTGCTGCTCGTCCACGTGGCCTTCTCCTGTTCGTCAACGTGTCGGTTTTAAGGAAGCACCTTTGGATCGGTTGCTCGAGTGTCATGACAGTTACAAGTATGATCCAGAGGAGTACCCGGATTGGTGCATTTAGGGGTTAACCCATTCTCAGAAGAGGAGGGTTCAGAGGCTCCGTCACCGGGAACAAGAAGAAGCACGTGCCCACGAGAAGAAGACAGTCAAATCACAAGTGTGGCGCGTGAAGACTGATGAAACTACCCCATCAACATCGGTCAATATGGTTTATGTGCTGCCCATGGAATTCACAGCACCAGTTCACGATGATGATGAGGTAGCAGTGGCAGAACTTGCGCTGGATCTAGTTCAAGCATCATTCGAGAAGCCAGACAAGAAGGAGCGAAGGCATATGAGGCCTTGGTACATAAAGGGGCATGTTGACAGCAGGCCAATGATTAAGATGTTGGTCGATGGAGAGGATGCTGTCAATGTCATGCCATACATCGTATTTTGGAAGATTGGGTTTAGCGAGGAAGACATGATGGGAACTGATATGGTTCTTAAGAGCTACGAAGGAAACACATCATCTGCTCGGGGGGGGGGGGGGGGGGCAATCACCGTTGAATTAACAATTGGAAGCAAGACCTTGCCTACCACGTTCTTTGTCATGGATGGCAAGGGATCATACAATCTACTCCTGGGAAGAGACTGGATGGAATGCAGCAATTGGCATGAGCAACTGCTGCATTCCATCCATAATGCATCAATGCCTTATTCAGTGGCTAGAGAATGATTCAGTCGAAGTAGTGCAAGCAGTTCATCCCTGAGCATTGCATCGGCCAATCCACCAGTTTGGGGTTTCGACAATGTGGAGTGCATATCAGGCAAAATATGGGAAGGAGACTTCTTGAAGATGGAGGAGTTTGGTCTTGATCCAGTTCAGGAAGATGGCTTTGGAAACTCTACTCCGTGAAGAAGTCTGAACAAGCATCCCATCGGCCAAGGAGAAGCAACGCAAGAATCTCTGGCCGATGAACTAGTCTTGTAAAAGCCGATCGTGTTGATCAGGCTCAAATGGCTGATGCAATATGTATCGCCCTTAGTGCGAAAATACCCATAACAGATTAGGGTGTTTCATTAAGTACCATAGTTGTTTATCGGATGATCGGCTAAAAGAATCACGTCTGAAAGAACTGGAGTTACTTTTGGATTGTTTGCTGCCTACATAACTTCCACAGCCGATTGGTGTTGGCGTACCCGACCTTTTCTTGGAGGACGTTGCAAACTAAGGAATTGATCATTGAATCTGGGTTCACATTATGTTTTTGCTTAGAGATGCAAGGTTCATTAGTAGATGAGAACCGCACGGATTAAAAGGATTATGCAAGGAAAAGCAAAGCAAGAGAAGTTCATAAAGATGAAGCACACGACGGTTTACTCATCATAAAAAACTGAATTGATTACAGAGTCTACGCTAGTGATTTCACTGACAGTTGCAGCCGTGTGCTCAAGATCCTCCATGACATCCAGGAAGTCGAGAAGATCTTCCCCTTCGGCATGAACAGGATCCAGATCTTGGGCATTGTGGCCTAGTTGGATCTGCACTGTAGCTAGAGTTGTAGCCGCCCCGTCATGGATGCCATTGGTAACAATTTCTCGAACATGGACGGGGATGTCTTGCAGGCGGTCAATGAGCAGAAGACCACGGGCGTTAATGAACTCAGCAGCTTGGTTGGCCGATAGTTGAAGAGTTTGAAGTTGGGCCTCAAGAGCTAGAGAAATCTAAAAGATCAGAGGAGGGGGCACAAAAGATAAATCAGAAATCCAAGAATGCATTGCGAAAAGATATACCTGCTACCCTTGCATCAGATTCCACCAGCATGGCCCGGGTTGTTGTGAGCCTTGCTTCTGCGTCTACTAGGGTGGCTTTGGATGTGCACAGGGAAGACTCCAACTCAATCACATGAGAATTCGAGGAGTCATCGGAGTCAGAACTGAAGGAGCCCGCAGCGGAAGCGCTCGGTGTGGATCTTGACGGCGTACCGGCATGATACACACCATCGGCCATAGAGATGGCTCTGAAGCAATGAAGAAGGAAGGTTAAGTAAGAGGCCAAGAGAAGAGAGCGCTGGGCCAGAAAACCCTTACCCTTGTCGGTGCAGGATGGTTCGCACGCGTTGAGTTGCCCTGGAAGAGTCATCGGAAGGGCGCCCGTTATCGGCCATGGATGGCTAGAGGTGCGGCAGAGCGTGGAGCAAATGAGGATAAGAGCTGAGGAAGATGAAGACCAGGGTTGGGGTTTTTTCTTCGTGTTGTGCTCTTTGGTTTATAGCAGAAGGAATAGAGGATTCTGGAGGCTGGACGGTTGCAATTAAAAGGAAAGTGCAGGAGTCAGAAGCGTGTTCCAGTTACCATCCCGATAATCGAGGAGGTTGTAGAGTTACTTGATAAGAAGGAGTAGTTGATGGATGGCCGATCCTACTTTTCTCACAGAGGAGTAATGATGAGGATGGCCGAGAAGTCAAAGGTTATATAGTATCGGTTGTTTCTACTCTTGCACCGATGAATTGCAGAAAATTAAAATACTACGCAGGAATCGAAGAGCTGAAATAAATCAAGGGGATGCGGAGAAAAGGCTTTGACTGGAATTTCAGAACAATGCGTTTTATTCCGAAATTGGGGGGCATGTGTTGACACCATTTTTTTGGCACATGTCAGCCTGTTGGACAAAAGGCCGACAGAAATTGGGCCGACGCTAGAGCAGGGGCAAAGAATGAAACATATTGGGCTTTTTGGGCCAGAAGAAACGTCGTAGCCGATGAAGCATGGAAAGAGCTGGCAATGAAACATATTGGGCTTTTTGGGCCAGAAGAAACGTCGTAGCCGATGAAGCATGGAAAGAGCTGGCAAAGCTATGTCAGCAAGTTATCTTTTAGTTTTTTGTTTAGGAAAGTTTATTTTCTTTGTCGTCAAGTTTGTACGTGGTAATCGACTAGGGTTTGTAGCTTAGACTATAAATAGCTGCCCTCGGGCATGTACCGGATCCATTCAATGATCAATACACAAACATTTTTTCCTTTTTTCTCTTTTCGGCGGCTTTCCCTTGGTTGCAATAGATTTTTCTTTTACGAGTTATTTCCTGCACGTGGGGCTGCATCAACTTCGATCTCCGACTTGCTGGTAAGTTCCGCGTCGAACGAAGCAGATAGGCTCAAGGTTGACGGGCATCGCTTCTTCCTCTATCATGTATTAGTTCAAGTTATCGAGCAGATTGGATCTAGGTTTGGTCTGTTCACCAAGTTATCGATATCAGCTTGTCTTGTTAGATTAATCTGCTTAGTCTAGCTTGCTTCTTGCCGTTATCACAAGCTATCGGTATTGGCTAGATTTGACAGGATTAGATTCGTTTGATCTTGTTTTTATTTAGTTTTTACCATAATTTATCCAGCCTAGATCTAAATACCATCGGCCTACGCGCAGCTCGTCTGTTGCTCACCGCCAGGCCGATTGGGTTCGGATAGGTGTTATCTACCGAGGTTTCGCTAACCCGCTTAGCGCTGCCTTACTTGCGCAATCGGTTGGAGTTGGTTGATTGATCTGTTGCTGCATCAGACGACTGGCCGATGCCCATGGCGGAACGATTCGGAACACCAGCCGATACGTTCCGGTAATTTAACGTTTCATCTGTCCCTTGTCAATTGCAGGTCAAATTGACTAGCACGCCCTGCACCACCACGCAACCGATTTGGACGCCGCGCAGGAGCGCAGGTCAAATTGTTTCGTTATTGCCAAACAACATCGATCCAAGAACAATGGCTGATGCTGGAATCCCTAATAATAATCTTGTGTGTCATCTCCTACTGCTTTGCTTTGGGTGCAGGCTTACTTGCGTTCGCTTCAACCTTAGTGTGATGAACTATGCATGTTTTAGATGGCTTAAAAAGTTGAAGGGAAGAGCAGCAAATTAGCGCACTTCTCTTGAGTTGTTGAGGGCATGGGCTGTTGATTTGTGACAATTATTTGTTTGCTGTTAAATAAATAGGCTCTGGAGTTTCATGGGAAACATTCCTACTTTGGTCTGATGATGCTTCTTTTTCTTTTTCGTTAAAATGCATGTTTCATCTTGATATGTCACTTGCCAATTCAACCTTCCCAGCAGAAATGCTACTTTTGATCTGAAATGGAGGTAAAATGAATTTCAGGAGTGATCAACCAAAATTACCTTAAGCCATCTGGCTTATTATTGTGCCTGTCTACTGTGTACAGTTGCCATGGACAAACAGCAACTGAATGTTCTTAACCCTGGCCCTATATGTCCAATCTTTATTACAGGTTTAGAAAATCATTGGTTGCTAATGGGCTATCCTAATTAATCTCCTGGAGATCTGTGCTCTTGCAGCTGTGCTCTTTGGTGACCACACTCATCATATTCAGTGGGTTTAGGGTTATGGTGAGTGCTGAGTTCATGGGGGCTAGATATGAAGGGACCGATGGGCCAATGAAGGTATCCTGGTGAGTGGCAGCGGAGGATGTGACGGATCAGACAATTGTAGGGTTTTTTTGCCATATGAACTGTAAGCCTTTTTATTAGATTACTTATGTGCAATATGCTGATATGATGCACGGATAGTTGGCTAGAACTAATTTGCATTATGCAGAAAAAAAGGTGAAAGATTTAGGCTGTTTTTGTAGTGTGTGTGCCATTTGTTATGCAACCACACCATATTACTTTGTTAGCAACTTTTAGCCAAGATGATTTTTCATCCCATTTATCTTACTTGGACTATATGAATTTGTGACATGCATGTACAAATGATAAGTAGGACTCAGGTTTCTGCCTCATTGACAATTTTACATCTGTTACAAGTTGCAAGGCAATTGAATGTGCAAACAAGGAAAAAAATAACTGTCGCATCCTATTTCCTCATTCTATCTGGAGTATTTAGGTTGAAACCATTACATTTGAAGTAGCTGTAGGCATATCTGTGAGTCTGGGTCATGAACAAAATGAACCTGTTAGAGCATTAGAGTGGGTATATTGGTTATTCACTACATTCTTTATACCACTGAAACATGCCAACTGTGCAGCTCATTAATTAGTATGTCCGTTGATATGATCTGAATTTGTAGTACTTCATTTTAAATTGAAATTGTCATTAATTTCTTTGTCCATCTACACAAGAGGAAATATCATGCCTGCTTCCAAACTGATTGTTTCTTCACACGGCAAGAACTATCCTCTTTTGTATAAGTTTCATGCAAGAATGGTTACTAATTGCAGTGCACACAAACCTGTAGCCTGGCTAGTCATGCTGTGCTAGGGATCCATGGATGGAAAATAGTCACACAAGCACATAATGACAATGCATGCTATTAACATATATTATTTAAATTTCCAGTCCAAAGCTTTGCTTGCATACTGTTTTTTCCATTAGAGTCCAAGGTAAGTGGAGTCTGTTGTGGTGGTTTTCTGTCTCATTTACATTTCTCTTAGAAGTTTCGTGGCAATTGAATGTACGAAAAAGAAAGTGTTGGCGCTAAAATCGGCCAGACAGGAATCGGCCGATGGTCTTCAGCGTCGGACACACGACCCGGGAGAATCTGCTTAGCTCCTGTTCGGGTTATCGCCCTGGTGCGGTTCGCGCGACGTGCCAGTCAATCTGACCTGTTGATTGACAAGGAAATAAGAGTATTAAATTCCAGGCGCTCCGATCGGCTGGAGTTCCGATCTGTCCTGAAGAGCGCGTTGGCGAATCGGCCGATTTGCTGTAAAGATGATCGGCAGCCGATAATCGCGTAATAATTGTAAAGAAGACTGCTGGAGCGATCTAAACAATTATTGCGGATGCAACACTTGAAATAGATCTAATCGGCTGTAAGGTGATAAATCGAAGAAGAACGATGACGAAGCCGATTACTCTGATCTCAAGCTGGATAACTGGTGATAATACTAGAACAACAGGTAAAACTTGCAATTCTAGTAAATATCGATAACTGGTGAATAAAGCCAAACGAAACCACAACGATGCGCCCGTAGTTAAAGCTCGGATATTACTCGATAAGCGGAACCTACCAACTGGCCGGAGATCAGGTTGATGCAGCCCTGCCAATCCGTACGAACTCGTGAAAGAAGAAAAAGTGTTGACGAAGTCGCCAACTTGAAAGTAAATTGCTGGAAAAAGTAGAAGTATTATTATTGATTGATTTCTTGATGTCCTGCAAACCCCTGACGACTCCTATTTATACCCTAAAACTAGGACTCCTGGTCGATTACGACTTGTTACAACCTTATTTAAAACAGGAAAACTACTATATATGTAATATCTTTAAAAAGGAAACGGACTCCCGTAGAATCTTCCGCCGCCGTCTCCTAATCCAATCAGAACTTTTCCAATTGCTTCTTGACCGACTTAGCGTCGCTCCGCTGACCAACTTTTGACCGGGACCTCTGAAGTAGCCCCAACCTGTTGGCGCAAGCTGTATCACCAATCGGCCGATTTCCAACTGTTACCTCAATCGGCCGATTCCTTACTGTAGCCTTCAGATCCGCCGTATCGGCCAATCTTCTTCTCCTGACGCCGATTCAACACGTGTCAAAATCTGACGTCAACAGAAAGAAAAAGCTGCCACATCCTATTTCCTCCTCATTCTATACAGAGTATTTAGGTAAACCATTACATTTGAAGTAGCTAGTAGCTAGGCATAAGACAAAAAAAAAAATATGAGAAGGAACCCCCCCCCCCCCCCCCCCCCCCCCCCCCCGCTTGGGATGACTGAGAAGAGCTTTGATGTGTGATTGTGTCCCTGCTCGCTATTGTTGTGTTGGATTGCCTTGATGAGGGCACATATTGCCAATCTACATTGCATTATTGGGGCCTACAACCTTGGATGTGTAGCTGCCTAACATGTCTTTTTTATGGCCAACAATTGTTTCCATACATTGCTGATCCTATATCCAAATACAATGAAATGCTTCACGAAAGGGATATGTTGCATTTGCTTGTTTTCTTTGAGCCCTCCAAAATTATACCTTTGGATGATGTATGAACCTTCATTGTTGGAGCATTCGGAATCTCACCTCTTCAAGGTTGCAGTAGCATTTAGTTGTTATGCACACATGCTGCAGCGTTCGTTTTTGTCACTCCTAATGTGTTTATCATTTTTCATGTTTATTTGATGTGTCATGCAGGTTGCAGGATATAAGGTAAAAGTCATGCACATTTCAAACTTGGTTGTTCTTTGCTTGCGTCCAATGAAGCCCCTCCACCATCTCCAACGAGATATGGCGGGCATAAAAAGAAGATAGGGGCGATAGTAGGCTTGCTCATCGGCACGGGAGTAGTGTCACCACTGCCATCATAATGAACAATTGGTGAATATGTTTAGAATGGAGAGGATGATACAAATGGCACTCGTGGAGGAAGAACAATATTGAGCTGCCATAGGTTGAAGAATACATACTACTGGATCTTTATCAAACACCCAAAAAAATAGAGGGTCAGAAGTGTGTAGAAATTTTTGATATGCATTTTATAGTAAATTATGATAGAATTATTACTTCTTAGTTCTTACGCATCTTAACTAGGAAGTTCTGAAGAAATTTACTTAACTAGCAATGCGCAACTAAAGAAGGGTGAGAGAAGTTGGAAAAAGAAAACCCTTACAAATGTGAATGTAGGCAATGCTGGATGGCAGGTGAGATCCAACTCGGAGAGTCAACAAGATTCGAAAACTCATAAAATTTGTTAAACCGTAAGAAAGTAAGATTAAAGCGTTGGTTTGAAGGGAGGTCTTTACATATAAACCGCAACCTGGGCCGCCACGTCATCTCGCTTATAGCAAATCTAGCAAGCAAGACGTCAATCCCCCGTGAACCCGACCGGCTCCGTCTCCCCCGAGCGAAGCCAGCTTGCCCCGACTCGCCTCCGCCGCATCCGGCCCCACTTCCCCCACCGCCCCCGCTCCGATCTCCACCTCCGCCGCGCGGCGGCGCCGGCGCCGGCGACGACCCCTCCCAGCTCCCCCTTCCCGCCGAGCGCCTTCCCCGTGCCAGTTGATCCGCCGCCCGAGCGGTTTCCCTACTCCTCCCCTCCCCTCGCCGCCTCCCCCCGCGCTCCCGCAGGGGCGCCGCCGTGGCGGATCCATGGACCGGTCGATCAACTTCCGCGGCATCGCTGGGAGCGCCGGAAACATCATGCAGGTGCGCGCGCCCGCCCTCCTCCCTCACGCCCCTTGACCGACCCCACCCCAGGCGACCGTCCCCTTAGCTCCCGCTGCGGCGGCTGGGGGGACGAGCCGCTGCCTTGCTGCTTCCTGGGCGTTCACCGGTTCTGAATCCTCGCACGGGATGATCTACCGTAGTGGCAGTCAAGTGCAGTCTACCGGTGTTGCCTAGTGGCCTGTCGAGCCGGTTCGATGCTTACTCACCTCCGGTTGCTCCTGGCGTGTGTCTTTGCAGGGGATGGGGAAATTCGTTTTCGGCAATGAGGGTCCAGAGTCCAAGGAAGATAGGTGGGTTTACTTGCAAATTCCATGTTTGTTTTTTTACTTCACTACTGCTGTAATACTGGCCCGTTGCTAGTTATGCAGAAAAAAGTAGCAATTGAAGGGTGTGCATTACTTATATCAGTTATCCTACTATTGTGCCCTGTGGATGCAGCTACGTCGAGAGATATCTTGACCGGATAAGCAACGGCACGATACCCGATGACCGGAGGTCGGCCATGACCGAGCTGCAGTCGCTGGTGGCGGAGAGCCGCTCCGCGCAGATGTCGTTTGGAGCAATGGGTATCTCCTTTCTCTTGTCGCCCAGATATCTGTTCTCTAGCCGCTCTGGCAAGACTGGTACATGTTTACATTTCTTGCTAATTTGCAAAATAGGTTTTCCTATCCTCCTCAATGTTTTGAAAGAGGATCGCGAGGACGTGGAGCTTGTGAGAGGTGCCTTGGAGACCTTTGTGAGTGCATTGACTCCTATTGAGACGTCACAAGGGCCGAAAACTGAGGTTCAACCTGCATCAGTGAACTCAGATCTGCTTTCTCGAGAAACGGAGAATATTTCCCTTCTTTTGAGCTTATTGGTGAGTGCACATCTTATGCCTTCAAAACATGTACCTGGCATCACCTGTTTCATGTGTCTTGAGTCATGACTTTTGCTCTTGTTTGGTCTGAAGTCAGAGGAAGACTTTTATGTGAGATACTACACAATCCAGCTTTTAACAGCTTTACTTACAAACTCGCTGAAAAGGTGCCCAGTAAGTCTTTTGTGTCCTGCTGAGATGCCAAAACTACATTAGAATCCCATGTAACTGCTTTTCTTTCGGTATATTTCAGACTACAGGAGGCAATTCTATTGATTCCTCGTGGTATAACAGTTCTGATGGACATGCTTATGGATCGTGAGGTCTCATCTATTTAACACCTACCTATTTTCTCACTTTCTCTTAGGAGGAACACATGCCATTCCTTATATGCTTTATTGATTATTTATCCTTGTACAAGGACTGTATAAACCTCTGTGGGAAGACTGCATGCTCTTTTGTATGAAAATCATTTGTGTGCTCAGACTAGAGTGGTCCTAAATCAATACTATGCAATCATTAAGTCTGGATCACTATCTATCGTTTTCTAAAGGTCTGGTACGTGTGTACGCAGACTTTCTACTAACACTGAAAAATATTTTTACTTTAATGGCGCCTAATTCTTTCATAGACTCGTTACTATTTTGAAAGATGCAGTTCTCTTGTAAAGGATAACAGCGTATTACTTTCCGACGAGGTCCCTTTTTTTATCCAATCACCACCAGTCCTTTTGGTATATCTCGTTTCTCAAATGGTTGCCTATTTTTGGTTATGTCTTGCAGGTCATAAGGAATGAAGCACTGTTGCTTCTTACTTATCTGACCCGTGATGCAGAGGTTAAACCTTTTCAATATTCAATGTTGATCTGTTATGTTACTAATTATTTTCTCTAGACTCCTATAATTAAATTATTATTAATTCTCTTTCTTCCAGGAAATTCAAAAAATTGTTGTATTTGAGGGTGTGTTTGAGAAGATATTTAGCATTATAAGAGAGGAGGGCTATTCTGATGGAGGTGTAGTTGTTCAGGTGATTATCTTGGAACAACATGATTGGCCTTTCGAAAATTTGTTTATTGGTGTTCTTTGTCTGAAATTGGCTGCAAACTGTGTTTGTTCAGTTAAGCCATTTCTAATTTTCTATAGGTATATAAAGTTTAGTTAATGCTAATATGTTCCTTCATCGAGCAGGATTGCCTTGAATTGCTAAATAATTTAATTCGACACAGTTCGTCCAATCAGGTTCATCCTCCTTCCCGAAAACCATTCTGAAGTTTTAGTTCTTCGGATCTTTTCTTGACACCATTCTTTACTTTCATGTCGACAATCAGATGCTTTTAAAAGAGACAATGGGCTTTGACCCATTGATAGCAATACTAAAGATCAGGAGAGGCAGTGCATTTAATTTTACTCAACAAAAGGTATTATATTATTATTCACCTGTCTGTTTTTGATGATATATTTCTCGGGATTATATGTCAAAAGTTCTGTCTTAGTTTGCATTAGCTGCATCTATACTCAAGCCATAAACTGTGTCAATTTAGACAGTAAATCTTCTCGGTGCTTTAAATACTGTTGAATTGCTTTTGACGGGGGGCCCATCCAGCGAATCAGGTAAAGATGCTAACAAGAACGCCAATCAAGCTGCTTTGGCTCAGGTATCCTTTTCTCCCTTCATATTGTTTATGTGACATCTGAATGACTTGGAACTAAGCTTCATATGAATTCCCCTTATAATGATAGAAAAATATACTGGACCATCTTCTGTTATTGGGTGTTGAGAGTCAGTGGGCCCCTGTTGCTCTTCGGTGTATGGTAATTCCCTTAGTTCTGTGCATTACTACTTTCTAATTGGTTGATTGGTTCCTGTATTTGTCTTTTCGACTTGTGATCTGCTTCCTTGTTTGGCACTAACCGTATATAGTTTTTAGGCACTGCGATGTATTGGCAATTTGGTGTTGAGAAATCCTCAGAATCTTGATTCTCTTGCGAAAAAGCAAGTTGGAGAGGAGCATCATGTTCAGCCTGCACTGAATGCCATCTTGTCTATAATCTTGCGGACCTCTATAGCACAGGAATTTGTTGCTGCTGATTTTGTATTCAAGTGTTTCTGTGAGGTGGTGGTTGTTCTGATATTTGTCTGTCTTCTTTAACTATGTCTAAACTAGCAAATACTCCCTGTGTTCCAAATTATAGGTCGTTTTGGCTTTTCTTGATACATATGTTTTGCTATGCACCTAGATATACACTATGTCTAGATACATGCTACAAACTATATATCTAGAAAAGCCAAAACGACCTATAGTTTGTAACAGAGGGAGTACTAAGAAGGCAGGGAATCATAGAAGTAAATGTTCAATTTACATTATTATCATCTGGATCACAATAGTCGTTGCTAGCACATATGTAACTCAGAAATAAAAGATGTAAAGTGGGAGTGTAAGGCCCAGCATAAAACTACGTAACATTGTAGACAAACTAGAAATAGGACTAACTTGACTGGAACTCACAAAGTATACTTCTGTTCTTTAGTAATCAAGGATTACTTGTTCAGTTTTATAATAATGTTCTTCTAAATTCTTGATATGAAATTGTTTGGCTAGTATTTGTGTTAAACTACGCCTTTAATGTTTGTTTCCTTGACAAAGTGTATAACAATCTGTGGTTTGCCATTTGTGAAACAGAAAAATCCCAATGGTCAGGCATTATTAGCATCAACTATTGCTCCACATCCGAACCAAGGAGATACACATCGGGCTGCTAGTGACATGCCTTTTGGAAGGTTGGTCTGTTTGTTGTACATAAGTAGCAGTTAGCAGTTTACATTACTTGAACATAGCCTTTGCTGCATTCTCTTACATTTATAAATTAGCGCCTGGCCGAGGGTAAAATAACATATATCTTCACTATTAGATAGTTTTGCCGTTCCATTCTGGCAGTGCTCTTGTTGCTTCTGCCAAACTTAAATGGCTCACTGTAGTATTGATTTCATCATTCATCATCTGCACCATTGTCTTACATTGCTATTTAATGACAGTATACTTCTGCAAGCTCTGGTTTCAAGTGATGTTAATGGAGACATGGAGGTGAAGCTTTGTAAACCTAAAACTCCACTTTACAGGAAATTTCTACTAGTGGTTCCTGTTTAGCATTGCTGTATGCAAGTTTCTCTGACGTTTCAACCTAAAATATGCAGGCATGTTGCAGAGCATCTAGTGTTCTTTCACACATTATCAAGGACAACTTGCAAAGCACGGATCGTGTATGTAGCCTTCGTCCTTTCACTTTTAGTGTCATTCTACCTGTATTTAGAGAAGCAGCTATCCAACTGCTAAAAGTTTACTGTTGAGTGACTCCACTACTGTTCATAATTTCAAAAAATAAAATAAAAAAAATAAGTATCTACCATGTGACACATGGTCTTTTTTCCTTAGTACATTCTTCCTTGCTTTTGTTGACAGTTATTAAATTTGCTGGTTATTATGGTATGATTCTTCTTTATATTATAGTAACTACTAATTACTCATGTTATTTTTCTTACTATAAATTATTGGAGGGCTTAAGTGCCTCCTTTTGCCAATCGTATGACCACTTGCATGATTCGATAGCTTCTCATATTTCTTTTATATCCCTTGTCTGTATAACATTAGATAGAAGGTTCTCTAAAAGCTAAAATTCCTTCAGGTATTGCAAATCCAGCTTGAGACACCTACACCATCCTTGGGACGCATGGAGCCTCTACTGCACCGTATTGTCACATGTTTGTCCATTGCAGCTTCAGCAGATGGAGAAAACGACCAAAGCAGCCACCTAGAAGAATCGTACATTCAACCTGTTATTCTTCGGCTACTCATCGTATGGCTTGTTGATTGTCCAAATGCTGTCAACTGCCTTTTGGAATCAGCAGTGCATCTGAACTACATAATAGAGCTTGCTTCAAGTAAACGTTACACTGCTTGTGTTCGTGGACTGGCTGCTGTTGTTCTAGGTGCTTGCGTCCTGTACAATGCTAGTCGTGAGAAGGGCCGTGACGCCTTTGCTGTTGCAGATGCTATAAGTCAAAAGATTGGCCTAACAACATACTTTTTGAGGTTTGATGAATTGCGGAAAAGCTTGGCACATCCATCGTCAGAGCAGCGGCACCGCAAGGAGCTTTCCCGATCAAGTGCAAATAGCATGTCAGATTTCCAAGAGATTGAGGAGGATGAAACAAATAAAGATGATCAACACCCTGTCCTCTCAGAAATATTTGATTCACAGTTTGTTAATTTCCTCAATAAGCTTGAGGCTGATATTAGAGAAAACATAATGGACATATTTAGTCGAACAAAAACTGCAACTGCAGTTCTACCTGCTGAGTTGGAGCAGAAGCATGGGGAGGTCGATGGAGAATATATCAAGCGATTAAAGTCATTTGTGGAGAAACAGTGCAATGAGATGCAGGTATGTTTCCGCTTGCTGTGTGCTCTTAAGCAAAAACTTTCCCATTTGCTATATTACTTAGTACTTTAAAAGTTTTAAGATAAGAAATAATCTCCTATTGTGCATTGCCATAAAAATGAAATGGCAGTAATTTGTTGGGACTCCTGAACATAATTTGTATTTCAATAATCCAAAGTGAAGATTAAGTCAGTTAGGAAGGGTCTTTTGGCATGATCGCATCAGCAAGTGGTTCTTACATGAGGACTGAGGTTATTCGCTACTGAGTACTGACTACTCCCTCTGTCCCAAAATAAGTGTACCTCTAGTTTTGTCCTTAGTCAAACTATCTTAAGGTTGACCAGGTTTATAGAAAAACGGATCAATATTTAATACACCAAATAGGTATACTATCAAAATATATTTCATGATGAATCTTAGATACTTATTTGGTATCATAAATATTGTTACTTTTTTTAATATGAATTTGGTCAAATTTAAGATGGTTTCACTTGGACAAAGCTAGAAGTGCATTTATTTTGAGACAGAGGGAGTACTTTCTAAGTTGTAAAAATACTTTAATCTTATGTTTTTAATTAGGTAGAGTTGGTTCTCGCAAACTCAGTTAACTCAACATTTGAAAAGTTATTTTTTTAGATAATATTTAGGTAACATAGTTGTCTTCAATATAAGTTGTGAATGGCCATCCATAATATCTTGTTTAAATGGCCATAAATAGTTGCATATAGGTTTATGCGTTTCTGAAACCGATCGGGACTGAGGTGTGTTGTTGCTAGTGTTTTTTAGACACTGCACTGCTCTGCCTGGCACTATATGGTCAGTCCCATCTTGTTATCCTTTCGTAAGAGTCTTTTCTAGTTGTTTTTTATACCGTCCCCCATTCTGGTCCGAGGTGGGGGATTGGTTTTTGTAATTGAACCAATTCTCTCTTCTCAATACAAAGATACACAGCTCTCCTGCGTGTTTGAGAAAAAAAAATATATGGCATATAATAAAAAGGTAGCAATGACATTGCTAGTTGTATTTTTCAGGACTTGCTGGCTCGGAACGCAATGTTAGCAGAAGAGTTCGTGAAAACTGGTGCTGGCAACACTGCAGATACATCCCAGAAACCTAGCAGTGGTCGAGAAAGGGTCCAGATGGAAGCCCTCAGACAAGAACTTGAGGGAGCAAAACGGCAGATAGAGTTGCTCAAAACTGAGAAGTCCCAGATTGAAGCTGAAGCTAACCACCAACGAAACCTTGCAGTAAAAATGGAGTCTGACCTCAAGAGCTTGTCTGACGCGTACAACAGCCTTGAGCAGGCTAACTACCACTTGGATGCCGAGGTGAAAACCTTGCGGCAGGGAGGCAGTGTGCCCTATCCTGACGTGGAAGCGATAAAAGCGCAAGCCAAGGAAGAGGCCGAGAAGGACAGCGAGGCAGAACTGAATGATCTTCTCGTCTGCCTTGGGCAGGAACAAAGTAAGGTCGAGAAGCTAAGTGCAAGGCTGGCAGAGCTTGGCGAAGACGTGGATACCCTGCTGCAAGGTATCGGTGATGATACAGCCATACCAGATGATGACGATGACGATGAAGATGAAGATGATGAATAGTAATATATTCGATTAATTATGTGGTCTCCATGTGTAATTCGCCCTTGTGTTGGGTCAAGATGTTGTGATGGCAAATGTACAGTGGATAATGTGTGGACAAAGGTATCATTTCATTTTTAAGTTATTTGTGGAGGATGGGACTAAATTGCTGACTCGCCTCATTTTTTAATTTTGTTCTCCGAATGAATTTACATTTACTCAAGTAACCAAACTGATTTTATATTTAGGGTTACCTGTTGAGCACAGTTGTGATGTTGTAATTGCACATTTGCTCAGAACCTAATGATGCAACAGAATTCTTCACCTTTTCAGATGCAATGTTTGAATTTGGTCCATGTAACAAACACTACACATATAGAAATTTCGGACTGACAAGTAGTGTTATTGTGGTGCAAAACTTTGTTAATTTAAACTGGGCTTTGAGAAGGGAAGATAACATCTGTTGTGACAATAATACCTTAGGAATATAATTCATGCAATGTACATTTGAAACATCAAATAGAGCCTGCGTTCAATCCATCAATTATTTATAATTTTATCATATACCAGCAAATTACATATCAACAGATGTAACATGGTGACTTATTAAAACCTATTGTTGCATAAGATCAAAAAGAAAGAAGAGAAAAAAACTTGTCGCACAAATACACAATTTACATAGCGATGTTACAGACTCGCAACAATTGTTGTCCAGAAATGTAGAGATGCGACCACTACATGTTATTGGGGTTGTTTAGTGGGCGTCCCTGATCTTCCCTCCAGTATTTGCAACCTTTGCTTGAGATGGAACACTTCAATCTGGCAAACGGCAAACGCCATGATCATCAGCCATGTTGGTATATTTGTTCAGTTGCATGACAAAAACAATTTTGGTAGAATTCAACTTCTCAATGTATGGGTCAAATATGTCTCAAATGGGGTACCTGGAGCTGGAACGCGCGCGACTGTTCTCCCGCCAAAACCCTGCGAGTGGAATGCAGCTCCTGCAACAAGAAGACCAACTAAGTACAGACCACAACAAGATCACCAAATATTATAAGTAAATATCAAGTTGCCTTGCCTTCTGGGTCTCATCCGTGACGGCCTTCAGGAACGCCACCTCACGCTCGAGGCGCACATTATCAGCATGGACCGTGTTCGAGAGGCTGTTTGACTCTTCCTGAGCCAGCTCCAGGCCTGCTATCTTCTCTTTTAAGATCTCCGCCTCCTTATCCTTGTTGGCAAGCGTCTTTTCCAGATGCTCCCTGCTTTGAATGACCGAAGATAGGCTCTTCTCCAACTGGTCTTTGCTTGCCAATGCGGTCGCAAGCTGGTCTTGGAGCACGGTGTTTCTTCTTATCAAATCTGCTATCTTTGTGTTGTATAGGTGACTCTGGCTCACGTCTGAAGAGCATCTAGCGATCCTTCTTACATTTGATCCCACAGTCACCATAGTTTCTATCTGTTCCATGTCATTCTGAATACCAGCTCCTGTCCTTGTGCTCCGATGCCCTTTTGGCTGTAAGACAATCTATTATGCAGGGAACCACAAAATATGTTTCTCAAGTGACTAGTAAGTGCAGTACTTACAGTGCTTTCTTGACATGAAGAAGAGTCATCGGCGTCGTCATATCCGTCATCATCGATTGGTTTCTGCAGTTTTTTAGCTAAGCTGCACTCTTCTACTTGATCCAAATTCTCATGGAGTGAAGTGCCTAAATTGTGTTGCTTCAACAATGACTCAGAGAGGGGTTCCCTTCTAGGTGGCTGTTCTACCACAGAAGTGAGACTATGCCTTGCGACGGAACTGTTAGAGTACAAGGGGGCACACTTGTTGAGATGATCAACAAGCTCCTTATTGCTCGGAGAATACTCATACAGCACACGGTCCACTTCTGGGGCTGACCGCCAACTAAAAGAATGCTCATTTTGCAGTACCACGAATACTTCAACCTGCAGGTGGTCATGTGGTTAAGGATACAATTCAAGTTGATATGAAAGCTTCGAGATTCAAAAACCTTTCAGTTAACCGCACATGATTTAGTGAGTGGAAAACATAAATCTTAAATGTTCCAGACACTGAAATGACAATTTTTTTCAGAGCCCAAGATCTTGAGAAGTCACACTCCACTTTTTTTAAAGTGACAATCAGTTCTTTAATAGAAGTTCGATTGTTTCACCTTGTTGCACGGCTCTTTTTTGTTCCCTCCAAAAGCAATAAGAGCAATCTTGTCCCTGTGGTAGAAAGGAACCATACTGAAACCCTGCAAGAGCAGTTGTTTTAGCTTTTTGGTTGGTCAGATGAAATAATGTAGTAAACTTAAAGTAGTGAGAGTACGAGACACTAGAACTGCACTTTGCACAATGGAAACGAAAGAAGGCTTTTGAAGTGATAATGATAATCTTTTGGATTGTTATCAGCAAGAATCCAAACATGAAGGTTAACATTTGTTTGCACTATTTAGTATTTGCTCCATGGAATATTTTAACACTATCGAAGTTAAAAGGATTCAGAAACCAAATGGACTTACTTTCTTTGAAGTTATTGATGAACTAGGGGGTACTACACAAACAGACCACTTAGATTGGTGGATATCGAAAACCCAGGTTTCCACGTGTCCTGAGAATTAGATATCTTGTCAGAAATCGCAAATGAAGCAAGGCAGGACATCATTCTAACAATACATGTAATGCTCCCATAAGAAATATAACCACCAAATCATTTTCCAGTCACTGTATTCATAAATCATAAGTAGAGAGCTTCAGACATACGTTTTTTCTTGCTTGCGCCACCAGCTATGTACCACTTGGTTCCACACAGAGCTCCGCTGCAACCTGCTCGGGGTGATGGGTGATGTCCATGAGTCTTCACTCTTAACCATACCATCTGTTAGGAAGCGAAAACTGTGAGTAGCCGGCAACATGGAAAATGTACTGAGACGAACTGAATAAAGGAAGCTCACAAACTTACTGTCTCAAAATCTAAAGAGTACAGGTCATTAAGGGTCTTAGATTTTGAGTGGCCTCCGAAAATCAGGAGGATCCTATCATCATACAGTGCAGCGACATGATTGGATCTCGGAGAAGGTCCAGCGCCTCTACAACAATGATCTTTAATCAGTAACCCAAGAATACGAATTAAATCTAACCACAAATTGGAAAATAATCAGATGCACTTAGATGAGGAGTGTTGAGAGTTGGGAAAACAATAGATCGGTACCAAAAATTTAGTGGCCAAAAATCTAGGAATGACTTACTTATAGTTCAATGGAAGCCATGTTGATGATTTCAGATCAAACATGTGAAGGTCATGCCGTTTCTTTCCTTTTGTGTCCTCACCGCCAAAAAGTATCAATCTAGCACCAGCTCTGATCACTGTGTGGCCGCTTCGAGCTGCCTTAACTCAGAACCAGAAGACAATTCAGTCAATTCACATGAAAGTTTGCCAGACTGACAAATATCAAAGAACTTACAGGGATATCACCCTTGGCTTCAACAAGGGACCAAAGTTCTGTTTCAGTATTGAAAATCCATACTGCAGTAGAAACGGTTATTAATCATTATCTGATTGAGGAAGGCAGCAAACACTTTAAGGATTTTTCGGATCTATGTAGCATCTGCAAACCTGATAAATGATCAGAAGCAGGCTCAGTTTTACCTCCGACAAGAATGACACTATTTCCCCATGGAACCTGTATATCATGCAAATGTTTCTTACAGTGTTAAAAAGAGTGCATACGACAATGTATTACCGATAGCAGTCATTTTTTTTCTTTGGCTAATAGATCCCTGACCAGTGTTCCAACTTCCGTAACTTCAAGTTTAGATGATGTCAAGTGCAAGTTATATCATCCACTGTAAATTTTCAGCTAACATAATTGGCTAAGGGCGTAAGAAAATCTTGACCAACAGAAATGCATACCATAAATACTCGAGAAAAACTGCCAATCTAACTGAAAGAGTTACAAAAATTTTCATCTTGAAGGAATGACCATATCGGTAATTTAGGTTTTGAGAACTACGGAACAACAGTGATTTACAAGAACTATACCAGACAATGACCTCTGCAGGCTGGCAACTTGGTAGAACGTCCACTTGGTGATGGCCGAACTTTAGGCGGTGCAGAATCCCAGCTAAGCTTCTCTAAATTCAGTATCTAATTAATATAAGCAGTAAATTCATAAGATTAATGATAATAACATGATAATCAATGCAGAGTTCCAATCGAAACAACACGAAGAGAAAGATCCCACTACCTTTGTATCATCTAATAAGTGACGACCAGAATCACCACCAAACACTACCATCTTGCTACTTACAATGGCCGCTGCATGCTGTTTAACCATAGTTGAAGATGTGTTAATTGAAGACAGAAATTTTGTCAAGGTATATGAACTTATTCTAGTTAGATTTTCAGTTGATTACATAGAAACGAGGAATAGGTTTGTCTCCCTCAGTGGACAACACAGTCCAGTTTTCAGAAATATTGAAAGAACGACTGTCGAGATCGAAAGTATCTGAAGAGCAGCGGTAGGAAAGATCATCTGCGCGGCCGCTCACTGATGTTGTAGCAGCGTCAACCCCCTGAAAATAAAATTCCAAGAGCTAACCGTCACGATGCACCCAAAATACAACAAGGTCAATACTACATAGTACATACAATTGCTTCAGTCACAAAAGGCTCACATTGGGTAGGCTGAGCTGTTTCGTGGGGCCAGCAAGACTCCTAGAGCTGTTCAAAGAATCACTATGGTCACCCTTCAACCTGGAAAAAGAAAGACAATCCCCAAGGGTTAAAACGATCAATTCAAGGATAAAGCAACCAAAGCAAATATGGAAATAGGATTGGTCAGCATCAAATTGTAAAAGGAAGCTTGACCTCAATTGAATGCAATGCTAAAAGAACACGGCAACATGTATTTATATGGTGGGATCTACATGCTGCCTCGATTCATGAAGCTGCATGACTTCACGAACTTAGAATGTATCGCATCAATTTTTGTCAACAGTACTATTCTGACCGAACATAGCAGTTTGGTAGTCAGTGAAACCAAATCAATTAACAGTCTACCAAAAGAACAAAATGCTCACAATATGTACTGATAATCATGAAGCGCCAGGTGATGAATCAATACAGGTGAAGGTTCTAATTTAACTGCAAAAACTAAAATGATGTACTGATACTCAAGTACACAAAGAAACTAAGTTTCAGGTCAAAGCTCCCCTTGCCATCATCACACAGCAGGTACAAAAGGAGTTAAAAAGGTACTAAAAGAAGGAAATATCGCACGATGAAATCAAAGAACTGGGCGTAATATTCACCTTCCGAGTTTCACCCGGCGCCGCGAGAAACCAAACATATTCCGGACTGCGCTCTCTCTCCAGTTCAGTTCAGTTCAGTTCAGCTCAGCTCAGAACCGAACCGCCGGACAGGGCATAAGCCTCCCCTGTTATCCGCAAACAAGTCAAGTCAATGCAAAAATCAGTTAAAAAAAATACATGGGGTTGGTTGAGAGACCGAATCATGGCGGAAAACAGGGAACTGAGACCAAGAACCGCGGACAAATCCATGGAAAAAAATCGTCCCCAAAATGCCACCGTCTAGTCTGGTGAGGAAGAACAAGAAACCGCAAAGGGGAGCAAAAGCTCAATCATGAAGACACGGGCAGGAATCGAGGAGAAATCAGGAGGCAAGGCGTCTGGGAGGAAGCGACGCATCCGCATTGTTCGGATTCCAAGAAGCAGCATTCCCAACAAGACAGTAGGAAGAACTCAGAGAAAACGGTGACCTTTCGCCCCCAAAAGGATTACCAAGAAATCCTCTCAACGAAAACCACACGGATCGCAATACGAACCAGCAAACACAGGAAATGCTGGAGAAATCAGGAAGGAAATCAAGGCCATGGAGAACGACCCCGGGAGGAAGACGAGCAGCAGGAGCGCTACCTCGTGGGATTCGGTTGGTGGTGAAGCACGGGGGACAGGACACAGCGCCGCAGCCAAAATCTGCAGCGAAAACGATGGAAGCTACCCCCTTCCACCTCTCACTCTCTCAAGATTCAGCGACAGAGAGAGGGGGAGAGGGAGGACAGAGGGAGGCTGCAGAAAGGCTGCGGAAAGGGCGGTGTGATCTGCAGCTGCGGCGACGGCAGCCTTTTCGTCCTCTGTGGCCGGCGGATGAACAGAGGAGCTTGTCCGCTGAGGTGGCTGGTCATTCACTCCTGCTCACCGTTTCTCAGTCAATGGACCATGGAAGGAATGAATGAACAAATGACCGTTTCTAGAAGGTGCGGTAAACGTCATCTACACCTCGGTGCCAAAACGCATCTAACGTTCTCAAACTTTCGTAATTTTGCCAATTATTTACAACCATGGCACATTTTGAGCACATTTTGATTATTTTGAGTAGTTGGTTTACAAAATATTGATTGAGTTCGTTAGTCACCGGGCACATTTTGAGCACATTTTGTACACGATAATCTTGTTTATCTCGACCCTTTTTAAGAAATATATCTGAACCTTTTTTGGGCTCATATACTTGGCTCGTCTCCTGTCCTGCGGTGGGGACAAGAGTGGGAGCGAGCGACGTTTTCAGGGAGGATCTTGGAGCGTAGCAACCAAGCTCGGCGGGCGCAGTGAATCCCTGCCTGCAGACTACGCACGCGTAGCCACGCCAACCGTATGCAGCCAACCCGGGATCTTCTGTGCGGATGGTTTCCGTCGAAGCTCTGGTTGCCTGCCTGCTCAGAAACCTCTCATGGAGTCATGATAGGAACATCTCTTAGGTTACCTAGGTTAGGATGTTAGGGTTTTCCAACAACAAGTAGCACGAAACTTTTCCCGGAGAGATCACATTTCACTTACACGTGCTCCCTAATCGCCTTCGACCTAATGCGAAGCGAAGGGAGTACGTGTAATGTATTTGAGAACGGAGGTAGTATTTTTCAACTTCGCAATTCTCCGCCTCTAACACCTTCCACCACCCGTGGCGGAGATCCCGGGCTATTTCTTCCTATAACCGGCACAAGTGCATTACAAACATTGTAACATCAAAGTCGGAGCCCGGGCCGGTACCCAGGGTCTCCGAGCCCTGGTCCGCCGATGTCCACCACCATTGACGGTTAATACCATGTCGAAAATAGGCATTACATGCACGTACATGTACCTGCCAAATCATAGGTAGACATAATCTCCATACAAACTGAAACTCAATGCACATGTTCAACCACGCATATATAAATAACCACATACAGTAACATGCACATGTGTATTAGATCACCACACAGGTAAAAGCAATTAGCAACTGTATTACTACAATAATTAAGGATGGTTGAGGGAGCCAGCCTACTATCAATGCCATATGACCCATGGCACATGATGTGCATGCATATATGGTCCTCCAAGCATGACCATAGCACAGTAGCACTGCACACACCATTCGGTGCCAATTAAATACCATGACAAAGAACAAAATGCAGTGCCCATGCATCCTCCTCCACCTCTCATGCACAGAACCGTCGGATCAAAGATCGGACGGCCCATATCCGCCGCCCCGGCCCGGACGATCTAATTGAGTTGGTTGATGGACCATGCGTGTGCATTCTTGTGTATGGTGCTAGGCTAGCGCTGTGCCCTCTAAATTTAGATCTCTGTTGGTGTTGGCCTATCTGGATCTGGGCATGCATGGGCTGCTGACATTATTCAACAGTCTGGCTCACTCAGCTCGCTTCCTCTCTGGACTGGATTGTGTGTCAGCATTCACATCATACTACCAACTCACATGGATGGCCTCCAAGTTTAGGTGGTCGGTTGCATGTTACTTGAGATTATATAAATATGTGTATGTGAGCTGCCCTCGCCTGTTTTCTCTGCTTGTTTTTTTTTCACAGCTCTTGATTCTTGCTGGGGTAGAAGGTTCTTATTTAGCCACATTGTGAAGTGCACCCTTTCGAGCATGGATGGAGATGATTGACAGGTTGGCATGGAGTGTGATGGTTTGCAACTCTCAATAAATATGGCCTATTTTGTTATTTAAAAAAATATTTTTACCACTCCCTACGTCCCAAATTATTAGTCGTTTTGATTTTCTAGGTGCATAGTTTTTACTATGCATCTAGATATATATCATGTCTAGGTGTCTAGGTGCATAGTAAAATCTATGTATCTAGAAAAACTAAAATAACTAATAATTTAGAATGGAGGGAGTAGCTAGCATCTTTTATAAGCATCATCTAGTTCCCCTAGAAATAATGCGATTGTAAATAGTCTCTGTGTTTCGTGATAACAAAATGGAACGTAACACTAGGAACCATCCTCTTTGCCCAAATATTGTTTGATAAAAAAAAGAGAAACTGCATGGAAAATTTGGGCCTGGCTGTCGCTACTGGCGCTTCCAAAGGCGAAGCTCTCGTCTTTGGCACAAAATTGGCATTCAACTCTCTTCTTTGGGCTATCGGCCCATCACTTTGCTGGTTGAATTCTTTCTTGCTTGGGCCAGCCTCCTGGGCTACGTGTTGTATGAGGTTCTGTGCATGGCTTTGGCTTTGTGGGCTACAATTTTAAAATGTATTTTTCTTCCAAACCAAAAATTATTTTTGAATTCGTTTGAATTACAATGTTGTTGAGAATTAATCCAACATAATAAGATCCAATATGAATATATTTATTATTTTTAAAAGTTGACATTTTAGATGAACTAGGCCAACATTTTAAACAAATTACTTCAACATTTTTCATACTAAATGTTAAACTAGTTTATCTGAAATGTTGAATTAGCTTTCATGGATTGTTGAATCGAGTTTTTTTAAATGTTGAAATATGATAGATGTACAAAATCTTGAACTAGTTATCTGAATGAGCTAGTGAAACCAAAATGTTGACTAATTGGCTACCCTTAGCTCAATATCTTCTCCATGGAACGTTGAATTATATTGGAATTGTCAAGTGCTTTTAAAATGCACGAAATACAATCTAAAAAATGCATAAAATATGTATTATAGTACACTCTTAAAAAAAGAGATACATCTACGTGTGTAATCTCCCCAGCTTCCATTTTTTTAGAAATACAATATAGACACGCTCACAACACGCATGCACACTCATCTCTATGAATACACGCACGCAACGCTATCCCTGTAAGCACCTCCGAGAGACTGAGCCGGCAAATCCTCGAGATTGACGAAGTCACCACAGACGCTTCACTGTCGATGGGAATGTCGCCTACCACTGAAAGCACAAACGCCATTAAATACTAGAAAATTCGCTTTCACGGAAAGTCAAACCCAGAACCTTAGATTCTAAAGAGGCTCTCGTAACCACCGGGCTATATAGCCCCTTTCGCATCTCCCCACCTTCTGGTGGCTCTCCGCTCTAGCATTGGGGCCGTGTTGCTGTGTCTGGGCTACATGTTGCCTGCTGCAGCAGAAACGGGGAAGAGGAAACTTGATTAGTGGGCCGTACGTTGGGCCACTAATGGGTTCCACAAGATAGATAGGAGCTCCGGCATGAATCACATGCAGTTTCTCTCGTTTGCCACATCTCTGTTTATGCCTTTATTTCTTTTTTCCACCCCACGAGATCAACATCTTTTGACATCAACAATACTACCAGAAAATCTCTGAAATTTCAAACGAAATCAAGGGATATGGTCGGGTACCATGGAAAAACCACTAAAAGTTTTAAAAGAATAAAACGAATAACATCCTTGTTAAGCATATAACCCTAAAATATATTTTTCCAATATGAAATTCTTATGAATTTTTATTTTTTTGAAGATGAGTCCTATTTCCGTACCTCATGGTAGTTTAGTTATCTTTTCTGAAGTCAGCACCAATTTTCTGGTGTTTATCTCAATATTTTCAAAGCTTTATTTGAGTTGTTCTGTGTTTTGCATGATGGTCCAATACTCGTTGACAAGATGGGATTGCAGAAAAGAAAATCAAGACAGAGCAGCCGTAAAAGAGAGAAGCATCATTTGAAGGCAAGTTGGTTCCTTTGGTAGCAAAAGGAAAAAAGTTCCTGTAATTAATATTCCTTAGAGTTGTTCTGTACTTTTCAACTCTCCTTAAAAAATTATGAAAAGAAAATTAAAGACTCCGTATATACAAGCTGAGAAGTGTTCATGCATTTAATAGAGTTTCCACTGTACGATCCCTGATTATATATATATGATGGAACAATCCAAGAACAGGAAGAGAGGTATGTAACTCAAAATTCATATCTCATTGGAAAAACTGGAAAGGGGAGGTTACAATAAGTCCCTTTACACCCTTTTCAGCCCTGCCAGGTTACACCAGCGGCAAAACAAAACCTCTCACATATTGGGTTTATATCCTAACCTTCCGTTCCGATCGGACGGCCCACAAAGGCGCCTCATATATATCTCTGACTTGTGAACATACATATTCTATCTGTAGTGTATCATTAAGTCTTAATTTTGATGCCTGCAATTAGTTAGCTTCCTGCAGGCAAGGTGTAAATTTTTATATAAACCCAGCAAAATTTAGGGTGTGATTGATTATATATAGTTGTCATCATGGATGGATGGATGGATTCAGAGCCATATGGCGCCGGCGCCCTTGAGCATGGGGACGAGCTTGCCGGCGAGGTGCAGCGACATGACCTTGTCGGTGGAGCCGACGAGGTTGCCGCCGACGAAGACGGCGGGGACCGGCGGCGCGCGGCCGAGGCGGCGGGCGAGCTCCCGCTCCATGTCGCGGCCGCGCGGGTCCTTGTCCAGCTCGTGCACCGCCGCGCACACGTCGAGCTCGGAGAAGAGGCTGGACACCGTGTGGCACATCGGGCACTGGCTCCGCGTGAAGATCACCACCGCCTTCTCCGTCGACAGCCTCGACACCCTCTCCGCCATCGCCGTCGTCGTCTTCTTGATCTGATCTCTCTACACCGAGCTCTTGCTTGCAAGCAATGCTGAAGAAGCTTGCGTCTGAAACTCTGAATTGCGTGCGTGTCTCTGCAGCTGTGTGCTGAAGTGCCTGTGGCTGTGTGCTTTGCGAGCAGGGTGTGATGCCCTTTTTATAGTGTTCATCCGGTAGAGGAAGGGGAGAATAGTGGGTGCTCGTATGAGATAGGGAGAGGGCAGAGATTCGCGAGGTGTTGTGGGGAATGGGCATAAGAATCTTGGACGTGTGCACGCTCAACATGAGCTTCCGAGCGTGGTACATGGCATATTTTGTCTGTCTCTATGGTTATTTTTGAAAGAGACCCTGTCTCTATCGTTATTTTGTTGCTTTTCTTTTGTTCTTCAAAAATGTTTTTTCTCCTCAATTATGCTTTTGTTGACGGGTCGGTTTTGAAATTCAACTTGCACAATCCACTAATTAACTTGGCTAATTTTCTTTTTTTGAGTGGTATTTGGCTAATTTTCTTGTGTGTGCATGTGGTGCACAAATAATATTCATAAGAGGCAATGTAATGCAAAATTGGAACCAACATGTGGTAAATTGTGATTATTATTAGCTCCTTTGTGTTTAGGTTTCTTTTGTCAACTTCATCAATTTTTATTATAAACTTTGAGACTAAGATTTCAGTTGTTAAAGAAATGTACATCGGTCAGATTAGATCAGTCATCTTGGTATTATTAGTGTACTTGAATCAAGTTCTTATCGTTCGAAGTGTTAACAATGCTCCTACCGTCAGAAAATATGATGTAAAACTGTTACATTGCGATCACCAACATATAATACCAACATATAATAAATGTTGGCGTAGACGCATAGTTCTTCACCATATAGAGGCATGTGTACACGACCGTTTAGTAAAGTTTCTACCAGACCCAACGTGCATACTGGATAATGTTCAAACAACTTCAAATGGGACCAGGCAAGATATATGGGGCATATTTGGATATTTTCCTGATGCCAACCACTGCAAAAATATGGAATCTCATTAAAGCTGGAAAGATCCCTAAGTTTATGATAAGGTTTGAATCTGCCATCTCTTTTCCAAGACAAGGGCCCACACAAAAGTATTGGATGCTTATGTATGGCAATGGTTCGTTGGTTACTTCAGAAATATACACGCATGAACTAATTTTAACTTACAAACACTAGCATGTTCACCTTTTATCTGGCTAGCTGACCAGAGGAGAATAGGGTGAGAAATTTCACTATTCCGCGTAGAAATTGTATATATATGGATCAAGTTCTGCATATATACTGAACAACTTGATGAAGTATTTAGCTATTGACTCAAACATTCTATTTCTAAAGTAGTACTCGTGCATTCACATCTTGTACGAGATACTTATTGGAGGTATTAACTTTGCCACTGAATGCAAACATGTGCCCTACTCTAAATTGAAATTGATGGACTCCAACATCGAGAGTCTAGGACTCAAACCCTAGTGCATAGCTTATTGTTTTTCTATATGGATGGAGCCCAACTAATTAAAGAGTTATTTAACGGCAACAACACCAAATAATTTCCCTTGCAAAGGAATAATCTTTTTTAGATTAAAACAAGAATAATCTTTGGCCAACAATAGGCATCTATCAGAAAATGAAAGGAGAAAACTGACCCACGGCCGATGTCGGCAAAAATATTCATAGTAGTGAAATATGCATGCGCATATGCATAGGAGAAAACTACGCATCGTGCGGCTTCCCAAAGTTGGAATGCCTAATGTTTAGTCGGGAGAATATAATTGCATTTTCTTCGTTCTTGTTTCTAATCTTATTGAACCACAGCCACCAAAGGACAAGAAACTCTTCATTTGTCACAAATGAAACCAATTGTTGTCGTCAGTGTAGCATCAAATATACGTTTATTTAGCAAATAAACTTTCTTCACAATAAATAAGTGTTTAAGTAGAACAATCTGGTGGCACTTGATCTTATGTAAATGAAACTTTCCTAGACAACACATTAACATTTTTCTGCTTTTTATCTTCGGTAACAGCAACTTTTTCCTCGCATAGTAGTTATAATCATTTCTAATTTTACTCAACTAGAAGTTATGTTCAGTTTGTACAAAATATATATATGCCATGTTATCATAGTATTTATTCACTTATTAACAAAAATGATAAAAAACTAAAAGTAAAACACATAGAGATGAACATTGAAAATGATATCCACCAAGGAGTTTTTAAGCACAGATTTGATCGTACACCCACACTACACATGTAACACAACACAACATTCTAGTATATGTACCACTTCGCAGTCGCTACCCACTGATCAACCGGTCGTTACATGTACAAGAATAGAATCAATTTATATTCCACATGAAAAATAAATATAAAATACAAAAGTCAAAACTAATTAAAGTGATTCCAGGGTAGAGGAATCGAGCCTTACCTACCATAGAGGAATTGAGCTCTCATAGCTCACAATGTGGCACCCCACAAGCCACGTCTTTGGCTGGCTTGCTCTGATCTTCACATCCCATTGTGGTTTTGGAATCTTAAAAAAATAAAGCCATTGATGTAGATGAAAAGATATATAAAGTATAGTCACCAAGTAGCTAGAGGCATCTCTCTCTCTCTCTCTCTATCTATCTATCTATCTATATATATAATATATATATATATATATATATATATATATATATATATATATATATATATATATATATATATATATATATATATATATATATCTCCTCACCAGGTTTGAGTGCGTCTGCAGTGCATTTGTGATGCCGCGATCCGAGGCCGATTGCAATCTATTATGTCACCTTTATATCCATATGTCACTACTATAGTAGAGCTATCTAATAAGTTGTAGTTGCACATATACATGCAGACCAGTAATTTATGGTAAAGTGCAGAGTGTCAAAGCCCTGAATACCTCACATGTACGCATGAGGTTATTAATTTTAGCATACGCTTATAAACAATTTGTCTGCTCGCTGGCTTTTAACACCAGTTAATCAACAATTGGTTCAAATCTGTTCTAAATGATACTAATTAAAGTGTTCTTTTTAAAAGATGCTATTATTATTTTTTGCTTAAAATATCTGACAATAATGATTTTGTTAGACAATACATTGTAACTTGTGAAAATGTGTATTTAAGTTGACGATCATGCTATGATTCATAGCTAGTGGGCATGTATTTATTACCGTTGGCCTAAACATAACAGAACGATGTTGCCATTAAATTTTTCCATTTGAGGAAAGTAATTTAAACCTATGAGATTACAGGATCCAAACCATACAGAATAAAGACTATGCACTTTCATGGCTTACAATACAGAAATAAATAAATTTATATTACCTTTTCAGATAGTAGTATATTATTCTTTATTTATTTGTCCTACACTTTATTAATTTGTTTTAGTTGACTTTGATATAGAAGACACCGATGTTTTCTCTATTAACTTATAAATGGCACCATATCAAATTAGTCGTCACTCTGTTCATGATGTAAAGTCCCCTTGCTCTTAGATTGGGGAAAATAATAAGGTCTGCCTTATTGCTCTTTTCAATCTGTAAGTAGGTTCACTATTACTAGTTTAGTTGTAATTTTTTAAAGTAATGTTATATATAGGACACAAAATCATGATCGCAGCAACAACATATATATATATATATATCTGCATTGGTTACTTATTATTTAGCTCTCATATATATTGATAAGCCTGTCAAAAAAGGGTGACCGACGATCAGTACACTCATCACCATTGCAAGTTAGAACAAAAACATCAAAAGAAAAAAAAGGAGGAGAGCAGGAGGCGGAAATTAGAAGTACAATACAAGGCATGATGCTAGCTTGCAAGCTAGTATTGCCTTATTTATTGTTTTTTAGAACTCGGAAGAACAGGACGGGAAAAACCTGCCGACCACTTTTTCCACGCACGTACGTACACACGTGTGATGCCTGTGTACGGCGCAGCGGCTGCGTCCCTGGTCGTCTCTACACCCAGAGCGCGCCGGCGTCCATGAGCATGGGCACGAGCTCGCCGCCGAGGTGGAGGGACATGACCCTGTTGGTGCCGCCGACGAGCTTGCCGCCGATGAAGACGGCGGGGACGGCGGGGCCCCTGCCGCCCAGCATCTTGAGCAGTGCGCGCTCCATCTCCTTTCCCCTGGGGTCGCTGTCCAGCTCGTGCACCAGCGCGTTCACGCTCAGTTCCTGAATCAGCAGCTTCGTCACCGTGTGGCACATGCAGCAGGAGCTCAGCGTGAACACCACCACCGCGCGCTCCGACACAAGCTTCATCACGCGGTCGGCCATGTCGTCGGTGAGCTTTCACACGAATATCCTAGAGAACACACTATCTCTCTCTAGATCTCGAGCTCCTCTGCCAATATGCAAGCTGCTGTGGCCTGTGGTATATGATGATGAGTTCGTAGGGATGGATATGGTTTGGGTTGGGAGCATAGGGCCGGGTGGCTGCCTTTTATAGAGTTGGCAGGCAGCTAGGGTTTCTATAACGTTCCTTCTTATATGATTTGACAGTGCTCCTACCGGTTTTTTCAAAAAAATTAAAAAAGGTTCCCATAGCGGGTCCGGATCTCACTAGGTCTCGGACCTTTTCGTACAGGCCAGCACGTCTGGTTTACTGTTATGGTGAGTGAAGAGCTGACCTCGGTGTTTTTTTGGAAAAAAATAAAACAAAATGTTCCACGGAATCTATAAGCTGGAAGTAGCAACAACAGTAGTGACTAGTTGTAGATCTAGGACCATATAGAACACATGCATATGTGGTACAGCTTTGACTTTGAAAAATATATTAAAGTAAGTTCAGGGTACCATATTTGTAGATTTGGATGCAAAAAGCTCTGTAGTATGCATTGCATGAGATAGATCTATATGTGTCTGGATAATGCATAAGCCGTCTTTTCAATAGGACCCAAGGAATATATCTTGAATGTTATGTTGCGGTGACCTTCTCGGAATCTCGTATATGTGCACATACACTCTTTTCTTCTTAGAATTGCTATATCATGTTCATTACCAGAAGTTTATGCAAAAATAGTTGAATCATATTGATCAACTTCATGTCCTAAAAAATTGATCTGGCCAGTGGGTATGGCCTTCTCAAGTAAATTAATAACCATGGTTAAGTTGTAACATAAGACATGTTGGGTTACGATCTATAACACCAAGTCCACCCACAACCCTAATGTAGTGTGCGTAATACTGGCCCCAAAGTGAGGTTACTGACCACGGGATCAACAGCTCTAACACACCTCTCCGTTCTTCTAGGTTTGAGAAGCTAAGGGCGAACAGGCGGTAATGACAAAGAAGGGGCACATTGTCAGTGATCCATGCTGATGTTGAAGTAGTTTCTTTTTCATTTTCTAATGAACAAAGTATGATGCATTCAATCATCCTGTTTTTCTAACTTTTTAGAAACATAATATAATCCTATTATCGGCGCATATCGTAAAAATTTGTTTACACAATGAGAGGGGTTCACCAAGCGTAGGGGCCATGCTTAGCTCCCCTCAACCCTCTTCTTTGCATTGTTCTACTTGTAGTTGATATCTCGAAATAAATATGCACCTACAATTTAATCTAATATATAGATGATCCAAGAATATGAATTTATGTCATGTCAGCTCCAGATGTGCCTAGCTAGCCAATTCTAGCTATATCTATGGAATAGATTGAAAGCAAGCACAAAACCAAGATTCTTCAGAAGATAGATAGGGACAGGGGCACTAGTATGTCTCTTCCTTGTTTTCACATTTAAATTGATCACAAAGAATCGGTCGATCGATTTAACTGAAGAAAATAAAGGGAGTGGGCCGGGAGAAAAGGAATCTACCTCTGGATGATATGATTTGGCTGCGTCGCGATTAGCTTGCGCTATTGCTGAACGGCACAGATGCCACCTGAAACCTGTGCTCTGTGCAAATCACATGCGCCATCAAGTTGATCAATTCATCTCAGAAGATAAATAAGAATAAAATTGAATAAGGTAATCACTTTAACTTTTTTGTCTTCTCCTAGAACTCCACAGTACTTCGTGTGCACTATATATGTATTTTGTCACTGACAAGCAAAATGCATGTTATTCTGTCATGTTTGTGATAAGTTTGTAATGTTAGTTTTTACGGTAATAAATTAAGTTGAATTGTATAATAGATGGTATTAGTAGAAAATCAAACAAACATTATAGGCCATGTGTAAACCCATAAAAAGTCGCCTACCTCTTGGCATTGTAGGAGGAGGGGGGGCATTTCCACTTCCATGGAACCGGTTACTACTGTGATTCCTTGTGGTATAATAAACTAGGCTTTCATGGTGTAATGTTGTTTAAAAAAAAGTGTCATTTCGAATATCGCTGTTCCCAAGCCTATCGCAGAAATTCCACTTAGCTGACTTAATCGCTGCTTGGACGCTAAGGCGCCACCCACCCACCCACCTTAATTACCGTTTTATCTATTCGTTAATTAAAATCTTTTTCGATCATGATCTATCCTTGCATTTCACCTCATGTTTTCTGAAACCTAGCTATGATTAACTTAAACTTCAAATAATTTGCAATGAAGGAAATATGACTCAAATTAAAATTACATCCCCTCATCATGATCATTTCCTCTGATACCCACATGGATCCCAGTTTCCGCCGGTAACTGTCTGGGATTTGATCCCCCAGATTGTGATACCTCAGATATCTTCACATTTGACAAATGATTAATGCATTAAAGAGTATTATAACGTACGTACAATTGCAGACTTGCAGTGCAGGTTGGATTGCGATGGCTGGAATATAATCCATAACAGCAAAGGAAAGGATAACCTGATCTCTGCTGGTATTATTCTTGAGTCAATAGGAAATCAACTTTATCAGGAAACTCTAGGGTAGATTAGTTCTCTTTTATCTATTTGTTGGTTATGCAAGTGGATCTGGCAAGCTTCTCAAACAAACCATTGTAAACAATTGACAGTAAGGACCTGTTTGGAACTTAAGAATTGATTCTGTAGGAAGAACATTAATTACATGCATCGAGTTGTGAAAGTTTCCCTCTTCAAAACGGGGCCTAGATTTTTTTATTTTGTCTTTCAATAATACAGGAGATAACTCATCATCAGCTGCGCTGTTAGTATGCAGATATATATATGGACGGATAGCCTTTGCATATACTACTGAAGAATTCTGGCACAGCAAATTGTAACGGTGAAGTTCATTCCTGCAGCACAGTAAAATAATATAGCTAGACACATCATCACCCCCAGCACAGAGCATGCAAATGCGTCTAGCATATAGCATAATGATGCCGACAACAATCGGAAATATATACCAGTATATAGTACGGGCATTGCTTCATCATACAACACATGGAACTGATTCCAACCGGTCGATCGAGCCGGTTTCAAAGGAACCTGGGAGCCGGTCCTCATCGCCTCACTGACTGGTCTTATCTGTGGCACGGAATCTGAACAACTTGCACAAGGCTTTTTCGTTCAGCATATTGAGCTGCCCCTACCTAGCTTGTAAACCAGCCTGACCTTATCAGGAGGCGCTGTGCGATGCCACGATCCGATGGCGCGATCTCGCTTTTTCATATCCGCATTGCTACAGCAAGGAAGCTTAGAGCAAATGAAAAGATGTTGTGGCACGATTGATATAGTCTACCTGTAATGATGCAACATTAGGGAGTTTACCTAATGGGTAACTCTAGATTGCTACCTTAATTAGTTTTTTTGCATCTGAATTTTTTTCTTTGAGACCTGAACTAGTTTAACCGAATGAGTTCTGCGATCAACTCAGTTGCCCAAGAAGAAGGAAAACTATCAATCCTAGATTTGGGCATTTGTGTAGTAGTGAATGATCCTTGAGGACTAGAGAGATAACTAGCAGCCTCCAATGTGGCAGCCCATCAGTGGAGTCGATATTGTGGGGGCTGTGACTACAGCAAAATCATTATCTAAAACCCTTGTCACCACTTCCATTCATACCCTCCACAAAACCCTAGCCGGGCATATGTTGCTAGCACATCACTGAGGCATTTCATCCTTGGACATGTGGATACAATGGAGGTGTTGTGGTATCTGTTGTGGTGCGGGCCAGTGAAAACGATACAAGCTAAGGTTGCAAGAAAGAGACGTTTGGCACGATGGACTACTTGCTTCCTCTATACAGAGAAATCGAGGTTGAACTGAGCTTTTTTTTTTTGTGTGTTGCTATCGTGGCCTACCTCATTCACGGTATATAAGTACGTATTTCAATTGTCAATACTGAGAATAAAGTACTATTCCAAATCACACCACAGCCCCTCTTGTAGGTAATCATATTCGGCAAATCTTCATGGGAAACATTCTTGGTGTACATAATGTCAAAGTTTAATTTCTCTGAATTTATTCCAGAAATAATCTGGACGATTTCTTCAATGGTAGATGACGTGCAACGTGGTGATGAGTTTGTGAATCTCAAAGATTGACGGGTCCAGTCTCTTTGAAGTGCTCATAGAAGAACGCATGTATCCGCAAAAGTTATTCAAAATTCACATCCCACTACAAAAATTGAAAAGGACAGGATTACATGTCCATTTGCATTTGACACACGGACTAGACATTCCTCACTCCTTTTAGCCCCTCATAGAGGTTACACACACTTACACTAGCCGCAAAACAAAACTTCTCATATATTCTTGTTGGATACACCTGCAGTTTGATTAATTTGTATGCGTCGTGCAGGTGCATATTTATATATAAACCCAGCAAAATAGGGGTGTGAGTGGTTAATTATATAGTTGCCGCCACTGATAGAGATGGATGGACTCAGAGCCATATGGCGCCGGCGGCCTTGAGCATGGGCACGAGCTTGCCGGCGAGGTGCAGCGACATGACTCTGTCCGTGGAGCCGATGAGGTTGCCGCCGACAAAGACAGCAGGGACTGGCGGCGCGCGGCCCAGGCGGCGGGCGAGCTCCCGCTCCATCTCACGGCCGCGCGGGTCCTTGTCCAGCTCGTGCACCGCCGCGCACACGCCGAGCTCGGAGAAGAGGCTGGACACCGTGTGGCACATCGGGCACTGGCTCGTCGTGAAGATCACCACCGCCTTCTCCGTTGACAGCCTCGACACCCTCTCCGCCATCGCCCCTCTTCTTGGTTTCTAGATCGAGCTTGGTTGCTAGCGTGTGAAGTGGTTGCCTAAGAGTCTGTGCTTGTGTTGTGTGCTTTGCGACTGCAGAGTGTGATGCCTTTTTATAGTGTTCATCGAATGGAGGAAGAAGCGAACAGTGCCTACAGAGTACACAGATTCGGGGAGAGAGAGATTCGGATAGTGATGTTGTAGATAATGGGCATGTCGAGTGTCTTCTTTTTTTCCGAGTGCATCCCATCGGGCACTCGGCAAACAACGTAACATCTTTGCCGAGTGGCACCACAGAAACACTCCGCTTAAGTCAGGGTTTGTTGACCGATAAATGGATTGAAAGACTGATGCTTTCTTGGAACTAACATTTGTCAAAGTTAAAGGAGCGCGTGCCACTTGGTGTCCCTGCAGCACTTGCAAACATGCGTCGACAAACAAAGATGGTCATGGGTAAACATCTTTGCAAGAATGGATTTACAGCAGACTATACCTGGTGGATTGTGAGACGAGGTCGTGAGACAACGCATCGAGGATTACGATGCTGATGCCGGTGTAGGAGACATGTTAAATGACTATCATGAAGCACACTTCAATGAAGGACGTAGGGGGGAGGAGCCAGAGGCAACCGCAAACGTGTATTACCACATGTTTTCTGCGGCACAGCAACCCCTTCAAGGGCATACCGAGGTTTCTCAACTAGATGTCATTGCACGTCTAATGGCCGTAAAGTCCCAGTTTAGCATGAGTCGAGACGACTTCAATGTTATGTTGACAGTTTTTGGCAGCCCTCTTCCGGAAGGTCACATTCTGCCAAAGAGCATGTATGAGGCATAGAAACTCCTTCGTGTACTTAAGATGCCATATGAAGATGCCATATGAGCAGATACATGCTTGTCCAAAGGGATGCATATTGTTTAGGAAAGAACATACGGAAGCGAAGAACTGTGCAAAGTGTGGATCCTCTAGGTTCCTCGAGGTAGAACCTAGTGATGGTTATAAGAGGCAGCTCGCGATCCCCATGAAAATCCGACGGTACCTTCCGTTCATACAGAGGATCCAACGGCTTTACATGACCGAGAAATCCGTGAAACAAATAACATGGCACAAAAATAGACGTGGATACAATGTTGAGAACCTTGTACATCCATCCGATGCTGAAGCATGTACCCATTTTGATGGGATTCATCGTGAGAAAGCTCTAGAGGCTCGTAATGTACGTGTGGCACTGGTAACAAATGGGTTCAATCCTTATGGAATGGCGCCTGCCCCATACACTTGTTGGCCCGTGTTCGTTAACCCCTCAATCTCCTCTCCGGCCTCCTCTTTCAACGACAGAACATATTCTTATCGTTGATAATTCCTGAACACCCGGGGAATAATATGAGTATGTACATGAAGAGTGGCGCACTATCATGCTATATGTGTTGACCAACCTTTCCTAAGTGGAGCCGTACATGCGGTAAGTTCTCAACAAACTTGTCCTTGAGTAGTCACTCTTATGCATCCAACCCCCTTGTTCCTCGTTGGTACATGGAATTTCATCATCAATTCTGGCGCGAATCAAGAGAACAAACAGAAAGCGGAAAATGGTAGCTAGACTTCAGAGTCATCCTTCATCTTGGGCGATCTTCTCCACATGCGAACTTGAGCGTAGCACGGGCTTCGGTCATACCATCCATCGTCATTAGGGTCGTACTGCAGGTCGGATCCTGCATCGTACCAGGCTATCCCCAAGGAATGGGATAAGTCCACGTCACCATATATATGCAAGCTTTATCGTGGACTATACTAGGGATAAACAAATAAGACATGGAAAGTAGCTGGGGTTTCCTAAGTTGCAAGCATAGCATAAGTTCATCCACAACACCTCGACACGGGCTATCCTAGCATCCCGGGCTCCCGGGTCACTCACACCTCCAATATCCACCAGGTCGATGCGAGAACTCCCTCTCCTCGCATCTCAATTGCCCCAGGCATGAAAAAACAAGACGAGAGGGAGGTAGAAAGCAAGTAACACTAATCTATGAAAGTGAAGCCGGATCAAGAGTTGTACATGACCGAGTACGCGGCTATACGTATATTTTTTACCCTGCAGGGATTGTACACCTGGACCCACTTGAATCGAAGCCAGCCAGGAGCGACCCAACTGGACGATGAAACACCGGTCTATTATCAAGAAACTAGCACCTACGACCACCATCCTGCTTTCCCGGGTTTAGGATGCATCCTCCCGCGAGAGGTTGCCCCGAGACTGTGAAGCCTTCTACACCTGGACCATGCAAGATCCTGCTATTCGGGGGGCGGTGAGGTATGCACCTCCTCCCCTTACACTAATACCCTATCCTCCTACAGGAGTGGTGCCGCGTGTAACTAGCTCGGAATGGATCCGCCCTCATATATAACAAATAAATGGTGTGCACGTTCGACATAGTTCCTTCTCCAGGTCCACTAACTGGGGCGTTAAGCGCCAATGCAAGTATCTTCCACAAATGACGTATCTGGCGCAACGGTCCGTCGACCTCATCCATTATAGGTATGGCCCACCAACTCCTCACAAATGTCCCGAAGGACCAAAACATCCCGTAGGACATATGCCTGTCATAGGCACTCCGTAGGATGCGCCCAATGCACATCCCAAGCCCTTGATCCAAAGATCAAGTTATGTTCACCCGCCTCCACTAGAAACCTATTCACCAGCTCCTCAAAAGAGTATCTCCACTCACATGAAGACTATATCACCATATCTCACACATACATATGCATAACAAGGCAAGGCATCTCATAAATGAGTATCAAGTAATTGGGATTACAAAGAGTTCAGGTAAGTAAAGGGGCTATGCAGGTTTATCTCATAATAACATCTCATGAAGCAATAGCATAACTAGCAAGCAATACCTAATAGGTGTTCATATCGTAGATGGGCGTGAACCTGGCGAGTCTTCGTAGAACTCCTGCGGCTCCTAGTAGTTTCGGGTGTGGGTCAACTCCTCGACATCGTGTCCTATTCGTAAATACGAATAAGTAAAGGGGTCAAAGTGTAAAAGTGCACAAAAGTCTTCAAAAGAACACCCAAATTACCACAATTCCTACTCTATCGGGTAGTTCATGATTTTTGACGAATTATGAAACTGGTTTCATAATTTTTGGAGGGCCGATTAATTTATTACGATTTTTCTAAGGAAAAACCTATTTTTGAAATTAATAAAAGGATTTCGTAAAAGAAAACACAACATTGACATGTGGCAACATCAGAGCGTGCCATGTGGCACGCTTACGTCAGCATGACATCACTGTAGGTTTAGTATTGGCTGACGTCAGCAGTGGACCCCGTTGACGTCAGCGTTGACTGGTCAACGCTGATCATTCAACGGTCAAGGGGTTCAACGGGTCCACATGTCAATCTCTGGGTCTCACCAAGAGGTGGGACCCACTAGTCAGGCCGGGTTTTAAAAGGAAAAAGCACATGAAGGGATCTTGGGTTGAAAGCAGTTGGGCCGGCTTGATGGCCTAACTCGGTCCAGCTCGGATTGCCTTGCTCGGCTTGGCCTCTGGCTCGGCAGACCGGCTCAGGGTGGCCACGGCTTAGTAGGCTTGTGCAGGAGTTCGACAGGCCGGCTCGGCTCGTAGCCCCACGGAAGGGCAGCGCTTCATCTTCGGCCTTGGGCCTCTCTGCGTCTTGGGCCGGCGGGTGCGGCGGCCTGATCCTCTCCTCCATCTCCACTGACGTGGCTGGCTCACGCGTCGGTGTCCTCCTTTCGTTGACAGATGGGCCCCGGCGGTCAGCCTTAGCAGGATCCGGTGGGGCTTCGCCTGAATCCGGTGTGGCTGCCACGTGTGCGTGAGTGCGTGTGTGCAAGGGAGGCGGCCGCACGTGAGTCGCTCGGCAAAATGCCGTAGATGCACTCGCGTGCACCGTGTCGCGACGTTGCACGGACGTCCGCGGTCACCATGGCTGTGGCGTGGCCATGGCGCGCTGGTGCGTGAACGACGAGGCAAAGGGTGAGGACTCGGCTGGTGCGTCTTCGTGTGCGTGCTTGCGCGCAGCGTTCTGGCATCCCAGAGCTACGGCGCGATGCCGACGATCAGGACGGCGGTGGTCCGGCGAGGCGCAGGATTACTCGGGCATCGCACGCACGCGCGGTGTTCTGGTGTCCAGGGCTACGGCGTGGCCGCCCGTGCGTGCGGGTTCCCAGCACCCTGGGCCCGTGGTAATGACGCAACGACGAGGTAAGTTTGGCGACAGCGGGTTGCGGGGCTAGCGGCGGCGTGGCGAGCTCCTACAAACAATCTAGGGGGCGGGATGTCCTAGGGCTGGCTACAGCTGGCTCATCGGCGCAGCGGCTGGCAGCAGGAGGGTGACGGAAGAGGATGGTGGCGCTCACCCGTCGGGCCTGTGGACGAGAAGCTTGGTGCGGCGATGAGGCGATGCAGGTGGGTCGACGTCGTGTCGTGCCGCGTAGCTACGTCAGCGTAGACATACAGGCGCAAGCGCGATGTAGCTCCGGCGGGTCGGCGACGGTGCTCCGGGTCCTTCTCTTCCTTGGCCCCCTCTCTTCAATCTATGGTGGCGGCGAAAGGGGAGAAGCACTGGGCAACTAGGGTTTGGGGGAGGAAGTTGCTAGGCTTTAAAGGGGGTGCGATCAGGGATTGGTGTGGACGTCGAGGATCGATGGTGGGGTCGCGGGCCGAGGTGCTGGGGCACGTGGCATGCATCGCACGGCTGTCACACGCGGTTTAAGGACAAAACCGAATGCATAACTATATGTATGCCAGGATCAAGTTTTATACATATAGTGACATCATCAGTGAATAACAGCAACAGTATCTCGTAAAGAAACTTACAACGACTAAAAGACTATCAGAGATTTACGCTTAACGTGGAAACAAAGGCTCCAAACTTCACAGGCAAACGACTGGGGGATGCGTACGTCTAGAACTCAGCATCATCTTTAGCAGACTTCACACCTTCTTCTTCTGAGCAGCAGTAAACAAGGGTGAATACACTTACGGTTGGTACTCAGCAAGACCACAAGAAATAACCAGAAAGTGATTTAAGATCATCTTTAGGTTAAATTAATCATGTGAGGGTCCAGGCCGCTCTTGACCGTGAGCACGACTGATATATCAGTTTTAAACACTCTGCAAAGGTTGTACACTTTCACCACAAGTCGCGTAAAAGTTCAGAAGAACTTTGGACCCAACCATGCTGTGCTAGCTAGGCACAATACCACACTTCCGAGGTGTGGTTTCATAGGGACGATACGAGGCCTTTACAAAGATTCCCTACTAAGAAGTAGTCTGCTAGAGTTTCGATAGCGGCGTGAACCATAACCCTCCCTAATAGTCAGCACCTTAGTAAAGGCTGCTACCCCAAGAGGACCGAGCTATACCCCAATCACCGACCCCCTCCTTGCCCTTTCGGTAAGACTGCTTCAAACTAGAGTCTCTAATTATTTAGCCAAGACCAGAGCCATATGGTCCTCGTGGTTGTACTATTTTCCTGGGTGGTTCTCCACGTTCCAATTAATACATGGTATTCTTGTAGATAAACGTTTCAATTAATACATGGTATTCTTGTAGATAAGCATAGATAGAAGGATGGTTAGGGTCCCTTGCCTTTTTCCAACGAAAAGCTACTCTTACTGCTCTTCAGCTCTTGCTCACTTGGAACCCTTGATCTCCAAGTTTCAACAGCGATCCTTCTAGTCGAAGCAAACGTTGAGCACAAACATACAAAACAACAAACAAGTACAGCTAAAAACAATACACCAATCACAAAATAAAAGCTTTTAAAAGAGCGTGCTAAAGGATAAGGCTTGCTGCTACGGTTACAAGAGCGCAAGAAACGCGGAAAGCGGAGTTAGGGTTGAAAAGATACAGCTTCATTGATTTTAATGAGAAACCACTTGTAAATGATAATTACAATTAACTCATATTATATTTGCATTTAAAAAGATGAGGTAAAACTTAGTCAAATTTTATATATGGTTATCTATGTATAAATTGTATTAATTACAGGGGCAAACTTGAAGAAATTGAGGGCTAAAACCTAATGAAACCTAAAACACAGGGGCTAGACTAAAAACAGAGAGGCTAGGGATGGCGGGTTCTATTTCTGGAACCTAAATCTAATTAGTTTTCAACAGAACGGGACCGTAGGTTGATTTCTAGAAAACCTAGGGGGTTTTCTGCAAGAGTTCCGATGGCAGCAAGGGTTTGGCTCGGGTCGGGTGGATCTGATCCATCGGATCGCGATCCAACGGTGGCGGCTCTGGTGGCTTGGCTTGGCTGCGCTGGTGGACCGCTCAGCGGCTCGGCTGGGCGGCAGCAGACGCCGGCGGCGAGCAGGCGCGGCGGCGCCTCACCGGAGTTGGCCGAAATGGCGCTCCGGGGCTCGGTTTGGGACGGGTTCTAGCCGGGGATGGAGAGGATGGCACAGCGAAGGCAGTGGGAGCCACGGGATGGCCGTGCGGCGGCCGGAGATCGGCAGGCCACGGCGGCGGGCAGAGAAAGAGCTCCGGCGAGTGATCGCGGGGCTAAGAGAGCGAGAGGGAGGGGAAAACGGGGGCGGCGTGGTGCTAACCACCTCGTGGAACTCCGGCGAGGGTTGTAGGCGGAGAGGACGTGGCAGAGCGGTGGGTCGACGACGAGGTGCGGTTCGGGGCGACGGCGTTCACTCCGGTGAGGGAATGCCGGCGTGGAGCGACGACGCGGAGGGGAAGAAGAAGCCGACGACGATGCTTGGTCCAAGGCGGAGGTCGATGAAGAGGCGGCGGAACGGCAGGTCGACGGTGCGGCGGCGACAGCGAGCACGGCTCCGGAGAAATGGAGGCGGCAGTGTAGCGGGGCTCGGGCGTGGAGTGGATTGGAAAGGAGGGGGCGCAGGAGCTCGGGCTCAGGCTTTATAGGGGAAGAGAGGGAGCGGAGCGGCAGGGGGGAAGGCGGCGGTTCACGCGGCGGCCAGTGATGGCGGCCGGATTGCAGCGGCCACTCGCGAAGGAAAGGGGGCGGGTCGTCCGGGGGCGCGTGCCACGGCCATTATTGCAGGCAGGCGTCGCAGGAAAGGAAGGGGCGCGGGCGACGGGCGACGGGCGCGAGCGCGGGCGGGATTCGCGTCGCGACATGAAAGGAAAGAGGGGAGCGGGAGGAAGAAGATGGCGCTGATGGGTGGGTCCCGTCCGTCAGAGAGAGAGAGAGAGGTGAGGGAGTGGGTGAGGTGGCGGGCTGGGCCGGCTGGTTGGTGGGCTGGCTTGGGCTGCGGGGAGAGAAAAGAAAACGAGAGAGAAGAAGAAGTGGGGTGTGGGCTGGGCTGAAAAAAAAAAGAAAGAGGGAGAGATGGTGGTGGGTTGGGCCGGCTGAGCGAGTTGGGCCTGGTGGGCTGCGCGAGGAGAGAAAAGAAAGGAGAGGGAGGTGATCTGGGCTGGGCTGGGAGAGGGGAACGAGGGAGAGAAAGATGGGATGGGCCAAAAAAGATAGGGAAGAGAAAAAAAAGATTTTAGGGTAGTTTTTTGGTATTTTTATTTTGCAAACTCAAACACGCAAATAAACAAAAACCAATGCAACGACATGAATGCAACATACGTAGAACCATTTTATTTAATTCAGAAAGACAATCATTTATTTTTCCTATACTAAATTCTCTGTAAAGAAAATAAATGTTGAAATTTTTTTAATTATGAGAAAATCATTGCTTTATTTCTTTTCTAATCACATCCTCAAATCCAACAATTTCAGGGTGTGACAACGGCCGAGCACTAGGGTTATGGCTCGCGCGTGGGGTCAAGGCGGAGCGACGCGTTTCGCGGCGGCCCTCGCGGCGTCTGGCAAGGCCGTTCCGAGGCTTTGTCGTAGAGCGGGGTGGCGTGAGCCGGAGAGAGGGAGGCGCGGGTGGTTGGAGGTAGAAGGGAAAGCTGACAAGCAGGCCCCGCTTGTCAGTGACCCAAGGTGAAGGTGAGGTAGGGTGGCGGTGTGTGCACAGGGGCAGGCCGGGGTGTGGGGTTCGGCCGGGTTGGTTTGGGTCGCGCTAGGCCGTGCAGGGGCCAGGTTGGTTTGGGTCGCGCTAGGCCGTGCAGGGAGCTCGGGGTAGCAGGCCCATGTTCAAATCTACTCATGACCTAGCTCCCACGTGGAATTGGCTTACATATGCATATTACCGCTCTTTTGCAAATTCTAATTCGTGGACGTGATACGTTTGGAGCAATAAAGATTATAAACTAGCCTCTACCTACGTACATATATAGACCATCAAGATGGGCTGAAATTACAATGAGAACTCGAAACAAGAACATTAATAAGATCAGGTACTACACTACTACAGTATATGCACATAACGCGCGACACGCAAACCAATAGTACATGCACGGTTTCAACATTAGTACTCACTGATCTAACGGTCATTATCGCATATAGTACAGAATGGAATCAGTTTAGATTCTGCTATTAGCTAGCAAAGAAAAGAAAAGGAAAAAAGAAAAAAATACAAATTCAAAGCTAAAGTTGTTGTTATTCCACATGTGGATCGGTCCTACCAACAAATATATTAGAATGTGGCATCCAACCAGGACACCTCGCCGCCTTTGGCTATAGCTTGCTCTCATCCTCACAACATATCCCAGTGTGGTTTTAGAATAATATAGGAAAATAAAATCACGGATGCAATAAAAAGGTAAAGTGCAGTCGCCAAGTAGCAATTGCTAGAGGCATCTCTCTCTCTCTCTCTCTCTCTCTGATCTCATAAGATTTGAGGGGTGTACACAGTGCATACGTGTGATGCTGCGATCCGAGGCTGCTGAATGCGGTCTATTATATTATATATCCAGCGCGTGTACATAAAGTGTAAAGCTATCGTCTAAAGTTGTAGTCGCATATATACGTCCAACTCATTATTTTTCTAAATTTCAAAGCCTGCAACACATCACTATAACATTATTTATTGCAGCAAGGCATATAAACTTTATATCTTGTCAGCTTTCATACAGTTAATCGCGGCCCAAATACATCCTTAGAAAAGTAGTCTTTTTTTAAATGATGCAGGTTTTTTTTCTCAAAGTAATCATCAAATCACATTTTTATTTGACTAGGATTTTATTAAATCTGTACAGTGACTTGTGAAAATGAGTATATAATTCAATGATCATGCTATGATTCTCACCAAGTACTAGTGGGCATATAATTATTACCATCCGATCCAACATAACAGAGAGATCCTGTCCTGGAACTTTGGTTCTATTTGTGGGAGGTACTTTAAACCTATGATGTTAGAAGAACCAAAACCAGGGGATAAACTATAGGTACCCATGATGCATTATTTATTTTAAGGTCTCAATCAAGAAATAATAAATGTTACTTTCCAGATGATAGTTGTATCCTTTACTGATTTATTCTTGACTTCCTTAATTTTTAGTTGATTTTGAATAAATAAAAGCAATCTCACTCCCCCTCTTATTAACATATATATGCAATACAAAACTTTCGTGGCACCATATCAAATTAGTTGGCTGCCTTGTTCATAGTGAAAAGTCCCCTACCTCATTGGTGGGGTGGGGGGGGGGGGGGGGGGGGCGGGGCAAGAAGAGCTGTCATGCTCTTCAATGTAATTAAAAGTCCCTACCATAGTTGAGCTAAACACTACTGAAAAATGATTTTTCTAGACAATTCACCTAACTTTCTACAGCCGGTTCAAATTACGGGACGCTTGCGGAGATGGCAAGAGTCACCACAGATCATAAGACGCGTATGACAATGTATTTCCAGATGTGGTGGGTCCTTAAGAAAACTGGCTTTGGAAGTGGAGCGATTTTTAGTGTCTTACTCACCACAACCCTCTCCCTCTCTGCTTCAAGAGCTTAATTAAAAACATCCTGGTTTAGGTAGATGCAAGGGAGATGGTATGCAAGACATTCCGAGCGGCGGCCAAGCTAATCTGGACAGTCTCCCTCGGAGCGGAGCTAGGCGCGACAGCCACCCGACTACTCCAACAACAACGGGGCATGATATCCCATCCACTTATTCCAAGACCTTGAATCAGAGATGAGTGCCTAAATTACCATCTATATAACTCACAAATGCTTATGAATTAGCAATGCTGCGATTGCTAGAGCAGCTCAAGTGTATTTTTTTCTCTCGAATATGCTGGAGACTTGCATATCATTGCATTAAAAAGAGGAAAGGCCAAAATAGCCAAACACACATGTCACTACGCACCCAAGACACACACCACCGCCCAGCCCCTAGGGCCTCACTATTTGAAAAATACATACGCGCCCATACACAGTACAACAAACACCATGACCCACTAGGCTGTCACTAGACTCCTAGTCAGGGAGCGTGACAGCAACCGCGATCACTGCACTTAGCTCTTTTGCACCTGTGAGCATCCATAGTATAGCTTCATCCCGTGCAAACAAAAGGGCTCTATCAACACTGGGAGCAATCCTATCAAACACAACATCGTTTCTGGCCCTCCAAATAGTCCATGCCCCAGCTCAAGTGTATGAAAAATTGAATAGTAGCATAGCTAAGACAAACAAATCGGATGGACCGACAAATGTACATGTATGAAAGGATCAAGATCTTAAGATGGCAAGTTAATTGGGCTCTAAAGTTTCCACGCAAATTAAAGCATATCACCTAGCCAAATTCATCCAACATTAGTCTAGCAAGAACTGTGTCTAAAAGTTTTGCAACTTAGTTCCAACCCTATATTAGCATGCAACCCAAGGAATGCAAACTGCAGAAAGGAAAGAGAGAGTTAGAAAGGCCCAATTTTTCCTGATGAGGTATTGAACAGTCGGCACCCTTCACTAGTCCTCATTGGAGCACCCACACAAGGATATTACTCCCCTTGGTCCGTGCATGGACCAAGTGTTCTCTAGTGGTAATCCATTCACCACTCGGATTAACGGATTCCAAACTGAGCACAACACTTATAAGGACTTCAACAAAGCACCTCATTGGATGCTCTCTAGAGCGAATTCCACCAAACGATCTAGATGATGCTGATCACCATGAATAACAAGCAACAAACCTCACTTGACCAGCATAAGACAAATAGATAGGTGGATGCACACCTCCGATCCTTCACCCTAAGTGCTAGTAATGATGTACTTAATTTTCGATCAAGGATCTGGCACTTCACTCTAGTGCTCAATCTGCCTCCTGATCTCACAATATAGCTATGAACTCAACCAAGAGGAAAGGCCCGGGGGGGGGGGGGGGGGGGGGGTTTATATTTATAGCCTCAAATCCATGAATATAGCCATACAACTCTACTAAGCAAATTTCACATTCACCGAATGCTACGGTGCACTTTAAGATTTATTATCACTGGAGTGTCTGTTGTGTTTGTTTCAATTCAAACAGAAACAAGCCATTATTGTATGACCATAGTGTCGGTTGATGTCATGTGTGTAATATAATGAGATCAACCGACACTTAACCGCTGCTCATGACGATAGCTCTGGTGAAAGCATCCGATGACATATCACTGAAGCGTCCGGTGTCAGGCCTGAGTCCGGTGAGCTGTGTTGGCCAAACTTCCAACTCAAATAATCATTCATAATGCAGCAAAGCAAGTTAGATATAATCAACAGTTAGTGTGACTGATTAGAACACAACCAAACACAACTATGTGATGGCCTATATATATGAGCAAATACATGCTCTATGCAAACTTGTACACATTCATACACATGACATATATTGGTATATATTATTCATAAGCCCATCGAAAAAAGGCGATAGATTGATCACATGCACTGTTGAAAAGTTACAACAAAACCTCTAAAAAGAAGAGGAAATCACAAAGCAAGGCTCTCTCGCTCACTAGCTCCTACCCAAGGCATCTGTGAAGCTGGCAAGCTAGTTTGCCCCAGTTATTATTCCTGTCAGAACTCAGAAGAACAGGACGGGAAAAACCTGCCCTCGACATACATACACTCTACTGACCTTGGTACTCTTCGAAGATCATGGTCTCTTTATTTTCAAGCTTAGCTTTGCATGGTACTCAGCGCGGCCGCGCCATGGTATCTACAGCCAGAGCGCGCCGGCGTTCTTGAGCATGGGCACGAGCTCGCCGCCGAGGTGGAGGGACATGATCCTGTTGGTGCCGCCGACAAGCTTGCCGCCGATGAAGACGGCGGGGACGGCGGGGCCCCTGCCGCCGAGCATCTTGAGCATCGCGCGCTCCATCTCCTTGCCCCTGGGGTCGCTGTCCAGCTCGTGCACCAGAGCGTTCACGCTCAGGTCCTGCATCAGCTTCGTCACTGTGTGGCACATGCAGCAGGAGCTCAGCGTGAACACCACCACCGCACGCTCCGACGCCAGCTTCATCACACGGTCAGCCATTTGTGCTATGCTTTGGTTTAGTTTCTTGGTTGCAAGAACTCTCTCTCTCTCTCTCTCTCTCTCTCTCTCTCTCTCGCTCTCTCTCTCTCAAGCTTCGTCGTTCTCTTTCTAGCTCTAGCACTAGCTATGTCAAGCAACTGTGGATGCACGTGGAAAGGAGAGTGTTGTGTGTATGGATGGATGGTTTGGGAGATCAGGGGTGCTGTGCCTTTTATAGAGTTTGCAACAAGCAGGCTGCTAGGGTTTCCATAACAGGTCCGGGTCTACTAGAGTTTGCAAGTAAGTTTACTATGAGGATGAGTACGTAGTGATGAGCTGATCTGAGAGTTTCTGGAAAAAACAAAATGTTCCAAGGAATCTATAAGCTGGTATACAACACAGTGGCTACTATAGGTAGCTAGGACCATGCTTGGATAGCACATCTTTGACTTAGGAAACGAAATAATACTAACAAAGATGATAAGTTCACCTAGGTCCCACATTTTAAGATTTGAATCCAAAAAGGCTCTGTGGTATTTGCTCATTGCTTTGTTGAAAAGGATGGCATATACATGCATGAGATCAATATATGTTTGGATAACGCACGAGCCGTCTTTTTAATAGGGCCCAAGGAATATATATATATATATATATATATATATATATATATATATATATATATATATATATATATATATATATATATATATATATTGGAACCCTAAGGTACGGTTGTATTGACCTATGAGAATCTCATATGCAAGCATATGGCCTGTGAGGATGATGCAGCTGTACTCCCTTTTCTTCTCATGGGATAGGAAGAAATATAGCACGTTTAACGTACGTATATGCAACCAACTTGCCCAACTTGATCAATCCGGTTCGAGGATCACATTACTCTCTTAGTGAAGACCCTGAAGGAATGCCGCCTGTGCCAAAGGTCTAACTCATTTATTTTTATCCTGAAATGGGATGCACTTGCGTGTCTATTATTCCTTGGTTTCATAAATCTATCACACGCAGTTAAAGTTTATCGATCTCAAAAGAATCAATTGATACATAATTAATCTACCAAGAAAATCTGTTGAATATCGGAAAAAGGGAAGATTGGAAGAAAAATAATCTATTGATATGATTTTGCCGTGTCGTTACTAGATTGTCATATGTATAAATTGGCTCAGATAATCTCTCTTAGTTTACCAGTAATATTCTACACTTAGGAATTGATTTGTCACTGGGTAGATGCCATTCTAGAATGCATGATCAACTTTTAGAGGTAACTTTGGCCAGTGAAATTGGAAACATTATTCAGCCTAGGTACTTCAGGATATGTTTAGTAGATTTCCACTGAAGTTTCTGACAAACTGTATCTGGCCTTTGGTGTATGAAGCTGTATGGTATCATCTTACAGAGACCTCGTCTGAAAACATCATCTATGAGGTAAAACATGGACACATGCATTGATGAAAAGCATTTTCATTCCCAACCTTTGAGTGGAGCCAGTAAACCTATCGTTAACCGGGGATTTATTCCGGTTCCTATTGTTAACCGTGCAATCACTTCTCAATTTTGAGCCCTAAGTTGTGATACCCTCATATTTCTTCCTTGTTTTGAAGGAAGGTTTCCTCCCATTTGACAAGTGGCACAATTGATTGTAGGTTGGATAGTGTATAGCTGCAGTACAAGTTGGATTGTGATGGCTCGAATCCATAGCATTGCCTACCTCAGCCTGACAGATGCCGTTGCTCCCGGTGGCGGACGACTAAATGCGCATGCTATAACACGAATGGTGCCGACGACGATGGGGAATACCAGTGTAGTACGGCCAGTGCTTCATCTTACGACACATGGAACTGATTCCGACCGGCTGATCGAGCCGATTTCGAAGGAACCAGGGACCGATCACCTCATCAGCCTGTTTCAGAATAGCATCCAAAGTGTAGCCAGCCAGCCCTCATCGTCTCGCTGACCAGCCTTATCTGCTGCACGGAATCTGACCACCTTGCACACGGCTTTTCTCAGCAGGTTGAGCTGCCGCTGCTTTGCAAACCAGCCTGACCTTATCAGATGTGAGGCGTTGCGATGGCATGACACGACGATGCGATCTTGGCTTTTCATGCCCTCACTGCATCCTTCCCTACAAAAATTTTCCATGAGCTAATGCTAAGAATGAAGGTTAGATGAAAAGATTCCGTGGCACACACAGTTGCTATCTACCTGTATGATGCTTCAGGCATCTGAAGAGGAAAGTCAGACATTATCTGATCTTTCTCTAGTTATCTTTTCATTTTTTCGTACGTGTATGACGCAAACATCCAGCACAAGCATGGAAGATTGGATATTTGGATAGAGATATTCTTATACCCTATATCTGCCTTGATAGGTTCTACCTGGAAAAGGAAGGAAGGAGAGAGAAAAGGCTAGTGTTCTGCAGAGCAATCTCTATTGCTCCAGAATCCTTTGCTTCTTCTCTGTGTTTGCTTAGTTCTTGACTCCTCAACTTCTCAAGGGGCGCTCGTGGCTCCAGCAAGACGTTAGTAACCCTGGCTCCTCCAAGAGGGGATGTTTCTTTACCTTTTACCATTTCAAGCAAAGAAAATTCAAATATTCAATTAAGTGAAAGTAACCAGTAGTAACCACAGCTCGATTATTCATCGATCTTCAATTTGTCCAGTTCAACCCACTGCAATTAGTTCAACTATATCTATCAAACAAGTTGTCAAAGAAATACAAGTAAACATCATTCAGTTACAATGATTTCCGTATCGCTTTCATCTTCTCTAAAGAACATATGGATTTGTATGGGTACAGTTTAACATTGTGCTGATGATGATTCTTTACCATGTGTTTCACAAAAGAGCTGATCACAATCTACAGGGCTACACTATTGCAATATGCCTTAAATAAATTCATGATGTGCCGACACCTATGAGGATCTTATGCCCTGGTCCGGGCCATCCCATTTGTGCGCAAGTGGTCTAGTACCTACATAGTTCACTTTTTTTCCAGGGCATCAGCACATGAGCTCAAAACCAAAACCAGACTAGCTTTAAGGGGCGCAAATGCGGACATATCAAAATTAACCCATCCGTTTTAGTAAGTTGAATTCTAATTTGATCATGACAATTGGCACCAGTTGATGCCTACACTCTATGCGATGTTTGATGACTAAGTTTGGATGCTTTTCTCCTTCCGATAATCCTTTTTTTTATGAGCTACGTTTGGATGCTTTTCTCTTTCCTTTGTTCATTTAAGATACACGATGTTTTGAGTGAAAGAGGCACAATATTTTTAGAGACACATTTTGTTCAAAAGAATGATTGCATTGATCTCAATCCTCAAACGTGTGTAGCTGACACAGAATGCATCTGCAAAGGATAAGGTGAGAAACACAGGGAAATATGAAAAAAAAAACTATATAGCAATAACAGACTGATTTGAAGCATTTCAAATCCACAAAATTTCATAGATTGACCACGAAATTTTCAGATATTTCTACTCGATCAAATAGCCTAAATCTTACGGTTGATACTGCTGTTTTGCAAAGAGTTGTCTTTTTACGCACACTATTATCAGTAGTGGCGTGGTGGCACTAGAACTGTGTCCTGTGAATAAAAACAGAGAACAATACGCAAGATTGTACGACCATTGACAACGAGAGGATTATTGCTACCCTGTGACTTTGATGGATAGATTCAGTGAAAAATCGCGTACAGCGATGCCTCGAGAAGATGATGGTTCCTCGGCATCGAGCATATGTTGCTGTACATCAAATAAGTAGATAAGTAGCGTTATATCATTCTGTCAGAGGATCCTATAGGATCGACATGCGGCGTGGCGCCACGGTAGTAGTGATAGCCACCACCTGTGAATCTCTCTTGACTTCATCCATTTTTTACCCTTAATTTCTATATATTGTGTTGAAAAATGGGAGTTTTTCTAGTAAATATGCTTATAATTTGTGATTTGATTTTCACTTTCTTGAAGCATAAAAGTTAACCTGCAAAAGTAGGACAATTGTGTACAACATTTGAACAGATCAAACGAAATGCAACGAAAAAACTTATCACATATAAAGAAGTGCAAGCAAACTCATCGAAAATAGCATTATTGTTCTCAAAAAGAAGAATGAGAAGTAGAAATTTAATCAGTTCAAGCACATGTTTTGGTTATTCAACTCAATTTCCATGGTATCCAAATTTAAAGGATATCCCTTTTAACACATTTACAAGCATATTCTTCATTTAGGCTTGTAGTTTTATATATAATTCATTTTTTGGAAAAATAAAGTTATATCAACCCCCTGCTCAGTATCAGAGCACTATCCAAAAACCAACAGACTATGAGAGACAATTAATTCAAAGTCCACATCTCACACTGAAAATCCTGGAAAGGTCAGGGTTACATATGTCCATGTACATTCAAAGACACGGACTGATCATTCCTGACCCTTTTCAGCCGTGCAAGTGGTTACACTAGCCGCTAAACAAAACTTCTCATATATTCTTGTTGGGATTTGGGAACTATATTAGATCGGAGCGAGAGCTGTGTATAGTTGCTGTCGCCGATGGGATGGAGGGATTCAGAGCCATATGGCGCCGGCGCCCTTGAGCATGGGGACGAGCTTGCCGGCGAGGTGCAGCGACATGACCTTGTCGGTGGAGCCGACGAGGTTGCCGCCGACGAAGACAGCGGGGACCGGCGGCGCGCGGCCGAGGCGGCGGGCGAGCTCCCGCTCCATGTCGCGGCCGCGCGGATCCTTGTCCAGCTCGTGCACCGCCGCGCACACGCCGAGCTCGGAGAACAGGCTCGAGACCGTGTGGCACATCGGGCACTGGCTCCGCGTGAAGATCACCACCGCCTTCTCCGTCGACAGCCTCGACACCCTCTCCGCCATCGCCGTCTTTTTAGTTTCTCTAGATCGAGCTTGAAGTGAAAATTAGATGAGCTTGGATGCCAAGCAGTCCTCTATCGTGTGCTTGAGTGTTTGTGGCTGTGTGCCTTGCGAATGCAGGGTGTGATGCCCTTTTATAGTGTTCATCCGCTAGAGGAAGAGGAGAATAGTGGGTGCTTGATGGAGACTCAGAGAGGACAAATTCGAGAGAGAGAGAGAGAGAGAGAGAGGGAGAGAGAGAGGGAGAGAGAGAGAGAGAGAGAGAGAGAGAGAGAGCATAAGAATCTTGGACGTACGTGTGCATTGCACGCTCAAAATGAGCAGTGCTTTAAGGCACAATACTGTCTCTGTCGTTTAGTTTCTTTTTCATTAAATTTTCAAAAAAAATTAGTATTTACTTTTTATTATAGTGGCAAAACTATTATGTCTTGGACAGTATAGTGCTTTAAGGGCGAGTTGGTCATGAACTTATAATTGGCTAATCTATTATTGTGTGCGCGTGCATTCATAGTAGTGAAGAATTATGACAAAATTAAGGTGAGCCAATAAGAATCAAGCTATGAAGTCAATTCTAAGCTAATAAGATTCTTGAAATATAGAGTGATGAAATGCAAATAAAATTGGGACACAGGTGGTAAATTGCAATGCAATTCGTCACTTTTTGTATTTGTTTATTTTAATATTTTTATCAGTTGGTATATATCTCTTGATACCTAAATTTCACACTAACTCAACTAACCGAAAATTTTCATAATTTAGATCAATTACTTAGATATTATTAGGTTATGTGAAGTGTAATTGGCTTCTTATCATGTTAAATGTCAAGAATGCACCAAAGAAATAAAGTAGATTATAAACTTTTACATCATCTGATCACCATCAGAAAATTTATGTGGTAATAGACTCATAGTTCTCCATACATGCATGTGTCCATGTTCATTTGTTAAAGTTGCCAGAGAATCATTAGGCATGCATACTGTATAAACTTGAACCTAAGGGGAATATTGTTTTTTGAGAAAATTGCTTATTTGACACTGGGAAAATGAGTCATTCCTTTTTTGGCCCTGAAATTTTTTTCGTTCCCTATTTGACACTGGCTTCAACTTTCGTTCCCTATTTGACACTACCGTCTGTTCTGTTACTTATTCTGTTAGTAATGGTGGGCCCCGCTGTCAGATAATAAGATTTGGGTCCAAATTACCCCTCTCCCTCCTCAACCTCTCGGGCTCCCCTCCGCCGTGCGCCGCCCCCCTCCTTCCCCTCCTCCGTGCGCCGCTGCCTCCCCCCTCTTTCCCCTCCGCCGTGCGCCGCCCCCCTCCTTCCCCTCCGCCGTGCGCCGCTGCCTCCCCCCTCTTTCCCCTCCGCCGTGTGCCACCCCCCTCCTTCCCCTCCGCAGTGCGCCGCTGCCTCCCCTCTCTTTCCCCTCCGCCATGCGCCGCCCCCCTCCTTCCCCTCCGTCGTGCGCCGCTGCCTCCCCCCTCTTTCCCCTCCGTCGTGCGTCGCTGTCGTCTCCCTGCTGCTGCTGGTGCCGGAGGAGGAGGCGGCGGCGGCGGCGGCTACTACTACGACCACCAGCCGGCGCCGTACCAAGAAGAATGAGGCAATGACCACGGCTTCTACATGGATGAAGACTTCTCCTCTTCCTCCTCGTCCCGCCACTTCCACAACCAGCCGTCGTCAGGCGCCCCGCCGGCGGCGCCCGCGAACCCGCCGCCCACGTTGTCCCCGGCGCCCACGCCGCCACAGCCCCCGCCCGCGTCGTCGTCCGCGGGGGGGCATGGCATGTTGTTCGAGGCTGCGGACTTCTCGTTCCCGCAGGTGGACATCGACCTCGACTTCAGCTCCCCTGCGTCGTCTTCTGGAGCGGCCGGCGGGAGCGGGACCGCCGCCGCTTCGGCGTCGTCGGGGGGAGGCGGCACCGGGAGGTGGGCCGCGCAGCTGCTGCTGGAGTGCGCGCGCGCCATGGCCGCGCGTGACAGCCAGCGCGTGCAGCAGCTCATGTGGATGCTCAACGAGCTGGCCTCGCCGTACGGGGACGTGGACCAGAAGCTGGCGTCCTACTTCCTCCAGGGCCTCTTCGCGCGCCTCACCACCTCCGGCCCGCGCACGCTGCGGACGCTCGCCGCCGCGTCCGATCGGAATGCGTCGTTCGAGTCCACGCGCCGCATGGCGCTCAAGTTCCAAGAGCTGAGCCCGTGGACGTCGTTCGGGCACGTCTCCGCCAACGGCGCCATCCTCGAGTCATTCCTGGAGGCCGCGGCGGGTGCGTCGTCGTCGTCGTCGCAGCCGCCGCGGCTGCACATCCTGGACCTCAGCAACACCTTCTGCACGCAGTGGCCGACCCTGCACGGCGGAGGGGGAAGGAGGGGGGCGGCGCACGGCGGATGGGAAAGAGGGGGGAGGCAGCGGCGCACGGCGGAGGGGAAGGAGGGGGGCGGCGCACGGCGGAGGGGAGCCCGAGAGGTTGAGGAGGGAGAGGGATAATTTGGACCCAAATCTTATTATCTGACAGCGGGGCCCACCATTACTAACGGAATAAGTAACAGAACAGACGGTAGTGTCAAATAGGAAACGAAAAAAATTTCAGGACCAAAAAAGGAATGACTCATTTTCCCAGTGTCAAATAAGCAATTTTCTCTTATTTTTTTATGCCAGCCACTGCAAAACATAGAATCTCGCCAAAAGTTTAAAAGGTCCCTAAGTAGTTTTTGATAAGGTTTGAATCTGACTTTTCTTTATTTTTATTTCATGGCCAGGGCCACAAATGGCAGCATCAGATGCTAATGTGTGTCAATGGGTTAGTTCCTTATTTTTACAACACTGATCTTGGTTCTATATTTGGCGAATTAAATGATCAGAGGAGAAGAATTCTGGGTTTTTACTCTTTTGTGAAGAAATTAACAAATTATTTATGGCCTCAGTATGCTAAGTTTTAGATATACTGATGAAGAATTTATTGTTCAAGTATTTAGTTATTAACTCAAGCAGATTACTTGGCATCAGAAACTGAAAGAATAAAGCAAGACTACCCCCCCCCACCCACCCACCCCACCCCCCAAAAAAAGCCAGCTCAGCTGCTGTCGGCAAAAACAATATTCGAAATGAAGTGCAAAATATGTGTATACCATATACATTTCTCTAAAAAGATGGAAAACTACCCATCAGGCGGCTTCCCAAAGTTGGAAACCTAATGTTCGGTTGGGCGATAATTGCATCTGCTTCTTGCTTCCAATCCTAATATTGAACCAAAGCCATCAAAACACAAGAACCAGTAGTTCTCATGAACAAATTACTACTAGCTTGCTGTCCTGCATACAGAGTAGTTCATATATATATATATCATTTTCAATATATATGTTTAATGAGCCAGTTAAATTTACCAAGACATAAAACCTTAATTAGAGCAAATTAGTAGGACCCCATCTCGGGTAAATGAATCTTGCCCCAGGCAAATTAAACTTTGGCAAATTGTTTTCCACGTTGTGTTCAGTGTCAATTTCACTATATAGAATTTATTATGATCCAATCTAGTTCTACTCAAATAGTGAAAGCTGAAACCAAGACAAAAGAACGTAGATATCAACCATGGAGTTTGAAGCATGGATTCGACGTACATTCACGTCACATGACGTGGTGCTTTGTTGACGACCAAAATTAGCACTACTGGGCATACCGATCTGACCGTATGCACAAACCGGTCAGACCGATTTGGATGACTTTGCCAAAATATGGATTTGACTTCACCATTGTGTAGCTCTCGTTGAGACGATCAAAATGCATATATAGAACGTCCGATTTGGAGTTCACAAATTGAGGTACAAACCGATGTGAGTAAACAACCCGCTATTGATAGAGAAATTGCTAATATGGTAGATGGTGCTGTTATTGCTCATTTGAATAATAAGCTGGAATTTGTGGGTCAAAATATGCATAGTATGTTTGATGCTCGCTTTAGTCGACTAGAAACCCACCTTGGTATGAATTCTATCGGTAATGATAAACATGCATCTACTTCTAATACCGATAAGACGATGGGTAATTCGGCTAGCGAAGGAATTCCAGCTGTTGTCACTTATGCCATGGTGGTTAATTCGGCCAACCAATTACCTAGCCAAATTAATGAGCCAATGCTACATTATACAACTTTGTATAGCTCAGCACCTAATGCAAGTGTGCCGCCATATGGACCAGCAAGTTCGTTGTGACATATATCTACACGGCCGAACTTTGCTCAACCCCATAGCACATTGGTTGCAAATGGGCCTAGGGCTGAAGATGTTGGATTGGGCAAAATTAAAGAGGAGGTGATTAAGATCTTTAGGCAAACTTTTGGTATAGAGCCTAAAGTGAACTGCCGATCATATCAAAAACCATACCCTGATAATTATGAGTATGTTGCATATCCTCAAGGGTTTAGAATTCCTGAATTTGTTAAATTCACTGGTGATGATTGTAGAACTACATTGGAGCATATAGGTCAATTTATTATTCAATATGGTGAAGCTAGCACTAATAATATTTACAAATTGAGGTTGTTTCATTTGTCTTTATCGGGTGCTGCTTTTACAAATTTCATTGCCACCCATTTCAGTTTACACTGATTTAGAACAGAAATTTCATGTTTATTTCTTTACTGGTGAAACTGAATTAAAATTGTCACAACTTACATCGGTTAAGCAAAAGTTGCATGAAAATATTTCTGAATATATTAGACGGTTTAGAGATACTAGAAACCGATGCTATAGTTTGGCAATATCTGATAGAGACTTAGGTGATCTAGCTTTTTCTGGTTTACTTGATTTTCATAAAGAAAAGCTAGATGGACAAGAATTTCTAGATGTTAGTCAAGTGCTGCAAGAAGCTATGGCTAATGAAAGCCGAGCTAAACAAGCAAGAAATTTGCAGAAGTCCAATGAAAAGCCTAATCATCATGTTTATGTACTTGGTTGTGATTCAAAAGATTCAGACGATGAGGACAAAGATGTTTATGCTGCTGAATTTGTATGGCCTTCTAAGGATAAACCTAGCACTTGCGCTTCTCTTAAGCCGATTTATAAAAATTGGCAGGAAGATGTTAAGTTTGCTTTTGATGTAGCCAAGTGCGACAGGATTTTTGATGAATTGCTGAAAAATGGGAATATCAGATTGTCTCAAGCTGTACCGACGCTTGACGAGTTGAATGAAATACTTCATTTTCTCATGCAACTAACAATTGCAATGTATTTCGGAGGAAAATTCAATCGGTCGTTAGGTCGATTGGTTCTTCAGCAGATGAAAATTGATCAGAACCCCTTCCTAGTACATGCTATTAAATTACAAAATCTCAAAATATTAATTCAACCAAATCAAGCCGAATCAACAAAGGGAAAAAATGTAATCATTGGTGAAAACAAATATGAGCCTCTGAAGCATGAGAAGAAAGTTCCAGTGAAGAAGACTCCTGAAGTTCCATTGAAAAATTCAATGCTCGGTGGGCAAGAGCCAAAGAGGGATACTAGGTCTGCGAAGACCAGTGCCTGGTCAATCATGGCAATAGCCTGTCTGACCGGTCTTGAAACCGGTCTGACCGGTCCCTCTGGAAATTTTGCAAAAAGTTCCAGAAACAAGAAGAAGGGGAGGTTGAGCTTTGAGGAACTCTTGGCCAAGTATAAGAAGAAAGGGGCCGTTCAAAAGAAGAAGAGGCGGCCAAGAAAAGCTATGGATACGAAGCCATCGCCAGGTCATCTTGAGCAACCGGAGTCTCATCCACGTCACGGTAATCATGATGCTGCACCATATTCAGCTGGTGAACCGGTTGCTCCATGGTTTTGGTCGTATCTTTACTATTATACACCTTTGGATTATATATAGTAGAATGCATATGCAGTCATATATCATTCAATATCCTTCTATATATCCAAATGGTGGTGTGTTGCAAAGACTGATTGTTGCAAACGATAACTAATCTGGTCAAAAACAAGCCTATGGACATCAAAGAGGGTAAGAAGAACATAAAACAAGACAATAAGTGTTTGCAGCCAAGGTGGTGTCCCTCAGGCTTATCTCACACCCAAAAGAGAAGGTTACAACAGATGCGCAAGCAAGAATTAGTGGAGCAACAGGTGGAGGTTGTACCAAAAAGGTCAGTGACTGACTACAAAGCAGGTATGGAGACCAAAGCAAGTTGCTTCATCATCACCTTGAATTAGAGCAAGTCATGGCTGATAGTATCTATTGCCCTTAGAAATAATATATGGCCGATGTGTTGTTCATCATCTTCATGAGGTAGTTTTGGACCAGAAGCTTATATTTTGGCATGCAAGCTTTTCAGTAAAAATAGGAGGGCATATGTTGATGACCAAAATTGGCACTGTTGGGCATACCGATCTGATCGTATGCACAAACCGGTCAGACTGGTCTGAATGACTTTACCAAAATGTGGACTTGACTTCACCATTGCGTATCTCTCATCGAGATGATCAAAATGCATATATAGAACATCCGATTTGGAGTTCGGATGAGAGAGTTATGACCTCGGGAAGACTTGACCCAGACCGGACAAGTCAGACCGGTAGGCTAGGGCGGTCATACCGGTTTAGACAGCTCAGTCCGAGATAGTTGTATTTTGACATGAAATTCGACTCCTAATGGGGTAAGACCATCCCTCCCTATAAATATAAAGGGCCACGGCCGATTGAGAGTATCCAATCGATCAAAAATACAATTTTATATCTTTTTTCATTTACTTTTGCCTTTTTCCAAACCCTAGCTCTTCCAACCCCAATATGTTGTTCTTCCTTCATCTCAACGACGTTTGAAGGCGTTCTAGGTGGCCTGCCAATCCTAGAACAACCCAGCGTATGCTTGCTCTGACGGGGTCCCTCCTGGGTGAGTGTTCGTCGGATCTTCGCCGACGTCTCGGTGAAACCGGTCTGACCGGCCTACCAAACCGGCCTCACCGGTCTGAGCGGCGGCGCTGCAACGCTCTCCCCTGCTCACTGCATGCGCTAGTGCATCTCGTGTGTTGGCCCTAAATTTGCGTCAACATACTTCAACATCAGTAGTAGGGCGGATCCAGAGGGGGGCTGGGGGGGCTCCAGCGGGTGCATCAATGGAAATATGGGGAGGGTGAGGGAGAAGAAGAGGTGGAGGAAAGAAAAAAATGGAGAGATAGTGGAAGAAGAAGAGACCAGCCCCCTTTAATCATGTTCTGCATCCGCCACCCACATTCTGATTAAATGGTCGTTGCATGAACAAGAATCGAATAAAATAAAATTCTGCTAAAAACACAAATGCAAAAGTCAAAGGTAAAGTTATTATATTCCACATTAGGGGATCCAGCAGCCTAGCAGCCATACAGGAATGAGGCTCTCCGATAGCTCACAACGTGGCATCCAACAGGCCACGCCTTTAGCTGGCTTGCTCTGATCTTCACATCCTAATGTCGTTTTGGAATCTTGAGAAATAAAGCCATATTATTCCTGCATACAAAAAGATAGTATAGTCACCAAGTAGCTAGAGGCATCTCTCTCTCTCTCTCTCTCTCTCTCTCTCTCTCTCTCTCTCTCTCTCTCTCTCTCTCTCTCTCTCTCACCGGCCAGGTTGGTGTGCGTATACATTGCATGTGTGTGATGCCGCGATCCGAGACCGATGGCAATCTATTATACCATGCATCCATATGTGTCACCTTTATATCTATTTGTCACTAGTAGAGCTATCCAAGTCATAGTTGTGCACATCACATATGAGCTTAAGTATTTCAGCAGAATACCTACAAATTGTATGTCCGGCCCAGCTTTCATCCTGCTAATTCAAGTGGCGCAAATATGTTTTTAGCTATAAAGTGACCTTTGTTTCAAATAATGCAGTTTGTTTCCTAAACTAACATCAAATAGCATTTTGAGTTCACTAGAGTTTTATTAAATGTATATTCTTACTTATGAAAATGAGTATATAATTCAAAGACCAAACTGATTACCATTTGGTCCAATATAACAGAAAGATCCTTCCTTGGAACTTTGTTTCTATTTTTGGGAGGTAGATTAGAGGAACTGGACCAGGAATGCACCCAATAATTATTTATTTATTTCATGGTATTATCATAATCAAGAAATGAATAAATATTACTTTTTTCCAGATAATAACAATGTTATCCATTGTTTCTTTATTCATTCTTGACTTTATTATTTTATTTTAATTGACTTTGATAAAAACATTTGTTTCCTTTATTAACGTATAGATGCAACATGCCCTGGGCTCCTGGCACCATATCAAATTAGTCGGCTGCTTTGGTTATGATGAGAAATCTGCTTTTCTCTTAGCCTCTTACACTAGGAGAAACGGGAATTTTTCTATGTACTAAAAACCGTCACGGAAATAGCTAAAAACCGTCAAAAAATAATTTATATGTACAAACCGACAGGCAAATCCCGACAGGGATAATTCGACAGAGAAAATAAAATTTCATATCGGTTTTCTGACAAAATATATTTTTCTATCGGTATTTTTTCTGACTGTCAACTCACAAGATAATGTTATCTTGTCAGGTTTATAAATCTGTCAGGAACCGTCAGGTTAAATTTCTTCCTTGTGAGCTACAACCCTCAGGAAAGTTTACCACTTTCCTGATGGCTTCAATCACGGAAATTCGCAAATTTCCTGATGGCTTCCGATCAGGGAAATTGAGAAGTTTCCCTAGGACGGTTGGAATTGGCATATTTCTTTGTTGCCCTTAGAGATAATTGCATTCAGCTGCAATATAATTTTGAATAGACATTCAACCTCAATATAACATTATATAGCTCAAATCATAGCATGTTCAATAAGATTACAAAACTTTAAGCATGGGGCAAAATAGAAATGTCTTTGCCCTCTCAATGTCCATGATCATTCTACTCATAAATCATCGTTGTTCTGCCATGCATATGCTGTTCGAAAGACAAGGCAGCAAATAGCCATACCAAAAGACAACAATCATATTTGTTCTAAAGACAAAAGTTAGATGCCGTCATGTTTGTTGGTTGTTGCCAATCGATGTTTGTGTGAATAGCCATGCTTAGACTTTGCAGTATGACCATCCTAGAATGTAAAAGAGTTAGATGGGCCGAAACTGGTATATTCTCAGACTTCATTGTATTTTTCAATTAATTAACTAAGCCACCCTTAAGAAGTAACTTACACAAATAATTATCTTATATACCCACTATATTTATTACATGTACTACACTAACTATGTGTTATTGTGTAGGAGTTTCAAAAATTTACAAATGCATTTACTATTTTCAATAGTTTAAATGAATTTTTGTGTGCTTATTGAAGATAAATGTAATTTGGACTACAAGTACATCAAATAAGATTAAAAAATTTGGTAAAAATTAAATTCAGGGACTTATGTTCCATTTTAGCTCATATCCTGAAAATAGAAGAAATATTCATAAATTTATTTGGGATAATTCAAACTTTTATTTATAGATTTTATTTAAAATAATACTAATAATACCTGAAAGTGGTCCAACACTTCTACAAATTGACGTGGCAACATATTTTTTGCCTATAAGCTTGTCATAAAAAATTTAATAATTTTAATAAAATGGGACTATACATTGTTCGCAAAATGATACATGTCTCATATAGTTTCCTAGAGCGACTCCAAGAGACTCTTTAATTTTTTCTTAATTGCTAGTTTTAGAGTTTTTATTAAAAGGTACCTTCCAGCAGCTTCTCTATTTGGTTATTCAAACATAGTCACTCTCTATTCCGGATTTCTCGCTAGCCAAATATAAAAAAGAGAATAGCTTTCCAGAGTGCACACAAGATATACAAAAGCTGTTGGAAAACGGAAAGATATAGAAAACAATTTTTATGCAAATGACTCTCTAAATGATGATTTAGAGAGTGAAATTTAGAGAGACTCTTGGAGATGCTCTTATAACTCAAATCAAATTTTCCCTGGAAGTTTGGTTTCTTTGCAGATAAACCCCTGGAATCATGTTTTAGCCATATCTTTCTCGTTTCAACTCCGTTTTCAGCGATTCTCGCGGTCGCGTGATCGTTACAACGTGTGCAGTGGCTTTCACCTTGTTATCCTTGCGAGCACAGTTTACTGTGTCATGCAAATCTTCTCTGCTAGCCCACCAGATCTTTGGTTAATCACGTATAGGTCCCTATAACCTTGTTTTTGCCCTATCTTCGTTGTTTTAGATTTATTTTCACCTGTTCTTGTTGTGTTAGTCTTCAAATGTTTGTACATGTTGAGGTTGGTGAGTAGCTGAGCAGAGGTAGAGGACCATTCATCTTTGAAGAAAAAAAGGGTATGTTTCATGCAGAGGTTATTAGTCTTAGCGGTGGTGAATATAGCCAGTTAGGGGTGCATCAGTGAATGATGTAAATATTGGTTTCATGTGATTCAATAATCTATAAGATTTAATATTTCCTTCGCTGCTCTACCTGCACGGCTGTGTTTCTATTTTGTGCCCTGATGATTGTGTTTTGCATATCGTTGATCCAGTTGCAAGAGAAGTAATAACCCGAGTAAAGTTTGACGTGTAATCTGAACATCCTCTTCAGCCTGAAAAGGCCGGCAAGGAATATTAAGATCTCTCTCTAAAGTCCCAAAAGGCCAATACGGGAGAGCACTAGTACAGTGGTGGTTTTCTTAGGCCCCGATAGCAGAAGCATCAAGCATAGTAATTTTTTTGAAACACAGTACAGACACAAACGCTCACAACACGCACGCACACTCACCCTTATGAACACACGCACGCAACCCTTCCCTATGAGCACCTCCGAGAGACTGAGCCGGCAATCCTCGAGGTTGACGAAGTCACCACAGGCGTCTCGCTGTCGACGGGAACGTTGTCTACCATTGAAAGCACAACGCCATTAAATCCTAGAAAATTTGCTCCCACGAGGAGTCGAACCTAGGACCTCAGGTGCTACTGAGGCTCTTGTAACCACTAGACTACAGGCCCTTTCACTTGTTTGTATGTAGACACTCTTTACTATCTACTATCTGCCCTTTTAAAACAAGAGAGGACAATATTATTTCTCATATCATGTTGGATGGATTCTCATATTCTGAATTCTACATCTTGGTTCTTCAGGTTGACACTTTCTTTCATCCTGACCGTTGCATGTTCATAAAATACAATGCTTTGGATTTTGTTTTCTCTCCGATTTATGTGATAGTTTTGTGGTATTATGAGCAAACGTGGTGACACGTTGCAATTGGTGACACAAATTCATTACAACAAGAATTGGTGCATGACCAATGGATAGATTTTACTTTTTATTTTTTCGTGTTGTTATGGCGTACGACCAATCAATATTTCGACAATACATACTTTGGACGTCGCCTCATTTTCTCCCAGCAGGGTTACTTACCCCCACAGTTGGCACATCCACAGGTCACCAATCGTGACTCCGCGTAGCAACAACTCGTATAGCAGACCTCCGGGTCCGTGCCCCAGGCTTCGCAACAACTACATTTCCGGCACACAAAATTCTTCGTTGCGTTGGCCACCACAGCCGTTACCTGCTCAGGCCTGCTGGGCTCCTGCACCGACACACCGCCTTTCATCACAGCTACACAACCAACAACAATAATCCATCGATCAGCGACATTGTGAAGAATATGCTTATATATAAGCGCACAACATAGTAGTGTCAATAGTACAACGAACCGATGCAATACATACCTTGGGCCTGGAGATGCAGGGTGACAGAGAGGATCAGGGCCACGAGAGCCATGGTGAGAGGGAGTGACGTCGCTTGTTTGGCCATGGCTTTCTTCCTCTTTCTTCTACGCTACTATACGATAATACGAATGGAGATGATGTTGCTGAGCGCTCTCTTAGAGAGAGGAGGAAGAAGAAGAAGATGAAATGGTTATTGGCTATGTTTAGATTCCTGCTATATCAATGAATGTTTGTTATGGCAAAATATAAATGCCAAGATAATGTCTACGTTTAATGGTGGAGAGAGAGAAGAAACAGTTATTGGCTATGTTGGGCCGGCATTATTTTTCCGCCTCGTCCCCCGCGTCACCCTAGGGGCGACTCAGGCGGATCCCCTTTCGCGTCGCGCCCGCCGCCCATCGCCGTCGCCGCCTCTGGCCCCATCTCCCCTCGTCTCCGGCCCCCCTAGCCGGTGGCAAGGGGGGCAGGGGCCCATCTCCTTGAAGATCTACTTCAACGTTAGGTTTTTTTCAATATTTTTCCTTTCCTCCAGAATAATTAGGTTAGGTCTTGGATTGCCTTTTCAATGTTTTCAATCTGGCTTTCTATGCTGTATTGGTGGAGGATGTGTCATTTTCTTCGGAGACACCGTGTTCTTCATTGAGGGATCGAGGTACATTGGCCTAATCCTCTTTGAGGAGGTATTGGATTTGTTTCCCCTCTGGTGGGATCGTCTTTCCGGTCGTTGGGGCAACTACTGGCGGCGGCGGATCTGCTCTTCCGGTCGCCGTTGGTGATGGCTAACGGCGGCGTCGGATCTTATATTCGGTTCAACCTTCAGAAGATATGGTCGATGTGCTTTTGGCGCCTCTTACTCCCTACAGTGGTTGAGTATATAACGTCTCTTTTACAGCCTCCACATCTGTGGAGTCTTCTGTTGGTGGGGACTGCGGTTCTGTTTGGATGTGTTGCTGTTCCACGACGATGGAGTTTCCCGAAGCAGTAGACAGTGCTAGTTGAAGGAAGACGAAGGGTAGAGACCTAGTGGCATGCTTCAATGTAATTTTATTTTATATTGAGATCTCAGTTGTAAAAGGGGTTATTTTTTGATGAAATCTGATTCCTTTCTAAAAAACGGTTATTGACTATGTTAGTCCGTTACTTTCCTCTCTTTTTTCTTTCTGTTAGTCCGTTACTGTCTTTTTACTAGCAGCAGTAACTCCTCTTCAACGACTCCTAAACTTTGCTTGCCTTTTTTTCTGTTAGCTTGTTAGTGTCTTTTAGCAGTAACTCTCCTCCTAATCCTAGAACCTGCCCTCTCTCTTTTCTATTGGTCTGTTAATGTTCTTTAGTACCATTTTTATTCTTTGCCTAAAAAGTTTAAATTTCTTCTAGTACTCCGTTTGTACGCTCACTTGCACTGAAACAAAATGGAATGGGAAAGCCAAGCAATCGCACTACTGACACCATGGTTGCTTGTGTCCAAGATTCCAGGTTCATGCCAGTACATGCAACGCATGCGACGTCTGTTTTGACTCGTCCGCGAAGAGTATTTTGGTTTTTTTCAGTAACAGACGGTGCAGGGCAGGAAGGTAGCGTATCAGGTGGAAACCAGGGTCGTTGTGCAACCTTGGAAACTCTCAATCAACACCACACCATGCTCATCCGATAGCTAGGGACAGAGGTGGGTTACTTTTGCACTTAACCGCCCGCACTCATCCGATGCTATTCTCATTCTTTGCAAATCCCCCCTCGTCGCTTCATGTGGCCGCCGCCCTCCGCCTCGCCGCTCCCTGCGCGCCTGGACGCGAAATAAGATTAAAAAATTTAGTAAAAAATTAAATTCAGAAAAGTATGTTCCATTTTAGCTCATATCCTAAAAATAGAAGAAATATTCATATATTGATTTGGGATAATTCAAACTTTTATTTATAGGTTTTATTTAAAATAATACTAATAATACCTAAAAGTGGTCCAAAACTTCTACAAATTGACGTGGCAACATATTTTTTGCCTATAAGCTTGTCATAAAAAACTTAATAATTTTAATAAAGTGGGACTATACATTGTTCACAAAATGATATATCTCTCACATAGTTTCTTATAATTCAAGTAAAATTTTGAGATTTCAATATGTCATAATATTTTAAAATCATATGTACCTCAAATTTTAACACCATCTAATTCCTACCATAATATTAGAAACTATGAAGTTACATCGCAAATCATTTTGCAAAATCATATTTTTATATTCTCTACTTGGATCGCAGAAAACAAGCCATCTGTAAAAAGATGCAACAAATAGAAATCAACATATAAACAAATGTCATTAATTGAAAGATCATGATTTTAGAAAAATTCAGGAGAAAGAAACATCAAATTTGGATTTCATACCAGGAAGAAATACTAATTACAAATTTTCAATCCGGATTAAAAATAAAAAATGAACCATACATGTGTTCTTCAAATGTTAATACCGATTACCAATTTTAATTCAGGAAAAAGCCAATGATTGCTGGAGGTAAATCTTGTAATTTTGAGTCTTACGAGATCACATTTTGAGATTTTAAGATAGACATTTGGTGCTACATCATGAGTTCCACTTGAAATCATAGTCGATTACTTTGTGAGTCAATTTTCCTGTGAGTTGCACATAAACCAACAAAGAAATTAGTATTTCCCCGTGAGTTCCATAAAACCGACAATAAAATTGCAATTTTACTGTGAGTTCAGAAAACCGACAAGAAAATTAGCATTTCCCGTTAGCCTTTATGGTACCGTCAAAAAAATTTCCTGGCACACAGGAAAATTTTGGTTTCTAGTAGTGTTCGGAAAAAAGCTGTCATAACAAAAAAAAATCTCTCTAACAAATCCTTGCCAAAATGGTCTTTGGTCTTAGAAATTAAAAAGAGAACCATCATGCTTCAAACGTATGTCCGGCCAGCTTTCATCCTGCTAATTGAAGTGGTGCAGAAAATATGTTTTTGGACATAGTAAAGTGATATTTGTTTCAAAAATAATGCAGTTTTTTTTCCTAAACTATCATCAAATAACATTTTTAGTTGACTAGGATTTTATTAAATGTATATTGTTTTGAGTATACAATTCAAAGACCAACCTGTGATTCCTAGCTAGTGGCCTAGTGGGGATATAATCATTACCATCTGATCCTATATATAACAGAAAGATCCTTCCTTGGAACTTTATTTCTATTTATGGGAGGTACTTTAGAGGAATCGGACAAGGAATGCACCCACTAATTATTTATTTCATGGTATTATCATAATCCAGAAATAAATAAATGTTAGTTTTTCGAGAGAGTAAAAGTGTTATTCTAATTGACTTTGATAAAAAGAATTTGTTTTCCTTATTAACATAGATGCAACATGCGCTGGGCTCCTCCTGGCACCATATGATCAAATTAGTCAATTGGCTGCTTTGGTTAAAATGAAAAGTCTGCTTTTCTCTGTCATAGCAAAAAAAATCTTTTCTGACAATTATGGCAAAAATGGTCGTTGGTCTAAGAAAAAAGAACCATCATTCTTCAAACGTAAAACAGCTTTAGTTAGATTGTTGATTGTTGCTTTTTCAAGCAAAACGTGTGCTATATATATTTTCACCGAGAAACATTGGAACCAAAATTTTGTTGATAGATGGCCTCATTCTTTTAAACATTACAATTATGAGATAAACACTCCTCTTTAATTTGTGTACCGAACCAAGCGACTGCAATTATTGAGCTAAACTTACTGGGAAATTATACGATCTTCAACTTCTCATGAAACTATTGCAGCATTGATACATGTGGATATATGTAATCACTAGTAGTTGATGCATGAAACAATTTACTGCTCTGATATTTACGTTTTCAATCTCCATCTATTAATCTTGCTAGCTTTTAGATAACATTTCTCTTAGTATGGTATAATATGTATAACTCACAAGGGCTTATGAATTTGTAATGCATGCTATGATTGTTAGAGCAGCTCCAGTGTACAAAAAAAAAATGAACCATAGCTGACACAAATATAACGGAGCACACTGGAATGGCCGACAGATGTATATGTTGTAGAGGCAAAAAAAATGAACTACTCCAAAGACGAGTCGGACGTCAGATGAATGAAATTTTCCATTTCATGCATAGAAGAACAGGGCCATCAAAGTAGTAGTTCACAGCTTTGTATACTCCAAAGTTGAACCATATGCAGCTAGCTTATTAATATATCAACATTATTTTTATTTAAAAACAAATTAAAGTGTGTGACTAGTTATTAGAACACAACCAAATTAAATATAGGAATGACCAATATGAGCAGATACATGTTACGCAATCTTGTATACGTTGATTACACATGCCACATCAGACTGCTGATTACCAATAAAACTCTCTCTCTCTCTCACACGCGCACATATATATATACACACGATGAGGCTAAAATGCAACAAGGTGTATTTGCTATAGCGAATGCACAGACCCATCGGAGCCAACCAACCACAGCTCTCCCCTCGGTCAACCACCTTTTCTTGATTCGGATCGAAAAAATACGATATCTCCTAAACCGTAACTCATATTTTAGATCCTTCTGCATCAGGTTGCTGGAAAAAATATGCTTAACAAAATGAGATCCATGAAAACTATATTTGATAAACTTTTTTTTTCAAGTACGTACTTGCAACTTAAATGTACTGAGTTGCCATCATAACTACAACGCAATTGCAACTTGGCTGTAGCGTAATTAGCGTTTATTGCAACAATGTGCATTCTCTATAAAATGCATCCACCCAGCAGTTGCAATCGAGAGACTACACCGATTGCAACTGAGAGAATAGATCAGTTGCAACTGGACGGAACAGATTGTAACTGGGTGCGAACCAGTTGCAACTGGACGCGGACCAGTTGCAACTCAGATCAACATGGTTACAACTGGACGCAAACCAGTTGCAACTGGGCGCGAACCACTTGCAACTGGACGCGAACTAGTTGCAACTCAGATCGACACGGTTGCAACTGGACGCGAACCAGTTGCAACTAGATGTGAACCGGTTGCAACCCAAACCGATCTGGTTGCAGCTGGACGCGAACCGGTTACAACTTGACACAATCCAGTTGCAACTAGAACTATCACGGTTGCAGCTGCAAGGGTGGGTGCATTCTCTATACAAAATGCACCCAGGTGCATTATAGCAAAACAATATATATATATATATATTGGTATTCATAAGCCTGTCGAAAAAAGGCGACGACTGAGCAGTACAAGTACGTGCCATTGCAAAGTTAGACCACAAGATCAAAAAGGCCATCTGTCTCTCGCTCACTGCTAGCTCCTACAAGGCACGAAGCTAGCAAGCAGCTCGTTTGCCTTAGTTATTCCTGTCAGACCTCGGAAGAACAGGACGGGAAAAACCTGCCCTCGACACACACACACACACTAGTGACACTTGGTACTCTTCGACCATGATCTCTTATTTTTTCCAGCGTAGGCATGGCCATGCTCTCGCACGTACGTGGTTGTGTCTACAGCCAGAGCGCGCCGGCACTCTTGAGCATGGGCACGAGCTCGCCGCCGAGGTGGAGGGACATGACCCTGTTGGTGCCGCCGACGAGCTTGCCGCCGATGAAGACGGCGGGGACGGCAGGGCCCCTGCCGCCGAGCATCTTGAGCAGCGCCCGCTCCATCTCCTTGCCCCTGGGGTCGGTGTCCAGCTCGTGCACCAGAGCATTCACGCTCAGGTCCTGCATCAGCTTCGTCACCGTGTGGCACATGCAGCAGGAGCTCAGCGTGAACACCACCACCGCGCGCTCCGACGCCAGCTTCATCACGCGGTCGGCCATTTGCTATGCTTTGGTTTAGTTTATTGGCTGCAAGAACTCTCTCTTTCTCTCTCTCTTTTTGTCTCACTCTCTCTAGCTCTCCCTTGATCTCTCAAGCTTAGTTCTCTCTCTAGCAACTCTCAAGCTCTGTGCCTCTGTCAAGCTGTTGCGGATGCACGTGGAGAGATGAGTGTTATGTGTATGGATGGATGGTTTGTAGAAGAGAGGTGTGGCCGCCTTTTATAGAGTGTGCAGGCCCTCTAGGTTTCCTTAACGGGTCCGGGTTCTACTTTTTCGAACAGGCCAGGGGCTATCTAGTTTTAGTGAGATGATGAGTGAGGAGCTGATCTGGGAGTTTCTGGAACAATTGCAAAATGTTCCAAGGAATCAATAAGCTGGTATAGTATAGCAACTACAGTGGCCAGCTAGCTAGAACCATACCTCTTTGACTATGAACGATATGTTAAAATAAGTTCAACGTACCACATTTGCAGATTATTGGATCCTAAAAGCTCTGAGGTTTGCTCATCTATCACCACTTTGTCAAAAGGGGTGGTATGGAGGCATGAGATCAATTGGTGTTCGGATAATGCGTGTGCCGTCTTTTCAACGGGGCCGAGGAATATATCTTTAAATGTTATGTTGTGTTGACCTACTTGAGAATCATGTGTATGCATATGGCCTATGGGCGTGCAGTGCCCCCAGTTTTGTTCTCTTAGATTTGCTATATCAAACTCAGTTATTTCTGTAAAATTAGTCGAACCAATCAACTTTATTGCTATTGCCTTCTCAAGTCGAACCGGTTTCAATTAATGTTTAGGATCTTGTTCACCGAACCCAAAAGGACAGATGGTAGAGGTGCTTATATATGGAGGAAGAAGAGATGAACATCCTAGATCAGACTGGGAGCCAAGGTGGCAGCAGCTTAAGGTATCAGTGACCCTTCCTGATGCAGAAATTAATATGATGTTTCCTTTTTGTTATGAAGAAAACATGATTCATTCCTCTGATGATGTTTATTTGCATTTTTTTCAAAAAAAAACACAGCAACACACAATATATCACCATATTAATGGCGCCTAGTTAAAGCATGGTTACTCTTACGAATGACGATATTCCAATTTTGGAACAGAGTAGTGTCGCTACCAGAAAACCGTAATTTCCCTTTGTGCCAATAAAATCTTGGTACAAGGTAGGCCATATTTTTGAGCTACTTTTGCTTCTAACTTGAAAGAACTATACACGTGAAATTTAGTCTAATACAGGACTCATTTAGGAACAGAAATATGAAATATGTCAATTTTCTTGTCAAATCAAGATGAGCCTAGCTAGCTAGTTCTAGGTACAGCTATGGAATAGATTGAAAGCAGGCACACCCAGATTCTTCAGAGATAGATAGAGTCATCAGGGTATTGTTATGTCTGTTTCATGGTTTCCCAATTAAAGTTGGTCACATAAGAATCATTTTTAATTATCTATCAACAAAATTAATTGATAGTTGCAGAAAAAGAGAGGGAGAGAAAAGAATCTATTGATACGACTTGGCTGTGTCATTATTAGCATGTTATTGCTGCAGGTGCAGGGGTGTAAAGGCCAGCTGGTGCTATGTGAAAATCACATGTGCTCCTGGTTGGATATACATCAAGTTGATGGATTGATCTCAGAAGATAAAATGGAACAAAAAAGAATCAGACAATCTGTTTTTATCATATCCTAGAGCACCATAATACATGATGCGCACTATGTTTTGTCACTGACAAGCTGAATCGAGTGCATCAGTTACGCTCTAATGTTTGTGATCAGTTCTTCCTAAAGTTCACTATGTTAGAATGAGTAGAAGCATACAACAAATGGTATTCGTAGATAATCAAAGTTTCTATGAAACAGAACAAATGGTAATAATGGCCAAAATCTCACGGGCCTATATCATTATATAGGCCATGTAGACACCTAAAATGTTACTCCTGCATTTTTGCAAAAATTGCCGCTATCTAAACTATCACCTAATCTGATCTTGATACACCTCGCATTTCGTCTCATGATTCCCCAAAACCAAAACCTATGACCAATTTTAACTTTCTATAACATCTGATGCCTAGCAAAAAAAAAAGATGGAACAATAGCTCAAAATACCATCCTCTTATCAGGATCACTCTCTGGTACCCACCGGGATTCTAACATCACTGGCCTTGGGTTTTCGCTGAAGTTACTGCTGGGATTTGATCCCCTAGGTTGTGATACCTCAGATATCTTCACATTTGACAAATGACATGTGAATTAAAGAGTGCTAGAGAACGTACAGCAGTAGTGTAGGCTGGATTGCGATGGCTGGAATCCTTAGCTGCAAGGGGTAATGTACCAGCCGGACGTGACTGCGTGTACAGATGCCCAATCTGCAGGCATTTGAACGTAATTGGAATATCAAAATCTGCTGTGTACTGATTTTATTATCTATATAAAACATGAAATCAATTTCACCAGGAAACTATACAAGGCAGAATTGTTCTCTTTATACATATCTTTTGTTACGCAAGTGGAGCTGGCAAGCTACCATCAAGCTAAGAAACAATAGTCAAGGCATGTTTGGAATATTAGGATTTTTCAAGAATTTTTCCCTGTTTAAAATGGGGCTTACATTTGAAACTTTTTGTCTCTAGATTAATCAGCATATAGTATACAGATATATGGTTGCACACAGCCTTGCGTACACTAGAATTCATATTGGCACAGTAAATTTGTATAGTGAAGTTCCTGCATTCTCCATCCGTTAAGGCATGCAGTGCCTACCTCAGCCTGAAAAATACCACAGACGCCATTGCTCCATGGACACCCATACAGAAATTGCGTCTGTCATAGCAGGACTGGTGCCGACAACGACCGCCAATACCCATATGGTACGGCCACTACTTTGTTATACGACACATGGAACCAATTCCAACTGGCTGATTGAACCGGTTTCGAACGAACCAGGGATCAATCCCCTCAGCCGGTTTCAGAATAGCATCCATAATAGCCAGCCGGCCCTCACCACCTCACTGACCGGCCTTATCTGTGGCACGGAATCTGGCCAACTTGCCCTCGGCTTTTCTCAGTAGATTGAGCTGCCGCTGCTTTGTAAACCAGCCTGACCTTTCAGATGTGTGGCGTTGCGATGCCACGATCCGACGCTGCGATCTTTGCTTTTCATATCCTTGCTGCATCCTTCCCTACAAAACACTTCTGTGAGCTAAAGCTAGGATGGTTAGAGCAAAAGATGCTGCGGCACAGTTGCTATCTACCTGTATGATGCTCCAGGCATCTGAAGAAAGTGAGATATATATTATCTGATATTTTCTCTAGTTTTTTTCCCGACTTAGTTTTTGTACATGACGCAAACATCCAGCACAAGCATGGAAGATTGCATATTTGGATAGAGATATTCTTATCCCTTATATCTGCCTTGATAGTTCCCACCTGGAAAAGAAAGGAAGGAGAGAGAAAAAGCTAGTGTTCTGTAGAGCAATCTCCATTGCTCCAGAATCCTTTGATTCTTTTTGGTGTTTGCTTAGTTCTTGACTCTTCAACTTTGCAAGAGGCATTCAGCAAGGATCCTAGTATTCACGGCTCCTGCAAGAAGGATGTTACATTATCTTTTGACAGATCAAATACTTTGTGCATTTCAATCGAGTAAAATGTACGAGTTTAGAGTGAAAGTAACCAGAGCTTGATTCATCACAAGTTCAACCCACTGCATTTTGTTCAGCTATAGTTCAAACAAAGTCTCAGAAGCATACAAGTCAACTTTTAGTTGGAATGATTTCTGAAGTGCTTTCATCTGCTCGAAAGAAATATAGGCGTGTGATGCTACAGTTCAATGTTGTGCTTTTATGATTCTTTATCATGTGATTCACAAGACCTAACCTACAGGGTTACACTGTTGTTATATGCCTTAATAAGTAAGTTCATGATGTGCCGACATCTACAAAAATCATATGCCTTAGGTACGTGCCATCCCATTTGCGCAAGTGGTCTGGTACCTACAAAGTTCACTTTTTCCTAGCCATGAGCACATAATGCCTTAGCTCAAACCAAAACTAGACTAGCTTTAACAGGCACAGATACTAACATATCAAGACCCATCCATTCTAGCCATTTGAATTCAAATTTGAACATGGCAATTGGCACCAGTTGATGTCACTGACTCTATCCTACCTGTGCGATGAGGTCTAAGAGATGGACTCTATCATCCTTCCATCTTCACCTTCAGAGAATCCTCTTTTGATGAGCTGTGTTGATTTGGATGCTTCTTTCTTTACTTTGTTCTTTCAAGATGCACAACGTTATCGCTGAAAGAGGCATGATATTTTCAGAGCCACATTTTGTTCAAAGAAAGATTGCATCTCTCAGCCTTCAAATGTGTAGCTGACAAAGAAGCATACATCTGCAAGGTAAGGTGAAAGACAAAAGGAATATGAAGAAAACAAAAATCTATACAGTGATAACCAAAGAGCAAACTAAAGCACTTCAAATCCACAAAACTTAATAGACTTACCATGACGTTTTCAGATACGATTTGTACTTGAGCAATGGCCTAAATCTCAGAGTTGATACCACTGTCTTTCAAAGAATCTCCTTTATGCAATCCCTTATCAGTGGCGTGGTGGCACTAGAATGGTGTGCCGCGGATAAAAACAGAGAACAATATGCATGATCGTACGATCGTTGACACTGAGAGGGGAATTGCTACCGTGCGACTTCGATGGATGATTCCGTGACGAATTGCATACAGCGACACCTTGCGGGATGACGGTTCCCTCAGCATCGAATATGTTGCTGTACGTCAAAGTAGAGGTATATCATTCTGTTGATCCTCTAGGATAAAGGTGCGGCATGGCGCCACAGTAGTAGTGTGGGCCACCGATGCGTCTTTCTTGACTTTATCCATGTGCCACTATTTTAAAAAGAAGAGAAAGACAATAGAGATACGTAGGATAGATATGCAGAGTGTACGGAATGCACGATGCGTAATTGCATAAGTCTAGCAAGTTGGGTGATCTTCTCAGGCGGCATATCTTTTCTCTAAATGTTCAGTAACTGTGGTCCTCATTGGGGGGCATCTGCAATGCAAGTGCTCTCACATGGGTGACCAAAGACGGATAATGTAGTCATATCGTTAAGCGCCAATATTAGCGTCATCTTGTCTAATGCAAGCATCCCTATTCGACAGATGCACTATCTTGAGCCTCCTTGAGCACTTGCTAATAAGCAGCAGCAGGCACCTTAAGCAGGGCACTATAGAATGAACACGTCATTGATCCCATAAAAAAAGGCAGTTCTGTTTTGGTAGGCACTAATATGCATGCACTCTAATCAGCCCAAGCTGAACACATGCGCAAAACAAAGCAAAGCAGTCAACACATCAAATTCAGTGTATAGTATAAGTATCTTGGATTACATCATGGATTCAGTATACCTTCCTGAAGTTTGAGGTAGTGATTGACCTGTTCAGCTGTTCTGATCAGTGTATGAAACTATGCCCTTTGTCAAAGACAAGAATTGCCTGCTGAAGTAGTTAGCAGAAGCCATGAGCTGGACATCTTGTGCTGTGCTCCTGCTCCATGATTGACCTGGGGAATGAAAGCCCCAAAATCAACACTGACACACCGGCGCAAATACGCTCGATCCAATCTGTACAATTTTTAGAGCAGATCAGTGGACATTCACATTTGCTGCACGAATCAGGCACCAGGGTGCAGATGCCTAATGGCCGAAAAAGAAAAAGAAAAAGGACGCGTATGCGTTTTCGCCTTTTCAGTTCACTGAAGAGGCAGGCAGGCGAAGTACGCCTGCTGCGGGCTGCGGCGGAGTCACAGGACCCGCATGGTCCATGGGGCGCTGAACTAGATGCGTCGCAAGCAGGCAGCCACGGGAGTGGCAGAGGGATTCGGGATGGGGGGAGCCCAAGGAACGCGGCGCCGAATCTTGGCAGTGGCAGGGTCGGGTTTCCGCCGAAGTTGCCGCATCAAGATTACCAGAGCGAAACGAATAAACGGAGGACGGTGGGGAGGTGCTGACGTACCGTGGTGAGGAAGGCCGGCTTCGAGCGCGCGGTGGCGGCGGCCGGACGCCGGAGGCGAGGAGGGCGGCGGCGGAGTGAAGGGGGTCGGTGGCAGAAGCAGAATTGCGAGGGAGTGGAGTGCCTGAGGAAGCGCGCATTGAGCCATTGACGACGGTCCGCTTCCCCGAGTCCGTGCGAGCGTTGGCCGCGGGTGATACTCGCCGTCAACGGAACGCCTGGGCCCACCTGCCATTGGCTGCCCCACCAGTGGAACGGATGCAGCCCGGCAAACCTCTTGTGGCGGGTCGTGCCACCAAAAATACATTTTTAAGATTTTATTTATGCAACCACACCTGGCAGATTTTATTTTGACTGGGCTCTCAGAGGAGAAAACATGAACCCAGTTCTGGTCTTACCGAGTTACTCCCAGACAGGCAATTCAGAAACAGATCGTCACAGGCGCACAACCAGTCAAGGTAAACTCATCTTCGTACTACTATAGGTTTACAGTATCAGATATTGATAACATGCTGGGGTTTCACTTTCACCCACTGTCCATCTGTCTAGGTAGAACACTAGAACAGGCAGCCATGCTGGGGGCGCGAAACAATGTTCCTTCTTCTATTGTTTTGGTTCTGGCATTGCTTTCATCTGCCAGGTGTGGACCGGCTGTGAAGAATGCTCTACAGGTTGTTGTCGGTGAGAGCTGCTTCCAGACGAATCCGCGGGCCGCGACGTCGATCGGGTGCTATATGAGTTGCAGTGGCTGCACTTGTGCCCAATGCCATGGCCTTGTTGCAGTCGTTGCAAAGCGCCCAAATCTGGCCAAGTTTTTTAGCACAAGGAGAAAAGCACTTCTTAGATTAAAAACAAATTTGCATGACAAATTGTTCAGTTCTCGTTGCTTCAAAAGATTCACCTAAATAAGAACAGAAAGACCATACAGGGGAGCTTCCCCCTGTGGGATGCTTAGCTAGCTGATTTGTCGGTAATAGAAGGCTGCAGAAAATTATCCTAGGCAGGTATGAAAGTGCTAGAAGTGAAGGGTGCTCTGAATTATATAGCAATAATCAACTTATACGCTTACTACCCATGGGTGAATACCATAGCTAAGACGACTATGATTTTATAAGCAGGTTAATAGTTGGAGTGCATAGCTGAGTGAAAATAAATGAAGAATACCTTGTAACGATATACAGGAGGCATGATTGTTGCTTCAATCTACAAAAAAATAATAGGAACGGACCATCAGTCATTCAGGAAGTAGCATAGCTTCCCAGAACATCAAAACTTGCACAGTGACTCGATTTTTTATCCAACCAACAAATACTAATATATGATGACACTATTTATTTTTTTTGAAACATGCTAACCTTGGTTTTTAAATATATGATGACACTATTTATTTTTTAACACGGCCTTAATCTAAAATCTAAGCTCGGCTTTGTTAAATTTTATTGTAAGTTTCTTTTTGACTTGGTCTTTGCTTATTGGTTACTTTTTCTTTAATTAAATCAGATACAAGATGCTGTAGGGTGTCTTTTGTCAAAAAAATATATCTCATAATGGTTAAGCAAGAGAAAAAATGCACAACAATTACCCTTTTATATGTTTTATAAATATCATCCTTTTTATATTTAATTGAAACAATGGTGTGTTTGCATTATTTTGTGAAAAATGTATTGATGCCTGAGATCATTATTTTCTTCTTTTCTTCTATTGCAGATAATAAATGTTTGTATAGAATGATCGAGTGTTTGCGTCTGTATTGTATTTTTGTGCAAATAAAATGGCACAGAGTCCATTTAGGTTTCGCTTACGATGCAGTAGAAGCTATACTACATGATGGCATTTTTTTCCTAGTCTCAAAACTCATCTAATAGAATAAGAACAGATGTGGTGACGGAAACACACTTTTAACAAACACATACACACCAATATGTATTGTGTTTCACCAAAAAAAAACTAGGTACCTTTTGAGTGTTTGCCTAATAACTTTCGAGGCTTAAGGGTACGAGTCGGTGGAACATGTAATCAGAAACTATGATCATTATAGAGTGCCATACTGCCATCAATCCTACATGATCAATACTCTTGGAATTACGAAGAAAACACGCTTTGTCAAGTGTTATGTCTTGTACACCCTTTCTCGCAAAAAAAAAGAAAAGGTTTGGCAGACCTCCCTCCAATCCCCCAAGCCTTTGATGAGAGGTACCATTGCATACATGATACATTGTTTGCCGTTGAACGTTGGTGCCGTGACATGAAGGGTACCCAATAAGATAAGGCGCTGAGATGCGCAATGGCATGGGCCGCACGCATATGCATGCCACCGGCCGTGGCACGTCTTTTATCAATCCTTTCCTTCATCACCCGTCTGCTGTTCTTTACTTCATTAGTTCATTGACACTTTGCTTGCACTCGTCTCCAGGATCTCTCACTTTTTTTTCCCCTGTTAAATCCAAAGCTGGTTATCAGATAGAGAAGAAAAGGTCAGCTCTATCTATCTATCCATGATTCTCTCCAAGGATGGATTCCATATGAGCTCTTCAATATGAACAAAATGTGTAGTCAACAATGCAACCAACACAGTTCGTATTATCAGATTATTGTCCAGGTTGGAACACTCTACAAGATCTAGGTATGGGCTAACAAGTAACAATGAAGGGCTAAGGATTTGAGTGTTGTACAAATCAAGATAGAAATATCTGCTGATGAGAAGCTTGTATACACTGTAGAACCGAGAGCAGAAAATACTGAGCAAACTTGACGAGCAATATCCTCTCTGGTTGGAGATAACAAGGCCTTGATGAAGGGCTTCAACAGATTACAAGAACAGAGATCCAAGCTACTTGCTTGACGGCGGACTGGACCTGGTTCCAGTATCATCCTGAATTGCTGAGGCTGGGGTTGCAGCATCACTGTTGACCTCAGGGCCCAGTCCATCAGCTGGAAGCCCATTATCCATGATGGCTGACCCAGCGCTCTCAATGGACTGCCCTCGTTCGATGCCTCCCGACTGCCCTCGTTCGATGCTCCCCGACTGCTTCCTATCAATGCCTCCTGACTGCTTCCTGCCTATGCCTCCTGACTGCCTTCTCTCAATGCTGGAACTGTTTGATCTCGTGGGTACGGTCAGAAGCTGGCTGACAGCGTTGAATGTGCTCTGGCACTCTGTGATCAGCGTTGCTCCGTTCGGGTAGCATCGGCCAAAACATGCGGCACAGTAAGGGTGTACGACCTGACATGAAAAATTAAGATGTGAACCTTCCATACGTCTACTAAAGAGAAATATTTACTGTGTACAGTTTAGACTTGATGGGTTCAAGATTTTTCAGCCGTTCAGTTTCATTTCATGTGTATTGTAACATGTCATATTATATTGCCAGATTCAAAACCATTGCTCTATCATAGAAAACTTGACGCACCTCGATAAATGCCTGGCAGAGTGAAAGGAACAGAGCAGACTCATTCCCACGCAGCATTCGCATGGCGTTGTATCTAACTAGGGAGTCAGAGACTGCCTGTAATCCCTTCACCACCTCCTGAGCAAGGACATGTTTCAAGCTCAATGGTGCACATGGTCTCAGCTCATTCATTGCTGCTGAAACACCTGCACACAAGAATATTAAGAACATTAACGTATCAACTCGTACTTGAACGAACCAGTAACCAAAGATATGCTCAATTAGAGGCAACACATGGTGATGTAGAAACGAAAATTAAGTATGATTTAGGAGAACTTACCATTAACAAACACTGCAAGAGGTGGATGCTCCATTAAAACAGAAGGTGGAGTCACATCACCAGAAGTCTCATCCACAACTCCATTTGCTACGAAGCCAACAGATGGCATTGGAACCCAACGGTGTGAATCCAAAACAACCTAGCATGGTGCAAGGTATTACAGTTGCAGTCAGATATTATACTAATAGATGCAGAGTCCAAAGAACTTCAAAGTTAGTTCAAAAGCACAAACAGCATAGTGAATTCAGTTCAAATCTAGAACTGAACAGTATATCAACATATATAAAGGTTGCAGAAAATTGCTTTACCTGGAAATTTTCTACCGCCGTACTCATATTCTTTGAGAATAAATTTAGAACCGCACTGCAAAAAGCAGATAATACCATCAATAATAAAGCCCCTTAAAAATCTTCACTCTTAATAATAAAATTCCATAATGTAAATACCAATTACTTTTCAAAGATTGGTGGAAGTAGGCCACGGAAATCCAACCCAACTAAGCCAAGACCCATTGCACAATACTGCAATATGAAAGTTTTCAAATTTATCAATGATACATATATCACTGCTAATCTTGAACAAAACAATAATCCAGAGAAAAGGGATCGGAAGCCAGTTCTTACCATGCATTGATCAAGAATGTTGGACAGAGACCCACCTTCAGTTATGTTTGGTAACATAACTTGAAGAGTTGTGAGGTGATTACTAACTTGTTGCATTGCCCAGCTGAAAAGCAGCCCACCATCATAGTTCTCCTCATTTCCAGATTTATCATTGTTGAATATTGCTCGGTATTGATTAACAACATCGAACAAATGTACCCTGTGGCAAGTCACCATGCCTTTCAGGTAATCATAAACATTCCTCTGGTCCAGATCTTCAAGAATCCCAGAAAGCCAAGCTTCCCTGCACCTCAAGAACTAGAAATTATATCAGCATTAGAAGATGAAGATGAACATGCTCAATCATTTCCAGACAATTGACCGCATAATATCTGAAAGAAATCAGAGAAATAAATTTCTGCATTATTAAATTGTAGAACTCATGAATATTACTATACATAAATATCTGTGGGCATGTGCTGACCCACACAATCCAATCGTTATGAATTGAGCAAGAAAGCAAAATCTCTCTTAAAGCCTAATTAGACAGTGAAAATTATATGAAAAATTTCAGAATACCTGTAAGCGCAATTCTGATTCACTGAAAACTCCAATTCGACGCAAATGTGCTACAATACGAAGGCACTCAGGTAACTGTAGAAAATAAAATGACTGTTAGATACATAAGCGCTCAAGATGAATAAATCAAACAATTTGGGGTGGAGAAGAGAAAGTATTGAAGATAACAAAGAAATACGATACATGCATAATATAATCTCTAGAATGATCAACTTCCCATAGGAGTCATGCTCGATGCAACATAGTCATTAATAATTTTTATTACACCAGCATCTTCACCTGAATATTGGATCGAAGTTTCTGGAGGAGCTGTGAAATTAGTGACTGTATTGTCTTCTTGACTTCAGCAGCTAATCCTTGGATAACAGGTAAACTTCAATTGGAACAGTGAATGGTTAATATAACAGCAAATGTCAGTTGCTGCAGAAGGAATTATGTTACAAAACTTACTCAGGGTGCAACTTTGAAATTTTGTTTACAAAAGCTTCTAGATCAAGTGCCTCATCATAGTTCCCATTCCGTATGCACCTACGAGCATTACCTTACAGACTGTCATGCATCATTCAGCAACAATAACAGCTGAAACTACGCATACTAAAAAAATCAAATGATATTAGTAACACTGGAAACTCAAACATTCAGTAAACAACCAAGGGAAATGGTAAGACAAAAGAAGTTACATACGTGTCCATCAGTTGTGGGATTTCAAGCAAGTCAAGCAAGGTACTATGGTTGGCTAATAATGTTTGATTAAGCTTCCTCTCTTCCAAAATTTGCTGTGCTGACTCGACAAACTCAGTGCAGCCAGATGTTAAATTTGGTATCTCCTCTATCTACAATGGCGCACAAACAGCATGGTCAAACATTTCACATCATACTTTCAATGTAGCATGAATCAAACAATGATATAATGTTAGCATACCACATAGAAAGAGACAGAAGAAAATTTGGTATCTCCTCTATCTTCAATCAAGATGAGTTGCACAGTTACCAATGTTATTAAGAAACCTTGTTTCAGCATATAAACAGACTCTGATGTTTTCACAGGCTAACAAATACTACACATCTAACAGAAATCTCTGTCATGGATACAACCTATAAATTTGTATTTAATTCATCCATGAAGTGTATTTGAACCTAATTTTGACAATACCAGGTGTGCAGGATCATCTACTTCAAACTGTTTAAAGGGTTCCTACCTGATACACCAGTGACGTGTGCAAATTATGCAACGGCTCACCCAAGCCTCTCAAATACTCCCTCTGTGCAAAATGCAAGCACATATTTCGAGATACAAACTATGCATTTCACTGATTATTAAGATAACTAAATAATGGCTTAGTTACACGCAGTGCTACCGCCGATTCATGTTTTGACCTATGTACATTTGATCTTTATTTTTTAGTCAGTATCAATACACTGCAAGCAATTTTATTGGTCCAAGTTCAAGTTAAGAATGACTGCACAACAGAATTGCATTTCCACTTGTGATACTACATCTCTTGGGCGCAGCAGTGACGAGATCAGGTGATCAGCTTGCTACCACCATAAAGCAACAGGGTTTAATCACTGCACCAGCATCAACAGAATTTTTCATTTGCATGCTCAAGATCTACTTACTGATCATCATAGCACAACAACTTGTGATGCGAATGGGCACGTAGTACAAGCAATGAAGCAAAGGGTACTAGGAGCAGGGAGGGACCGGCCCGCATTACCAGGGCCTCGAGGTGGCTGTCGAACCCCTCGAGCTGCGCGCGGACGAAGGAGAGCGCCTCGGACGCCGCTATGAAGGCGGCGTAGTTCTCCACCGCCACCTCCTGCATCTGCCGCCGCACCCGCTCCGCGTCCACCCGCAGCAGCTCCGGCTCCTGCCCATCGCCCACCAAACCAACGGATACGTCACGGGATCACCACCACCGCCCCATCAGGGGGGCCACGCAGCGGAGGGTTGGCGAGGCGAGGCGAGGCGAGGCGCCGCGGGCGTAGGCGTACCTTGTGGAGGCGCTCGATGGAGAAGGAGAGGAGCTCGGAGACGTAGGGCTGGTACGCGGCGCCCACGAGCGGGAGCGCGGAGGACGCGCTGCCGTCCATGTCGGCGGCGGCGGGGGCGTGGCGGTGGCCCGCGTCGGGGAGGTCCATGGCGGGTGAGATCTGGGGAGAGAAAGGGAGGAGCAGTGGGAGGGAGAACTGGAGAAGAAGGGGGCGGTGGTTTTAGCAGCTGAGCCCTTCGGGTTTTGTTTCTGTTACGCTTTGGTCCCTGATTTCCGGCCCAAAACGCACAAAGCCAGCGGCCAACGTTTGGCCCCAAGAGCCCAAGGACGACCCACTTCTCCGGCCCAAACGGCCCAGTATCTGGCAAGAAACCAGTGGGAAGCCGACGGCCGTGGCAAACAGCTCGAAGGCGGATCGACGCCTAGGGTTTCTCTGAATCTTGCGTTGCGCGAAGATGAAGCGGCCGCCGCCACGCCCGCGCGGCGGCGACGAGACGTCGGCCGGCGAGGGAGGAAGCGGCGGCGGGTTCGGGAAGGGGAAGGGGAAAGGGAGGTGGGGCGGCGGGAGCCGGAGGCGGAACGAGCAGCGGCTGGGCGTCGGCGGCGGCGGGGCGCTCTCCCTCGCGGCGTTCGCCAGCGCCAAGTCCAGGAACACCGGCTACAACCCGGCCCTCATCAGTGAGTACCACCTCCGCCGCCTAATTGTAGTTCCCGAGGATTCGGAACGTAGTTTGGAGCGGGATTAGCTAGTGGGGTGTTGCTGCTGTTGGCACTACGGCATCACTTGGCTGACTTGCTGTTGTGGATCGTTGCGGTAGGATTTGGTGGAGGAATTAAATTGTTTAGTCGGTGTCCTGCGTTTGTTAGCAGAAATCTAGCTTCGTTCGCTTGGAGCTCTTCGATAGGGGGGCGGTTCTTTAGCTGATAATTAATCATTTTAATGTGCTCACGCTTAGCATGAGATTGATTGAGTTCACGAGGAATTGCATTGTTTCCCCTGGGGTTTGGATTGAACTTGAATGATTCTAGGGGTCCAACCGTCTACACAATCTCTCCCCTTGGAAGTATCTTGATGTGGGATCTCGTTTCGTGTACTCAACTATCCCAATTAATTAAAATGGATGCTTGATTGTTTTTAAATTGTGAAAAGAATCGGGTCTCTGAGAAAAAAATGTTGTATGCCTGGAACAATAACAGTGCACCTGAAGTCTGCATCTCAGGCCCCGGTGTTCTTTGCTATGTTTTTCTTTAGGGTTAATTGGCAATGTACCATTGCAATTGTTGCACTTCGGAGATATACCATTACTATTTGTGATATTGCAAGCATAGCATTACAATTTTACAAATGTTCAATATATACCATTACGTACCTCTTCAACGTGTTTATAAAAAATTTGTGACCAAATTAGCCCTGTCTTCTTCCTCCCTCCCATAGCCTGGTTATAGTTTTTTTAGGGGCACCGATCTGTTTTCTAGACCCACAATTGTCCCTTGGTACTACATGCGGAAAATGCATGCAAATCCTGCTATTGGGGATTAACTTTCATTCAGTGCTCATATACCTTCATTGCGAAAATTATTTGCATTACTTGTGAGGAGTCTAATAATGCAGAGCATGTAGCCTGCTTAAGCACGCTTCCTTGGGTTGATGGACAGTGGACTGGTGGTTAGGGATAGATATGGCATGTATTAAATTGATATAGTTGTTTCCAAAAGTTCTATGTCCAATTATTTTGGATGTCTGCTGGTATTATTGTAATTCGATTCCAATTATATTGATGAAGTCATTGCTCTGATACGCAGAGAAGAAGAAAGAGTTCTACAAGAATGCTAAGTTAATTAGCAAGTACAAAAGGACAAAGAAGCAACAAAGTCAGTCAAACAACCCTCCTGAATTTCCAATCCGTGAGGTAATTTAACCCTCTTCGAAACTAAGTCTGCTTTCAGTGATTATAGAAGTTAGACAGTGGATAATATTTTGGACCTGAAGCTATGATGCATTTTGTCATTCAGTCACTTTTTTTTTACTATGAAAATCGGCACAACTGTTCTGGATGTTCAGAGTGCATAACTCCAACTCATTTCATTTTATTTCAATTTGCAGGATAGGGGTGATAATGCACAAAATGTGCCAAAGCCGCATCAAAAAGAGAAGAAGCGCATTGCCCAAAGCTTGAAGGAGGAGTATGAGAAAAAGCGTGCAGAGGATGAGAAGGCTAAGAAGGAGCGGGATGCGATCGTTCAGGCAAAGAGGGAACAGCAGGAGAAGTCTGAGACGAGGCGGAGAGAACTGAGGGAGAAGATGTTCAAGAAGACAAGATCCGGCCAACCTGTGATGAAATACCGGATCCAGCATCTCTTGGAGACTGCGCTACAAAGCTGAAGCAAGTGACACGATATCGGTTATGACCATGACCGCCATCCGTCCGGGGCCTAAGCACGCAGACAAATTTTGTAGTTCTGTGCAACCATCAGTTTGGTTTAAGTTTAACATACTTTTGTTGCTTTGTTGTATTATATCTTTGCCAGCAATCTTTGGATGTGATCACATCAATCTGGTTTTCCTGTTTATCGGTACTGTGCACTTCAATTTTTGCAAATGATGTAAGATGATCAGGGAAGACCTGAGTGCTCAGAAACAACTGGATCACAGTTTCATCTTGTGTTGAGCAAATTAAATACAGTATGTTTTTGACTCTGCTAATTTCCCACAGCTTTCTTTGTTAGGAAAGTACAAATCCAACTACCATATTCTGAGAATATAGCCTAACCACCATCCAGATCAAAGAAATCATCAGAAATTCAGAATTGAGCCATTGACATATTTGCATAATGGATGATAGTGGTAATAGTATAATCCTGCATATTGCTGAGCTTGAGCAACTAGTGGATGGAGGTTTGGTGATGATGCATCAGGGCTAACCATGGTCTGATGTGGCAGCTTGATGAATCGATGTAACTACTGGAGAAAGCTGAATCCAGACGAGAGAGAGAAGATCGACCCATCTTTGAGAGTCCACTCATGCGCAATAAAATAAGTAGTAGGATGCGCTGCTACTGTGCTTGTGAGGGGAAGCCGCGAGCAATAACGAGGAGGATATTATTTTTTTTTATTTAAGACTAGGTTCATTAATGATAGTTTGTACTGGAGAGAGAAAACGAAATGCTTCCGTGGAGCGTATGAATCGATTCATGCGGAAAGGCCACCGCGGATGCCCTTAAATGCTGGTGTGTATATCCTCAAAGCTGTCCGACCCAACAGAGTCTGCACAGCTCTGTCCCACCCAACAGAACGCGCCGACCAAACAGAAGTCTTTCCATCATGGGAGGCGGTGGCTCCGGCGAGGTGGGCGCGTCGGAGGCGATCAGCCTCGTGCTGCGCATCGCTACGGTGGGGCTGTCGCTGGCGTCGGCGATTATGACGGCCGCCTCGACGCAGTGCGTGTACCGGGACGACGGCGTCCCCGCCGGCACCGTCTCCTACGGCGACTACTACTCCTTCAAGTAAGCGTGCATCCCTCCCGTCGTTGCGACGTGCACGGTCGCCGAGGCACGCTGGCTACTGAATCGCCGGCGAATTGCAGGTACTCGGCGCTCACCGCGGTGCTGCAGAGCGCGGCGATCTACCTGGAGGCGACGAGGAAGGGCAGGGCGGCCAGGGCCGTCGAGCTCATCGACAAGCTCGCGCAGGCGCTCACGTCCACGTCGGGAGCGCTGCTGCTCGCCGTCGACGACATCACCTCCTGCGGCGGGCCGCGGGACTCGCGGCGGGCAGCGCCAGCAAGGCGGCGGCCTGTGCGGCCAGGCCGGCGCGTTCTGCGGGCGGGTCCGCGTGTCGTCGGCGCTCTCCATCGCCGCGTCCGTGTCCGTCTCAGCCTCCATATACACGAGGCACGCCCCGGCGGCCGTCACGCTGGCGCCGGCGGCGCCGAAGGTGGAAGTAGTTGCGCGCAGAGACGAGGAGGGTGGTGGAAAGGAGGAGGAAGAAGAGGTAGAGAAACGTAAGGTTTGAGTTGATCGTGACGGAGTAGGCGAAGGAGAAGGATGAAGAGAAGAAAGAGGACGGGGTGGAGAAGCACGAAGAGTGCTGCCGCCGAAGCTGCACGGAGGTTAGGACGCCGGTGGCGATGCCGCCGCCGTGGTGCCGGTGCCCGGCACTAAGACAAAGTTAATGGCTAGAGGACACCCTAAAATTGCTTGATAATAATTCTAATATTTGACTTCTGCCATATTGAACATACATATCATCGGCTCAAGATTTATAAACAATATATGTTACAGCTGCCCCATCGGCTCCAGCTGGTTAAGATGGGCCTCGCTTCTCTACACGTGCAAGACGGCCCAATGTACGCGTGTCGGGTTCTGAGTGGGCTAGGCCCGTGTAAGCGTGCGTGCGTGCGTGCGACGAGTCTTGCGGTGACCTGAGCTAAAAGGCGCCGCCGGGAGAGACGGAGAGGCAGCTAAAAACTCGTTCATGTTGTCACTCGACTAAATCCAGTGATGCGCAGCTGCGAGTACTTTTCTAGTTTTCTGTAAGACTAAGGTATGCTTGTTATTTCTATGTCCATATTTGTGCCATGAGTTTGTCATCCACATCTTCTATCTTTCAGTTTTTCATCCTCCATCCTCTGCTGCCATTATTTCATTTCCAGCAGAAATAGGCACCCGTTAGCTGCTACCAATGTACATCATGCAGATACACATGTTGCCGTTACCTTAGGGGCAGCTCCTGTTGCTAAAACCATTTCAGTCTAGGACCATATGTTTTTTTTCACCTACACAATAGTCACATGATTCATGCATTATTTTCTTTTTTGTTAAAATTTGTAGAGGGCACTAAATAGAGAGAAACTCAAGAACCAGAAAGAAAGTCATGCTTCTCCAGATCTTAAGAACAAACTTGCTGATACATTTGGACATTGGCTACATAAGGAGGTTTGTCCGATTTCTGAATTTTCTTAATGTTTTTAAATTCAATCACATTACACAATATGTCTTTGTAATTTTTTCCCACCTTCCCCCCTGTTTTTTATGAACTATGAAATGCAGATGATCCACGCAATATGTGACATTGTTCATCGGGACAAGCAAACAAAGTGCATTTCTTGCAAAGCCACATCTGATGCCCTAGTGGTGAGCATGCTCGAACTATTACGCGAAGCTGTCATAAAAGAATCAGAAACCAAAGTCAATGTCATTAGGCCTCCCACAGGTAGCAATTTTGACTTTATTTTTTTATACAAACAATTAGTTTATTGTTTATTGTATCTTTGTTTCTTTTGGTTCAGGAAAGGGTAACAAAACTCCTTATTGCAATGACAACACTTGCAATGATGCCGCCCCCAAACACCCCAACAGTACTATTATCCCAAAGCAACGATGATGCTCAATCTGCTCACGGGGTCAATGCTCCTACAGTTTTAGCTTCACCAACTGGCGATTCCACCAGCACACCATCTGTAAATGTTGCCAATGTATCTTTGCCAGAAGATGCAAAAGGCCACCAAGTTCAGGTATATTTTACCTGTGTTTTGTCTTATCCCCATGTGATTTCTTTTTTTTTCATTTCTTGTTTTTATTATAGAAACAAAAAGCACACCCATTGACTCCTTTTTAAATATTTGCAGAAATATGATGGAAAGGAATCTGCCAAAGTTGTTGAAGCATCTTTGCCAGAAGAAGCAAAGTCATGCCAAGCTGGCTTATGTTCTCAGCTAACACCAGTAAAAAAGCAAAGCTACAGTCAACATACTGGAGCTGATCAGGTGATGGTATATTCAATTTTCATTTGCTGTAATTTTTCCCTTCTTTCTGTTCTTCTTTTGCTCATGCACACCTACTAAATATCTTTCCTATTCTATGTATTCTACTTTTTAGCAATATAATGGCAAAGAACATATCGAAAGCGTGATTAAGAAGCTACACAGGCCTGAATTTCCTTGTATTGAAACTCCAGTTGTAAAACAAGGTTCACTCAATCCTTCTATTGCGGCCAAGTCAAAATCTGGTCGGTTTTCAAATATTACTATGCTGGTTTCTTCCTTTTATATTCATGTTGTTGTATTTTTCTTAAACCACACACAGCCCCTATACACCTTATGAATAGGAGATTTCATTATGCTCGACTAGACAAGATAAGAGATTTTCCACGCACAAACTTATTCGCTCCAGAAGGTCTTTTTGATTTGCACATATCTGATGATGAATCTGGAGAATCAGGCAGACCTGTTAACAAGGCAGAACCAACCACAACACCCCCCCAGAAGATGATGTCCTTATTGCAAAGACAGATTGTTCTATTCCAGTTTGCCCAGTCCCATGCAAAACCACAAAACCTGTTCCTGAACCAACAATCCACTGTTCCCATGATTGTGATGTTGTCATTACAAAAGCTATCCCTTCTATCAACAACCCAACCACTCCCTGCCCTCAAACAATTGATGTTGAGCCTGTCAAGCGCTCCAATAGCGACCCGCAAGTAAGTTTGTAATATTTACTTTTGCAGCCCGAGGCCCCTCACTGCTTTTATTTAATATATTTTTATGTCTTACATGTGCCTAATAAATGCGTATATTTTTTTCTATGCAACTAGGGCTCTCCAGTAGTCCAGCTGGTGGGAGAGGTGACATTTTCTAAAAAGTCCTCACAAATGTCCAAGTTAACTGATCATATGTACAATTCAAAACATTTGAGTAATGTGAAGACTTCTTTGTTGACGCACACACAAGCTAAACCACTTGTTGGACCAAAAGTTCAATCCAATACTAAGAAACCAGATCGTATTTGTGCAAGCATTCCTCGCAACCCAAACCCAGATGTCAACCGATTTCCTGTTACTTTGGTAAATGTAAGGTTCTACGATATTCTTTGTGGTCTTGCACACAGCCAATGGAAGGGGTATGTATACTGAATTTTATTATTGTATCTACTTAATAGCAAATGGTTTTTTGTTTAGCACATAATTCATATATTTTTTGCCTTTTTTAAGCGAGGTTGCTGTTCAGTTGGTGAAGACAACAATGAACTTTGAATCTTTGGGCGAGTCAATAGAACCTGCTGGTCATTGTGACAATTTCTTCATCGCTGGTCATTGCCGCAATTTCTTTGAGCTAGAGCATCCTAGAAATTCAAGGAAGCATTACTTCTATCCAAAAGTTGGGGTACATATTTGACCACTTTCCTATTTGCTTTTATTCTTTCTTGTTTTGTTTTAATTGAAGTGAACTCTAATTTTTCTTACTTTTATGTTACAAAATGCAGTACTCATTGCTACTTTACAAAAGTCCATACCATGAAAATGTTGTGATATTTTCCTTTTTAGGCGCCAACTCTGCTCTAAAATTACATCTTGCTGATAAGGTCAATTTTAACTTAACATATTGAACCATCAATTACAGTTATAATGATTATCTTTAACTTCATCTTTGCTGATAAGGCCAATTTGATTGATTTTTGTTGCAGTTATGCTTCCCAGTTTGTCATGATGCTCACTGGTTTGTGTTCATAGTTGATTTGAAGAACAAGTATTTCATATTCATGGACTCAATCTACAATCAGTTTCATGCATTTCAAATTTTTGTGAGGAATAAGATTGTAAGTGTGTATTTCATTATTTGTATTCGTTGTTCAGAACCAGTGCATGGTGAGTGGTTACTGCATGTCTTATTTTCTAACTGTAATGGGTTTATATGCAGATCAAAACCTTCAAGTTTGCTTGGTTTCTTCACGCGGAAGTGAAGCTTGACCTGTCTGATTTCACAATCCTTTATCCTCCTGTACCAAAGCAAACAAATGCGTAAGTCTTCTCTTTTTGTCTATAATCACTGACTGTTATTATAAATGTTTCGTTCTATTTTATTGCCCCCGCTACTTTTTTGTCTATAAATGATTTGTTTGTATAAATGGTTCTCATTTCTTTTCTTTATAGTGATGATTGTGGTATTTTTGCTCTCAAATTCATGGAATTGTGGGATGAACATGTTGACCTCAGGCAGAGATTCGGACAATCTGATATTCCCAACATCAGGGTTATCCTTGGGAATAGTCTGTATTTCAGCGGAAAAACCAGAAGGACAAGGCTCTTGTTAACAAGATGTATAGAGAGGTTAATTCTCAGCTTTGTTATATCTTTTTGTTGAATTTTAAATCCCAATCAGTACCAATACTAAGTTTTTATATTGATCAACTTTTTATATTTTTCCCAGGGCATTAATCCGCGGCTTATTCCATAGCAAAACTAGGTTGGCGAAAATTTTGTCTTCAAATGAATACAGAAATTTTTTGTTGTAGTTTTTGGTGTCTCTAGATTGTTTTCTCACACCGAGCCATGGACTAGAGGCTCTTGATGTTGTTGTTCAGAACCATAGGTCATGGAATACCTTGTTTATTTGTCTTAGTGTTATCCATTATTATATGTCATACTATTGTTGTTAAATCGATATAAATATAAGGATCAGATTCTATGATCGGCTCTCTCTCTCTCTCTCTCTCTCTCTCTTATAAGTTACATTATTGTTAAATCGATATAAATATAAGGATCAAATTCTATGAACTGTGTCATGATCTTTTTATTAAATTCCCTCTCTATCTGTGTGTGCACGCGCGCTTTGCGTGCCCCTACCCATTCCCCTATATCTTAAGTAATACAGGCAGCAGAGAGCTCGTGCGCACAATACAACATATCATATCAACCATTTTTGCACTACCTTGTAACAGATTAACACACATCAACAAGTCGAATAAAATAACAGCTCTAGGGGGCAACAAAATTATATGTCTCCTCATATTCAGGTGTTCTCAGCTTTGATATTTAATATTACATAACTTTCAGTACACTAACATGCCATTCATTCTCACAACAATGAACCTATATTAGCTTGTATTTTCCCCTCTCATTGTCTTCAGATTTGTTGCTCTTTGCTGTGGTGTATGCTCTTTGCTGATGATGTGTGCTCTTTGCTGATGATGTGGTGCTGGTGGACGAGAGTAGAGAAGGGGTTAATAGGAAGTTAGAGCTGTGGAGACGCACGTTAGAGTCGAAAAGTTTCAGACTCAGTAGGACCAAGACCAAGTACATGATGTGCGATTTCAGTGTGACTAGGCATGAGGATGGAGATGTTAGCCTCGATGGGCAAGTGGTGGCCCAGAAGGATACTTTTCGGTATTTAGGATCGATGCTTCAAAAGGATGGCGACATTGATGAAGATGTTAGATATAGAATCTCAGCTGCCTAGTTGAAGTGGCGTCAAGCTTCTGGCGTCCTATGTGACAGAAGAGAGCCACAAAAGTTAAAAGGTAAGTTCTATAGGACAGCGATTCGTCCGGCGATGTTATTCGGTGCTGAATGTTGGCCTACAAAAAGACGACATGTCCAACAACTGAGTGTAGTAGAGATGCGGATGTTGCGGTGGTTTTGCGGGCACACACGAAGGGATAGAGTCTGGAACGAAGTTATTCGGGATAGAGTCGGGGTGGCACCAATTGAGGAGAAACTTACCCAACATCGATTGAGATGGTTTGGACATGTCCAACGGATATCCCCTGAGGCACCGGTGTGTAGTGGGGTTCTAAAGTAGGCCGAAAATGTAAAGAGAGGTAGAGGTAGACCTAAACTGATTTGGGACGAGTCGGTGAAGAGAGACCTTAAGGAGTGGAATATCTTCAAAGAGGTAGCTTTGGATAGGAGCGCTTGGAGACTCGCCATCCACGTACCTGAAGATCTGTGATCTTTGTTTTTTTATGGATTTCATCTCTAGCCTACCCCAACTTGCTTGGGACAAAAGGCTATGTTGTTATTGTTGTTGTTGTTGTTGTTGTATTGTCTTCAGATTTGTGATATTCTTTGTGCTGTTTTGGCCATCCCTCTCTTTTTTTAGAGATTATTATGGTGCTGCCTTTGCTTCCATTGTACCGCGCTTTTGTGCGCTGCAACAATACAAGTGTGATTATTATTTTTCAATAATATAATTTGTTTATATAATCGTATCAATCTTTACAATAGTTTTGTTCTGAAATACCTTTGGAATAATTTTCTTTTCTTGTTCTTTTCTTTGGTCTTTCATATTCAACATGCTTATTTGGGCGGTCTTTAAATGTATGTGTTTTGTCCCCACAATGCTTGCAACCTGGTTTCTTCTTTGTATTGTCTTTGCAATCTTCAACCTTTGTTTTCCATCTTGTTTTACGAGGGAGCCCTTTTGATTTCACTTTATCTGGAGTTCTCACTTCAAGTGTACCATTTGTTATTGATGTTGCGATACTGCTGTGCCCATGGCTTTCAACACTCTGAACTTGAACATCATCTTCTAAGTCCATTGCATCTAGTTCCTGCTCCAAAATCACTGAAGCTGTTAGCAGGTACTCGCACTTTTTTTTGCTTTGTGAACCTTTAGGCTACTGTAATAAGCCTTCGAGCAAGCATATTAAATCTGAGCGTGCTGTTCTCTGCAGAGTGTAATTCGGGTACTTGCCGAACCAATTTCTTCTCATTCTTGCGCCATCTATCAATGATATACTTCTCATGAATTGATTTGATGTTCTTATGCAGCATAACCTTTAGAATATGAGAGCAAAGGATGCCATCCTTTTGAAACTTGCAACACAGGCAATTATACTCATCTTCTGGTAAGTTGACCAAGACAATGTATTTTCTAACTCTGTGTGGCCGTTCTTCTTGATTTGGGTCAGTTTACTTCATATTTTTTTTTCTCTTCAATCTCATCTAACTTTAGAGCTGTTGTATCTTTCAGTTGTTCCTGAAACTTCACAAAAATTGCTTTGTTGTATAATTCATGTGCCTGGACCTCCATATGATATTTAGACCAGTAGACCTTTCTTTTCCTATTCCTTGTGTGAAAGTCGTGTCTATCTTCCCTGTTGTGTATTGCATATGATATTCTTTGATATTCATTCAAGAAACTCATAACACTAAACTGTGGGCCAACTCCCTTCTTGAAAACTGAATTAGTCCCCTCACTCCTTGATGTACTTTGGATGAAGGGAAAGAAATCATTTTTGAAGTAGACTGGAATAAATCTTTTCCGCTTCTCCCAAATCTCTCCCAGGTATTTGATATGGTGAAGTTTGAAGTCATCCATCATCTTTGGCCACAACTCTTCAAACTCTTCTTCAGTGACAAAGTTGTCCAATATATCCCTCATTTCCTCATATAACCCTTTGCGATTCAGGAATACTTTCACCATTTTCTCTTCAAGTGTTTTCTTGATGTGGAACCAACAATTCCTATGCCTTGTGTTGGGCAAAGTTTCCTTTATAGCCTTCATCATGGCTCCATCCTGGTCAGTTATTATTGTAATTGGATGCTTCCCATTCATCGGCTTCAAAAGTTGCTCAAAAACCCAACTAAATGTTTCAGCCGTTTCATCTCCAAGGAACGCACAGCCGAACACATATGTATTGCCGTGTCGCGAAACACCAACAATAGGAGCAAAGGGTAAGTTGTACTTGTTTGTTAGGAATGTTGTGTCAAAGCTTATACAATCCCCATAGGTTGCATAATACTCTCTTGACTAAGCATCTGCCCAAAAGATGTTCCTGACTTTGTCCCGGCATCCATGTCAACTGAGTAGCAGAAGCCAGGGTTTTCAGCTTGTTTATCACTGAAGTATTGCAACACCTGTGTCATATCATTGATTGTTCTTTCTCTTCCCACCTTGTAGCTATAGTTCGCCACGTCCTTATCATCATAACTTAGATTAGTTCTACCTCCTCTCATATAAGACAGAATTGCAACCATATTCCTTGTTGGAGTATTTACTTTCTTCAGTGTTCTTATCATTGCTTTCTCCTCTGGTGTCATGTATTTGTGTGACCTGAAAAATCTTGCTTCTGTATGGGGACCAAGCATATGGTTGTGCTCAAGGTTAACAGATGATATTATCCATACCCCATTATCCTCCTTCACGACAACCGAAACTTTGCATCCTGTTTTTGCAACACTAGTCTGCCTTTCAGGGACTATTGATTCAACTGGCTCTTGAATCTTCTCATTCGGCTTCCCATATTTATTGCACCTCAAGGTCACTTTAGTTATCTCATTGTTCCTTTTCTTACTAATAGTCCTATAAGTCCCAGCAACAACAATTGAGAATCTTGCCTTATAAGCGTAATCATTGCAGAACAGTTGTGCCTCATCACATGTGTTGAATTGCAGCCCAACTTCAGGAACATATTTGCTATCTATTTCTAATGTTGTTTCCTGTTCACCTGCATCCTTTTCGTTCTCCAAAAATATCTCTATATCTTGTTCTGTTAATTCATTGCTATCATTGTCATTTCTTCTGGTTGTACTGTCGTCTTCAATTGAGAAGCATGCCCTTCAGATATTATTATCCCTTGCAATTGTTTATCAAAGATTTCTTGGTCCTGGTTTATAACAGCAAACCTTGTATCCTCACGAACCTACATTTTGCATTCAACCAAAAAGATGTTAATTTTACGGATTTTCCTTTTACTGTTTGATAAGGTTGGCTAAGCCATGTTACATTGTTGGCGTTTCTTATGCCCAATAGAATAAGGATTCCGCAAGCGCACAGAATACACCGCTGTAGCACTTCATCTTGGAGTATTCCAGGGTATCGAATTTCCACGGGGAAGCATTATGGTCTAAAGAGTATCGATTGAACGAATGGTAAACTTTACTGGAAATAATCACCAGCTAGATAACGAGGGTAAGCCAGATAAATGATAGGATAAGTGGCCAGATGAATGACCGAATGACACACAGGAAACTCTACCTTAGAGCAGTAAGTAGCTGGGAGGACAACGAGCGAGAAAGACTCCTAAACCACTTCTAAACCAACGAGCTAGCCTCTCTAACCTAAACCTGAACTGACCTAGTTGACGGGAGAACAGAGCTTGCTTCGGCGGCTAGGGCGGAAGGACTACAGACTGAGGGAGAAATGGGGAGTCCAACTCGGCCAACGATCTACGGCTATAAAAATACCTGAACGTGGTGGACTACAAAGGACGGACAGGGTTGTCACCACCTGCCGCCTACCACAACGGTACCGTGGGGTGGAACACACTTTCTAGCTAACACTGAGCCAAACACCACATTTGTGCTCGGTGTTAGGATTTCCCCTGTGGCCTACACGAGAAACCCCCCTCAACCTAGGGAACTAACTCAGAGCCCCCTAGTCCGGGCGAGAAAACCCGCAAGATAAGCTCCCGACAAACTATGATTCGAACAGAGTCTAAGCTAAAGGAAAGAACTTCCGCACACAAGCTGAGCTCGGTAATAAATAAATAAAGGCGGAAAGTAAAGATGACTCGATAAATAAAGAAGATAACTTAATATTGATAATGTCAAAGGAATGATACAAGAGCTATACCAGACTTCCGAGACGACTCCGGAATCCCAAGACAAGCTCGACTCGACTCTAACTCCCAGACTACTAAACCTAACTATTTCCAGATTCATTGTATCAAATACGCTCTTGTCCCAAGGATTACAATCTGGTGACGGTATGTCTTCGTCGCCCTCCTCATACTCTTCATCTCCTCCTCCAGAGTCATGACATCCCCCTGCTGGTTGTTGGTTCAATAATATTTTAATTATTATCCTAGGAAGAAAACAAAAAATTACATAAGAAAACAAAAAATCAAGACCATTTCTACATGGTTTCACTCACATTTTCCTCTAATTGACCTTTACATCCAGCAGAACCAGAACCATTGTTTCCTTCGACCACTCTACTAGTTGTTATAAATAATGAACTTTGCATACATTGGCAAGTATATTTTGATGTCTATTTATTCCCACAAAAAAATGTTTATGCAACATTTACATAATGTCTCATTCTCTATATTTTTCCTCTTACCTCAAGCCCTGCAACACCCTGGCTCAACAGTAAAGCTGAATGGAACACTCCCTGAACATTGCCCCCTTTCGGATCCATAGCTGCTTGTGGAAAGTATCCAGTCTAATATAGATAATACTAGTTCTTATCAGGGGATTGCAGAGCTACTTTGATACAATACATGTGCAGTTTTTAGGATTTGTTACCAAGCTGCATACCTCCCCTTCGACTAATTCGTGTGATACTCCAGTTCCTTCTATCCCTTTTACACTCCCACTCACATAATCCAGTATCGCCTGGCAGTCTGATGGTAGTTGGAATTCTTCAGATTCATGTCGCATTTCCCATCCACCAGCCCCCTTTGTCCATCCTACTGCCTGTCATTTACAGTACAGTCAAACAACAATCACTTTTTGTTATGTACCTTGGTTGGAAAAATTTCAGAGTTCTCTAATGGAAACATGTAGGGAAAATGTACCTTTGCATATGAGTTTTTTGTGTCAACTGCTCCCCCCTTTTGAAATTTTGCCTGCAATATATTTGTGACTCTGCCCACCTATAGGACAAACATAAAAATACATGAGTTCTCAAAGATCCCAGAATGTATCAATGTAATTTCTCATTTTGGTTCTTTCATTTTACAGGTTTATTTTTTCTTCCCAAGCAGAGCAACATCACAAGTGATGTGTCACATATCTTGTGGCTGAAGCAATCATTGGATGAATACTAAACAAGCAGAGACTAAAGGTGATGTTTCTGAATTGGAATTCAACAACATTATATGGAATTCAGGTAGACTCTCTTTAAAACCTCTTTTTCAAACAAGGACAATGCATTCAAATTCCAGAGCAACAACCACCTATATACTTTTGGATTTGGCACAGTTACATGTAGCATTTTGGAATTTAGACAGTGGGAATACGGCTCTGGGGGGGGGGGGGGGGGGGTGGGGGGCGCAAAGAACAATCTGGAAACCATGCACAATGATATAATTTTTCCCTACATTTTCTTGTTCTCAGGGAAAGACACACGGACAAAGAAACCAAGGAACAAGTACCTGATCTTGTTGATTCTCGCGAGCTTCTTCATCTTCAACAGGTGTTGCTTTCTGGTTTGCTTTCCCCCTCCCTTTTGTTCTCATCCCTTCTCGTGCTTTTTTCTCTCAATTTCTTTCTCTCTCCCGATGATTAGATCTATAATACATCGACAGGTGTACTGGAGTCTTTTGTGCCAGGTTTATCGGGTCTCAAGACGAGATTTTCCTTGACCCATAAGGAAAGCTTTAACGGGTTTTTCTTTCCTTTACCGGGTCTGCTTCTTTTTCTGTTTCAGATTCGGATGTTTCTGTTTCCTTTTTTGGGTGATGCATGCACAACTTATCAATCGATTTCCCCCCTGCGGTGTTTCATTAATCATTAACTAATCGATTGATTTTTGGTTTGTCCTCACTCGAATTTTTTCAGATGGCAATTGTCCACGTGGCACTATTTTATTGGCTACAAAAATCGAGTGATACAAAGACAATATTTACTCGATTGTTGTGTAGTCACTCCCTTTTTTTAAGGAAAAAAACTTGACAAGTCGGCTGGGACAAGCGAGGGTCTCCATCGTATGTCCTCGAGCCCCCATGGAGGCCCATGGGCTTTCCTCGAGCCCCTCTCGCCACTCAGTGAAGTGAAGAGCTCGCCTCCTCCCTCTCTCCAGAGGTTCCCTCCCTCCCATGACCCATCTCTTACGGTCTTACCTCGGGCCTTGGGCACTTCGACTCTCCGAGTCCCAGCCCCTCCATCCATGCGAGGGCGAAATGGCGCCCGCCTCCGCCGCCGTCTCCCTCCGCTTCCGCTTCCTCCCCGGGCCTCGGCCGTTCCGCGGGAGGGCGAGGTGGCCCGGGGCGATTAGGGCTTCGGCTTCGAGCGACACGAGTGGCGTTGCGGGCGGGAAGCGGAAGGTGGGGGCCCTGGAGAGGAGGGTGGGAGATCTGAGGGCGCTCGTCGCCTCCGTGCCTCCTGCTGTTGCTTCGGTAAACGCTGCCCCTTTACTTTTCTTATCTGGGTATTTATGAACATTTTCACGGAATTGGTTAGTGTCAGCGCGAGCTGGTAATTGACGAGGAGTGCATTTTTTTTTATACAAATGCGAAACATAGTTGTCTTCCCAATGATTGCGCATGAACACCCAAGCGGCAAATTGATGCTAGTTTAAATGGATGGTCAATTGAATTTTGATCACTATTATATACACAATGCTTTGCTGGAATGATAGGGAACTTATGGCACGCTGCATAGATAGACCTAAAATATGAAACATAGAATGCTATCACCTGTGGTTCGACATCCCCTGTTTCTCTGCCGATCCTCCTCCAGCAAACTTTAAGCACATCAGGGATCCATTGAAACATGCGGTCCTTGTTCTTTTGTAATCACCCGCATGCCGTTCCAGGTTTTAGAAACGATTGGGGCAGCCTATTATTATTCTCTTTATTCCTGCCTTCCTCGCCTTCTTTATTTTCAGAGTAAGACCAGTTGCTTTATCTGCATTACCATGCGCATACTTGAATTGGGCCAGTGCCATGTTAACGCAATTCATGTTCTTACCTTCTCTTTTCATGCAGATACGGAAAAACAATTGTCCGAATTTTGTTGCTGGTTTCTGTCTTGGCATTGCAGTTTTGTCTGCTGTTGCAAGACAGGTCATCATAAGAAGTCGAGAGCATGGTAATAGAGGTTCTGTTGCTGATCTAGTAAGGCGTACATGAAAGAAGGAATGCACACAAGCAAGCTAATCACTACTCACTTCTGTGAATACAGCTACATGAAAGAAGGAATGCGCACAAGTGTTGAAGCAATCCTATCGGTATGTCTCTGTTTTCTTTTCGTGAGTATTTTCTTAAGATTTCTTTTTGTACCTGGATTGTCAAATTGTTGGTAAACTTCATATAACTGTTGATAATTCTCGTATGGACTTTGTGGCTTGGAAAACAAATCAAACCTTCACTTGGCACTTTCCTATATAGGTGCAAGAGCACAACCACCCCCACATACTGCTCCTGCAAATCGGAAATACATTTTGCAAACTTCTTGGTGGACGGTTGAAGCCTGGAGAAAACGGTGAGTATTTGTGCCCAGCTTAATGCTGATCTTTTCTATAGTTATGTATTTGTTAACGGAAACTTGTGACCTGAATTTTGCAGAAATTGAGGGCCTGAAAAGAAAGCTGTGCAGCAAACTTGCAGTGAACTCGCCTTCCTTTCCACCTAACTGGCAGGTAGTGCGTTGAAGAGAGATTACTAGCTGTTATTAATTAGTCATGGCATACTCCAAATTGTCAGAAAGTTGAGATGGTTTGGACATGTCCAACGGAGATCCCCCGAGGCGCCGGTGCGTAGTGGGGTTCTAAAGCAGGCTGAAAATGTAAAGAGAGGTAGAGGTAGACTTAAACTGACTTGGGACGAGTCGGTGAAGAGAGACCTTAAGGAGTGGAATATCTCCAAAGAGGTAGCTTTGGATAGGAGCGCTTGGAGACTCGCCATCCACGTACCTGAAGATCCGTGATCTTTGTTTTTTTATGGGTTTCATCTCTAGCCTACCCCAACTTGCTTGGGACAAAAAGCTATGTTGATGTTGATGTTGATGTATGTTGATGATGATACTCCAAATTGTCAGAAAGTAGTTGTATTTGACTGTTCTCTTGTCTCTGTTATTCTGAGTAGTAATTATCTGCATGGTAGTCTTGAATGCTCCTGAAGACCTGAACCTCTACATCCTGACATCTTTGCTTTAATGTTAATCTAGAGAAGGAGAAAAACGAACTGTAGGTCCAGGCTTTCTGCTTGCCTCACCTCATTATTTATCATGCTTGCTGTTGCCTTTTTGTTGTTTAAGGCATATAATCATAACAAATCTGGCTTTAGGTAATTCTACATTGTGGTATGTCTAAGTTGAAATAGTGGCATGGTTGATTGTTTGCACATTATCAATATCACAGGCTTGAAGATGTGGCACATGAACTGGCATACTCTCCTTGGTTGTGCTGCTATCTTTCTCTGCCTGTATTTCTTTACACAAAAATATTCATGTAGATGTATTGTGTTTGTGGGTAGATTTGTTTTTGTTGATGGTGAACTTTCATCATAAGATGGAAATCATGGATTGAGCATGTACTTTAGAGCATATATGCTAATACTTAATATGTGCCAACAGCAAAATTTGGGGTACCTTTTCTTTTTCTAGATAGATGTGGTTAAGAATATTTGAGCCTTCAAAAAGTACAGCTGAGTGCAACATATTTCTCTTCCCATTGATATTAGAAGTATAACATGCTTGCCACTTCCAGGTTGGAGAGTGTGTTGCTGTGTGGTGGAGGCCAAACTTTGAGACTGTGATGTATCCTTACTGCCCTCCGCATATCACCAAGCCCAAGGTACATTCTTGCTTTGGAAGCAATCTTTTAGCTTGTATTATTGGGATCAGATTATGGAAATGAATGATTCGTTGAGCAGGAGTGCAAGAAGCTTTTCATTGTTCACCTTTCTGAAAGGGAGTATTTCGCTGTTCCAAGGAATTTGAAGCTGCTTGCTGTTCCGCTGTTTGAACTCTACGACAATGTTCAGGTAATGTAGCATTCAGTCTAATAGTCGGCATGGCCCTACATGAAAGTTTGGAAACCTTTTCTCACCAATTTGAGTGTAATGTGGAATATGTTCTAGAAAAGGGCATTGTATTTAAGTAGTCAAGGTAGAGTTTTACCTGTTTTGTTCTGGTTAACCTTGTTTGTTTTGTAACTCTTTGCTTTATATCTTATTTAATCTACATTGCTCTGTGGTGACAGCAGCAAAAGTTTACTTGCTTCACAATTTATCTATAAGAAAACATACTGATATGAACCTTCAGCCCTTCAATTTCTTATTCGGACCAAATCCTTTCTAGTGAGCCTAGTCTATTGTCAATTTATTACATGGTTACCTTTCTTTTTGTTTGGCTTTATGATCACCTGCAGTCTTAATCTTGTTATTGCATTGTGATTTCTAGAACTTGTTACAAATTTATTTGTCTGAAAACGTTTTGTGTTGATGCAGCGGTACGGTCCTGTCATCTCCACCATCCCGCATCAGCTTTCTAGGTTCCAGTTCAACATGGTTAGCTCTTAGGGCAACAAGACAGGAAGATAAGTGTGCCCGAGGCTGCTCTTTTGTGAGACTTAAGTTGAGATGGTTCTTTGGCGTGCTGAGCCAGCTGATCTACGCACCATGACTGATTTTATTTCACCAAGCCAGATTTTCCTCTAGACAACAACAATGTAGACATGCATTTCTGACTGTATTTTGTTTGATTATTCTGTTATCACAGCTCTAGCTGGTGCATGCTGTATCATAGATAATTGCTTGTTCTGTCGTGCTAATTATTTGTACACATGTACATCTGTATGCTTGTTCGTTATGTTGCAAGTCTTTATCAGTTCGTGAGTCTGCCATCCTTTTTGTGGAGGAAACTGTAATGTAATGCTTTTGCAGGGAGGACCCCCTGTGACTGGGCTGTAAACATCCACGTTGGCACGTGGCACATCTTATAGATAGGAGGCGCATGACTGAGTATTTTGATAAATGAAGTGTAGTGTTATCATATCACAATTGCTTTGGGGTGATTTGCGTGCAACTATCGTCTTTAGGTTGGTCATTTCTAAATGGGTATGCTTCTTGTGCCAATATATCCGTGTTACTGATAAACGCCATTAGTTTTTCACTGTTTTTTAGAGGAATTAGTTTCTTTATTACTTGGTTCGTAGGTAATAATCAATCAAAGCCACTAAAAATGAACGCAAATGACGATAAGGAATACTCGGAGCAGAGTTATTGAACTTTTTAGAAATTGACAGGCATGTTTCAGGAATATGTTCATCGATCTATTTTATTTTATTTTTGAGGAAGGCGTGCAAGCTAGCGTCGAAATCTTTTGGAGTACAAACCATCATCCCGCAGCCGCTTTCTGGGCTCCAGGAGCATAACTGTAGGAAAAGGATAGATATGTCCAGAAGAGTGAGTAAAAATTTGATGCCAATTCTGTTTGTCTGGACACTCTCTCTAGTAGTACGTTAATGTTTCGTATAGATTTTTTTTTTTATCTCACATAGTAAATGATCTGCTTTCATCTCCACAAGCATAGGTAGAGAGCTTGTTTATTGCCCCTTGTCTTTTTGCGTAAGTGAGTTTCGTTGACATTCGCTCTGTTCGGCAGGCTGGATTTCACCTGGTTCAATAGTATTCTGTGAGAGGGAATAAACCGAAAAAGAAGCCTCTCTTTCGATACTACTGCTGCATGCTTGTATAAATGCCTTTTTTTTTTCCTTTGGAAAGATCGAAATGCTAGGTCTCCATTATTACAACAGTAAAAGTGCTACTCCCCTTGCGGTAAATCGAAGTGCGTGACTACTTACTATTCGAGAACGTTGTTTTGTAGCCGCTGGATCTCATCTCAACGGACCAGCATGCCTGAAGCCCAAGTGCAAAGGGGAAATAAAGGCACAACCGCCGCGCACCTGCTCCCCTTGCGGCCGGCCTCGCATTCCCTGTATCAATCAACTCTCCGCCGCCGCCGCGGTTGCGCGCGGCCCCGTGATCGCCGTATCCCGTCCACCTCCGGCCGCGCCCTCTCGACTCCGCCCCCGACTCCGGCCGCGCCCTCTCGACTCCGCCCCCGACTCCGGCCGAGGTTATTTCCATCTCCTTCCTTTGCAGACCTTTGGCGAGCAAATCCATTGGTGCGTAGACCTTGGGCGGTCAAATACCTCAGATTATACTCACCGCCCTTTTCCATGCTATGCTCGAAACCCTAGGTTATGGCTCCAGATCCCTTTGACGCTTCCAGCTTGAAGTATAAGGGTAGGGTTCCCAAAGAGTGCTTTCTAGCCAAGCTCCCCGACTGGCTCCAGCACTGCAGCGATAATGTGGTATCACCTTCCCATGATTTGGCTGCCGAGGGCAATGTGAAGTACATAAGGGCATCGAAGAACAGGGAATTTTGCAGGGCTTGTAAGGCCTTTGCTCGCTACCGCCTTTCTCATCCTGCTGCTGGAGCACAAATACAGCTGAAGGTGGTCATCATGCCGTACATGCCACTGATAGATGCATATCAGATACACCAGCTTATCTCTGAGCCTGACGTGCTCCCCGATACTTTTGAGGACGTAGCCAAAAGTGTTAATTGTGGACAGAAAGCCCAACAGGATGACAAGATTTATCTGGGCCTGGGAACACTATTTGATAAGCCGAATGCAGAAGAAAACGAGGAAGACGAAGAGGAAGAAGTTGATTACAATGCAGCAGCTGCTAAGTGGGAAATGAAAAGGGGTTGTCTCTCAATAGATGAGTGTGGTGGTATTATGGAGTTTGTTGTTGTGAACTACAGTTTCCTCTGGTCAAAGGCTGAAAGATACTGCACATTCAGGTTCATTGCCTATCCACTCGAGGATATTCTTGGCCGGCTAGATACCTTCGACAAGCTGGTCCACAAACCTTCCCCACTGTTGCTTCATCAGTTTAATGATGAGGTTCAGAAGGCTAGGAAACAATTGATCTTCGCCATGTATATGAATGGTGAGTCATCCAACTGTATATCTTGTCTCTCAAATGTGTTTCTCAACATATGCCATGTTTCATTTTCTTTGCCATGCTTTAAACTCTTTCCCATGCTTACTGTTCCTTTTCTCCTTTCAGACCTGGACCCGCATGATGTCATTCGTTGCTTCTTCCCCTATATTCACGATCAGGTTTATCTGGATTGCGTCCTCTGCAAACCTGATTCAAATGCAAATGATGCTGATGATTCACCTGAGACAATGGGAAGGCTCTTTCAAGAATTGAATGGCCTTGGCTTGCAAGAATGTGATGCTACCATCAGCGTTGAGAATGCGCAGTACAACTTGATGAGACAAGAGGGATTTCTTGAGGAGTTTTTGCTAAAGTCAGGTACCATGAGGTCCTTCACACGATCAGAAGAACAGCTCAGGACCACAGTTCAGACCCTTCTGCAAAATCTTAAACTTGTCACTGCTGTGCCTACTTTGATTGGTGGTTAGTTTTTCGCACTTAGTATTTGTGTACTTTATTTCTGTATATTTTTCTGTCCCCAGTTCCTCACACAATTTATGTTTCTGTTTTCAGCATCATCAATGGTCTCGGATGAAGATTAAGAACTGCACTCAGGCCGAGGTTTTCCTAGAATGCCTTGAAGTCAGCGTGTTCATGAGCCCAGTAGGAGTAGAAAGAAGACAGACCAAGTCCACCTCTAGTTCATGTTACTTCCTATTAGAAATCCAATTTTGTAGTCAACTATGTTTTGTCGTGACATCGTAAGCTGAACCTGTGCCAGCATTCCTTGTGGCCCTCCTGCTATTGCAGAGACATATGTTACTCAAGTGTTTGTGATGCAGAAGTGGAAAAGGATTACTATGATTCTATTATTGTGCGCGGTGGTTTATTAGTTTTTTCAATTTATATCCAGTATATTGTTGTTTTCTTTTTGATTAACTTACAGAGAAAAGGTGCTTTGATGTTTAGACTCTGCAGGTTTCACATAAAGAGATAGATTGCTGGTAGAAGTGGACTATATCATTATGGTATGCATTCTTCCTTTGAGCATTTACAATTGTACTGGTGTAACTAGAGTTTTTGGGTTGATGAAACCCTGTGCTTCAAAAACTGGTATCTTCTGGTCCAGTCTTTTTATTGTACTTTTGTAAATCTGATGGTGACAAGGGAAGGCCCTTGAGAAAGAACCATAACGTGGTTTCTTGTATTGATGCTAACTAAATAAGTATCCGTTAGCTAGGGCTGTGATACAGTATTCTTGACATGTTATTTCACTGTTAGATGACCTTGCCGCTCCATGTTAGGTTACTTACAGATTCAATATATAAGAATCTTACAATGATAACAGAATTGCGCAGTATGCAGACAATAGAAATTCGAATTCTAATGAACCTTGGAGACTTCTTTGTGAGCATCAGGCAATGTCCCCTCTTTTCCTGGTGATCCTTAAGAATTTCTTGTGTTGTTTATGTCCTGAAATTGATGATATTAATGACCTGGCTTCATGAAAAATTACTAAATTTATATCTTGCGTGATTCTACATTTCTATTGTAATCCTGAGGTTATTAGGTTATTTTGAATAACTAATTGAGTTTTGACAGTTGACCTATGAAGGCATGTTACTATATGTTTAATTACTTATTTGACTTCTAATTAATCAGTTTAATCTATTCATCTCGTTTAGTACAAATTGATATTGTAGACTAGCAAATTTTTGAGTAATTTGTCTAATTGATTGTTGTAATGTGATGTGATGATTAGCATCAAGGCAAATACATGAGCATATTGTTGTAAAATGCAATGCCATCGGGCATGCGGGTTTACTAGAAACTTGAAGTAAGATTAATGGTCAGATTTGGATCCTTAATTATAAAGAAGCTGATATGCTGTTCACAGTTCATATGATCCGAAACTTTGGATTAGTGGATGATTGCCAAACCCACCTGCCCCTGCCACCAGAAACAATTGTCTTCAACTGTTACTGGTCCAAGCCGCCAGTAACAGTTGTATTTGTAACAACATAATTACATAAGAGTTGCGTATATCTTTGTTCAAGATGGCATAATCGTTAGATTATGTTGAAATGTTGATGCTTTATTTTGCGGGAAATTAGGCTTATATCTCTCATTGAACACCAAATATTGTTAAGTGGACATGACATGCATTTGTATCAGTGATTACATTGCCTAAATTTTAGCATCTTCTAGCAAACTGCTCATTTTGCACTGTTGAGTGTGTACTGCCATATCTTATTACCTTGTTTCCTTATGTCCGTTGCAGGTTCGTTTGGCAACAAGTGACCATGTCATTTGTGGTACCACATGTGACTGACGGTTAGTCAGGTATAGCATCTAGCCGCCGATGGCATGTCCTGATGTTTCCCTGAGAAAAGAAACTATCGATCTGCTGTTTATTTACTATATATATTCTCAGCAGTTTCGTTGGGTTACTCTTCATGTGCTTTGTTACCTGTGCTCTTCCCCACGAAATGCCTCCCAGCACACGTTGTCGCGCAGCACAGCCAGGTGTTGTGTACCTGTTGCATGTAGGACAGACCCTACATTTTCGACAGGCCAGGGTGCCTGTAGTTTAAAATGGCATTTGATGATTTGAAGAATAATTGAAATTGGACATTTGGCGGGATGCTAACAGAAGAGTTTTATCTTCATTAGTGACCTCAGTGACAGTGGCGGATGCAGCAGTATTTGAAACTTGGGTATTCCTAAATCCATATTAAAAAAATAATCCATCTATAGAAGTTAAATATAATTGAAAGCAATACGTTACCGATAATAGTAGTGAGCGTGAGTTGGGTATTCCTGGGAATACGGGTGAATACCCTTGGATCCGCCCCTGCTCAGTGATCGTCTTCCTGGCTGGATGGATAAACCAGGATGGCAAAGGTGGAATAATCTGAGATGGTACTCGGACCTTGTTTGACCTGTACAAGATTGATTGACACGGCTACCTTGCACAATGTGTCAACGTCAGTACTGTTATCTTCACTTTCCTCTTTCCTTGCATGTGCACCAACCAAAATCACGATCAGACCTGACCAACACGGCAACACAAGCATGTCATGTGGCTACTTGGACTGAAAGCTTGTGTGAGCCCTCGCTCCGTCTCGCCGGAACTCATACCGTAGATGCCTCGTCATGCAAAACGACATTCAATTCAATCCCAGCCGATCCTCGACCTGGCCGGCAATGCAAACGAGCGCATCAGTCAACTAGCAGCAAATTTTATTTGGCACGCCAAACTGTCTACCCAAATACAAGCTGCCGGCGACCTCGCCGGAGCCGAGAGTACCGAGGAGACCCACAAGCCACGGCCGTAGACCGACATCAGATCAGTAGCTTGACATATGTTTTTCGCGTTATGTCGTGGGCTCCTCCTCATCTCCTTACCGTCAATCGTCGGAGTTGCAGTACCGCTGTCGTGCTGCGGGATCTGCGGCCCTGGCCTGCAGATTGAAAACTGCACACACCGTCGGCGTGTAGATAGTAGCGTATGGATAGCACATTTATGTATTTTTTAATAAGGACCGCTTTAACCTTATAATTTTTTTAATTCCAAAACGTGTTTGACATGACTCTAACTCTAAACTCTATGTTGGAGTTGTACAAAACTAGACAAAAAATAATAGAGCAGTTCGGTTTTATGGGAGTTGTTGGAGTTTTATTCCAAACTCTAAAACTCTCAAAAAAAATTGTTCAAAAAAAAAAACTCTCAAAAATAAACTAGACACAGAGTTTGGAGTAAATTTCACTACTGCCACCGGTTACACCAGAAAACATTGATTCTATTTTTTTGCCGGACTAGTCCGTTCCCCAATCCTCTCATCTCCTCTCCTCCGACTCCCCGTGGCCCGCCGCCGCCGCCGCCCATCCCCAGTGGATCCGATCTTCTCTCTTTTACCCCAGTTCCACCAGATCGACAAAAAGATTGACGAGCGGCGGCCACAGCGGTAGCGGCGAGGCTCCAGGCGCTGCCCCGACGCCGACGGCCTGGGTCCAACGTGAGCCGCCACAACGCCTGCGAGCTCGTCATTGCAGTCGGCTTCTACTCCGATTAGCCACGGAATCTAGGGCTTCCTCCCCTAGCAAGACCGAGAGCCCCAATCGGCGAGGGGAGGCACTTCCACCTGTTGCAAACTGTGAGCCTTTGCCTTTTCTTCCCACCAGCTACACTTGATACTCTTCTTGCGTTCACATCCTCGTTTCCTCCACGGCGCGCATCTGAACATGGCCTTTCTAATCCCTGCCTTTACACTGAATGGGGAGAAATTTTGTCGAGAATTTTCAGTAGTTTTGTATTATAAACTTTTCAGTCAGTTGCTTGCTTGTTGTCAGATTGGCTGAATTTTGTTCGGATTGGGGATACCACAGGCTTCGGATAATTTGTTTCAGGTCACAATGTAGGTGGTCGGTAGTTCAGTTAATGTTTTTGTCATTATATACAGCGTTTCCTTACAAGGTTGAATATTTAGTTTTTTTAGATCCATCAGGAAAATTAAATGATGGCTTTCACCCTGAGAGGTGCAAAGGATCCATCTACACATAACAAGATATATCAGAATACTGCTCTTTATCTTTTCTCTCATTTAATATAAAGATCTTAAATTCTTAATCCTTAAGCTTTAATATGTAATAATATGCAGGATTTAAAAGTTCCAACTTCCAAGTAGAATTTGTTTCAAGAGGAGCTCATATTCTGATTACCTATTTCCTCTGCAGTTGGGGTACACACAGGATGGGATACTGCAGTTGAGGAGTGATTAAAGTGTGTCCTTATGACCTTTAAATTTCTATCTTGCGGACTAGGATATGCAAATTGCAATACTTGCATATGGCAGCTAAGGGATAGCTCCAGTAGCACTAGGATCAAATAAATCAAATAATCAACATTAGGAGACATGGACGTGTCACTGCTACAGTTGTTAGAAGAAAACTTCGGTTTCTGAGTGCCAAAAAACCATACGATGCTGTTAGCTAGGAATAGTGCTGGAGATAATTTTCTTCTGGAATACGATTTTCAGCTCACTTTCACACTCATATGTCTTCTTCTTCCCAAAAAAATTGAACTGTGTTAATGCAGTCTATGCCATTGTAGTGAAAAGCGAAATTCAAAGCATGGTCCACTGTTCTCAGTAGTCACCACTATTTTCTTTTTGTAATCAGTTAAAGAATATGGAGTGAAGTGCACGAGTGTTCCTTAAACTTGTCCCCTGTTCAAACTCTATGACAAGTTTAAGGATAGTTCATGTGTTTCACTCAAAAATATGCTAGAAAGGTTATCGATGAGTGTAGGCTGAGAAAGTTAGCCTAGAAATTGTCTAGCAAGCCTCTAGGTACTGAGGCCATAAAAATGTTCATGGCAATGGATTATTTTCTAATTTTATCGTTATATGCAGTTCTGGTAATATTATTCTGATGGTGAAAAAGAATGCCATCAGGGCTAGTGGGAAGGGATCAAAGATTGCAGGCGGTATGAGGAGCACTTTTAAAGCAACAAAATCTAAGGACCTTCAGCTTCACCATCTACCCTCGGTAAGTAACTTCATGATTTGAAGCATGTCAATGGACACAAGTGCATGCATAATTTCATATTCTTGGTGGCTGAAACACACCTAGGTGATCATTTGTATTGTTTTGTTCCTTCCACAGGATATTCTGTGTGGCATAATGTCACGATTGACATTAAAGGAAGCTATGCGGATGAGCATACTGTCTAGGAAATGGAGACGGCTTTGCAAATGCTATCCGAAGCTAGTGTTCACTAGAGCTACAATGCGCAACAATAATGCTATAGTTGGCCATAGAAAACCCATGCAATTAAGATTTATCAGGGGTGTCAACAACGTCATGCGGCAACTGAGGCCAACTAATTTGGATAAGTTTGTCATTAAGTTCGCACTTCGCAAAAGGCACACACTTCACATCAATAGATGGGTCAAGTTTTCTGCTGCGTCGAGGGCAAAGCATTTTGTTCTTGATTTGTGTCCTGGACAAAAAGTCAGTAAAGACACGGATGATACGTACAGCTTCCCACTAGATATTTTCAACGCCGATGGCTGTTCATGTGTCAAGCATCTTCGTCTGGGATTTGTCTTATTAACACTGCCTTCGAATTGTTGTGGTTTCAAAAACCTTAAGAAGCTCTCTCTACATAGGGTCAGAATTACAGGGGAACTTCAGGGCTTTCTACCAGAGTGCCCTGTTCTTGAGTGGTTAACCATCACATATATCAAATTGGTTGGGCTAACCATAAGCCAGCAGCTGGGTCGATTGCTTTTTCTTTGTGTTAAGTACTGTATTCTACAAAAGTTGAATATCCAAGCCCCAAACCTAGTTAAATTGGAGTATTCTGGTGATATAATACCTATTGTGCTCGGTGAACCTCTGAAGATATTAGAGGCAAAGATCCAATTGTGCTCATCCTTGGACTGTTTCGATTATGTCTTCTCTGAGCTTGTCAAGGCTCTTTCACATGCTCAATCTCTTTCCATAACCTTTTCAATTGAAACCGAGGTCAATAAAACATTGAATGTTGCCTTCATGATTCCATTTCTTCTCTGTATGACGTGGCCACGATTGTCTAACATTTACCATGCTTGTGTTTCAGGTGCAGGGATTTGTGAAAAATCCTTCCAGGCTGATCTATCTGAGGCATGTGGTCTTGAAGATTGACATTTCTGGGTGGTCGGAAACTAGTGCTGGAATTCTTCGTTTGGCTTACCTTTTGGAGTTAGCCCCTGTTTTGGAAGAACTAGTACTCCATGTAAGTGACAACAATGTTTGCCATATAATTGCCGCAGGCATGTCTCACTTGTCCTTTTTTTTTTCTGCTTTATAAATTGCATCAAGAAAAATATGGTGGGGGAATAAAACAATTAAATTCATTTTCGGTGACTTTTTCTGACGGTGTTTTTATGCAGATGTGTTGTTTTGGGCTAGCATCTTATGTTTGGGAGCCAAGTGAAGGTGGCTTTCAGCTTTGTCCCCATAGCCATCTTAAGACTGTCTGCATGACTGGATTTCACGGTTTCCATGGTCAGCTTGAGCTGGCGCTGTATATTCTTCGCAATGCTACTTGTCTAGAGCGTTTGATAATAGATCCAGTGATGAGGGATAACTCGTTTTCACTAGAGTCAGAACAAAGAGATATAGTTAGAGGCAGGCAGTTGGCCATGGATCATCTCTTGTTGAAGGGGTTTGATAAGGTTCTTCAAATTCTGTGAAGGTGAAACGAAGATAATATAATTTGCATTCATGTTCATTGATCTAGGGAGAGGAGATGAGCATCTGTAAGGAGGGAAAATAAAATTGAGCCATCTATGTATCTTTATTTGTATTTATACTACCTTCGTGTCCTGCCTGTGAACGAGAGATTGTTTCTTGTGTATTGAGTTATCACATGATTACAGTTATGTAAAGCAAATGCAAAACATGACTGAACTTGTTTTAGATTTTGTTGGCATGTTTCATAATGAATAGATTTTTTAGTGTTCCCTACAGATTTGCTGAGTCATGAGAGTACACTACAGACTTGATACCACCTGATATCTCTCAATGGTTCTCTTCTCTTGCCCGGCTGAGTGGGTTGGGTTCTCCCAAGTCCCAACAAAGGACTTCCTTCCCATCGCGGCTCTAGAAGACCTTCAAATCCGATTAAGCTGCTCTTTCATATCTATATTAGGTTTCAGCTATGAAAAATCTAATGACGAAGCATAGAGTTTTATAGTTTTTGGTATTCCTCACGATTGAGGTATCCTGGCTATCATGACCAGGATGTATTCAATGCTATAAAGCATGATCCTTACATTGTAGGCATTGGATTGGCAATTAAGTTTCTGAGTACAAAGTACTTTGGAGGATTCTGTGAACCTAGCAGAGATCTGAACGAAGTATGCACTATGCATGCTAACTGCTGCATCGGGTTGAGAAGCAAGATTCATGATCTGAGGATTACGATGGAGGATTGGAAGAGCTATTTGTCCTTGCCACCAAATTTAAAAAGATTGCGGACATCAGCTTGGAGGGTACCACAAAATTGCAGGTACAGCAATCGATATTCTACATTGAGTTCAGACAATATGATGTTCAGCTGGTTTCTGGCATGCTGTTTTAGTTGTATCTTGTATACAGTCATCTTAATTATTTATTTTGCAGTCTTTCATCATCGCACCGATATACCATACTGACTTGCTGAGGATCAAGAAAAGGGAGCGTTTATGTATTTTGATTGAAGGGTTAGTTCAAAGGTTGACTCCTAACCTTTTTTAGTGTATAGTTTTTTCCTTTTGCCAACTCTGGACTCGGGTATGTTAATTTCGTTTTTGCCTACAACATGACTCATGAGTGTTCAGTAATAGGTTCCTATGTTAGTCGCTGACCTGGATGATAAGTTTCAGTCATGCAAGACAAAGGCTAATTCATTTGTGCAAGTACTTGAACTTTTCGATTCTTTGAGAAGAACTGACAAATCTGCGAATGAGTTGCACCTCCTGATGCTATGCTTCTCATTGGAGCATGGAAGACTCCGCTGGCAGCTCCGAGCCTCCGTCCTTTTCGCTTCTCAGGTAAATGGATGTTCAGCTAAGCATGATAACCAGAGCTTTCGATTGCATTGACGATTGATTTGGATGGATGGCTCGGTTGCATAGGTGCAGATGCAATTGCTCCTGCTTGGATGAGCAGGGTGGCTTGAATTGCATCGACATGAGGAAAAAACATGTGGCTTGGATTGCATCGACATGAGGAAAAAAAAAGATGTGGCTTGGATTGCATCGACGATCATCATGTTTCTTTTCGCATGGTCTAAGCTTGAAGCGCCTTGCCCGCAAAAAAAAACTTGAAGCGCCAATTTTTTTTTGATGGGTTGAAGCTCCAATTTTGGTAGACGGCAAGATGTCACAAAAGGTGGACGGGTAAAAAATAACCATAGTATCATTACCCATTGGATAAATGCTCTGGATTTCATTGACAAGAATCAACATGTGCTTATTTCCATCCACCTGCTCCTGCAGTTACTTTACTTACACTAGTGTAGACAAGATCGCCAACAATCTGGGGAGTAAAACCACCGGTAGTCCCTCAGTCTTCGTTTCATCAAAATAATAGCATGGTTCGGCCTCTCTACTAACTGGTTACCCTTTTGCTGTTCTGTTCAGACTCTGGAAAAGATGCCTTGCAGAATGGAAGCGATGGGTCAGAAAACAAGTATACTTTCTTTTACAATACATATCTTAAACCTTAAACTGTGGTTTGATCCTTGCAAAAACAACTTCAGTTATTATCACACACTCAAACTCACCATGAGATCATGTAAAACTGCATTTGTGTGCCATATCTAATGATGTATTACAAACACATGCACAACAAATGCAGCTCATGCTTTGTTTTAAAAGAACATGGATAGGAAAGTCTTGTGTTTAGGTTTTAATTAATGTTCCAGTATTAACTTATTGGTTTTAGGCGATTACATGTTAGGACAAAGTTGTGTTGATTACTTGATTTGTTGCTTGTATTTCATCCTGCACTTCTGCATTCAAGTCATTTACAGAGTAACAGAGAGCTGTATGTGATATAGTTTTCAGCTCCGGAAAGTCAATCCTAAGCTTATAATCATTGATATGGATTATTTACAACATGATCGTTGCTTGTCTCAGCGAAGAACCATACAAACCCCTAATATGTGACTGCTACATTGACACCTTTGAACATCTTCATGGGCTTATACATTTATGTCTTATCATGTTCTTCTCCTTGCATAACAGATGTGCTATTTTTATACACAACATATACAATCTCTTGGCTCATGTTCCTGTGATGGATTATCAAAAGGAATCAACATTTGAAATGTGGAGTACTGTTGGTGAGTATTTCTTATTTGTTTGGCATTCTCAACTTGGATGTCATCTACAATAGTATTTCATGTATTCTTTTATACCTAGAAAATTACCCTCGTTTACATTATTTTATGGCTTGAAAAGTATGTCTGTATACATTCATGCATGCATGCACTAAGATGTTATTAGTGTTCTTACTCTTGGCTTTTGGTTTTGTGCTTCTGAAGGCCTGTCTTCTAAAAGAGAAAAGGACTCTTCTAACGTACTTTATACTTCAGAAAGTAAAGTGATATTTTTCAGCTCAGGCTCAAAATTTTTGGGTATTAAGAGTTGGACTTCTGTAGGACTCTTCTTCTACAGCGCACATCAAGAAAAAAATAAAATTGAAGTTTACCAAAGCATGGCTGTCCTTTCTCAAGTTACCACTACCACCTGATGTGTACAAGGAGGTAAAGCTGTTCTCGTCCAGTATAAGCACTTAAAAAGATGAAAATATTTTTTGTCAACTTTTGTTCATCTAAGTATTCATTGTTGGTATGGTTTCCTGCCTTGAGTTATGTTTTTCTGTTGACTTGCAGGTCCTTGCTTTAATTCATCAAAATGTCATACCATCAATGTCGAACCCTTCCATCTTATGGTAGGTTGTGGATTTCTGTATGATTTATGTACTAGTTCAACATTTCACTGACAGAAATCTTGTCACCTGTATGATTTTTTCTGCTGCAGTGATTTTTTGACTAGATCTTACGACATTGGTGGTGTAATCAGTGTGATGGCCTTACGTGGCCTTTTCATACTTATGACTCAACACGGTCTGGAATATCCAAAATTCTATGAAAAGCTTTATGCACTACTGACTCCAGCTGTTTTTATGGCAAAACACCGGTCAGTGTTCTTGCAAGTAAGTGGAAAAAGGATGACCTGCCTCATTGTGGTTCCTCTTCAAGTACAGTAGACCACATTTCATATGATGAATCAACTTCTGTGAACTGAAAAGGGTCAAAAAATTCCATTCTAATGTAAACATGTTTTTTTATCAAAGTCTTAAAATGACTGGAGCCATCCACACCTTGATTGCCAGCTTAGGCTGTAACTGTTTTTCAGGTGGAACAATCATGAAATGTACCATCTTAATGTGGCTCTAGCAGCTGACATAAATAATTATCCATGCGCAAGTAACCTACCAGCTGTGGTAGACTAAACTAGTAGTTTATAAGCTAATCCTGATGCTTGACAAACCTGAGAAACACCTTGGATTTTGTGTCCGTTGCTGCTCTTGTTGTGGACAAGGCTTATGATGGATGAGGAGCAAAGAGAAAGTCACCTTTGATTTTGTGATATAAATGTACCATACTACCGGACTGATCACATAGAAACATACAAGTTATCCATAATACATGCTGCTGAAACTTAAAATAGAATTTGCTTTCTTTTTGTAAATATGGCTATCTTATTCTTACCTTTTTAGTTTTGGTTATCATGCTGACACATGACTTGTGTTCTTGCAGCTTCTCGACACATGCCTGAAATCTTCTTATCTTCCGGCATATCTTGCCGCTGCATTTGCAAAAAGATTGAGCAGACTTGCTCTTTCAGTTCCACCAGCAGGAGCTCTTATTATTATTGCTTTAATTTTTTGGTCCATTGGGTATGTTAATTGATTCTGATGTGTATTTGTGTATCCATCGCTGTGCAGGCTTTGAGCTAACATATTTACTGCAGCCCTACAAGTATGTTCCTTTTGTTGTCTCACTAGATAATTCTAATGCTACGGATTTTCTTTCAGGAAGTGGATGAAAATGACAGCAATGCCAGAGGAGAAGCTAGTCAGCCTAAGAAGATTGGTGCTGACCCTTTTAACAATGATGAGGCAGGCCCTGCAAAGTCTGGTCCAATGTGTGAGTATTTAATCATATTGAACATATGTTGTCTCATTTTATTTTCTTCGGTTCTGTCCCTTGCAATCCTAAGTGACAAGCAGTCACCTGAAAAATCATTCTCAAAGTATGACTTTTTTAAGATAACCAGCTTGATAGTTGGATGAAGGAATGAGGCAAACAGGAAACAATTCTGAAATTGAAAGAAGTAGACCTATGCATGAATTCCCATCATAAAGGTTTTTTTTTTTTGGACGTTCTTTATGTGGTATGCTGACACCTAATAAACCTACCATGAAGGGTAGCTAGAACCTATAGTTTTCTTAAAAAAATGTATAGCTTGGCTCATATGGTGCTGATACATTTTTTTTGTCTTTTATTATTTTATTATTTTTTTATTTAAAAAATATATAGAGGAAGCATGTTGCTGCTTATAGTTTTACCAATATACTTCTACCTTTACCAATATGCTTTCAGTTTCTTTTTGCTATAAAATATCCCGGTTGTCATGAAGTGTTAAGGTTTGTTTCTTTTGATGCATATCTTAAGGTGCCATCAACTAACACTGCAATCAGTGGGCAGCTGAAAACTGGTGGGAACTTAATGAAATGTCCCTTGACTGACACTATCCTGTTGCTTTGGCATTTTGGGACCCAACTAAATGACTATTCTATATCATGATTTATGAGCTGTGGTGAGATAATGATAGTTATCTCATTTTCTGTTCAACATGGTTAGCTCTTAGGGCAACAAGACAGGAAGATAAGTGTGCCCGAGGCTGCTCTTTTGTGAGACTTAAGTTGAGATGGTTCTTTGGCGTGCTGAGCCAGCTGATCTACGCACCATGACTGATTTTATTTCACCAAGCCAGATTTTCCTCTAGACAACAACAATGTAGACATGCATTTCTGACTGTATTTTGTTTGATTATTCTGTTATCACAGCTCTAGCTGGTGCATGCTGTATCATAGATAATTGCTTGTTCTGTCGTGCTAATTATTTGTACACATGTACATCTGTATGCTTGTTCGTTATGTTGCAAGTCTTTATCAGTTCGTGAGTCTGCCATCCTTTTTGTGGAGGAAACTGTAATGTAATGCTTTTGCAGGGAGGACCCCCTGTGACTGGGCTGTAAACATCCACGTTGGCACGTGGCACATCTTATAGATAGGAGGCGCATGACTGAGTATTTTGATAAATGAAGTGTAGTGTTATCATATCACAATTGCTTTGGGGTGATTTGCGTGCAACTATCGTCTTTAGGTTGGTCATTTCTAAATGGGTATGCTTCTTGTGCCAATATATCCGTGTTACTGATAAACGCCATTAGTTTTTCACTGTTTTTTAGAGGAATTAGTTTCTTTATTACTTGGTTCGTAGGTAATAATCAATCAAAGCCACTAAAAATGAACGCAAATGACGATAAGGAATACTCGGAGCAGAGTTATTGAACTTTTTAGAAATTGACAGGCATGTTTCAGGAATATGTTCATCGATCTATTTTATTTTATTTTTGAGGAAGGCGTGCAAGCTAGCGTCGAAATCTTTTGGAGTACAAACCATCATCCCGCAGCCGCTTTCTGGGCTCCAGGAGCATAACTGTAGGAAAAGGATAGATATGTCCAGAAGAGTGAGTAAAAATTTGATGCCAATTCTGTTTGTCTGGACACTCTCTCTAGTAGTACGTTAATGTTTCGTATAGATTTTTTTTTTTTATCTCACATAGTAAATGATCTGCTTTCATCTCCACAAGCATAGGTAGAGAGCTTGTTTATTGCCCCTTGTCTTTTTGCGTAAGTGAGTTTCGTTGACATTCGCTCTGTTCGGCAGGCTGGATTTCACCTGGTTCAATAGTATTCTGTGAGAGGGAATAAACCGAAAAAGAAGCCTCTCTTTCGATACTACTGCTGCATGCTTGTATAAATGCCTTTTTTTTTTCCTTTGGAAAGATCGAAATGCTAGGTCTCCATTATTACAACAGTAAAAGTGCTACTCCCCTTGCGGTAAATCGAAGTGCGTGACTACTTACTATTCGAGAACGTTGTTTTGTAGCCGCTGGATCTCATCTCAACGGACCAGCATGCCTGAAGCCCAAGTGCAAAGGGGAAATAAAGGCACAACCGCCGCGCACCTGCTCCCCTTGCGGCCGGCCTCGCATTCCCTGTATCAATCAACTCTCCGCCGCCGCCGCGGTTGCGCGCGGCCCCGTGATCGCCGTATCCCGTCCACCTCCGGCCGCGCCCTCTCGACTCCGCCCCCGACTCCGGCCGCGCCCTCTCGACTCCGCCCCCGACTCCGGCCGAGGTTATTTCCATCTCCTTCCTTTGCAGACCTTTGGCGAGCAAATCCATTGGTGCGTAGACCTTGGGCGGTCAAATACCTCAGATTATACTCACCGCCCTTTTCCATGCTATGCTCGAAACCCTAGGTTATGGCTCCAGATCCCTTTGACGCTTCCAGCTTGAAGTATAAGGGTAGGGTTCCCAAAGAGTGCTTTCTAGCCAAGCTCCCCGACTGGCTCCAGCACTGCAGCGATAATGTGGTATCACCTTCCCATGATTTGGCTGCCGAGGGCAATGTGAAGTACATAAGGGCATCGAAGAACAGGGAATTTTGCAGGGCTTGTAAGGCCTTTGCTCGCTACCGCCTTTCTCATCCTGCTGCTGGAGCACAAATACAGCTGAAGGTGGTCATCATGCCGTACATGCCACTGATAGATGCATATCAGATACACCAGCTTATCTCTGAGCCTGACGTGCTCCCCGATACTTTTGAGGACGTAGCCAAAAGTGTTAATTGTGGACAGAAAGCCCAACAGGATGACAAGATTTATCTGGGCCTGGGAACACTATTTGATAAGCCGAATGCAGAAGAAAACGAGGAAGACGAAGAGGAAGAAGTTGATTACAATGCAGCAGCTGCTAAGTGGGAAATGAAAAGGGGTTGTCTCTCAATAGATGAGTGTGGTGGTATTATGGAGTTTGTTGTTGTGAACTACAGTTTCCTCTGGTCAAAGGCTGAAAGATACTGCACATTCAGGTTCATTGCCTATCCACTCGAGGATATTCTTGGCCGGCTAGATACCTTCGACAAGCTGGTCCACAAACCTTCCCCACTGTTGCTTCATCAGTTTAATGATGAGGTTCAGAAGGCTAGGAAACAATTGATCTTCGCCATGTATATGAATGGTGAGTCATCCAACTGTATATCTTGTCTCTCAAATGTGTTTCTCAACATATGCCATGTTTCATTTTCTTTGCCATGCTTTAAACTCTTTCCCATGCTTACTGTTCCTTTTCTCCTTTCAGACCTGGACCCGCATGATGTCATTCGTTGCTTCTTCCCCTATATTCACGATCAGGTTTATCTGGATTGCGTCCTCTGCAAACCTGATTCAAATGCAAATGATGCTGATGATTCACCTGAGACAATGGGAAGGCTCTTTCAAGAATTGAATGGCCTTGGCTTGCAAGAATGTGATGCTACCATCAGCGTTGAGAATGCGCAGTACAACTTGATGAGACAAGAGGGATTTCTTGAGGAGTTTTTGCTAAAGTCAGGTACCATGAGGTCCTTCACACGATCAGAAGAACAGCTCAGGACCACAGTTCAGACCCTTCTGCAAAATCTTAAACTTGTCACTGCTGTGCCTACTTTGATTGGTGGTTAGTTTTTCGCACTTAGTATTTGTGTACTTTATTTCTGTATATTTTTCTGTCCCCAGTTCCTCACACAATTTATGTTTCTGTTTTCAGCATCATCAATGGTCTCGGATGAAGATTAAGAACTGCACTCAGGCCGAGGTTTTCCTAGAATGCCTTGAAGTCAGCGTGTTCATGAGCCCAGTAGGAGTAGAAAGAAGACAGACCAAGTCCACCTCTAGTTCATGTTACTTCCTATTAGAAATCCAATTTTGTAGTCAACTATGTTTTGTCGTGACATCGTAAGCTGAACCTGTGCCAGCATTCCTTGTGGCCCTCCTGCTATTGCAGAGACATATGTTACTCAAGTGTTTGTGATGCAGAAGTGGAAAAGGATTACTATGATTCTATTATTGTGCGCGGTGGTTTATTAGTTTTTTCAATTTATATCCAGTATATTGTTGTTTTCTTTTTGATTAACTTACAGAGAAAAGGTGCTTTGATGTTTAGACTCTGCAGGTTTCACATAAAGAGATAGATTGCTGGTAGAAGTGGACTATATCATTATGGTATGCATTCTTCCTTTGAGCATTTACAATTGTACTGGTGTAACTAGAGTTTTTGGGTTGATGAAACCCTGTGCTTCAAAAACTGGTATCTTCTGGTCCAGTCTTTTTATTGTACTTTTGTAAATCTGATGGTGACAAGGGAAGGCCCTTGAGAAAGAACCATAACGTGGTTTCTTGTATTGATGCTAACTAAATAAGTATCCGTTAGCTAGGGCTGTGATACAGTATTCTTGACATGTTATTTCACTGTTAGATGACCTTGCCGCTCCATGTTAGGTTACTTACAGATTCAATATATAAGAATCTTACAATGATAACAGAATTGCGCAGTATGCAGACAATAGAAATTCGAATTCTAATGAACCTTGGAGACTTCTTTGTGAGCATCAGGCAATGTCCCCTCTTTTCCTGGTGATCCTTAAGAATTTCTTGTGTTGTTTATGTCCTGAAATTGATGATATTAATGACCTGGCTTCATGAAAAATTACTAAATTTATATCTTGCGTGATTCTACATTTCTATTGTAATCCTGAGGTTATTAGGTTATTTTGAATAACTAATTGAGTTTTGACAGTTGACCTATGAAGGCATGTTACTATATGTTTAATTACTTATTTGACTTCTAATTAATCAGTTTAATCTATTCATCTCGTTTAGTACAAATTGATATTGTAGACTAGCAAATTTTTGAGTAATTTGTCTAATTGATTGTTGTAATGTGATGTGATGATTAGCATCAAGGCAAATACATGAGCATATTGTTGTAAAATGCAATGCCATCGGGCATGCGGGTTTACTAGAAACTTGAAGTAAGATTAATGGTCAGATTTGGATCCTTAATTATAAAGAAGCTGATATGCTGTTCACAGTTCATATGATCCGAAACTTTGGATTAGTGGATGATTGCCAAACCCACCTGCCCCTGCCACCAGAAACAATTGTCTTCAACTGTTACTGGTCCAAGCCGCCAGTAACAGTTGTATTTGTAACAACATAATTACATAAGAGTTGCGTATATCTTTGTTCAAGATGGCATAATCGTTAGATTATGTTGAAATGTTGATGCTTTATTTTGCGGGAAATTAGGCTTATATCTCTCATTGAACACCAAATATTGTTAAGTGGACATGACATGCATTTGTATCAGTGATTACATTGCCTAAATTTTAGCATCTTCTAGCAAACTGCTCATTTTGCACTGTTGAGTGTGTACTGCCATATCTTATTACCTTGTTTCCTTATGTCCGTTGCAGGTTCGTTTGGCAACAAGTGACCATGTCATTTGTGGTACCACATGTGACTGACGGTTAGTCAGGTATAGCATCTAGCCGCCGATGGCATGTCCTGATGTTTCCCTGAGAAAAGAAACTATCGATCTGCTGTTTATTTACTATATATATTCTCAGCAGTTTCGTTGGGTTACTCTTCATGTGCTTTGTTACCTGTGCTCTTCCCCACGAAATGCCTCCCAGCACACGTTGTCGCGCAGCACAGCCAGGTGTTGTGTACCTGTTGCATGTAGGACAGACCCTACATTTTCGACAGGCCAGGGTGCCTGTAGTTTAAAATGGCATTTGATGATTTGAAGAATAATTGAAATTGGACATTTGGCGGGATGCTAACAGAAGAGTTTTATCTTCATTAGTGACCTCAGTGACAGTGGCGGATGCAGCAGTATTTGAAACTTGGGTATTCCTAAATCCATATTAAAAAAATAATCCATCTATAGAAGTTAAATATAATTGAAAGCAATACGTTACCGATAATAGTAGTGAGCGTGAGTTGGGTATTCCTGGGAATACGGGTGAATACTCTTGGATCCGCCCCTGCTCAGTGATCGTCTTCCTGGCTGGATGGATAAACCAGGATGGCAAAGGTGGAATAATCTGAGATGGTACTCGGACCTTGTTTGACCTGTACAAGATTGATTGACACGGCTACCTTGCACAATGTGTCAACGTCAGTACTGTTATCTTCACTTTCCTCTTTCCTTGCATGTGCACCAACCAAAATCACGATCAGACCTGACCAACACGGCAACACAAGCATGTCATGTGGCTACTTGGACTGAAAGCTTGTGTGAGCCCTTGCTCCGTCTCGCCGGAACTCATACCGTAGATGCCTCGTCATGCAAAACGACATTCAATTCAATCCCAGCCGATCCTCGACCTGGCCGGCAATGCAAACGAGCGCATCAGTCAACTAGCAGCAAATTTTATTTGGCACGCCAAACTGTCTACCCAAATACAAGCTGCCGGCGACCTCGCCGGAGCCGAGAGTACCGAGGAGACCCACAAGCCACGGCCGTAGACCGACATCAGATCAGTAGCTTGACATATGTTTTTCGCGTTATGTCGTGGGCTCCTCCTCATCTCCTTACCGTCAATCGTCGGAGTTGCAGTACCGCTGTCGTGCTGCGGGATCTGCGGCCCTGGCCTGCAGATTGAAAACTGCACACACCGTCGGCGTGTAGATAGTAGCGTATGGATAGCACATTTATGTATTTTTTAATAAGGACCGCTTTAACCTTATAATTTTTTTAATTCCAAAACGTGTTTGACATGACTCTAACTCTAAACTCTATGTTGGAGTTGTACAAAACTAGACAAAAAATAATAGAGCAGTTCGGTTTTATGGGAGTTGTTGGAGTTTTATTCCAAACTCTAAAACTCTCAAAAAAAATTGTTCAAAAAAAAAAACTCTCAAAAATAAACTAGACACAGAGTTTGGAGTAAATTTCACTACTGCCACCGGTTACACCAGAAAACATTGATTCTATTTTTTTGCCGGACTAGTCCGTTCCCCAATCCTCTCATCTCCTCTCCTCCGACTCCCCGTGGCCCGCCGCCGCCGCCGCCCATCCCCAGTGGATCCGATCTTCTCTCTTTTACCCCAGTTCCACCAGATCGACAAAAAGATTGACGAGCGGCGGCCACAGCGGTAGCGGCGAGGCTCCAGGCGCTGCCCCGACGCCGACGGCCTGGGTCCAACGTGAGCCGCCACAACGCCTGCGAGCTCGTCATTGCAGTCGGCTTCTACTCCGATTAGCCACGGAATCTAGGGCTTCCTCCCCTAGCAAGACCGAGAGCCCCAATCGGCGAGGGGAGGCACTTCCACCTGTTGCAAACTGTGAGCCTTTGCCTTTTCTTCCCACCAGCTACACTTGATACTCTTCTTGCGTTCACATCCTCGTTTCCTCCACGGCGCGCATCTGAACATGGCCTTTCTAATCCCTGCCTTTACACTGAATGGGGAGAAATTTTGTCGAGAATTTTCAGTAGTTTTGTATTATAAACTTTTCAGTCAGTTGCTTGCTTGTTGTCAGATTGGCTGAATTTTGTTCGGATTGGGGATACCACAGGCTTCGGATAATTTGTTTCAGGTCACAATGTAGGTGGTCGGTAGTTCAGTTAATGTTTTTGTCATTATATACAGCGTTTCCTTACAAGGTTGAATATTTAGTTTTTTTAGATCCATCAGGAAAATTAAATGATGGCTTTCACCCTGAGAGGTGCAAAGGATCCATCTACACATAACAAGATATATCAGAATACTGCTCTTTATCTTTTCTCTCATTTAATATAAAGATCTTAAATTCTTAATCCTTAAGCTTTAATATGTAATAATATGCAGGATTTAAAAGTTCCAACTTCCAAGTAGAATTTGTTTCAAGAGGAGCTCATATTCTGATTACCTATTTCCTCTGCAGTTGGGGTACACACAGGATGGGATACTGCAGTTGAGGAGTGATTAAAGTGTGTCCTTATGACCTTTAAATTTCTATCTTGCGGACTAGGATATGCAAATTGCAATACTTGCATATGGCAGCTAAGGGATAGCTCCAGTAGCACTAGGATCAAATAAATCAAATAATCAACATTAGGAGACATGGACGTGTCACTGCTACAGTTGTTAGAAGAAAACTTCGGTTTCTGAGTGCCAAAAAACCATACGATGCTGTTAGCTAGGAATAGTGCTGGAGATAATTTTCTTCTGGAATACGATTTTCAGCTCACTTTCACACTCATATGTCTTCTTCTTCCCAAAAAAATTGAACTGTGTTAATGCAGTCTATGCCATTGTAGTGAAAAGCGAAATTCAAAGCATGGTCCACTGTTCTCAGTAGTCACCACTATTTTCTTTTTGTAATCAGTTAAAGAATATGGAGTGAAGTGCACGAGTGTTCCTTAAACTTGTCCCCTGTTCAAACTCTATGACAAGTTTAAGGATAGTTCATGTGTTTCACTCAAAAATATGCTAGAAAGGTTATCGATGAGTGTAGGCTGAGAAAGTTAGCCTAGAAATTGTCTAGCAAGCCTCTAGGTACTGAGGCCATAAAAATGTTCATGGCAATGGATTATTTTCTAATTTTATCGTTATATGCAGTTCTGGTAATATTATTCTGATGGTGAAAAAGAATGCCATCAGGGCTAGTGGGAAGGGATCAAAGATTGCAGGCGGTATGAGGAGCACTTTTAAAGCAACAAAATCTAAGGACCTTCAGCTTCACCATCTACCCTCGGTAAGTAACTTCATGATTTGAAGCATGTCAATGGACACAAGTGCATGCATAATTTCATATTCTTGGTGGCTGAAACACACCTAGGTGATCATTTGTATTGTTTTGTTCCTTCCACAGGATATTCTGTGTGGCATAATGTCACGATTGACATTAAAGGAAGCTATGCGGATGAGCATACTGTCTAGGAAATGGAGACGGCTTTGCAAATGCTATCCGAAGCTAGTGTTCACTAGAGCTACAATGCGCAACAATAATGCTATAGTTGGCCATAGAAAACCCATGCAATTAAGATTTATCAGGGGTGTCAACAACGTCATGCGGCAACTGAGGCCAACTAATTTGGATAAGTTTGTCATTAAGTTCGCACTTCGCAAAAGGCACACACTTCACATCAATAGATGGGTCAAGTTTTCTGCTGCGTCGAGGGCAAAGCATTTTGTTCTTGATTTGTGTCCTGGACAAAAAGTCAGTAAAGACACGGATGATACGTACAGCTTCCCACTAGATATTTTCAACGCCGATGGCTGTTCATGTGTCAAGCATCTTCGTCTGGGATTTGTCTTATTAACACTGCCTTCGAATTGTTGTGGTTTCAAAAACCTTAAGAAGCTCTCTCTACATAGGGTCAGAATTACAGGGGAACTTCAGGGCTTTCTACCAGAGTGCCCTGTTCTTGAGTGGTTAACCATCACATATATCAAATTGGTTGGGCTAACCATAAGCCAGCAGCTGGGTCGATTGCTTTTTCTTTGTGTTAAGTACTGTATTCTACAAAAGTTGAATATCCAAGCCCCAAACCTAGTTAAATTGGAGTATTCTGGTGATATAATACCTATTGTGCTCGGTGAACCTCTGAAGATATTAGAGGCAAAGATCCAATTGTGCTCATCCTTGGACTGTTTCGATTATGTCTTCTCTGAGCTTGTCAAGGCTCTTTCACATGCTCAATCTCTTTCCATAACCTTTTCAATTGAAACCGAGGTCAATAAAACATTGAATGTTGCCTTCATGATTCCATTTCTTCTCTGTATGACGTGGCCACGATTGTCTAACATTTACCATGCTTGTGTTTCAGGTGCAGGGATTTGTGAAAAATCCTTCCAGGCTGATCTATCTGAGGCATGTGGTCTTGAAGATTGACATTTCTGGGTGGTCGGAAACTAGTGCTGGAATTCTTCGTTTGGCTTACCTTTTGGAGTTAGCCCCTGTTTTGGAAGAACTAGTACTCCATGTAAGTGACAACAATGTTTGCCATATAATTGCCGCAGGCATGTCTCACTTGTCCTTTTTTTTTTCTGCTTTATAAATTGCATCAAGAAAAATATGGTGGGGGAATAAAACAATTAAATTCATTTTCGGTGACTTTTTCTGACGGTGTTTTTATGCAGATGTGTTGTTTTGGGCTAGCATCTTATGTTTGGGAGCCAAGTGAAGGTGGCTTTCAGCTTTGTCCCCATAGCCATCTTAAGACTGTCTGCATGACTGGATTTCACGGTTTCCATGGTCAGCTTGAGCTGGCGCTGTATATTCTTCGCAATGCTACTTGTCTAGAGCGTTTGATAATAGATCCAGTGATGAGGGATAACTCGTTTTCACTAGAGTCAGAACAAAGAGATATAGTTAGAGGCAGGCAGTTGGCCATGGATCATCTCTTGTTGAAGGGGTTTGATAAGGTTCTTCAAATTCTGTGAAGGTGAAACGAAGATAATATAATTTGCATTCATGTTCATTGATCTAGGGAGAGGAGATGAGCATCTGTAAGGAGGGAAAATAAAATTGAGCCATCTATGTATCTTTATTTGTATTTATACTACCTTCGTGTCCTGCCTGTGAACGAGAGATTGTTTCTTGTGTATTGAGTTATCACATGATTACAGTTATGTAAAGCAAATGCAAAACATGACTGAACTTGTTTTAGATTTTGTTGGCATGTTTCATAATGAATAGATTTTTTAGTGTTCCCTACAGATTTGCTGAGTCATGAGAGTACACTACAGACTTGATACCACCTGATATCTCTCAATGGTTCTCTTCTCTTGCCCGGCTGAGTGGGTTGGGTTCTCCCAAGTCCCAACAAAGGACTTCCTTCCCATCGCGGCTCTAGAAGACCTTCAAATCCGATTAAGCTGCTCTTTCATATCTATATTAGGTTTCAGCTATGAAAAATCTAATGACGAAGCATAGAGTTTTATAGTTTTTGGTATTCCTCACGATTGAGGTATCCTGGCTATCATGACCAGGATGTATTCAATGCTATAAAGCATGATCCTTACATTGTAGGCATTGGATTGGCAATTAAGTTTCTGAGTACAAAGTACTTTGGAGGATTCTGTGAACCTAGCAGAGATCTGAACGAAGTATGCACTATGCATGCTAACTGCTGCATCGGGTTGAGAAGCAAGATTCATGATCTGAGGATTACGATGGAGGATTGGAAGAGCTATTTGTCCTTGCCACCAAATTTAAAAAGATTGCGGACATCAGCTTGGAGGGTACCACAAAATTGCAGGTACAGCAATCGATATTCTACATTGAGTTCAGACAATATGATGTTCAGCTGGTTTCTGGCATGCTGTTTTAGTTGTATCTTGTATACAGTCATCTTAATTATTTATTTTGCAGTCTTTCATCATCGCACCGATATACCATACTGACTTGCTGAGGATCAAGAAAAGGGAGCGTTTATGTATTTTGATTGAAGGGTTAGTTCAAAGGTTGACTCCTAACCTTTTTTAGTGTATAGTTTTTTCCTTTTGCCAACTCTGGACTCGGGTATGTTAATTTCGTTTTTGCCTACAACATGACTCATGAGTGTTCAGTAATAGGTTCCTATGTTAGTCGCTGACCTGGATGATAAGTTTCAGTCATGCAAGACAAAGGCTAATTCATTTGTGCAAGTACTTGAACTTTTCGATTCTTTGAGAAGAACTGACAAATCTGCGAATGAGTTGCACCTCCTGATGCTATGCTTCTCATTGGAGCATGGAAGACTCAGCTGGCAGCTCCGAGCCTCCGTCCTTTTCGCTTCTCAGGTAAATGGATGTTCAGCTAAGCATGATAACCAGAGCTTTCGATTGCATTGACGATTGATTTGGATGGATGGCTCGGTTGCATAGGTGCAGATGCAATTGCTCCTGCTTGGATGAGCAGGGTGGCTTGAATTGCATCGACATGAGGAAAAAACATGTGGCTTGGATTGCATCGACATGAGGAAAAAAAAAGATGTGGCTTGGATTGCATCGACGATCATCATGTTTCTTTTCGCATGGTCTAAGCTTGAAGCGCCTTGCCCGCAAAAAAAAACTTGAAGCGCCAATTTTTTTTTGATGGGTTGAAGCTCCAATTTTGGTAGACGGCAAGATGTCACAAAAGGTGGACGGGTAAAAAATAACCATAGTATCATTACCCATTGGATAAATGCTCTGGATTTCATTGACAAGAATCAACATGTGCTTATTTCCATCCACCTGCTCCTGCAGTTACTTTACTTACACTAGTGTAGACAAGATCGCCAACAATCTGGGGAGTAAAACCACCGGTAGTCCCTCAGTCTTCGTTTCATCAAAATAATAGCATGGTTCGGCCTCTCTACTAACTGGTTACCCTTTTGCTGTTCTGTTCAGACTCTGGAAAAGATGCCTTGCAGAATGGAAGCGATGGGTCAGAAAACAAGTATACTTTCTTTTACAATACATATCTTAAACCTTAAACTGTGGTTTGATCCTTGCAAAAACAACTTCAGTTATTATCACACACTCAAACTCACCATGAGATCATGTAAAACTGCATTTGTGTGCCATATCTAATGATGTATTACAAACACATGCACAACAAATGCAGCTCATGCTTTGTTTTAAAAGAACATGGATAGGAAAGTCTTGTGTTTAGGTTTTAATTAATGTTCCAGTATTAACTTATTGGTTTTAGGCGATTACATGTTAGGACAAAGTTGTGTTGATTACTTGATTTGTTGCTTGTATTTCATCCTGCACTTCTGCATTCAAGTCATTTACAGAGTAACAGAGAGCTGTATGTGATATAGTTTTCAGCTCCGGAAAGTCAATCCTAAGCTTATAATCATTGATATGGATTATTTACAACATGATCGTTGCTTGTCTCAGCGAAGAACCATACAAACCCCTAATATGTGACTGCTACATTGACACCTTTGAACATCTTCATGGGCTTATACATTTATGTCTTATCATGTTCTTCTCCTTGCATAACAGATGTGCTATTTTTATACACAACATATACAATCTCTTGGCTCATGTTCCTGTGATGGATTATCAAAAGGAATCAACATTTGAAATGTGGAGTACTGTTGGTGAGTATTTCTTATTTGTTTGGCATTCTCAACTTGGATGTCATCTACAATAGTATTTCATGTATTCTTTTATACCTAGAAAATTACCCTCGTTTACATTATTTTATGGCTTGAAAAGTATGTCTGTATACATTCATGCATGCATGCACTAAGATGTTATTAGTGTTCTTACTCTTGGCTTTTGGTTTTGTGCTTCTGAAGGCCTGTCTTCTAAAAGAGAAAAGGACTCTTCTAACGTACTTTATACTTCAGAAAGTAAAGTGATATTTTTCAGCTCAGGCTCAAAATTTTTGGGTATTAAGAGTTGGACTTCTGTAGGACTCTTCTTCTACAGCGCACATCAAGAAAAAAATAAAATTGAAGTTTACCAAAGCATGGCTGTCCTTTCTCAAGTTACCACTACCACTTGATGTGTACAAGGAGGTAAAGCTGTTCTCGTCCAGTATAAGCACTTAAAAAGATGAAAATATTTTTTGTCAACTTTTGTTCATCTAAGTATTCATTGTTGGTATGGTTTCCTGCCTTGAGTTATGTTTTTCTGTTGACTTGCAGGTCCTTGCTTTAATTCATCAAAATGTCATACCATCAATGTCGAACCCTTCCATCTTATGGTAGGTTGTGGATTTCTGTATGATTTATGTACTAGTTCAACATTTCACTGACAGAAATCTTGTCACCTGTATGATTTTTTCTGCTGCAGTGATTTTTTGACTAGATCTTACGACATTGGTGGTGTAATCAGTGTGATGGCCTTACGTGGCCTTTTCATACTTATGACTCAACACGGTCTGGAATATCCAAAATTCTATGAAAAGCTTTATGCACTACTGACTCCAGCTGTTTTTATGGCAAAACACCGGTCAGTGTTCTTGCAAGTAAGTGGAAAAAGGATGACCTGCCTCATTGTGGTTCCTCTTCAAGTACAGTAGACCACATTTCATATGATGAATCAACTTCTGTGAACTGAAAAGGGTCAAAAAATTCCATTCTAATGTAAACATGTTTTTTTATCAAAGTCTTAAAATGACTGGAGCCATCCACACCTTGATTGCCAGCTTAGGCTGTAACTGTTTTTCAGGTGGAACAATCATGAAATGTACCATCTTAATGTGGCTCTAGCAGCTGACATAAATAATTATCCATGCGCAAGTAACCTACCAGCTGTGGTAGACTAAACTAGTAGTTTATAAGCTAATCCTGATGCTTGACAAACCTGAGAAACACCTTGGATTTTGTGTCCGTTGCTGCTCTTGTTGTGGACAAGGCTTATGATGGATGAGGAGCAAAGAGAAAGTCACCTTTGATTTTGTGATATAAATGTACCATACTACCGGACTGATCACATAGAAACATACAAGTTATCCATAATACATGCTGCTGAAACTTAAAATAGAATTTGCTTTCTTTTTGTAAATATGGCTATCTTATTCTTACCTTTTTAGTTTTGGTTATCATGCTGACACATGACTTGTGTTCTTGCAGCTTCTCGACACATGCCTGAAATCTTCTTATCTTCCGGCATATCTTGCCGCTGCATTTGCAAAAAGATTGAGCAGACTTGCTCTTTCAGTTCCACCAGCAGGAGCTCTTATTATTATTGCTTTAATTTTTTGGTCCATTGGGTATGTTAATTGATTCTGATGTGTATTTGTGTATCCATCGCTGTGCAGGCTTTGAGCTAACATATTTACTGCAGCCCTACAAGTATGTTCCTTTTGTTGTCTCACTAGATAATTCTAATGCTACGGATTTTCTTTCAGGAAGTGGATGAAAATGACAGCAATGCCAGAGGAGAAGCTAGTCAGCCTAAGAAGATTGGTGCTGACCCTTTTAACAATGATGAGGCAGACCCTGCAAAGTCTGGTCCAATGTGTGAGTATTTAATCATATTGAACATATGTTGTCTCATTTTATTTTCTTCGGTTCTGTCCCTTGCAATCCTAAGTGACAAGCAGTCACCTGAAAAATCATTCTCAAAGTATGACTTTTTTAAGATAACCAGCTTGATAGTTGGATGAAGGAATGAGGCAAACAGGAAACAATTCTGAAATTGAAAGAAGTAGACCTATGCATGAATTCCCATCATAAAGGTTTTTTTTTTTTGGACGTTCTTTATGTGGTATGCTGACACCTAATAAACCTACCATGAAGGGTAGCTAGAACCTATAGTTTTCTTAAAAAAATGTATAGCTTGGCTCATATGGTGCTGATACATTTTTTTTGTCTTTTATTATTTTATTATTTTTTTATTTAAAAAATATATAGAGGAAGCATGTTGCTGCTTATAGTTTTACCAATATACTTCTACCTTTACCAATATGCTTTCAGTTTCTTTTTGCTATAAAATATCCCGGTTGTCATGAAGTGTTAAGGTTTGTTTCTTTTGATGCATATCTTAAGGTGCCATCAACTAACACTGCAATCAGTGGGCAGCTGAAAACTGGTGGGAACTTAATGAAATGTCCCTTGACTGACACTATCCTGTTGCTTTGGCATTTTGGGACCCAACTAAATGACTATTCTATATCATGATTTATGAGCTGTGGTGAGATAATGATAGTTATCTCATTTTCTGTTCAACATGGTTAGCTCTTAGGGCAACAAGACAGGAAGATAAGTGTGCCCGAGGCTGCTCTTTTGTGAGACTTAAGTTGAGATGGTTCTTTGGCGTGCTGAGCCAGCTGATCTACGCACCATGACTGATTTTATTTCACCAAGCCAGATTTTCCTCTAGACAACAACAATGTAGACATGCATTTCTGACTGTATTTTGTTTGATTATTCTGTTATCACAGCTCTAGCTGGTGCATGCTGTATCATAGATAATTGCTTGTTCTGTCGTGCTAATTATTTGTACACATGTACATCTGTATGCTTGTTCGTTATGTTGCAAGTCTTTATCAGTTCGTGAGTCTGCCATCCTTTTTGTGGAGGAAACTGTAATGTAATGCTTTTGCAGGGAGGACCCCCTGTGACTGGGCTGTAAACATCCACGTTGGCACGTGGCACATCTTATAGATAGGAGGCGCATGACTGAGTATTTTGATAAATGAAGTGTAGTGTTATCATATCACAATTGCTTTGGGGTGATTTGCGTGCAACTATCGTCTTTAGGTTGGTCATTTCTAAATGGGTATGCTTCTTGTGCCAATATATCCGTGTTACTGATAAACGCCATTAGTTTTTCACTGTTTTTTAGAGGAATTAGTTTCTTTATTACTTGGTTCGTAGGTAATAATCAATCAAAGCCACTAAAAATGAACGCAAATGACGATAAGGAATACTCGGAGCAGAGTTATTGAACTTTTTAGAAATTGACAGGCATGTTTCAGGAATATGTTCATCGATCTATTTTATTTTATTTTTGAGGAAGGCGTGCAAGCTAGCGTCGAAATCTTTTGGAGTACAAACCATCATCCCGCAGCCGCTTTCTGGGCTCCAGGAGCATAACTGTAGGAAAAGGATAGATATGTCCAGAAGAGTGAGTAAAAATTTGATGCCAATTCTGTTTGTCTGGACACTCTCTCTAGTAGTACGTTAATGTTTCGTATAGATTTTTTTTTTATCTCACATAGTAAATGATCTGCTTTCATCTCCACAAGCATAGGTAGAGAGCTTGTTTATTGCCCCTTGTCTTTTTGCGTAAGTGAGTTTCGTTGACATTCGCTCTGTTCGGCAGGCTGGATTTCACCTGGTTCAATAGTATTCTGTGAGAGGGAATAAACCGAAAAAGAAGCCTCTCTTTCGATACTACTGCTGCATGCTTGTATAAATGCCTTTTTTTTTTCCTTTGGAAAGATCGAAATGCTAGGTCTCCATTATTACAACAGTAAAAGTGCTACTCCCCTTGCGGTAAATCGAAGTGCGTGACTACTTACTATTCGAGAACGTTGTTTTGTAGCCGCTGGATCTCATCTCAACGGACCAGCATGCCTGAAGCCCAAGTGCAAAGGGGAAATAAAGGCACAACCGCCGCGCACCTGCTCCCCTTGCGGCCGGCCTCGCATTCCCTGTATCAATCAACTCTCCGCCGCCGCCGCGGTTGCGCGCGGCCCCGTGATCGCCGTATCCCGTCCACCTCCGGCCGCGCCCTCTCGACTCCGCCCCCGACTCCGGCCGCGCCCTCTCGACTCCGCCCCCGACTCCGGCCGAGGTTATTTCCATCTCCTTCCTTTGCAGACCTTTGGCGAGCAAATCCATTGGTGCGTAGACCTTGGGCGGTCAAATACCTCAGATTATACTCACCGCCCTTTTCCATGCTATGCTCGAAACCCTAGGTTATGGCTCCAGATCCCTTTGACGCTTCCAGCTTGAAGTATAAGGGTAGGGTTCCCAAAGAGTGCTTTCTAGCCAAGCTCCCCGACTGGCTCCAGCACTGCAGCGATAATGTGGTATCACCTTCCCATGATTTGGCTGCCGAGGGCAATGTGAAGTACATAAGGGCATCGAAGAACAGGGAATTTTGCAGGGCTTGTAAGGCCTTTGCTCGCTACCGCCTTTCTCATCCTGCTGCTGGAGCACAAATACAGCTGAAGGTGGTCATCATGCCGTACATGCCACTGATAGATGCATATCAGATACACCAGCTTATCTCTGAGCCTGACGTGCTCCCCGATACTTTTGAGGACGTAGCCAAAAGTGTTAATTGTGGACAGAAAGCCCAACAGGATGACAAGATTTATCTGGGCCTGGGAACACTATTTGATAAGCCGAATGCAGAAGAAAACGAGGAAGACGAAGAGGAAGAAGTTGATTACAATGCAGCAGCTGCTAAGTGGGAAATGAAAAGGGGTTGTCTCTCAATAGATGAGTGTGGTGGTATTATGGAGTTTGTTGTTGTGAACTACAGTTTCCTCTGGTCAAAGGCTGAAAGATACTGCACATTCAGGTTCATTGCCTATCCACTCGAGGATATTCTTGGCCGGCTAGATACCTTCGACAAGCTGGTCCACAAACCTTCCCCACTGTTGCTTCATCAGTTTAATGATGAGGTTCAGAAGGCTAGGAAACAATTGATCTTCGCCATGTATATGAATGGTGAGTCATCCAACTGTATATCTTGTCTCTCAAATGTGTTTCTCAACATATGCCATGTTTCATTTTCTTTGCCATGCTTTAAACTCTTTCCCATGCTTACTGTTCCTTTTCTCCTTTCAGACCTGGACCCGCATGATGTCATTCGTTGCTTCTTCCCCTATATTCACGATCAGGTTTATCTGGATTGCGTCCTCTGCAAACCTGATTCAAATGCAAATGATGCTGATGATTCACCTGAGACAATGGGAAGGCTCTTTCAAGAATTGAATGGCCTTGGCTTGCAAGAATGTGATGCTACCATCAGCGTTGAGAATGCGCAGTACAACTTGATGAGACAAGAGGGATTTCTTGAGGAGTTTTTGCTAAAGTCAGGTACCATGAGGTCCTTCACACGATCAGAAGAACAGCTCAGGACCACAGTTCAGACCCTTCTGCAAAATCTTAAACTTGTCACTGCTGTGCCTACTTTGATTGGTGGTTAGTTTTTCGCACTTAGTATTTGTGTACTTTATTTCTGTATATTTTTCTGTCCCCAGTTCCTCACACAATTTATGTTTCTGTTTTCAGCATCATCAATGGTCTCGGATGAAGATTAAGAACTGCACTCAGGCCGAGGTTTTCCTAGAATGCCTTGAAGTCAGCGTGTTCATGAGCCCAGTAGGAGTAGAAAGAAGACAGACCAAGTCCACCTCTAGTTCATGTTACTTCCTATTAGAAATCCAATTTTGTAGTCAACTATGTTTTGTCGTGACATCGTAAGCTGAACCTGTGCCAGCATTCCTTGTGGCCCTCCTGCTATTGCAGAGACATATGTTACTCAAGTGTTTGTGATGCAGAAGTGGAAAAGGATTACTATGATTCTATTATTGTGCGCGGTGGTTTATTAGTTTTTTCAATTTATATCCAGTATATTGTTGTTTTCTTTTTGATTAACTTACAGAGAAAAGGTGCTTTGATGTTTAGACTCTGCAGGTTTCACATAAAGAGATAGATTGCTGGTAGAAGTGGACTATATCATTATGGTATGCATTCTTCCTTTGAGCATTTACAATTGTACTGGTGTAACTAGAGTTTTTGGGTTGATGAAACCCTGTGCTTCAAAAACTGGTATCTTCTGGTCCAGTCTTTTTATTGTACTTTTGTAAATCTGATGGTGACAAGGGAAGGCCCTTGAGAAAGAACCATAACGTGGTTTCTTGTATTGATGCTAACTAAATAAGTATCCGTTAGCTAGGGCTGTGATACAGTATTCTTGACATGTTATTTCACTGTTAGATGACCTTGCCGCTCCATGTTAGGTTACTTACAGATTCAATATATAAGAATCTTACAATGATAACAGAATTGCGCAGTATGCAGACAATAGAAATTCGAATTCTAATGAACCTTGGAGACTTCTTTGTGAGCATCAGGCAATGTCCCCTCTTTTCCTGGTGATCCTTAAGAATTTCTTGTGTTGTTTATGTCCTGAAATTGATGATATTAATGACCTGGCTTCATGAAAAATTACTAAATTTATATCTTGCGTGATTCTACATTTCTATTGTAATCCTGAGGTTATTAGGTTATTTTGAATAACTAATTGAGTTTTGACAGTTGACCTATGAAGGCATGTTACTATATGTTTAATTACTTATTTGACTTCTAATTAATCAGTTTAATCTATTCATCTCGTTTAGTACAAATTGATATTGTAGACTAGCAAATTTTTGAGTAATTTGTCTAATTGATTGTTGTAATGTGATGTGATGATTAGCATCAAGGCAAATACATGAGCATATTGTTGTAAAATGCAATGCCATCGGGCATGCGGGTTTACTAGAAACTTGAAGTAAGATTAATGGTCAGATTTGGATCCTTAATTATAAAGAAGCTGATATGCTGTTCACAGTTCATATGATCCGAAACTTTGGATTAGTGGATGATTGCCAAACCCACCTGCCCCTGCCACCAGAAACAATTGTCTTCAACTGTTACTGGTCCAAGCCGCCAGTAACAGTTGTATTTGTAACAACATAATTACATAAGAGTTGCGTATATCTTTGTTCAAGATGGCATAATCGTTAGATTATGTTGAAATGTTGATGCTTTATTTTGCGGGAAATTAGGCTTATATCTCTCATTGAACACCAAATATTGTTAAGTGGACATGACATGCATTTGTATCAGTGATTACATTGCCTAAATTTTAGCATCTTCTAGCAAACTGCTCATTTTGCACTGTTGAGTGTGTACTGCCATATCTTATTACCTTGTTTCCTTATGTCCGTTGCAGGTTCGTTTGGCAACAAGTGACCATGTCATTTGTGGTACCACATGTGACTGACGGTTAGTCAGGTATAGCATCTAGCCGCCGATGGCATGTCCTGATGTTTCCCTGAGAAAAGAAACTATCGATCTGCTGTTTATTTACTATATATATTCTCAGCAGTTTCGTTGGGTTACTCTTCATGTGCTTTGTTACCTGTGCTCTTCCCCACGAAATGCCTCCCAGCACACGTTGTCGCGCAGCACAGCCAGGTGTTGTGTACCTGTTGCATGTAGGACAGACCCTACATTTTCGACAGGCCAGGGTGCCTGTAGTTTAAAATGGCATTTGATGATTTGAAGAATAATTGAAATTGGACATTTGGCGGGATGCTAACAGAAGAGTTTTATCTTCATTAGTGACCTCAGTGACAGTGGCGGATGCAGCAGTATTTGAAACTTGGGTATTCCTAAATCCATATTGAAAAAATAATCCATCTATAGAAGTTAAATATAATTGAAAGCAATACGTTACCGATAATAGTAGTGAGCGTGAGTTGGGTATTCCTGGGAATACGGGTGAATACCCTTGGATCCGCCCCTGCTCAGTGATCGTCTTCCTGGCTGGATGGATAAACCAGGATGGCAAAGGTGGAATAATCTGAGATGGTACTCGGACCTTGTTTGACCTGTACAAGATTGATTGACACGGCTACCTTGCACAATGTGTCAACGTCAGTACTGTTATCTTCACTTTCCTCTTTCCTTGCATGTGCACCAACCAAAATCACGATCAGACCTGACCAACACGGCAACACAAGCATGTCATGTGGCTACTTGGACTGAAAGCTTGTGTGAGCCCTCGCTCCGTCTCGCCGGAACTCATACCGTAGATGCCTCGTCATGCAAAACGACATTCAATTCAATCCCAGCCGATCCTCGACCTGGCCGGCAATGCAAACGAGCGCATCAGTCAACTAGCAGCAAATTTTATTTGGCACGCCAAACTGTCTACCCAAATACAAGCTGCCGGCGACCTCGCCGGAGCCGAGAGTACCGAGGAGACCCACAAGCCACGGCCGTAGACCGACATCAGATCAGTAGCTTGACATATGTTTTTCGCGTTATGTCGTGGGCTCCTCCTCATCTCCTTACCGTCAATCGTCGGAGTTGCAGTACCGCTGTCGTGCTGCGGGATCTGCGGCCCTGGCCTGCAGATTGAAAACTGCACACACCGTCGGCGTGTAGATAGTAGCGTATGGATAGCACATTTATGTATTTTTTAATAAGGACCGCTTTAACCTTATAATTTTTTTAATTCCAAAACGTGTTTGACATGACTCTAACTCTAAACTCTATGTTGGAGTTGTACAAAACTAGACAAAAAATAATAGAGCAGTTCGGTTTTATGGGAGTTGTTGGAGTTTTATTCCAAACTCTAAAACTCTCAAAAAAAATTGTTCAAAAAAAAAAACTCTCAAAAATAAACTAGACACAGAGTTTGGAGTAAATTTCACTACTGCCACCGGTTACACCAGAAAACATTGATTCTATTTTTTTGCCGGACTAGTCCGTTCCCCAATCCTCTCATCTCCTCTCCTCCGACTCCCCGTGGCCCGCCGCCGCCGCCGCCCATCCCCAGTGGATCCGATCTTCTCTCTTTTACCCCAGTTCCACCAGATCGACAAAAAGATTGACGAGCGGCGGCCACAGCGGTAGCGGCGAGGCTCCAGGCGCTGCCCCGACGCCGACGGCCTGGGTCCAACGTGAGCCGCCACAACGCCTGCGAGCTCGTCATTGCAGTCGGCTTCTACTCCGATTAGCCACGGAATCTAGGGCTTCCTCCCCTAGCAAGACCGAGAGCCCCAATCGGCGAGGGGAGGCACTTCCACCTGTTGCAAACTGTGAGCCTTTGCCTTTTCTTCCCACCAGCTACACTTGATACTCTTCTTGCGTTCACATCCTCGTTTCCTCCACGGCGCGCATCTGAACATGGCCTTTCTAATCCCTGCCTTTACACTGAATGGGGAGAAATTTTGTCGAGAATTTTCAGTAGTTTTGTATTATAAACTTTTCAGTCAGTTGCTTGCTTGTTGTCAGATTGGCTGAATTTTGTTCGGATTGGGGATACCACAGGCTTCGGATAATTTGTTTCAGGTCACAATGTAGGTGGTCGGTAGTTCAGTTAATGTTTTTGTCATTATATACAGCGTTTCCTTACAAGGTTGAATATTTAGTTTTTTTAGATCCATCAGGAAAATTAAATGATGGCTTTCACCCTGAGAGGTGCAAAGGATCCATCTACACATAACAAGATATATCAGAATACTGCTCTTTATCTTTTCTCTCATTTAATATAAAGATCTTAAATTCTTAATCCTTAAGCTTTAATATGTAATAATATGCAGGATTTAAAAGTTCCAACTTCCAAGTAGAATTTGTTTCAAGAGGAGCTCATATTCTGATTACCTATTTCCTCTGCAGTTGGGGTACACACAGGATGGGATACTGCAGTTGAGGAGTGATTAAAGTGTGTCCTTATGACCTTTAAATTTCTATCTTGCGGACTAGGATATGCAAATTGCAATACTTGCATATGGCAGCTAAGGGATAGCTCCAGTAGCACTAGGATCAAATAAATCAAATAATCAACATTAGGAGACATGGACGTGTCACTGCTACAGTTGTTAGAAGAAAACTTCGGTTTCTGAGTGCCAAAAAACCATACGATGCTGTTAGCTAGGAATAGTGCTGGAGATAATTTTCTTCTGGAATACGATTTTCAGCTCACTTTCACACTCATATGTCTTCTTCTTCCCAAAAAAATTGAACTGTGTTAATGCAGTCTATGCCATTGTAGTGAAAAGCGAAATTCAAAGCATGGTCCACTGTTCTCAGTAGTCACCACTATTTTCTTTTTGTAATCAGTTAAAGAATATGGAGTGAAGTGCACGAGTGTTCCTTAAACTTGTCCCCTGTTCAAACTCTATGACAAGTTTAAGGATAGTTCATGTGTTTCACTCAAAAATATGCTAGAAAGGTTATCGATGAGTGTAGGCTGAGAAAGTTAGCCTAGAAATTGTCTAGCAAGCCTCTAGGTACTGAGGCCATAAAAATGTTCATGGCAATGGATTATTTTCTAATTTTATCGTTATATGCAGTTCTGGTAATATTATTCTGATGGTGAAAAAGAATGCCATCAGGGCTAGTGGGAAGGGATCAAAGATTGCAGGCGGTATGAGGAGCACTTTTAAAGCAACAAAATCTAAGGACCTTCAGCTTCACCATCTACCCTCGGTAAGTAACTTCATGATTTGAAGCATGTCAATGGACACAAGTGCATGCATAATTTCATATTCTTGGTGGCTGAAACACACCTAGGTGATCATTTGTATTGTTTTGTTCCTTCCACAGGATATTCTGTGTGGCATAATGTCACGATTGACATTAAAGGAAGCTATGCGGATGAGCATACTGTCTAGGAAATGGAGACGGCTTTGCAAATGCTATCCGAAGCTAGTGTTCACTAGAGCTACAATGCGCAACAATAATGCTATAGTTGGCCATAGAAAACCCATGCAATTAAGATTTATCAGGGGTGTCAACAACGTCATGCGGCAACTGAGGCCAACTAATTTGGATAAGTTTGTCATTAAGTTCGCACTTCGCAAAAGGCACACACTTCACATCAATAGATGGGTCAAGTTTTCTGCTGCGTCGAGGGCAAAGCATTTTGTTCTTGATTTGTGTCCTGGACAAAAAGTCAGTAAAGACACGGATGATACGTACAGCTTCCCACTAGATATTTTCAACGCCGATGGCTGTTCATGTGTCAAGCATCTTCGTCTGGGATTTGTCTTATTAACACTGCCTTCGAATTGTTGTGGTTTCAAAAACCTTAAGAAGCTCTCTCTACATAGGGTCAGAATTACAGGGGAACTTCAGGGCTTTCTACCAGAGTGCCCTGTTCTTGAGTGGTTAACCATCACATATATCAAATTGGTTGGGCTAACCATAAGCCAGCAGCTGGGTCGATTGCTTTTTCTTTGTGTTAAGTACTGTATTCTACAAAAGTTGAATATCCAAGCCCCAAACCTAGTTAAATTGGAGTATTCTGGTGATATAATACCTATTGTGCTCGGTGAACCTCTGAAGATATTAGAGGCAAAGATCCAATTGTGCTCATCCTTGGACTGTTTCGATTATGTCTTCTCTGAGCTTGTCAAGGCTCTTTCACATGCTCAATCTCTTTCCATAACCTTTTCAATTGAAACCGAGGTCAATAAAACATTGAATGTTGCCTTCATGATTCCATTTCTTCTCTGTATGACGTGGCCACGATTGTCTAACATTTACCATGCTTGTGTTTCAGGTGCAGGGATTTGTGAAAAATCCTTCCAGGCTGATCTATCTGAGGCATGTGGTCTTGAAGATTGACATTTCTGGGTGGTCGGAAACTAGTGCTGGAATTCTTCGTTTGGCTTACCTTTTGGAGTTAGCCCCTGTTTTGGAAGAACTAGTACTCCATGTAAGTGACAACAATGTTTGCCATATAATTGCCGCAGGCATGTCTCACTTGTCCTTTTTTTTTTCTGCTTTATAAATTGCATCAAGAAAAATATGGTGGGGGAATAAAACAATTAAATTCATTTTCGGTGACTTTTTCTGACGGTGTTTTTATGCAGATGTGTTGTTTTGGGCTAGCATCTTATGTTTGGGAGCCAAGTGAAGGTGGCTTTCAGCTTTGTCCCCATAGCCATCTTAAGACTGTCTGCATGACTGGATTTCACGGTTTCCATGGTCAGCTTGAGCTGGCGCTGTATATTCTTCGCAATGCTACTTGTCTAGAGCGTTTGATAATAGATCCAGTGATGAGGGATAACTCGTTTTCACTAGAGTCAGAACAAAGAGATATAGTTAGAGGCAGGCAGTTGGCCATGGATCATCTCTTGTTGAAGGGGTTTGATAAGGTTCTTCAAATTCTGTGAAGGTGAAACGAAGATAATATAATTTGCATTCATGTTCATTGATCTAGGGAGAGGAGATGAGCATCTGTAAGGAGGGAAAATAAAATTGAGCCATCTATGTATCTTTATTTGTATTTATACTACCTTCGTGTCCTGCCTGTGAACGAGAGATTGTTTCTTGTGTATTGAGTTATCACATGATTACAGTTATGTAAAGCAAATGCAAAACATGACTGAACTTGTTTTAGATTTTGTTGGCATGTTTCATAATGAATAGATTTTTTAGTGTTCCCTACAGATTTGCTGAGTCATGAGAGTACACTACAGACTTGATACCACCTGATATCTCTCAATGGTTCTCTTCTCTTGCCCGGCTGAGTGGGTTGGGTTCTCCCAAGTCCCAACAAAGGACTTCCTTCCCATCGCGGCTCTAGAAGACCTTCAAATCCGATTAAGCTGCTCTTTCATATCTATATTAGGTTTCAGCTATGAAAAATCTAATGACGAAGCATAGAGTTTTATAGTTTTTGGTATTCCTCACGATTGAGGTATCCTGGCTATCATGACCAGGATGTATTCAATGCTATAAAGCATGATCCTTACATTGTAGGCATTGGATTGGCAATTAAGTTTCTGAGTACAAAGTACTTTGGAGGATTCTGTGAACCTAGCAGAGATCTGAACGAAGTATGCACTATGCATGCTAACTGCTGCATCGGGTTGAGAAGCAAGATTCATGATCTGAGGATTACGATGGAGGATTGGAAGAGCTATTTGTCCTTGCCACCAAATTTAAAAAGATTGCGGACATCAGCTTGGAGGGTACCACAAAATTGCAGGTACAGCAATCGATATTCTACATTGAGTTCAGACAATATGATGTTCAGCTGGTTTCTGGCATGCTGTTTTAGTTGTATCTTGTATACAGTCATCTTAATTATTTATTTTGCAGTCTTTCATCATCGCACCGATATACCATACTGACTTGCTGAGGATCAAGAAAAGGGAGCGTTTATGTATTTTGATTGAAGGGTTAGTTCAAAGGTTGACTCCTAACCTTTTTTAGTGTATAGTTTTTTCCTTTTGCCAACTCTGGACTCGGGTATGTTAATTTCGTTTTTGCCTACAACATGACTCATGAGTGTTCAGTAATAGGTTCCTATGTTAGTCGCTGACCTGGATGATAAGTTTCAGTCATGCAAGACAAAGGCTAATTCATTTGTGCAAGTACTTGAACTTTTCGATTCTTTGAGAAGAACTGACAAATCTGCGAATGAGTTGCACCTCCTGATGCTATGCTTCTCATTGGAGCATGGAAGACTCCGCTGGCAGCTCCGAGCCTCCGTCCTTTTCGCTTCTCAGGTAAATGGATGTTCAGCTAAGCATGATAACCAGAGCTTTCGATTGCATTGACGATTGATTTGGATGGATGGCTCGGTTGCATAGGTGCAGATGCAATTGCTCCTGCTTGGATGAGCAGGGTGGCTTGAATTGCATCGACATGAGGAAAAAACATGTGGCTTGGATTGCATCGACATGAGGAAAAAAAAAGATGTGGCTTGGATTGCATCGACGATCATCATGTTTCTTTTCGCATGGTCTAAGCTTGAAGCGCCTTGCCCGCAAAAAAAAACTTGAAGCGCCAATTTTTTTTTGATGGGTTGAAGCTCCAATTTTGGTAGACGGCAAGATGTCACAAAAGGTGGACGGGTAAAAAATAACCATAGTATCATTACCCATTGGATAAATGCTCTGGATTTCATTGACAAGAATCAACATGTGCTTATTTCCATCCACCTGCTCCTGCAGTTACTTTACTTACACTAGTGTAGACAAGATCGCCAACAATCTGGGGAGTAAAACCACCGGTAGTCCCTCAGTCTTCGTTTCATCAAAATAATAGCATGGTTCGGCCTCTCTACTAACTGGTTACCCTTTTGCTGTTCTGTTCAGACTCTGGAAAAGATGCCTTGCAGAATGGAAGCGATGGGTCAGAAAACAAGTATACTTTCTTTTACAATACATATCTTAAACCTTAAACTGTGGTTTGATCCTTGCAAAAACAACTTCAGTTATTATCACACACTCAAACTCACCATGAGATCATGTAAAACTGCATTTGTGTGCCATATCTAATGATGTATTACAAACACATGCACAACAAATGCAGCTCATGCTTTGTTTTAAAAGAACATGGATAGGAAAGTCTTGTGTTTAGGTTTTAATTAATGTTCCAGTATTAACTTATTGGTTTTAGGCGATTACATGTTAGGACAAAGTTGTGTTGATTACTTGATTTGTTGCTTGTATTTCATCCTGCACTTCTGCATTCAAGTCATTTACAGAGTAACAGAGAGCTGTATGTGATATAGTTTTCAGCTCCGGAAAGTCAATCCTAAGCTTATAATCATTGATATGGATTATTTACAACATGATCGTTGCTTGTCTCAGCGAAGAACCATACAAACCCCTAATATGTGACTGCTACATTGACACCTTTGAACATCTTCATGGGCTTATACATTTATGTCTTATCATGTTCTTCTCCTTGCATAACAGATGTGCTATTTTTATACACAACATATACAATCTCTTGGCTCATGTTCCTGTGATGGATTATCAAAAGGAATCAACATTTGAAATGTGGAGTACTGTTGGTGAGTATTTCTTATTTGTTTGGCATTCTCAACTTGGATGTCATCTACAATAGTATTTCATGTATTCTTTTATACCTAGAAAATTACCCTCGTTTACATTATTTTATGGCTTGAAAAGTATGTCTGTATACATTCATGCATGCATGCACTAAGATGTTATTAGTGTTCTTACTCTTGGCTTTTGGTTTTGTGCTTCTGAAGGCCTGTCTTCTAAAAGAGAAAAGGACTCTTCTAACGTACTTTATACTTCAGAAAGTAAAGTGATATTTTTCAGCTCAGGCTCAAAATTTTTGGGTATTAAGAGTTGGACTTCTGTAGGACTCTTCTTCTACAGCGCACATCAAGAAAAAAATAAAATTGAAGTTTACCAAAGCATGGCTGTCCTTTCTCAAGTTACCACTACCACCTGATGTGTACAAGGAGGTAAAGCTGTTCTCGTCCAGTATAAGCACTTAAAAAGATGAAAATATTTTTTGTCAACTTTTGTTCATCTAAGTATTCATTGTTGGTATGGTTTCCTGCCTTGAGTTATGTTTTTCTGTTGACTTGCAGGTCCTTGCTTTAATTCATCAAAATGTCATACCATCAATGTCGAACCCTTCCATCTTATGGTAGGTTGTGGATTTCTGTATGATTTATGTACTAGTTCAACATTTCACTGACAGAAATCTTGTCACCTGTATGATTTTTTCTGCTGCAGTGATTTTTTGACTAGATCTTACGACATTGGTGGTGTAATCAGTGTGATGGCCTTACGTGGCCTTTTCATACTTATGACTCAACACGGTCTGGAATATCCAAAATTCTATGAAAAGCTTTATGCACTACTGACTCCAGCTGTTTTTATGGCAAAACACCGGTCAGTGTTCTTGCAAGTAAGTGGAAAAAGGATGACCTGCCTCATTGTGGTTCCTCTTCAAGTACAGTAGACCACATTTCATATGATGAATCAACTTCTGTGAACTGAAAAGGGTCAAAAAATTCCATTCTAATGTAAACATGTTTTTTTATCAAAGTCTTAAAATGACTGGAGCCATCCACACCTTGATTGCCAGCTTAGGCTGTAACTGTTTTTCAGGTGGAACAATCATGAAATGTACCATCTTAATGTGGCTCTAGCAGCTGACATAAATAATTATCCATGCGCAAGTAACCTACCAGCTGTGGTAGACTAAACTAGTAGTTTATAAGCTAATCCTGATGCTTGACAAACCTGAGAAACACCTTGGATTTTGTGTCCGTTGCTGCTCTTGTTGTGGACAAGGCTTATGATGGATGAGGAGCAAAGAGAAAGTCACCTTTGATTTTGTGATATAAATGTACCATACTACCGGACTGATCACATAGAAACATACAAGTTATCCATAATACATGCTGCTGAAACTTAAAATAGAATTTGCTTTCTTTTTGTAAATATGGCTATCTTATTCTTACCTTTTTAGTTTTGGTTATCATGCTGACACATGACTTGTGTTCTTGCAGCTTCTCGACACATGCCTGAAATCTTCTTATCTTCCGGCATATCTTGCCGCTGCATTTGCAAAAAGATTGAGCAGACTTGCTCTTTCAGTTCCACCAGCAGGAGCTCTTATTATTATTGCTTTAATTTTTTGGTCCATTGGGTATGTTAATTGATTCTGATGTGTATTTGTGTATCCATCGCTGTGCAGGCTTTGAGCTAACATATTTACTGCAGCCCTACAAGTATGTTCCTTTTGTTGTCTCACTAGATAATTCTAATGCTACGGATTTTCTTTCAGGAAGTGGATGAAAATGACAGCAATGCCAGAGGAGAAGCTAGTCAGCCTAAGAAGATTGGTGCTGACCCTTTTAACAATGATGAGGCAGGCCCTGCAAAGTCTGGTCCAATGTGTGAGTATTTAATCATATTGAACATATGTTGTCTCATTTTATTTTCTTCGGTTCTGTCCCTTGCAATCCTAAGTGACAAGCAGTCACCTGAAAAATCATTCTCAAAGTATGACTTTTTTAAGATAACCAGCTTGATAGTTGGATGAAGGAATGAGGCAAACAGGAAACAATTCTGAAATTGAAAGAAGTAGACCTATGCATGAATTCCCATCATAAAGGTTTTTTTTTTTTGGACGTTCTTTATGTGGTATGCTGACACCTAATAAACCTACCATGAAGGGTAGCTAGAACCTATAGTTTTCTTAAAAAAATGTATAGCTTGGCTCATATGGTGCTGATACATTTTTTTTGTCTTTTATTATTTTATTATTTTTTTATTTAAAAAATATATAGAGGAAGCATGTTGCTGCTTATAGTTTTACCAATATACTTCTACCTTTACCAATATGCTTTCAGTTTCTTTTTGCTATAAAATATCCCGGTTGTCATGAAGTGTTAAGGTTTGTTTCTTTTGATGCATATCTTAAGGTGCCATCAACTAACACTGCAATCAGTGGGCAGCTGAAAACTGGTGGGAACTTAATGAAATGTCCCTTGACTGACACTATCCTGTTGCTTTGGCATTTTGGGACCCAACTAAATGACTATTCTATATCATGATTTATGAGCTGTGGTGAGATAATGATAGTTATCTCATTTTCTGTTCAACATGGTTAGCTCTTAGGGCAACAAGACAGGAAGATAAGTGTGCCCGAGGCTGCTCTTTTGTGAGACTTAAGTTGAGATGGTTCTTTGGCGTGCTGAGCCAGCTGATCTACGCACCATGACTGATTTTATTTCACCAAGCCAGATTTTCCTCTAGACAACAACAATGTAGACATGCATTTCTGACTGTATTTTGTTTGATTATTCTGTTATCACAGCTCTAGCTGGTGCATGCTGTATCATAGATAATTGCTTGTTCTGTCGTGCTAATTATTTGTACACATGTACATCTGTATGCTTGTTCGTTATGTTGCAAGTCTTTATCAGTTCGTGAGTCTGCCATCCTTTTTGTGGAGGAAACTGTAATGTAATGCTTTTGCAGGGAGGACCCCCTGTGACTGGGCTGTAAACATCCACGTTGGCACGTGGCACATCTTATAGATAGGAGGCGCATGACTGAGTATTTTGATAAATGAAGTGTAGTGTTATCATATCACAATTGCTTTGGGGTGATTTGCGTGCAACTATCGTCTTTAGGTTGGTCATTTCTAAATGGGTATGCTTCTTGTGCCAATATATCCGTGTTACTGATAAACGCCATTAGTTTTTCACTGTTTTTTAGAGGAATTAGTTTCTTTATTACTTGGTTCGTAGGTAATAATCAATCAAAGCCACTAAAAATGAACGCAAATGACGATAAGGAATACTCGGAGCAGAGTTATTGAACTTTTTAGAAATTGACAGGCATGTTTCAGGAATATGTTCATCGATCTATTTTATTTTATTTTTGAGGAAGGCGTGCAAGCTAGCGTCGAAATCTTTTGGAGTACAAACCATCATCCCGCAGCCGCTTTCTGGGCTCCAGGAGCATAACTGTAGGAAAAGGATAGATATGTCCAGAAGAGTGAGTAAAAATTTGATGCCAATTCTGTTTGTCTGGACACTCTCTCTAGTAGTACGTTAATGTTTCGTATAGATTTTTTTTTTTTATCTCACATAGTAAATGATCTGCTTTCATCTCCACAAGCATAGGTAGAGAGCTTGTTTATTGCCCCTTGTCTTTTTGCGTAAGTGAGTTTCGTTGACATTCGCTCTGTTCGGCAGGCTGGATTTCACCTGGTTCAATAGTATTCTGTGAGAGGGAATAAACCGAAAAAGAAGCCTCTCTTTCGATACTACTGCTGCATGCTTGTATAAATGCCTTTTTTTTTTCCTTTGGAAAGATCGAAATGCTAGGTCTCCATTATTACAACAGTAAAAGTGCTACTCCCCTTGCGGTAAATCGAAGTGCGTGACTACTTACTATTCGAGAACGTTGTTTTGTAGCCGCTGGATCTCATCTCAACGGACCAGCATGCCTGAAGCCCAAGTGCAAAGGGGAAATAAAGGCACAACCGCCGCGCACCTGCTCCCCTTGCGGCCGGCCTCGCATTCCCTGTATCAATCAACTCTCCGCCGCCGCCGCGGTTGCGCGCGGCCCCGTGATCGCCGTATCCCGTCCACCTCCGGCCGCGCCCTCTCGACTCCGCCCCCGACTCCGGCCGCGCCCTCTCGACTCCGCCCCCGACTCCGGCCGAGGTTATTTCCATCTCCTTCCTTTGCAGACCTTTGGCGAGCAAATCCATTGGTGCGTAGACCTTGGGCGGTCAAATACCTCAGATTATACTCACCGCCCTTTTCCATGCTATGCTCGAAACCCTAGGTTATGGCTCCAGATCCCTTTGACGCTTCCAGCTTGAAGTATAAGGGTAGGGTTCCCAAAGAGTGCTTTCTAGCCAAGCTCCCCGACTGGCTCCAGCACTGCAGCGATAATGTGGTATCACCTTCCCATGATTTGGCTGCCGAGGGCAATGTGAAGTACATAAGGGCATCGAAGAACAGGGAATTTTGCAGGGCTTGTAAGGCCTTTGCTCGCTACCGCCTTTCTCATCCTGCTGCTGGAGCACAAATACAGCTGAAGGTGGTCATCATGCCGTACATGCCACTGATAGATGCATATCAGATACACCAGCTTATCTCTGAGCCTGACGTGCTCCCCGATACTTTTGAGGACGTAGCCAAAAGTGTTAATTGTGGACAGAAAGCCCAACAGGATGACAAGATTTATCTGGGCCTGGGAACACTATTTGATAAGCCGAATGCAGAAGAAAACGAGGAAGACGAAGAGGAAGAAGTTGATTACAATGCAGCAGCTGCTAAGTGGGAAATGAAAAGGGGTTGTCTCTCAATAGATGAGTGTGGTGGTATTATGGAGTTTGTTGTTGTGAACTACAGTTTCCTCTGGTCAAAGGCTGAAAGATACTGCACATTCAGGTTCATTGCCTATCCACTCGAGGATATTCTTGGCCGGCTAGATACCTTCGACAAGCTGGTCCACAAACCTTCCCCACTGTTGCTTCATCAGTTTAATGATGAGGTTCAGAAGGCTAGGAAACAATTGATCTTCGCCATGTATATGAATGGTGAGTCATCCAACTGTATATCTTGTCTCTCAAATGTGTTTCTCAACATATGCCATGTTTCATTTTCTTTGCCATGCTTTAAACTCTTTCCCATGCTTACTGTTCCTTTTCTCCTTTCAGACCTGGACCCGCATGATGTCATTCGTTGCTTCTTCCCCTATATTCACGATCAGGTTTATCTGGATTGCGTCCTCTGCAAACCTGATTCAAATGCAAATGATGCTGATGATTCACCTGAGACAATGGGAAGGCTCTTTCAAGAATTGAATGGCCTTGGCTTGCAAGAATGTGATGCTACCATCAGCGTTGAGAATGCGCAGTACAACTTGATGAGACAAGAGGGATTTCTTGAGGAGTTTTTGCTAAAGTCAGGTACCATGAGGTCCTTCACACGATCAGAAGAACAGCTCAGGACCACAGTTCAGACCCTTCTGCAAAATCTTAAACTTGTCACTGCTGTGCCTACTTTGATTGGTGGTTAGTTTTTCGCACTTAGTATTTGTGTACTTTATTTCTGTATATTTTTCTGTCCCCAGTTCCTCACACAATTTATGTTTCTGTTTTCAGCATCATCAATGGTCTCGGATGAAGATTAAGAACTGCACTCAGGCCGAGGTTTTCCTAGAATGCCTTGAAGTCAGCGTGTTCATGAGCCCAGTAGGAGTAGAAAGAAGACAGACCAAGTCCACCTCTAGTTCATGTTACTTCCTATTAGAAATCCAATTTTGTAGTCAACTATGTTTTGTCGTGACATCGTAAGCTGAACCTGTGCCAGCATTCCTTGTGGCCCTCCTGCTATTGCAGAGACATATGTTACTCAAGTGTTTGTGATGCAGAAGTGGAAAAGGATTACTATGATTCTATTATTGTGCGCGGTGGTTTATTAGTTTTTTCAATTTATATCCAGTATATTGTTGTTTTCTTTTTGATTAACTTACAGAGAAAAGGTGCTTTGATGTTTAGACTCTGCAGGTTTCACATAAAGAGATAGATTGCTGGTAGAAGTGGACTATATCATTATGGTATGCATTCTTCCTTTGAGCATTTACAATTGTACTGGTGTAACTAGAGTTTTTGGGTTGATGAAACCCTGTGCTTCAAAAACTGGTATCTTCTGGTCCAGTCTTTTTATTGTACTTTTGTAAATCTGATGGTGACAAGGGAAGGCCCTTGAGAAAGAACCATAACGTGGTTTCTTGTATTGATGCTAACTAAATAAGTATCCGTTAGCTAGGGCTGTGATACAGTATTCTTGACATGTTATTTCACTGTTAGATGACCTTGCCGCTCCATGTTAGGTTACTTACAGATTCAATATATAAGAATCTTACAATGATAACAGAATTGCGCAGTATGCAGACAATAGAAATTCGAATTCTAATGAACCTTGGAGACTTCTTTGTGAGCATCAGGCAATGTCCCCTCTTTTCCTGGTGATCCTTAAGAATTTCTTGTGTTGTTTATGTCCTGAAATTGATGATATTAATGACCTGGCTTCATGAAAAATTACTAAATTTATATCTTGCGTGATTCTACATTTCTATTGTAATCCTGAGGTTATTAGGTTATTTTGAATAACTAATTGAGTTTTGACAGTTGACCTATGAAGGCATGTTACTATATGTTTAATTACTTATTTGACTTCTAATTAATCAGTTTAATCTATTCATCTCGTTTAGTACAAATTGATATTGTAGACTAGCAAATTTTTGAGTAATTTGTCTAATTGATTGTTGTAATGTGATGTGATGATTAGCATCAAGGCAAATACATGAGCATATTGTTGTAAAATGCAATGCCATCGGGCATGCGGGTTTACTAGAAACTTGAAGTAAGATTAATGGTCAGATTTGGATCCTTAATTATAAAGAAGCTGATATGCTGTTCACAGTTCATATGATCCGAAACTTTGGATTAGTGGATGATTGCCAAACCCACCTGCCCCTGCCACCAGAAACAATTGTCTTCAACTGTTACTGGTCCAAGCCGCCAGTAACAGTTGTATTTGTAACAACATAATTACATAAGAGTTGCGTATATCTTTGTTCAAGATGGCATAATCGTTAGATTATGTTGAAATGTTGATGCTTTATTTTGCGGGAAATTAGGCTTATATCTCTCATTGAACACCAAATATTGTTAAGTGGACATGACATGCATTTGTATCAGTGATTACATTGCCTAAATTTTAGCATCTTCTAGCAAACTGCTCATTTTGCACTGTTGAGTGTGTACTGCCATATCTTATTACCTTGTTTCCTTATGTCCGTTGCAGGTTCGTTTGGCAACAAGTGACCATGTCATTTGTGGTACCACATGTGACTGACGGTTAGTCAGGTATAGCATCTAGCCGCCGATGGCATGTCCTGATGTTTCCCTGAGAAAAGAAACTATCGATCTGCTGTTTATTTACTATATATATTCTCAGCAGTTTCGTTGGGTTACTCTTCATGTGCTTTGTTACCTGTGCTCTTCCCCACGAAATGCCTCCCAGCACACGTTGTCGCGCAGCACAGCCAGGTGTTGTGTACCTGTTGCATGTAGGACAGACCCTACATTTTCGACAGGCCAGGGTGCCTGTAGTTTAAAATGGCATTTGATGATTTGAAGAATAATTGAAATTGGACATTTGGCGGGATGCTAACAGAAGAGTTTTATCTTCATTAGTGACCTCAGTGACAGTGGCGGATGCAGCAGTATTTGAAACTTGGGTATTCCTAAATCCATATTAAAAAAATAATCCATCTATAGAAGTTAAATATAATTGAAAGCAATACGTTACCGATAATAGTAGTGAGCGTGAGTTGGGTATTCCTGGGAATACGGGTGAATACTCTTGGATCCGCCCCTGCTCAGTGATCGTCTTCCTGGCTGGATGGATAAACCAGGATGGCAAAGGTGGAATAATCTGAGATGGTACTCGGACCTTGTTTGACCTGTACAAGATTGATTGACACGGCTACCTTGCACAATGTGTCAACGTCAGTACTGTTATCTTCACTTTCCTCTTTCCTTGCATGTGCACCAACCAAAATCACGATCAGACCTGACCAACACGGCAACACAAGCATGTCATGTGGCTACTTGGACTGAAAGCTTGTGTGAGCCCTTGCTCCGTCTCGCCGGAACTCATACCGTAGATGCCTCGTCATGCAAAACGACATTCAATTCAATCCCAGCCGATCCTCGACCTGGCCGGCAATGCAAACGAGCGCATCAGTCAACTAGCAGCAAATTTTATTTGGCACGCCAAACTGTCTACCCAAATACAAGCTGCCGGCGACCTCGCCGGAGCCGAGAGTACCGAGGAGACCCACAAGCCACGGCCGTAGACCGACATCAGATCAGTAGCTTGACATATGTTTTTCGCGTTATGTCGTGGGCTCCTCCTCATCTCCTTACCGTCAATCGTCGGAGTTGCAGTACCGCTGTCGTGCTGCGGGATCTGCGGCCCTGGCCTGCAGATTGAAAACTGCACACACCGTCGGCGTGTAGATAGTAGCGTATGGATAGCACATTTATGTATTTTTTAATAAGGACCGCTTTAACCTTATAATTTTTTTAATTCCAAAACGTGTTTGACATGACTCTAACTCTAAACTCTATGTTGGAGTTGTACAAAACTAGACAAAAAATAATAGAGCAGTTCGGTTTTATGGGAGTTGTTGGAGTTTTATTCCAAACTCTAAAACTCTCAAAAAAAATTGTTCAAAAAAAAAAACTCTCAAAAATAAACTAGACACAGAGTTTGGAGTAAATTTCACTACTGCCACCGGTTACACCAGAAAACATTGATTCTATTTTTTTGCCGGACTAGTCCGTTCCCCAATCCTCTCATCTCCTCTCCTCCGACTCCCCGTGGCCCGCCGCCGCCGCCGCCCATCCCCAGTGGATCCGATCTTCTCTCTTTTACCCCAGTTCCACCAGATCGACAAAAAGATTGACGAGCGGCGGCCACAGCGGTAGCGGCGAGGCTCCAGGCGCTGCCCCGACGCCGACGGCCTGGGTCCAACGTGAGCCGCCACAACGCCTGCGAGCTCGTCATTGCAGTCGGCTTCTACTCCGATTAGCCACGGAATCTAGGGCTTCCTCCCCTAGCAAGACCGAGAGCCCCAATCGGCGAGGGGAGGCACTTCCACCTGTTGCAAACTGTGAGCCTTTGCCTTTTCTTCCCACCAGCTACACTTGATACTCTTCTTGCGTTCACATCCTCGTTTCCTCCACGGCGCGCATCTGAACATGGCCTTTCTAATCCCTGCCTTTACACTGAATGGGGAGAAATTTTGTCGAGAATTTTCAGTAGTTTTGTATTATAAACTTTTCAGTCAGTTGCTTGCTTGTTGTCAGATTGGCTGAATTTTGTTCGGATTGGGGATACCACAGGCTTCGGATAATTTGTTTCAGGTCACAATGTAGGTGGTCGGTAGTTCAGTTAATGTTTTTGTCATTATATACAGCGTTTCCTTACAAGGTTGAATATTTAGTTTTTTTAGATCCATCAGGAAAATTAAATGATGGCTTTCACCCTGAGAGGTGCAAAGGATCCATCTACACATAACAAGATATATCAGAATACTGCTCTTTATCTTTTCTCTCATTTAATATAAAGATCTTAAATTCTTAATCCTTAAGCTTTAATATGTAATAATATGCAGGATTTAAAAGTTCCAACTTCCAAGTAGAATTTGTTTCAAGAGGAGCTCATATTCTGATTACCTATTTCCTCTGCAGTTGGGGTACACACAGGATGGGATACTGCAGTTGAGGAGTGATTAAAGTGTGTCCTTATGACCTTTAAATTTCTATCTTGCGGACTAGGATATGCAAATTGCAATACTTGCATATGGCAGCTAAGGGATAGCTCCAGTAGCACTAGGATCAAATAAATCAAATAATCAACATTAGGAGACATGGACGTGTCACTGCTACAGTTGTTAGAAGAAAACTTCGGTTTCTGAGTGCCAAAAAACCATACGATGCTGTTAGCTAGGAATAGTGCTGGAGATAATTTTCTTCTGGAATACGATTTTCAGCTCACTTTCACACTCATATGTCTTCTTCTTCCCAAAAAAATTGAACTGTGTTAATGCAGTCTATGCCATTGTAGTGAAAAGCGAAATTCAAAGCATGGTCCACTGTTCTCAGTAGTCACCACTATTTTCTTTTTGTAATCAGTTAAAGAATATGGAGTGAAGTGCACGAGTGTTCCTTAAACTTGTCCCCTGTTCAAACTCTATGACAAGTTTAAGGATAGTTCATGTGTTTCACTCAAAAATATGCTAGAAAGGTTATCGATGAGTGTAGGCTGAGAAAGTTAGCCTAGAAATTGTCTAGCAAGCCTCTAGGTACTGAGGCCATAAAAATGTTCATGGCAATGGATTATTTTCTAATTTTATCGTTATATGCAGTTCTGGTAATATTATTCTGATGGTGAAAAAGAATGCCATCAGGGCTAGTGGGAAGGGATCAAAGATTGCAGGCGGTATGAGGAGCACTTTTAAAGCAACAAAATCTAAGGACCTTCAGCTTCACCATCTACCCTCGGTAAGTAACTTCATGATTTGAAGCATGTCAATGGACACAAGTGCATGCATAATTTCATATTCTTGGTGGCTGAAACACACCTAGGTGATCATTTGTATTGTTTTGTTCCTTCCACAGGATATTCTGTGTGGCATAATGTCACGATTGACATTAAAGGAAGCTATGCGGATGAGCATACTGTCTAGGAAATGGAGACGGCTTTGCAAATGCTATCCGAAGCTAGTGTTCACTAGAGCTACAATGCGCAACAATAATGCTATAGTTGGCCATAGAAAACCCATGCAATTAAGATTTATCAGGGGTGTCAACAACGTCATGCGGCAACTGAGGCCAACTAATTTGGATAAGTTTGTCATTAAGTTCGCACTTCGCAAAAGGCACACACTTCACATCAATAGATGGGTCAAGTTTTCTGCTGCGTCGAGGGCAAAGCATTTTGTTCTTGATTTGTGTCCTGGACAAAAAGTCAGTAAAGACACGGATGATACGTACAGCTTCCCACTAGATATTTTCAACGCCGATGGCTGTTCATGTGTCAAGCATCTTCGTCTGGGATTTGTCTTATTAACACTGCCTTCGAATTGTTGTGGTTTCAAAAACCTTAAGAAGCTCTCTCTACATAGGGTCAGAATTACAGGGGAACTTCAGGGCTTTCTACCAGAGTGCCCTGTTCTTGAGTGGTTAACCATCACATATATCAAATTGGTTGGGCTAACCATAAGCCAGCAGCTGGGTCGATTGCTTTTTCTTTGTGTTAAGTACTGTATTCTACAAAAGTTGAATATCCAAGCCCCAAACCTAGTTAAATTGGAGTATTCTGGTGATATAATACCTATTGTGCTCGGTGAACCTCTGAAGATATTAGAGGCAAAGATCCAATTGTGCTCATCCTTGGACTGTTTCGATTATGTCTTCTCTGAGCTTGTCAAGGCTCTTTCACATGCTCAATCTCTTTCCATAACCTTTTCAATTGAAACCGAGGTCAATAAAACATTGAATGTTGCCTTCATGATTCCATTTCTTCTCTGTATGACGTGGCCACGATTGTCTAACATTTACCATGCTTGTGTTTCAGGTGCAGGGATTTGTGAAAAATCCTTCCAGGCTGATCTATCTGAGGCATGTGGTCTTGAAGATTGACATTTCTGGGTGGTCGGAAACTAGTGCTGGAATTCTTCGTTTGGCTTACCTTTTGGAGTTAGCCCCTGTTTTGGAAGAACTAGTACTCCATGTAAGTGACAACAATGTTTGCCATATAATTGCCGCAGGCATGTCTCACTTGTCCTTTTTTTTTTCTGCTTTATAAATTGCATCAAGAAAAATATGGTGGGGGAATAAAACAATTAAATTCATTTTCGGTGACTTTTTCTGACGGTGTTTTTATGCAGATGTGTTGTTTTGGGCTAGCATCTTATGTTTGGGAGCCAAGTGAAGGTGGCTTTCAGCTTTGTCCCCATAGCCATCTTAAGACTGTCTGCATGACTGGATTTCACGGTTTCCATGGTCAGCTTGAGCTGGCGCTGTATATTCTTCGCAATGCTACTTGTCTAGAGCGTTTGATAATAGATCCAGTGATGAGGGATAACTCGTTTTCACTAGAGTCAGAACAAAGAGATATAGTTAGAGGCAGGCAGTTGGCCATGGATCATCTCTTGTTGAAGGGGTTTGATAAGGTTCTTCAAATTCTGTGAAGGTGAAACGAAGATAATATAATTTGCATTCATGTTCATTGATCTAGGGAGAGGAGATGAGCATCTGTAAGGAGGGAAAATAAAATTGAGCCATCTATGTATCTTTATTTGTATTTATACTACCTTCGTGTCCTGCCTGTGAACGAGAGATTGTTTCTTGTGTATTGAGTTATCACATGATTACAGTTATGTAAAGCAAATGCAAAACATGACTGAACTTGTTTTAGATTTTGTTGGCATGTTTCATAATGAATAGATTTTTTAGTGTTCCCTACAGATTTGCTGAGTCATGAGAGTACACTACAGACTTGATACCACCTGATATCTCTCAATGGTTCTCTTCTCTTGCCCGGCTGAGTGGGTTGGGTTCTCCCAAGTCCCAACAAAGGACTTCCTTCCCATCGCGGCTCTAGAAGACCTTCAAATCCGATTAAGCTGCTCTTTCATATCTATATTAGGTTTCAGCTATGAAAAATCTAATGACGAAGCATAGAGTTTTATAGTTTTTGGTATTCCTCACGATTGAGGTATCCTGGCTATCATGACCAGGATGTATTCAATGCTATAAAGCATGATCCTTACATTGTAGGCATTGGATTGGCAATTAAGTTTCTGAGTACAAAGTACTTTGGAGGATTCTGTGAACCTAGCAGAGATCTGAACGAAGTATGCACTATGCATGCTAACTGCTGCATCGGGTTGAGAAGCAAGATTCATGATCTGAGGATTACGATGGAGGATTGGAAGAGCTATTTGTCCTTGCCACCAAATTTAAAAAGATTGCGGACATCAGCTTGGAGGGTACCACAAAATTGCAGGTACAGCAATCGATATTCTACATTGAGTTCAGACAATATGATGTTCAGCTGGTTTCTGGCATGCTGTTTTAGTTGTATCTTGTATACAGTCATCTTAATTATTTATTTTGCAGTCTTTCATCATCGCACCGATATACCATACTGACTTGCTGAGGATCAAGAAAAGGGAGCGTTTATGTATTTTGATTGAAGGGTTAGTTCAAAGGTTGACTCCTAACCTTTTTTAGTGTATAGTTTTTTCCTTTTGCCAACTCTGGACTCGGGTATGTTAATTTCGTTTTTGCCTACAACATGACTCATGAGTGTTCAGTAATAGGTTCCTATGTTAGTCGCTGACCTGGATGATAAGTTTCAGTCATGCAAGACAAAGGCTAATTCATTTGTGCAAGTACTTGAACTTTTCGATTCTTTGAGAAGAACTGACAAATCTGCGAATGAGTTGCACCTCCTGATGCTATGCTTCTCATTGGAGCATGGAAGACTCAGCTGGCAGCTCCGAGCCTCCGTCCTTTTCGCTTCTCAGGTAAATGGATGTTCAGCTAAGCATGATAACCAGAGCTTTCGATTGCATTGACGATTGATTTGGATGGATGGCTCGGTTGCATAGGTGCAGATGCAATTGCTCCTGCTTGGATGAGCAGGGTGGCTTGAATTGCATCGACATGAGGAAAAAACATGTGGCTTGGATTGCATCGACATGAGGAAAAAAAAAGATGTGGCTTGGATTGCATCGACGATCATCATGTTTCTTTTCGCATGGTCTAAGCTTGAAGCGCCTTGCCCGCAAAAAAAAACTTGAAGCGCCAATTTTTTTTTGATGGGTTGAAGCTCCAATTTTGGTAGACGGCAAGATGTCACAAAAGGTGGACGGGTAAAAAATAACCATAGTATCATTACCCATTGGATAAATGCTCTGGATTTCATTGACAAGAATCAACATGTGCTTATTTCCATCCACCTGCTCCTGCAGTTACTTTACTTACACTAGTGTAGACAAGATCGCCAACAATCTGGGGAGTAAAACCACCGGTAGTCCCTCAGTCTTCGTTTCATCAAAATAATAGCATGGTTCGGCCTCTCTACTAACTGGTTACCCTTTTGCTGTTCTGTTCAGACTCTGGAAAAGATGCCTTGCAGAATGGAAGCGATGGGTCAGAAAACAAGTATACTTTCTTTTACAATACATATCTTAAACCTTAAACTGTGGTTTGATCCTTGCAAAAACAACTTCAGTTATTATCACACACTCAAACTCACCATGAGATCATGTAAAACTGCATTTGTGTGCCATATCTAATGATGTATTACAAACACATGCACAACAAATGCAGCTCATGCTTTGTTTTAAAAGAACATGGATAGGAAAGTCTTGTGTTTAGGTTTTAATTAATGTTCCAGTATTAACTTATTGGTTTTAGGCGATTACATGTTAGGACAAAGTTGTGTTGATTACTTGATTTGTTGCTTGTATTTCATCCTGCACTTCTGCATTCAAGTCATTTACAGAGTAACAGAGAGCTGTATGTGATATAGTTTTCAGCTCCGGAAAGTCAATCCTAAGCTTATAATCATTGATATGGATTATTTACAACATGATCGTTGCTTGTCTCAGCGAAGAACCATACAAACCCCTAATATGTGACTGCTACATTGACACCTTTGAACATCTTCATGGGCTTATACATTTATGTCTTATCATGTTCTTCTCCTTGCATAACAGATGTGCTATTTTTATACACAACATATACAATCTCTTGGCTCATGTTCCTGTGATGGATTATCAAAAGGAATCAACATTTGAAATGTGGAGTACTGTTGGTGAGTATTTCTTATTTGTTTGGCATTCTCAACTTGGATGTCATCTACAATAGTATTTCATGTATTCTTTTATACCTAGAAAATTACCCTCGTTTACATTATTTTATGGCTTGAAAAGTATGTCTGTATACATTCATGCATGCATGCACTAAGATGTTATTAGTGTTCTTACTCTTGGCTTTTGGTTTTGTGCTTCTGAAGGCCTGTCTTCTAAAAGAGAAAAGGACTCTTCTAACGTACTTTATACTTCAGAAAGTAAAGTGATATTTTTCAGCTCAGGCTCAAAATTTTTGGGTATTAAGAGTTGGACTTCTGTAGGACTCTTCTTCTACAGCGCACATCAAGAAAAAAATAAAATTGAAGTTTACCAAAGCATGGCTGTCCTTTCTCAAGTTACCACTACCACTTGATGTGTACAAGGAGGTAAAGCTGTTCTCGTCCAGTATAAGCACTTAAAAAGATGAAAATATTTTTTGTCAACTTTTGTTCATCTAAGTATTCATTGTTGGTATGGTTTCCTGCCTTGAGTTATGTTTTTCTGTTGACTTGCAGGTCCTTGCTTTAATTCATCAAAATGTCATACCATCAATGTCGAACCCTTCCATCTTATGGTAGGTTGTGGATTTCTGTATGATTTATGTACTAGTTCAACATTTCACTGACAGAAATCTTGTCACCTGTATGATTTTTTCTGCTGCAGTGATTTTTTGACTAGATCTTACGACATTGGTGGTGTAATCAGTGTGATGGCCTTACGTGGCCTTTTCATACTTATGACTCAACACGGTCTGGAATATCCAAAATTCTATGAAAAGCTTTATGCACTACTGACTCCAGCTGTTTTTATGGCAAAACACCGGTCAGTGTTCTTGCAAGTAAGTGGAAAAAGGATGACCTGCCTCATTGTGGTTCCTCTTCAAGTACAGTAGACCACATTTCATATGATGAATCAACTTCTGTGAACTGAAAAGGGTCAAAAAATTCCATTCTAATGTAAACATGTTTTTTTATCAAAGTCTTAAAATGACTGGAGCCATCCACACCTTGATTGCCAGCTTAGGCTGTAACTGTTTTCAGGTGGAACAATCATGAAATGTACCATCTTAATGTGGCTCTAGCAGCTGACATAAATAATTATCCATGCGCAAGTAACCTACCAGCTGTGGTAGACTAAACTAGTAGTTTATAAGCTAATCCTGATGCTTGACAAACCTGAGAAACACCTTGGATTTTGTGTCCGTTGCTGCTCTTGTTGTGGACAAGGCTTATGATGGATGAGGAGCAAAGAGAAAGTCACCTTTGATTTTGTGATATAAATGTACCATACTACCGGACTGATCACATAGAAACATACAAGTTATCCATAATACATGCTGCTGAAACTTAAAATAGAATTTGCTTTCTTTTTGTAAATATGGCTATCTTATTCTTACCTTTTTAGTTTTGGTTATCATGCTGACACATGACTTGTGTTCTTGCAGCTTCTCGACACATGCCTGAAATCTTCTTATCTTCCGGCATATCTTGCCGCTGCATTTGCAAAAAGATTGAGCAGACTTGCTCTTTCAGTTCCACCAGCAGGAGCTCTTATTATTATTGCTTTAATTTTTTGGTCCATTGGGTATGTTAATTGATTCTGATGTGTATTTGTGTATCCATCGCTGTGCAGGCTTTGAGCTAACATATTTACTGCAGCCCTACAAGTATGTTCCTTTTGTTGTCTCACTAGATAATTCTAATGCTACGGATTTTCTTTCAGGAAGTGGATGAAAATGACAGCAATGCCAGAGGAGAAGCTAGTCAGCCTAAGAAGATTGGTGCTGACCCTTTTAACAATGATGAGGCAGGCCCTGCAAAGTCTGGTCCAATGTGTGAGTATTTAATCATATTGAACATATGTTGTCTCATTTTATTTTCTTCGGTTCTGTCCCTTGCAATCCTAAGTGACAAGCAGTCACCTGAAAAATCATTCTCAAAGTATGACTTTTTTAAGATAACCAGCTTGATAGTTGGATGAAGGAATGAGGCAAACAGGAAACAATTCTGAAATTGAAAGAAGTAGACCTATGCATGAATTCCCATCATAAAGGTTTTTTTTTTTTGGACGTTCTTTATGTGGTATGCTGACACCTAATAAACCTACCATGAAGGGTAGCTAGAACCTATAGTTTTCTTAAAAAAATGTATAGCTTGGCTCATATGGTGCTGATACATTTTTTTTGTCTTTTATTATTTTATTATTTTTTTATTTAAAAAATATATAGAGGAAGCATGTTGCTGCTTATAGTTTTACCAATATACTTCTACCTTTACCAATATGCTTTCAGTTTCTTTTTGCTATAAAATATCCCGGTTGTCATGAAGTGTTAAGGTTTGTTTCTTTTGATGCATATCTTAAGGTGCCATCAACTAACACTGCAATCAGTGGGCAGCTGAAAACTGGTGGGAACTTAATGAAATGTCCCTTGACTGACACTATCCTGTTGCTTTGGCATTTTGGGACCCAACTAAATGACTATTCTATATCATGATTTATGAGCTGTGGTGAGATAATGATAGTTATCTCATTTTCTGTTCAACATGGTTAGCTCTTAGGGCAACAAGACAGGAAGATAAGTGTGCCCGAGGCTGCTCTTTTGTGAGACTTAAGTTGAGATGGTTCTTTGGCGTGCTGAGCCAGCTGATCTACGCACCATGACTGATTTTATTTCACCAAGCCAGATTTTCCTCTAGACAACAACAATGTAGACATGCATTTCTGACTGTATTTTGTTTGATTATTCTGTTATCACAGCTCTAGCTGGTGCATGCTGTATCATAGATAATTGCTTGTTCTGTCGTGCTAATTATTTGTACACATGTACATCTGTATGCTTGTTCGTTATGTTGCAAGTCTTTATCAGTTCGTGAGTCTGCCATCCTTTTTGTGGAGGAAACTGTAATGTAATGCTTTTGCAGGGAGGACCCCCTGTGACTGGGCTGTAAACATCCACGTTGGCACGTGGCACATCTTATAGATAGGAGGCGCATGACTGAGTATTTTGATAAATGAAGTGTAGTGTTATCATATCACAATTGCTTTGGGGTGATTTGCGTGCAACTATCGTCTTTAGGTTGGTCATTTCTAAATGGGTATGCTTCTTGTGCCAATATATCCGTGTTACTGATAAACGCCATTAGTTTTTCACTGTTTTTTAGAGGAATTAGTTTCTTTATTACTTGGTTCGTAGGTAATAATCAATCAAAGCCACTAAAAATGAACGCAAATGACGATAAGGAATACTCGGAGCAGAGTTATTGAACTTTTTAGAAATTGACAGGCATGTTTCAGGAATATGTTCATCGATCTATTTTATTTTATTTTTGAGGAAGGCGTGCAAGCTAGCGTCGAAATCTTTTGGAGTACAAACCATCATCCCGCAGCCGCTTTCTGGGCTCCAGGAGCATAACTGTAGGAAAAGGATAGATATGTCCAGAAGAGTGAGTAAAAATTTGATGCCAATTCTGTTTGTCTGGACACTCTCTAGTAGTACGTTAATGTTTCGTATAGATTTTTTTTTTTTATCTCACATAGTAAATGATCTGCTTTCATCTCCACAAGCATAGGTAGAGAGCTTGTTTATTGCCCCTTGTCTTTTTGCGTAAGTGAGTTTCGTTGACATTCGCTCTGTTCGGCAGGCTGGATTTCACCTGGTTCAATAGTATTCTGTGAGAGGGAATAAACCGAAAAAGAAGCCTCTCTTTCGATACTACTGCTGCATGCTTGTATAAATGCCTTTTTTTTTTTCCTTTGGAAAGATCGAAATGCTAGGTCTCCATTATTACAACAGTAAAAGTGCTACTCCCCTTGCGGTAAATCGAAGTGCGTGACTACTTACTATTCGAGAACGTTGTTTTGTAGCCGCTGGATCTCATCTCAACGGACCAGCATGCCTGAAGCCCAAGTGCAAAGGGGAAATAAAGGCACAACCGCCGCGCACCTGCTCCCCTTGCGGCCGGCCTCGCATTCCCTGTATCAATCAACTCTCCGCCGCCGCCGCGGTTGCGCGCGGCCCCGTGATCGCCGTATCCCGTCCACCTCCGGCCGCGCCCTCTCGACTCCGCCCCCGACTCCGGCCGCGCCCTCTCGACTCCGCCCCCGACTCCGGCCGAGGTTATTTCCATCTCCTTCCTTTGCAGACCTTTGGCGAGCAAATCCATTGGTGCGTAGACCTTGGGCGGTCAAATACCTCAGATTATACTCACCGCCCTTTTCCATGCTATGCTCGAAACCCTAGGTTATGGCTCCAGATCCCTTTGACGCTTCCAGCTTGAAGTATAAGGGTAGGGTTCCCAAAGAGTGCTTTCTAGCCAAGCTCCCCGACTGGCTCCAGCACTGCAGCGATAATGTGGTATCACCTTCCCATGATTTGGCTGCCGAGGGCAATGTGAAGTACATAAGGGCATCGAAGAACAGGGAATTTTGCAGGGCTTGTAAGGCCTTTGCTCGCTACCGCCTTTCTCATCCTGCTGCTGGAGCACAAATACAGCTGAAGGTGGTCATCATGCCGTACATGCCACTGATAGATGCATATCAGATACACCAGCTTATCTCTGAGCCTGACGTGCTCCCCGATACTTTTGAGGACGTAGCCAAAAGTGTTAATTGTGGACAGAAAGCCCAACAGGATGACAAGATTTATCTGGGCCTGGGAACACTATTTGATAAGCCGAATGCAGAAGAAAACGAGGAAGACGAAGAGGAAGAAGTTGATTACAATGCAGCAGCTGCTAAGTGGGAAATGAAAAGGGGTTGTCTCTCAATAGATGAGTGTGGTGGTATTATGGAGTTTGTTGTTGTGAACTACAGTTTCCTCTGGTCAAAGGCTGAAAGATACTGCACATTCAGGTTCATTGCCTATCCACTCGAGGATATTCTTGGCCGGCTAGATACCTTCGACAAGCTGGTCCACAAACCTTCCCCACTGTTGCTTCATCAGTTTAATGATGAGGTTCAGAAGGCTAGGAAACAATTGATCTTCGCCATGTATATGAATGGTGAGTCATCCAACTGTATATCTTGTCTCTCAAATGTGTTTCTCAACATATGCCATGTTTCATTTTCTTTGCCATGCTTTAAACTCTTTCCCATGCTTACTGTTCCTTTTCTCCTTTCAGACCTGGACCCGCATGATGTCATTCGTTGCTTCTTCCCCTATATTCACGATCAGGTTTATCTGGATTGCGTCCTCTGCAAACCTGATTCAAATGCAAATGATGCTGATGATTCACCTGAGACAATGGGAAGGCTCTTTCAAGAATTGAATGGCCTTGGCTTGCAAGAATGTGATGCTACCATCAGCGTTGAGAATGCGCAGTACAACTTGATGAGACAAGAGGGATTTCTTGAGGAGTTTTTGCTAAAGTCAGGTACCATGAGGTCCTTCACACGATCAGAAGAACAGCTCAGGACCACAGTTCAGACCCTTCTGCAAAATCTTAAACTTGTCACTGCTGTGCCTACTTTGATTGGTGGTTAGTTTTTCGCACTTAGTATTTGTGTACTTTATTTCTGTATATTTTTCTGTCCCCAGTTCCTCACACAATTTATGTTTCTGTTTTCAGCATCATCAATGGTCTCGGATGAAGATTAAGAACTGCACTCAGGCCGAGGTTTTCCTAGAATGCCTTGAAGTCAGCGTGTTCATGAGCCCAGTAGGAGTAGAAAGAAGACAGACCAAGTCCACCTCTAGTTCATGTTACTTCCTATTAGAAATCCAATTTTGTAGTCAACTATGTTTTGTCGTGACATCGTAAGCTGAACCTGTGCCAGCATTCCTTGTGGCCCTCCTGCTATTGCAGAGACATATGTTACTCAAGTGTTTGTGATGCAGAAGTGGAAAAGGATTACTATGATTCTATTATTGTGCGCGGTGGTTTATTAGTTTTTTCAATTTATATCCAGTATATTGTTGTTTTCTTTTTGATTAACTTACAGAGAAAAGGTGCTTTGATGTTTAGACTCTGCAGGTTTCACATAAAGAGATAGATTGCTGGTAGAAGTGGACTATATCATTATGGTATGCATTCTTCCTTTGAGCATTTACAATTGTACTGGTGTAACTAGAGTTTTTGGGTTGATGAAACCCTGTGCTTCAAAAACTGGTATCTTCTGGTCCAGTCTTTTTATTGTACTTTTGTAAATCTGATGGTGACAAGGGAAGGCCCTTGAGAAAGAACCATAACGTGGTTTCTTGTATTGATGCTAACTAAATAAGTATCCGTTAGCTAGGGCTGTGATACAGTATTCTTGACATGTTATTTCACTGTTAGATGACCTTGCCGCTCCATGTTAGGTTACTTACAGATTCAATATATAAGAATCTTACAATGATAACAGAATTGCGCAGTATGCAGACAATAGAAATTCGAATTCTAATGAACCTTGGAGACTTCTTTGTGAGCATCAGGCAATGTCCCCTCTTTTCCTGGTGATCCTTAAGAATTTCTTGTGTTGTTTATGTCCTGAAATTGATGATATTAATGACCTGGCTTCATGAAAAATTACTAAATTTATATCTTGCGTGATTCTACATTTCTATTGTAATCCTGAGGTTATTAGGTTATTTTGAATAACTAATTGAGTTTTGACAGTTGACCTATGAAGGCATGTTACTATATGTTTAATTACTTATTTGACTTCTAATTAATCAGTTTAATCTATTCATCTCGTTTAGTACAAATTGATATTGTAGACTAGCAAATTTTTGAGTAATTTGTCTAATTGATTGTTGTAATGTGATGTGATGATTAGCATCAAGGCAAATACATGAGCATATTGTTGTAAAATGCAATGCCATCGGGCATGCGGGTTTACTAGAAACTTGAAGTAAGATTAATGGTCAGATTTGGATCCTTAATTATAAAGAAGCTGATATGCTGTTCACAGTTCATATGATCCGAAACTTTGGATTAGTGGATGATTGCCAAACCCACCTGCCCCTGCCACCAGAAACAATTGTCTTCAACTGTTACTGGTCCAAGCCGCCAGTAACAGTTGTATTTGTAACAACATAATTACATAAGAGTTGCGTATATCTTTGTTCAAGATGGCATAATCGTTAGATTATGTTGAAATGTTGATGCTTTATTTTGCGGGAAATTAGGCTTATATCTCTCATTGAACACCAAATATTGTTAAGTGGACATGACATGCATTTGTATCAGTGATTACATTGCCTAAATTTTAGCATCTTCTAGCAAACTGCTCATTTTGCACTGTTGAGTGTGTACTGCCATATCTTATTACCTTGTTTCCTTATGTCCGTTGCAGGTTCGTTTGGCAACAAGTGACCATGTCATTTGTGGTACCACATGTGACTGACGGTTAGTCAGGTATAGCATCTAGCCGCCGATGGCATGTCCTGATGTTTCCCTGAGAAAAGAAACTATCGATCTGCTGTTTATTTACTATATATATTCTCAGCAGTTTCGTTGGGTTACTCTTCATGTGCTTTGTTACCTGTGCTCTTCCCCACGAAATGCCTCCCAGCACACGTTGTCGCGCAGCACAGCCAGGTGTTGTGTACCTGTTGCATGTAGGACAGACCCTACATTTTCGACAGGCCAGGGTGCCTGTAGTTTAAAATGGCATTTGATGATTTGAAGAATAATTGAAATTGGACATTTGGCGGGATGCTAACAGAAGAGTTTTATCTTCATTAGTGACCTCAGTGACAGTGGCGGATGCAGCAGTATTTGAAACTTGGGTATTTCTAAATCCATATTGAAAAAATAATCCATCTATAGAAGTTAAATATAATTGAAAGCAATACGTTACCGATAATAGTAGTGAGCGTGAGTTGGGTATTCCTGGGAATACGGGTGAATACCCTTGGATCCGCCCCTGCTCAGTGATCGTCTTCCTGGCTGGATGGATAAACCAGGATGGCAAAGGTGGAATAATCTGAGATGGTACTCGGACCTTGTTTGACCTGTACAAGATTGATTGACACGGCTACCTTGCACAATGTGTCAACGTCAGTACTGTTATCTTCACTTTCCTCTTTCCTTGCATGTGCACCAACCAAAATCACGATCAGACCTGACCAACACGGCAACACAAGCATGTCATGTGGCTACTTGGACTGAAAGCTTGTGTGAGCCCTCGCTCCGTCTCGCCGGAACTCATACCGTAGATGCCTCGTCATGCAAAACGACATTCAATTCAATCCCAGCCGATCCTCGACCTGGCCGGCAATGCAAACGAGCGCATCAGTCAACTAGCAGCAAATTTTATTTGGCACGCCAAACTGTCTACCCAAATACAAGCTGCCGGCGACCTCGCCGGAGCCGAGAGTACCGAGGAGACCCACAAGCCACGGCCGTAGACCGACATCAGATCAGTAGCTTGACATATGTTTTTCGCGTTATGTCGTGGGCTCCTCCTCATCTCCTTACCGTCAATCGTCGGAGTTGCAGTACCGCTGTCGTGCTGCGGGATCTGCGGCCCTGGCCTGCAGATTGAAAACTGCACACACCGTCGGCGTGTAGATAGTAGCGTATGGATAGCACATTTATGTATTTTTTAATAAGGACCGCTTTAACCTTATAATTTTTTTAATTCCAAAACGTGTTTGACATGACTCTAACTCTAAACTCTATGTTGGAGTTGTACAAAACTAGACAAAAAATAATAGAGCAGTTCGGTTTTATGGGAGTTGTTGGAGTTTTATTCCAAACTCTAAAACTCTCAAAAAAAATTGTTCAAAAAAAAAAACTCTCAAAAATAAACTAGACACAGAGTTTGGAGTAAATTTCACTACTGCCACCGGTTACACCAGAAAACATTGATTCTATTTTTTTGCCGGACTAGTCCGTTCCCCAATCCTCTCATCTCCTCTCCTCCGACTCCCCGTGGCCCGCCGCCGCCGCCGCCCATCCCCAGTGGATCCGATCTTCTCTCTTTTACCCCAGTTCCACCAGATCGACAAAAAGATTGACGAGCGGCGGCCACAGCGGTAGCGGCGAGGCTCCAGGCGCTGCCCCGACGCCGACGGCCTGGGTCCAACGTGAGCCGCCACAACGCCTGCGAGCTCGTCATTGCAGTCGGCTTCTACTCCGATTAGCCACGGAATCTAGGGCTTCCTCCCCTAGCAAGACCGAGAGCCCCAATCGGCGAGGGGAGGCACTTCCACCTGTTGCAAACTGTGAGCCTTTGCCTTTTCTTCCCACCAGCTACACTTGATACTCTTCTTGCGTTCACATCCTCGTTTCCTCCACGGCGCGCATCTGAACATGGCCTTTCTAATCCCTGCCTTTACACTGAATGGGGAGAAATTTTGTCGAGAATTTTCAGTAGTTTTGTATTATAAACTTTTCAGTCAGTTGCTTGCTTGTTGTCAGATTGGCTGAATTTTGTTCGGATTGGGGATACCACAGGCTTCGGATAATTTGTTTCAGGTCACAATGTAGGTGGTCGGTAGTTCAGTTAATGTTTTTGTCATTATATACAGCGTTTCCTTACAAGGTTGAATATTTAGTTTTTTTAGATCCATCAGGAAAATTAAATGATGGCTTTCACCCTGAGAGGTGCAAAGGATCCATCTACACATAACAAGATATATCAGAATACTGCTCTTTATCTTTTCTCTCATTTAATATAAAGATCTTAAATTCTTAATCCTTAAGCTTTAATATGTAATAATATGCAGGATTTAAAAGTTCCAACTTCCAAGTAGAATTTGTTTCAAGAGGAGCTCATATTCTGATTACCTATTTCCTCTGCAGTTGGGGTACACACAGGATGGGATACTGCAGTTGAGGAGTGATTAAAGTGTGTCCTTATGACCTTTAAATTTCTATCTTGCGGACTAGGATATGCAAATTGCAATACTTGCATATGGCAGCTAAGGGATAGCTCCAGTAGCACTAGGATCAAATAAATCAAATAATCAACATTAGGAGACATGGACGTGTCACTGCTACAGTTGTTAGAAGAAAACTTCGGTTTCTGAGTGCCAAAAAACCATACGATGCTGTTAGCTAGGAATAGTGCTGGAGATAATTTTCTTCTGGAATACGATTTTCAGCTCACTTTCACACTCATATGTCTTCTTCTTCCCAAAAAAATTGAACTGTGTTAATGCAGTCTATGCCATTGTAGTGAAAAGCGAAATTCAAAGCATGGTCCACTGTTCTCAGTAGTCACCACTATTTTCTTTTTGTAATCAGTTAAAGAATATGGAGTGAAGTGCACGAGTGTTCCTTAAACTTGTCCCCTGTTCAAACTCTATGACAAGTTTAAGGATAGTTCATGTGTTTCACTCAAAAATATGCTAGAAAGGTTATCGATGAGTGTAGGCTGAGAAAGTTAGCCTAGAAATTGTCTAGCAAGCCTCTAGGTACTGAGGCCATAAAAATGTTCATGGCAATGGATTATTTTCTAATTTTATCGTTATATGCAGTTCTGGTAATATTATTCTGATGGTGAAAAAGAATGCCATCAGGGCTAGTGGGAAGGGATCAAAGATTGCAGGCGGTATGAGGAGCACTTTTAAAGCAACAAAATCTAAGGACCTTCAGCTTCACCATCTACCCTCGGTAAGTAACTTCATGATTTGAAGCATGTCAATGGACACAAGTGCATGCATAATTTCATATTCTTGGTGGCTGAAACACACCTAGGTGATCATTTGTATTGTTTTGTTCCTTCCACAGGATATTCTGTGTGGCATAATGTCACGATTGACATTAAAGGAAGCTATGCGGATGAGCATACTGTCTAGGAAATGGAGACGGCTTTGCAAATGCTATCCGAAGCTAGTGTTCACTAGAGCTACAATGCGCAACAATAATGCTATAGTTGGCCATAGAAAACCCATGCAATTAAGATTTATCAGGGGTGTCAACAACGTCATGCGGCAACTGAGGCCAACTAATTTGGATAAGTTTGTCATTAAGTTCGCACTTCGCAAAAGGCACACACTTCACATCAATAGATGGGTCAAGTTTTCTGCTGCGTCGAGGGCAAAGCATTTTGTTCTTGATTTGTGTCCTGGACAAAAAGTCAGTAAAGACACGGATGATACGTACAGCTTCCCACTAGATATTTTCAACGCCGATGGCTGTTCATGTGTCAAGCATCTTCGTCTGGGATTTGTCTTATTAACACTGCCTTCGAATTGTTGTGGTTTCAAAAACCTTAAGAAGCTCTCTCTACATAGGGTCAGAATTACAGGGGAACTTCAGGGCTTTCTACCAGAGTGCCCTGTTCTTGAGTGGTTAACCATCACATATATCAAATTGGTTGGGCTAACCATAAGCCAGCAGCTGGGTCGATTGCTTTTTCTTTGTGTTAAGTACTGTATTCTACAAAAGTTGAATATCCAAGCCCCAAACCTAGTTAAATTGGAGTATTCTGGTGATATAATACCTATTGTGCTCGGTGAACCTCTGAAGATATTAGAGGCAAAGATCCAATTGTGCTCATCCTTGGACTGTTTCGATTATGTCTTCTCTGAGCTTGTCAAGGCTCTTTCACATGCTCAATCTCTTTCCATAACCTTTTCAATTGAAACCGAGGTCAATAAAACATTGAATGTTGCCTTCATGATTCCATTTCTTCTCTGTATGACGTGGCCACGATTGTCTAACATTTACCATGCTTGTGTTTCAGGTGCAGGGATTTGTGAAAAATCCTTCCAGGCTGATCTATCTGAGGCATGTGGTCTTGAAGATTGACATTTCTGGGTGGTCGGAAACTAGTGCTGGAATTCTTCGTTTGGCTTACCTTTTGGAGTTAGCCCCTGTTTTGGAAGAACTAGTACTCCATGTAAGTGACAACAATGTTTGCCATATAATTGCCGCAGGCATGTCTCACTTGTCCTTTTTTTTTTCTGCTTTATAAATTGCATCAAGAAAAATATGGTGGGGGAATAAAACAATTAAATTCATTTTCGGTGACTTTTTCTGACGGTGTTTTTATGCAGATGTGTTGTTTTGGGCTAGCATCTTATGTTTGGGAGCCAAGTGAAGGTGGCTTTCAGCTTTGTCCCCATAGCCATCTTAAGACTGTCTGCATGACTGGATTTCACGGTTTCCATGGTCAGCTTGAGCTGGCGCTGTATATTCTTCGCAATGCTACTTGTCTAGAGCGTTTGATAATAGATCCAGTGATGAGGGATAACTCGTTTTCACTAGAGTCAGAACAAAGAGATATAGTTAGAGGCAGGCAGTTGGCCATGGATCATCTCTTGTTGAAGGGGTTTGATAAGGTTCTTCAAATTCTGTGAAGGTGAAACGAAGATAATATAATTTGCATTCATGTTCATTGATCTAGGGAGAGGAGATGAGCATCTGTAAGGAGGGAAAATAAAATTGAGCCATCTATGTATCTTTATTTGTATTTATACTACCTTCGTGTCCTGCCTGTGAACGAGAGATTGTTTCTTGTGTATTGAGTTATCACATGATTACAGTTATGTAAAGCAAATGCAAAACATGACTGAACTTGTTTTAGATTTTGTTGGCATGTTTCATAATGAATAGATTTTTTAGTGTTCCCTACAGATTTGCTGAGTCATGAGAGTACACTACAGACTTGATACCACCTGATATCTCTCAATGGTTCTCTTCTCTTGCCCGGCTGAGTGGGTTGGGTTCTCCCAAGTCCCAACAAAGGACTTCCTTCCCATCGCGGCTCTAGAAGACCTTCAAATCCGATTAAGCTGCTCTTTCATATCTATATTAGGTTTCAGCTATGAAAAATCTAATGACGAAGCATAGAGTTTTATAGTTTTTGGTATTCCTCACGATTGAGGTATCCTGGCTATCATGACCAGGATGTATTCAATGCTATAAAGCATGATCCTTACATTGTAGGCATTGGATTGGCAATTAAGTTTCTGAGTACAAAGTACTTTGGAGGATTCTGTGAACCTAGCAGAGATCTGAACGAAGTATGCACTATGCATGCTAACTGCTGCATCGGGTTGAGAAGCAAGATTCATGATCTGAGGATTACGATGGAGGATTGGAAGAGCTATTTGTCCTTGCCACCAAATTTAAAAAGATTGCGGACATCAGCTTGGAGGGTACCACAAAATTGCAGGTACAGCAATCGATATTCTACATTGAGTTCAGACAATATGATGTTCAGCTGGTTTCTGGCATGCTGTTTTAGTTGTATCTTGTATACAGTCATCTTAATTATTTATTTTGCAGTCTTTCATCATCGCACCGATATACCATACTGACTTGCTGAGGATCAAGAAAAGGGAGCGTTTATGTATTTTGATTGAAGGGTTAGTTCAAAGGTTGACTCCTAACCTTTTTTAGTGTATAGTTTTTTCCTTTTGCCAACTCTGGACTCGGGTATGTTAATTTCGTTTTTGCCTACAACATGACTCATGAGTGTTCAGTAATAGGTTCCTATGTTAGTCGCTGACCTGGATGATAAGTTTCAGTCATGCAAGACAAAGGCTAATTCATTTGTGCAAGTACTTGAACTTTTCGATTCTTTGAGAAGAACTGACAAATCTGCGAATGAGTTGCACCTCCTGATGCTATGCTTCTCATTGGAGCATGGAAGACTCAGCTGGCAGCTCCGAGCCTCCGTCCTTTTCGCTTCTCAGGTAAATGGATGTTCAGCTAAGCATGATAACCAGAGCTTTCGATTGCATTGACGATTGATTTGGATGGATGGCTCGGTTGCATAGGTGCAGATGCAATTGCTCCTGCTTGGATGAGCAGGGTGGCTTGAATTGCATCGACATGAGGAAAAAACATGTGGCTTGGATTGCATCGACATGAGGAAAAAAAAAGATGTGGCTTGGATTGCATCGACGATCATCATGTTTCTTTTCGCATGGTCTAAGCTTGAAGCGCCTTGCCCGCAAAAAAAAACTTGAAGCGCCAATTTTTTTTTGATGGGTTGAAGCTCCAATTTTGGTAGACGGCAAGATGTCACAAAAGGTGGACGGGTAAAAAATAACCATAGTATCATTACCCATTGGATAAATGCTCTGGATTTCATTGACAAGAATCAACATGTGCTTATTTCCATCCACCTGCTCCTGCAGTTACTTTACTTACACTAGTGTAGACAAGATCGCCAACAATCTGGGGAGTAAAACCACCGGTAGTCCCTCAGTCTTCGTTTCATCAAAATAATAGCATGGTTCGGCCTCTCTACTAACTGGTTACCCTTTTGCTGTTCTGTTCAGACTCTGGAAAAGATGCCTTGCAGAATGGAAGCGATGGGTCAGAAAACAAGTATACTTTCTTTTACAATACATATCTTAAACCTTAAACTGTGGTTTGATCCTTGCAAAAACAACTTCAGTTATTATCACACACTCAAACTCACCATGAGATCATGTAAAACTGCATTTGTGTGCCATATCTAATGATGTATTACAAACACATGCACAACAAATGCAGCTCATGCTTTGTTTTAAAAGAACATGGATAGGAAAGTCTTGTGTTTAGGTTTTAATTAATGTTCCAGTATTAACTTATTGGTTTTAGGCGATTACATGTTAGGACAAAGTTGTGTTGATTACTTGATTTGTTGCTTGTATTTCATCCTGCACTTCTGCATTCAAGTCATTTACAGAGTAACAGAGAGCTGTATGTGATATAGTTTTCAGCTCCGGAAAGTCAATCCTAAGCTTATAATCATTGATATGGATTATTTACAACATGATCGTTGCTTGTCTCAGCGAAGAACCATACAAACCCCTAATATGTGACTGCTACATTGACACCTTTGAACATCTTCATGGGCTTATACATTTATGTCTTATCATGTTCTTCTCCTTGCATAACAGATGTGCTATTTTTATACACAACATATACAATCTCTTGGCTCATGTTCCTGTGATGGATTATCAAAAGGAATCAACATTTGAAATGTGGAGTACTGTTGGTGAGTATTTCTTATTTGTTTGGCATTCTCAACTTGGATGTCATCTACAATAGTATTTCATGTATTCTTTTATACCTAGAAAATTACCCTCGTTTACATTATTTTATGGCTTGAAAAGTATGTCTGTATACATTCATGCATGCATGCACTAAGATGTTATTAGTGTTCTTACTCTTGGCTTTTGGTTTTGTGCTTCTGAAGGCCTGTCTTCTAAAAGAGAAAAGGACTCTTCTAACGTACTTTATACTTCAGAAAGTAAAGTGATATTTTTCAGCTCAGGCTCAAAATTTTTGGGTATTAAGAGTTGGACTTCTGTAGGACTCTTCTTCTACAGCGCACATCAAGAAAAAAATAAAATTGAAGTTTACCAAAGCATGGCTGTCCTTTCTCAAGTTACCACTACCACTTGATGTGTACAAGGAGGTAAAGCTGTTCTCGTCCAGTATAAGCACTTAAAAAGATGAAAATATTTTTTGTCAACTTTTGTTCATCTAAGTATTCATTGTTGGTATGGTTTCCTGCCTTGAGTTATGTTTTTCTGTTGACTTGCAGGTCCTTGCTTTAATTCATCAAAATGTCATACCATCAATGTCGAACCCTTCCATCTTATGGTAGGTTGTGGATTTCTGTATGATTTATGTACTAGTTCAACATTTCACTGACAGAAATCTTGTCACCTGTATGATTTTTTCTGCTGCAGTGATTTTTTGACTAGATCTTACGACATTGGTGGTGTAATCAGTGTGATGGCCTTACGTGGCCTTTTCATACTTATGACTCAACACGGTCTGGAATATCCAAAATTCTATGAAAAGCTTTATGCACTACTGACTCCAGCTGTTTTTATGGCAAAACACCGGTCAGTGTTCTTGCAAGTAAGTGGAAAAAGGATGACCTGCCTCATTGTGGTTCCTCTTCAAGTACAGTAGACCACATTTCATATGATGAATCAACTTCTGTGAACTGAAAAGGGTCAAAAAATTCCATTCTAATGTAAACATGTTTTTTTATCAAAGTCTTAAAATGACTGGAGCCATCCACACCTTGATTGCCAGCTTAGGCTGTAACTGTTTTTCAGGTGGAACAATCATGAAATGTACCATCTTAATGTGGCTCTAGCAGCTGACATAAATAATTATCCATGCGCAAGTAACCTACCAGCTGTGGTAGACTAAACTAGTAGTTTATAAGCTAATCCTGATGCTTGACAAACCTGAGAAACACCTTGGATTTTGTGTCCGTTGCTGCTCTTGTTGTGGACAAGGCTTATGATGGATGAGGAGCAAAGAGAAAGTCACCTTTGATTTTGTGATATAAATGTACCATACTACCGGACTGATCACATAGAAACATACAAGTTATCCATAATACATGCTGCTGAAACTTAAAATAGAATTTGCTTTCTTTTTGTAAATATGGCTATCTTATTCTTACCTTTTTAGTTTTGGTTATCATGCTGACACATGACTTGTGTTCTTGCAGCTTCTCGACACATGCCTGAAATCTTCTTATCTTCCGGCATATCTTGCCGCTGCATTTGCAAAAAGATTGAGCAGACTTGCTCTTTCAGTTCCACCAGCAGGAGCTCTTATTATTATTGCTTTAATTTTTTGGTCCATTGGGTATGTTAATTGATTCTGATGTGTATTTGTGTATCCATCGCTGTGCAGGCTTTGAGCTAACATATTTACTGCAGCCCTACAAGTATGTTCCTTTTGTTGTCTCACTAGATAATTCTAATGCTACGGATTTTCTTTCAGGAAGTGGATGAAAATGACAGCAATGCCAGAGGAGAAGCTAGTCAGCCTAAGAAGATTGGTGCTGACCCTTTTAACAATGATGAGGCAGACCCTGCAAAGTCTGGTCCAATGTGTGAGTATTTAATCATATTGAACATATGTTGTCTCATTTTATTTTCTTCGGTTCTGTCCCTTGCAATCCTAAGTGACAAGCAGTCACCTGAAAAATCATTCTCAAAGTATGACTTTTTTAAGATAACCAGCTTGATAGTTGGATGAAGGAATGAGGCAAACAGGAAACAATTCTGAAATTGAAAGAAGTAGACCTATGCATGAATTCCCATCATAAAGGTTTTTTTTTTTTGGACGTTCTTTATGTGGTATGCTGACACCTAATAAACCTACCATGAAGGGTAGCTAGAACCTATAGTTTTCTTAAAAAAATGTATAGCTTGGCTCATATGGTGCTGATACATTTTTTTTGTCTTTTATTATTTTATTATTTTTTTATTTAAAAAATATATAGAGGAAGCATGTTGCTGCTTATAGTTTTACCAATATACTTCTACCTTTACCAATATGCTTTCAGTTTCTTTTTGCTATAAAATATCCCGGTTGTCATGAAGTGTTAAGGTTTGTTTCTTTTGATGCATATCTTAAGGTGCCATCAACTAACACTGCAATCAGTGGGCAGCTGAAAACTGGTGGGAACTTAATGAAATGTCCCTTGACTGACACTATCCTGTTGCTTTGGCATTTTGGGACCCAACTAAATGACTATTCTATATCATGATTTATGAGCTGTGGTGAGATAATGATAGTTATCTCATTTTCTGTTCAACATGGTTAGCTCTTAGGGCAACAAGACAGGAAGATAAGTGTGCCCGAGGCTGCTCTTTTGTGAGACTTAAGTTGAGATGGTTCTTTGGCGTGCTGAGCCAGCTGATCTACGCACCATGACTGATTTTATTTCACCAAGCCAGATTTTCCTCTAGACAACAACAATGTAGACATGCATTTCTGACTGTATTTTGTTTGATTATTCTGTTATCACAGCTCTAGCTGGTGCATGCTGTATCATAGATAATTGCTTGTTCTGTCGTGCTAATTATTTGTACACATGTACATCTGTATGCTTGTTCGTTATGTTGCAAGTCTTTATCAGTTCGTGAGTCTGCCATCCTTTTTGTGGAGGAAACTGTAATGTAATGCTTTTGCAGGGAGGACCCCCTGTGACTGGGCTGTAAACATCCACGTTGGCACGTGGCACATCTTATAGATAGGAGGCGCATGACTGAGTATTTTGATAAATGAAGTGTAGTGTTATCATATCACAATTGCTTTGGGGTGATTTGCGTGCAACTATCGTCTTTAGGTTGGTCATTTCTAAATGGGTATGCTTCTTGTGCCAATTATATCCGTGTTACTGATAAACGCCATTAGTTTTTCACTGTTTTTTAGAGGAATTAGTTTCTTTATTACTTGGTTCGTAGGTAATAATCAATCAAAGCCACTAAAAATGAACGCAAATGACGATAAGGAATACTCGGAGCAGAGTTATTGAACTTTTTAGAAATTGACAGGCATGTTTCAGGAATATGTTCATCGATCTATTTTATTTTATTTTTGAGGAAGGCGTGCAAGCTAGCGTCGAAATCTTTTGGAGTACAAACCATCATCCCGCAGCCCGCTTTCTGGGCTCCAGGAGCATAACTGTAGGAAAAGGATAGATATGTCCAGAAGAGTGAGTAAAAATTTGATGCCAATTCTGTTTGTCTGGACACTCTCTCTAGTAGTACGTTAATGTTTCGTATAGATTTTTTTTTTTTATCTCACATAGTAAATGATCTGCTTTCATCTCCACAAGCATAGGTAGAGAGCTTGTTTATTGCCCCTTGTCTTTTTGCGTAAGTGAGTTTCGTTGACATTCGCTCTGTTCGGCAGGCTGGATTTCACCTGGTTCAATAGTATTCTGTGAGAGGGAATAAACCGAAAAAGAAGCCTCTCTTTCGATACTACTGCTGCATGCTTGTATAAATGCCTTTTTTTTTTTCCTTTGGAAAGATCGAAATGCTAGGTCTCCATTATTACAACAGTAAAAGTGCTACTCCCCTTGCGGTAAATCGAAGTGCGTGACTACTTACTATTCGAGAACGTTGTTTTGTAGCCGCTGGATCTCATCTCAACGGACCAGCATGCCTGAAGCCCAAGTGCAAAGGGGAAATAAAGGCACAACCGCCGCGCACCTGCTCCCCTTGCGGCCGGCCTCGCATTCCCTGTATCA